>CP136887.1:21710483-22930066 GCA_033000465.1 Sciaenops ocellatus
CCGCAGCGTGGTCGGAGCTGGTTTTGTGGCTGGCTCTTTCTTCTGGGAGGGAGGCGGTTTCTTAAGGACGCCGGCGTACTGGAGGACGGATCCTTCTCCGTCACTGTCGTCCTCGTCGTCTACATCCATGTTTGCAGACATTTTGGTTGGCCTCGGCCTGTGTTCCTCTTCCATGCCTCTGTCCAGACGACTGAACACACCGGTGGGCTGCCAAACATGAGCATTGTGAGAACGTTATGCACTTATTTTTATGCCTGCATCCAATACAAAGAGAGCGATTAGGATATATTGACAGGTCTCACCTTGTTATTGCTTGTTGTTGTGTCTGCCTTCGATTCAGCCCCGAGTCTTGCAAACACAGAGGTGCGTTTCAAACCTTTAAGAAATAGAGCAAATAGACAGTTTTACACTGAAAATATTGTGACAGCTTGACTGTGATAAGTTTGGTTTATGCTCTGATAACTCATTAGTGATGGACAAATAATAAGCTACAAAATAATAATAAAAGAAATGATCATACAAGACAGAAACTGAAGAAAACCTCCCTACTGTATTTTAAGACAACACTTCTGTGAGTGCTGCAGTCTCTTAATTTAACATTTAAGATGTTTTAAAGGCTTTATTTAATTATACATTAAATATAATGATTAAATTTGTGTAAGTTACCAGCTACCAGCTCTAGTGCTGTACAAGTTCACTTACACAAAATAATTATTTCCATGAGCTAAAGTAGCAGCTTCGATCGAGCAACTGGCCCAAATTTGACCATAAAAAAAGTAAAATCATTAAAACGTAAAATGTCTCATTTATGGCACCAAATCTACAGGAATGATTATGTAGTATTAATTTATTTTTAATTAATTAATTTTCATACAAGATATTCTATTTTTCTTGTCATTATTCTGCTCCATACCTTTTAATATTATCTATTTATAATTATTTATTCTAGAAGATTTTATCATGTTGTATTTTAGAATTATTACATTTTAGATTATTATTGGGTACATCGCTGGTCCTGAGTACTGTTTTCGTTTTCATGTGTGAGCATGCAAATGACGATAAATAAACCTTGAATGGAATAAAACGAATTCTGTGAGGGTTGTTGAACATGTAAGACATCTGTATCTATATTACTGTAAGTATTATATTTATATTTGACATTGTATTGAGTCCATGCATGCACTGGTTTTCAGTTTCTGTTTAGAGACTCACTTTGAGGTTTAATGAGAGGAAATACTGACAGAAGTCAAACTGAAACTCAAACTGTGAACTCCTTTCAGGGACAGACGCACTGGAGAATTTATGACATAGAAAGACAGAGACTATAGTCAGAGATGGTTTTACGGTCAGGTAAAACCTTAAGTGGTGTGAGACAAAGGAAGAAACATGTTTTGATGGAGTGATTAATTGTTGGTGCAGTGGGAAGTATTAGTAAAGACAAGGGAAATGAATGACGGTCAAACAGGCTCTGTTAATCAGCCTTGAGTCCACTGATTCAGTTTTAGTATGAAATAAGTGAAAAGTATTGAGTATTTAGTAATAGCTGTGATGAGCAACAGCATCATTCGAGCGAGTTGTCGGCGAGGCCACTGGGTCAGGCCTACCTTTCTTGGCCTGCTGGGCCAGGATGCGGCGTGTACGAGGCGTGGTGCCTTTGGGCATGTTGATGATGTACTTGCCTTCCATCTCAGCTGTCACACGTCGGCGCTTCACTGCTGGCAAACCGTTCCCCTCATCAGCTGGCTGACTTACAACTGATAAACAAAGTGGTGTGTACATGAGGATCACGGCTCCAGAGGGACAGGAAACATGAGACTGACGGGGTAAAAGAAATGAGTCATGATATCTACCTGCTTTGCCACTCTTGTTCGCTTGCACGTTGGACACTGTGACGGACAGGCGGTTGTCAGGTCGACGGGCTGGAGTGGTCGGCGGGGAGTCATGGCTCAAAGCGTTGGCAATCATACGAGTAGCAGCTGGGGAAAAAAGGAGAAAAAAGTAGTTGTGATTTAGCTTGTTTCCAACAGGAACTCTTCATGTTCTGTCCCCAAGACGAGATCAGAGGACAGCTGGGCTTCACAGTTGTCTTCTGATATGTGTGAGGCCTTTCGAGACGCACCAAAATTAAAAGCGTGCATACAAGAACATGTTGTGAAGAACTGAAGATGGTCTTGTACAACCTGGCACCAGGGCACTTAGAGGAACAGTCTGTTCTGTAGCATTAGATTAGGCTGATTTACTTTATCCTGTAACGGAAACAATTACCTTTTATTATGCCCTATTACCTGATATAACAATGACAAATACAGCTAGTAAAAACTCTTTTTGGCTATCCCTCAAGATAAGAGCAGGAAAATCTCACTCCGCCCAGCCAGTTAGCTTGACACTCATCCCTACTGATAGATACTGCATGTTTTTAACAGACAGCCGACATCTTTTTAAGCTTTTGAGCAACAGGTCATACATACTTGTCAAACAACCCAATAAAGCTGTAAATACTAAGATTTATATACAGTGTCAAAGGTACAGGTACACTGCATGTAATAATGAAGACCATGCTATTATTGTGCATGTTTAAGCTGGTGTTGACTCAACTACAAATACTGTAGACCAGTCGGTTCCAGTGCTGATGCAAGTTTTTTTCTCTTGCTGCGCACGCGCACACACACACGCGCACACACACCCACCCACACACACACACACCCACCCACACACACACACACACACACACACACACACACACACACACACACACACACACACACACACACACACACACACACACACACTAGACAGGCGATGCTGACCCAGTAAGTGCGGTACACAATACTCAGTCTGCAGCACTGCAGTGAAAAAATGCATCGTCCCCAAAAAATAATTCCATGAATCAATACACATTATCCACAACTGCTCACATGAGAGAAGATATAATTTGTGGTGTTACATTGTCATATATTTTCAGATCATAATGATACAATACAAGGTGGCTGCATCCATAACTGTTACGCAACTTGTATACTTGATATTTATAAAGGGATTGGTGCCTGCTTGATTTGATTTAACTTTATAGTTTTTCTTCAGAGCATACGAGTTCTTTCCAGTCATTAATATGCACCACAGATGGTCAGTTTACACTGACTTTGTTAAGACAAACATCAATAAATGGCACCAGTGTAATAATATCTTGCAATAAAAGTCACATTTTGATACCAACATATTGATTTTTACCCACCTCTGTGGTTAACTTAAAAACTGTGTGTGTCCTGTGACACATATTAAGCTTTTCTGATTTTATTACTGCATGTTTAATATTGTGCAGCTGCTGAATCATATTGCCTCTGGCTGGACTGATATACCGGCCACATGATTGTCTCATTACAATAAAGCAATGTAGACATTTGGTCAAACAAGCAAGCAACAGTTTAAACGAATGAAATTCACCATCATCATTCTGTTGTAAACCAGATGTAGACTCAGAAAAGTAAAATGTAGACACTCACGAGTATTGGCAGTTCTTCTGAGCTCAGCTTTAACACTGGTCTGTCCTGAGGAGATGGCCTCGGTGGCCATTTTGCACATGTCCTGAAGAGGGAATACATAATACAGAGGTTATATAAAGTCACAGTCTACTATGATTCACTGAGCAGACAGCAGTGACGCTGAAAGAAATCCATTCTCCATGACTGCATTCGCAACAATATACTCCAGTGGTATTTTGTGTGTTCATGCGTGCACTGGTGATGATACACCCGTCCATTGTGAACGTTTCATTACTTCCGAACATGAAACTCTGATCTCACCTGCCTGTAGACCTGCTTGGCGTGTTTAAGAATGGCAATGATGTCGCCTATGACTGTAATGCCGAGGTCCATCATGATGTCTTTACTGAGGTCCATCAGCATGTTCTTGTGAATTCTGCAGTAACACACAAAACACAACAGAAAATAATGTGTAGGCACTTCTGTGTGATCCTAATGACAATAAGTAACATGGACACTGGATTTTCACATTATGACAAAATACTGTGGAGACACTGCTCATCAGATGGTCTCTGTGTGGTTGTGGCTGACCGTGCACCGGCCACCACAATGTGGGATGTGAAACATTGAGATTAAGATAATGTTTTATTTCTCTGATTTACTGCTTTGTTTACTTTGCTATCGCTGCTCGATCACTTCATTTACTCTCTAGGTCGCTCAGCCGCTCTCTGCACAGGGTCAACTTTGAATTGTGTGTTTACAGCAACTGGCAAATCCTTCTCACTCTGCCTTTAAATACTAACTCACTTAGTCCACTTAGTCACTTACAAACACAACAAACAAGAGCAATAAACATACAGAGCAAAAGAATACACTATCAAAATGAAGATTTTGCCTTTTTTTAGGGTAGTGACATCATGAAATATGATGGCAGACATTTCAAAAGTTTGCTCGAAAACTTGAACAGAAGCTTTGAATGTAAAAAAACTGGCATTTAGCACATTTGAACCCTAAACAATTTATTGACTTACGAAACCAAAACATACATTCATAGAAAAATAGTTGTTATTGAAATAGCAAAATTAATAATGGTCTGAAAATTGCACTTTGTTATTTTCCCTGAACCATTAATCACTCGTCATGTTGGCCGTTCCAGCCGTACTCTGGTTTGTGGTTTACTGGACACATGCTGCCAAATATTTAATTTCCTCAGAGAGAAAGGATGATTGTTTATACTCATATATTGAGTCTTAATGATTAAAAACAGACAGTTAAACCAATCAGCTTGTCATGATGACACAGCCTAGATGATAAAAGAGACTGTCATGGCTCTGCTCCTCAGCAGGGCGTAATGTGAGAAAATTCGGCAAAGAAAATTCCACCATGACCGCAGCACAACAAAGAGTGTTACACAAAGCCTATGAGAAAGAGGCATGAGGTTACCTGTTGTCCACGAAGGAGACGGCATACGTGACAGCGAGGCCGGCTGGGATCCCAGCATCCTTAAAAAACTGAATCCACTCCGAGGTGGCTAAAGAAAATTAATAAAATAAAAGAGCATTAGCAGTCATGCAACAGAAAGAAACACCCGGCCACTGACAATGAATTGAATTAAATACTAATAAATACTTTAGTTGTTGATCAATCTCTCAAATAAAATCAATTTACTGCTTAACGTACAACCCCCAAAACCAACAGGCAACATCTCCAAAGTAATAAAATGTAAAATAATCATATAAACTCTAAATTCAAACCAGTACTGGGCAACTTTCCTGTTTAACTCGTGACATTGAGCAATGGTTAAAATCCTTTCTCTCATCATCTACTCGCTTAACGGATGCTTCAATAACAGTAAACTGGCTTATTAAATAAAGTTTTTTTAATTATTAAACCTTTATTTAACCAGGAACGGTCCCATTGAGATTAAAAATCTCTTTTTCAAGGGAGACAGCAGCACAAACTAAGAACAAGTCAAACCAAAACAGACACAAGACACACAGACAATATTACAACACATAGTAGTCTAAAAATGCTAAAAGTACAATACGCATTTGGTACAGATAAAATACAAAAGTTATCCTGTTGATGGTTACTCTCAGCAATCCTGTAGCCTACAGTGGGAGAGGGCCCAGTGCGGGGGTCAGATATAAACCTGAGGAGACAGCAGCCTGCTGGGGTCTAACACATGCTGACCATGGCCAGCTGGAGGTTATTTATAACGCCAATTATGAAAACGTCTTGTGGATGTATTAACAGATACGGGGTGAAGGATGCACAGCAGCTGGCATAACAACAGCTCTGTCCAACATGCCGAGACTGTGACTGATGAACTCAGACGGTGGCTACTAAATATCTCATTTGAAACCACAAATGATCACCAAGTGGTTTCTATTAAAAAAGGTACTGTGCCGCTGTAAAGCTAGATTTTAGGGGTCAATCGGGGGTGAAACTGAATTTCAAATCTGATATACAGTCAATGCTTGTTAGCTCATGTTAGCATTAGACGATGATCTAACCATATTAGTCGACCCACATGTTAAAATAGGTAACACTTTGGTGCACGGCTCGCTCCTGAAGTCTGTTTGAATCAATCAAAGTGAAATCACACATGTGAGGGAGCGACGAGAGCCCGTTACCGGAGCCGTTTGTGTTAGCATTCGGCATTAGCATCGTGTTAGCGGTAGCGCCAGCCGTGAATTAAAAGGCGGTTATCTGTCCTCCACGACGGCCACCGCCAACAAAACCGCCCGTACACACTCTAAACATTAATCTGAATCGATGCTCCGCTCGTGTCTAACATGCAGCGAACTGCAGAGATGTTTTAATTGTTGCTAAGTTGTACCCGGGCCGGGCCTCTCAGCTCTCACCTGTTGTCACGGACGCCATGTTTACAACAAATGTGTGGTGACGTCAGCTACATCCGGACAGGCAGCTCGCGCTGCTGCTCCCGTGACGCAACTTCCTCCCCAGAGCTATAAAACAATACGCTGCTATGGACGCTAGAGAGCAACACAGACTGTCAAGTGACATGAAGCAGCCTCAGCAGACACGCATAACTACTTTTATCACCACTTGGGTCGGTAGATGTATTTTTTATTTTAATGTAGCCGCATTTAAACATGTAATTTAGTCGTTGGCAAACATTAGCATATTTAAACATTCAGCAGATACATTTCATTTCATTTGGAGTCCCGGTCACCTGGCGAATGTAAGTCCAATATTTGACTCACCTTTTAGCTCTGTTTTTGTCTTCATAAACTTCTGAGGGAAATATCTGGTTTGTAAGCGCCACACAGTTAGCTGTTTCTCTGCACAAATTTAACTTCTCAGCACAGGTTATTTTACAACCAGATTTATCTTATAAGTTAAGTATGTTTACTGTGTCTCATGCTGCTACCTCTGCACATATTTAAATCCAATGCAAATGTTTAATTTCTCTGCAGATGTCTAATTTTGCTACAAATGTTTAATCTCTGTGTACATATTTAAATTTAGATTTATCTCAGGTTAATTTTAATTTAGGTTAATTCTAATGTTTGTTCAATGTATGTTTGCATGCTGCTACTGGATGCTTGAATTTCCTTCAGGATCAATAAAGTATCTATCTATCTATCTATCTATCTATCTATCTATCTATCTATCTATCAACTGGATGCTTGAATTTCCCTCAGGATAAATAAATTATCTATCTAGTCTACCAGTTAGACACACACACACACACACACACACACACACACACACACACACACAATTGAATGACAATATCCAACTGAACAATCACACAAAAACAGTTTAATTTGAACAACAACAACAACTTTCAAGTAACTCTTTCCAGCGTGTCTTTCATTTACAATTCAACTAAAATTCTACACGTCTGGACTTCCTTGCAGCAAAGGCATCTATGGTATCATCAAATGACACCTGCCTAGACACCTTGCGGTTGACAGGCGGGGATGAGACCTGTGTAGAAACTATCCTATAATATAACTGAACTAACTTTTACATTCTTCTCATCACAGACATAAACAGCGCCAATGCAGTGCATTTCACATTAAACAACACAGAGTACAGCCAGCAGAAAGATGTGTTTTATATTTTAAAAAAGGAAGCCCGATACACGAGCTCATCATTTTCGGCCCAACCCCGGCTGACCGGCGGAGCATACGGACGATTTGGCCTCTACTTTGATTCCTCTCATGATTTATTTATCCTTCTTAGTAGCTATCAGTGTCATTATTTAGCGTGTTAAGTCAGCGTTGCCTTATTTCAACCTAGCTAGCGAGCTAGCACAAATGAAACGTCTTCACACAAAACGGCATTAAAAAAAAAAAAAATAATAATAATAATAATAATAATAATAAAAAAAGGTGGCATAATGTTACCTTTATATTGCGACTTCTTCTTCTCCTCCTCTTTTCTTCTCTTTCGGTTATGCGCACCCGAGGGCTTGGACGGCCTTTTCATCTCGCAGATAACAAAACCATCACCTGTCTGTCTGACACTTGACCTGACCAGACCTGACCTCTGATCCCTCTGACCCTGAGGTGCGCACCCAATAACCACACGTCACGTGACTCAGCACCACAATTTAGGAACATGTCATTGTTTGTTTATTTAGTTAACATTTATTATTTTCAAGACAGAACACAAGACAGGAGGGCGCCAATGAGCATCGAAAATTATTATTATTATTTATTTATTTATTTTATTTTTTATTTTATTTTATTTTATTTTATAAAATGCCAAGGGTGACTGGCGGCGCCCCTCAAGCAGATGGTGCTCTAGGCGACCGCCTATATCGCCTATGCGAAGAGCCGGCCCTGGTGTGTAGGATTTAGTTGCATCTGGTAGTGTTGTTGCTGATTGAAAAACGTAAAAGGCCCTATCTAGAGCCAGTGTTTAGTTTAGCAACTGACAGCAGAATGGACGGCCTATTTGTGTGACGCCACCCACAGTTTTCTAAGGAGTCGTTTTGAAGCTCAAAATCTGTAGCTGCCGCCATCTTGGCAGTCCTATCTCTTCCGCCTCCCGGCTAGTCTAGAAATGATCATTGGCTGACCTGAGGTGGGCTGAATCACACCTAGGTGCTCAAACAAGGCACCTGTAATAATACCCACCTGTCATTCAAAATGGCCATGCTGTTAATTCTGCATAACTTTAAGCCTTGATATAATTTGAACTGGTAAGTTATATAAAAACTCAGACTTAGTACAGTTGTTATGAATGGGAAAATTGGCTATAGAGACCAAAGCTGTTTTTTGAACCAGGCTGTAAACATGTTTATTTCTGCTGTGAAGTTGGACATTTTAACATGAACGCTTATGGAGATTGACTCATTCTGTAAGCCAGCCTCAGGTGGCTGTTTGAGGAACTGCAGTTTTTGGCATTTCATAGTCACAGATGTTGCCGCTTGGTTTGAACATGCGGACTCCGTGGAAGATGACATATTTCTAATACTAGCAGTCACATGATCCATTGTTAAAATTCAAAATATGTCAGTTTGGTCATATGTTGTTATGTCGCCCCCTGAAATTTGCATTAAAATAAGCTATCCCTACTTTTGGTGTACAGGGCTTTTAATACTGAATAAAATATTTGTCTCACATTCTGGAGAATTGTGATGGGCATTTTCACTTAACATTTATGGGCTTAATGATTAATTGAGAAAATAATAATCAGATTCAAAGATAATGAAAATAATCATTAGTTGCGGTCCTTTAAAAATATACATACAAAAACATGATCACTTTTCAGTTGACACACTCAACTCAAGATGGTAACTGACTTTTTAGAAGAAAATACACAAATAAAAAAATCATGCATATAAATCAAAGAGCACAGTGAAGGTCAGGCATTTAAACGTGAGAGACATGTACCTTATAATATGTTGTTTATTTATGTAATTTCTTCACAAATTGAAAATGATTGGCATTTGGTCATCATTAAAGGAGACAGCTCACCCAGCTTTTGCAGTCTAGAAACCAAGAAACAAACTTTATCATGTAAACTTTTATAGAAGAACAAAAAAGGGCCAGAAGCTGAAATATGGACACAACAGATCAGAGACAGGGACTGCAAAAGCGGCAAATTTGTCAAACATTTTGGTCCCTTTTACGCAAATGAAAATGAAGTAATAAAAATAAGTAAACAATATTTTATAGTGATGTGCAGAAAAGAGTACGTTATGTTATATCATATGCACAGACAAATCGACAGTTTGACATCAGAGCACCTTCATGAGTCAGTTATGTATTTATCCAAGTCACTTCTGTCATCTGTCATTTAAGTCTATGTCACATCTAGAACAAAGGTTCTTTGGGCCTTTCACTGCTTTAACCTCCACATGTAAACTCATATATCAAGTCATATATCCTCTTTTTCCAAATGTGACAAATTGAAATTGTAACTCCCAGAAAAAGAGTAAATTATAAAAACTGTTGAAACATTAATAAAAGGAATGTATTAGGAAAGAAACTTTTTTTAAGTGGAGGAACCTTCAATAACTGAAAAAAACATTTTTAAGATATATCATTACACAATTTCTTCATTAAGATTGTCTCAAAATCAAATAGTATGATAATTATAAATGATAACTTTTAATATTGTAACAAAAACGGATAAAGCAATACATCATCACACTTGACATATAGTAGCAGTCAGTATGAGCATGATTTGCTACATTATGTTTATCCAAGAGGATAATAAATATTGCATTATATACCAGGGAGAATATGAAATCAGAGTGTATATGGGACTTGTGGCTAAACAGAAATACATAGCACCATTCACCTCGTCATAGAAAAATAGGAAAGCTTCAGTTAACGCTAACGTTGTGCAGAATAGGTGGGTGCAGGCAGTTTCTTTATTTTATAGCCGGTAGCTAAATATTTCTCCTTTTCCTTTTAATGTCACCATTTCTAATTCATTAGCAACTTATTTGTGATCGTAAACTTACAGAAAAGACAATTTCAATTAAATCCAAGGCAAAGAAATTAGATGAAAGTATGAGTCTAAAATTATGTTGTGCGATGATCAGGGGCATAAGTGTGTAGTGCAGGTACAGTACAAGGGCCCTCTGAGATCTGTTTATCACACTTAAAGATGTAGATGCAGGCAATTGATATTAAATCAAGACGTAATCACAGAATGATTACTGGGCTCTCAGAGCTTCAGCTGCTGGGAATTCACTGTGTTATTGGCTTCCATCGTGAATAAAACATCCTTATGAGGCAAGGAGTGTGTTCATTTGTCTGGAGCTTCAGCAACAGCAATGTGTAACCTTCCAACGTACAATGTGAAACTGCTTCGTCATTATAGTATACTATAAGTAGCACCACAAAAACCTATATACATGAGAACCATTGAATATGTTTTATGCTTATTCTCACACCAGAACATATTCTCATCACATTTGCATTTGGAGAGAAATTAAAAGGCATCTCCAACACCTGTACAAACACAGTCCTTATTCAACATTTCAACAAGTAAAAAAAGAATGAGGTCTGCCCATTTTCTGACCACCAGGAGCCACATTTGAACAAAACTTTATGTCATTAATCTCGCCGTTGTTTTTGAATAAACGTGTTTATTTATTGAAAATAAAGCTTCTTATCCAGCAAACACAATCACAAGACAGTTCATGTCAGTTAGACAACATATTTGCTTGAGTACAAGAGTGGATAAACTTTAACATGATAACGTTAATATTGATGCTAAAACTGCGGTTATCCTTCAAACACACATTTCGGTTAGGAAATAACATTGTTATTGAATGATATGTTTATACTGGACAGAAATGCATACTGCGTATGAAATACTTTGTCCTTAAATGAAACAGTTTAGTCATTATGTTGTAGTCTGAACACTTTTTAATATGTGTATTGACATTCAATCACGCTATATTTATTTTTTTTCCTCATTTTGCATGTGCTAAGGATCAAGTGGCATTAAGGTGTCAGTAGCATTGGGACAGACCTCACAGAGAAAAAAACAAACAAACAAAAACAAAGGCGTTACCACAACCTTCTAACATCATAATTATAAACATACATTTAATGTAACTTGGATAGTGCTTTATATTGTTTATAAAACATAAATACACATTGATAGAGGCAGTGACATCGTGCTTCATGTTTAGGGACAGGGCAGTACTTTAAATTTATTATAGTTTTTTTGTTCCTTTAGAAAAATATTCATTTTAAAACTAAACCTCAGTAACATTTTATCTTGTTCTTCATTGACAAAAATATCCCATTTAGATTTGCAACATTCATACTTTACAATCATGGTACATACACTTATATATACATGTTATCTGTATATATGTATATGCATATAGACTTATAATTAGATTTTTTTCTTTTGTAGTGCACAACATGCCTCCAAAGTTGCCAAATGAAAATACAATAAAATAATGAAACAATCATTACAATGCAATAATAATAGTAACAGTTATAAGGAAAACTCCCGATTAAAAAAAACAAAACAAAAACAAGAAATGGCAACAGTACAAATGAAAGCAGAGGTCAATGCAAAACAATCAAACAAACATAGACATTAAAATATATAACAATTCGCACTCAAACATACAGGAAAAACAAATAATACAAATTCACAGGCAAAGAAAGGACGCTCACTCCACAACATCAGCCCACATGTTCTCCCCTTTTGTTTCCAGGCTTTGTGCTCACGCACCACATCAACCTCAATAAAGAAAGAAATAAACGGGCCAGGTGCCTCAGAGTAGACGCACTCACAATAAATGCACCCCCCCCCCCTCCAACTCGTCTCCGCTGAGAGAACAGGGGAAGGTACAGAGACCACTGAGCCCAATGTTTTAGAGGTTGTCTGAATCACTACAAAAAACATCGTCTCTCCTCTGAAATAAAGGCATCGGTTCACATCTGATTGATTCTGAGCAAAAACACGGAGCTGGTGCGCTGCAACAAAACGTCTGTATCTTCAGTTCAGAGACTTCAAAGCGATTGTGTGAATATGCGCATGTAGGCCCAGGGTGATGAGGCTCTGTGGTATGGAGGTGGTTTTACTGAGGTCACCCTTCCACACAGTTGGCAAGAGCAGGATTTTTTCCTTTCTTTGTTTCTTTTTTTGTTGTTGTTGTTGCTTTTTTTGCTTTTAACATTTAGCTCTTTCTTTGTTTTTGACATTTGGTTCCATAAAACTGATGGTTAGGATGGGAGTCATCCTCTTTATCCATCATCCCTCCATCTGAGTCTGTCCAGCTGGATTGCACTTCCTTCCTCCCTTCCTGCTTAAACCTCTCTCCATCCTCACTTTTAACCGGTCTTACAACATAAGATTTCATTGTGTGAACATTGAAAAATGGCTCAGCAGAAGACAGTGGCATCCGTCTTGCATCTTGCGTTCATCAATTTTGCGTCTATGTGCGTGTGTGAAAGTGTCTAGCTGCTGATCACTGTAAGGATCCACTTAGAGCAATGCGCTCCAAGAAAATGGTTCTTCTGAATGGGGGGTAGGGGGTTGCATCCATGTCCTTGTATGAGAGGGTGCAAAAGGGCGTGTTAGTTGGGCCGTCATTCACTCAAGGTCCCAAGGGCTGGAGGGGGTCTTCGGGCTCTCGGGGGTTGAAGACTTCAGAGAGAGGGAGAAACACAGAGACAGAAGAAGAGAAACAGAGATGGGCAGAGATGGGTCGCATGGCAGGTAGGCAGATGGCAGAAGACTTTTTTTGTTTTGTTTTTTAAAAACGAGAGAAGAAAGCACAAGATTTAGTGGAGGCTGTGACACTCAGATCCCCAACTTGCCAAGTCCAAGCAGCAAATGAAAAAGCAGAAGGAAGTCGAGCGGATGAGAGGTTAGAGGTGAGCGAGAAATCAGCTGTCTGTCTCCCACAAGAAAAAAAGACCCTGAACAAAGTGTCCTTCGTCCCTATTCCAGATTTGCACAAATACATTCAGCAAGAGGAAGGAAGGGAGAATAGGATGGAAAAGGATGAGAGCAAGAGCACTGGAAAAGGGGCAACCGACAGAGGGAACAAGGTGGGGGCACTGGTGCTTGTTGGAGTGTAAAATTAACTCGTGGTATCTCGCTCAAATGTATTGTATATATCGAAGATTGAGATTATTCATTGTTGAGATTGGCAACTTGGACGTGATGTCAGTTTTTATTCACTTATGTTGTCCAGTTGCAGATATTCCAATAACACAAAACAAGAAATGATGTATTGTTTAAGCTCAATGATAAAGGTTAGATCAATTCATGTGCAACTATATGGCTCTTAATTGGAATGCATTTCAAAATGTGTAAACTTGAAGCCAATCAGAAGCAAACGATTGGTTATCGTTGTTGTTTTTTTCTCAATCTGTGAGACTGATATGTACTGTGCATGTACTTGCCTCAGCCTCTACTTCCAGCGAGCATAATGTGTATGTGTGTTGATATGTGTACGCGTGTGTCTGTCGGTCAGTCAGAGTGCTAGCAGTGAAGGCGAGTTCAGGGAATCAGATGACTGCTCGCTACTGCTGTTCCGCTGGTTGGCACTGACCCCGCAGGCTCCCTCTGGGTAGGTGAACACAAATGAAGATGTGTATGAGGTGTTGTAGCTGCCAATGGCCGCATCGTCATGGTTACCACCACCACCACCACTGTCGCTGGCCATGAGGCACGGCCCGCCGGGTGCCGGCTCACTTGAGCCATAGAAAGAACTAGAAAACTCTACCTCCTGCATTATCCCTGGCTGAGGCTGCTGCTGGACTTGCTGCTGCTGAACCGGAGGCTGGGGCTGTGTGGAGACCGGATGGGCTGTGTAGGCAGGAGGGAGATAGAAAGAGTCCTCCTTCACAGCCAAGCCCACAATGGAGACAGGAGGTTGTAAGGTCTGGGGAGGGAGCTGGGGCTGGACTGGAGGGAGCTGCGCTGATCCCTGCTGAGATTGGTCCTGGTATGGAATCTTACAGTTCGGCTGGTGGGCGACCAAGACAAACTCCAGGCGCTCCTTCTCCTTCTGCAGCTCAGATATCTCAGCTTCCAGCTCTGCCTTCTCCTCCTCCAGTATGTCCGTCTCCTGTGGGGAGGTACAGAGAATGAAAGAAACAGGGGACCAAGACAAAGGTGGGTGAAATGGGTAGAGGAGGGAAGCAGAAAGAGAGCGTTAGCAACACCAAACCTCTTGTTCAAGGTTTGTAGATGTGGATGTACCCATTTCAGCAGAAATACTTGCTCACCTGTAGCTTGATATGTAAGATACCTCATACAAGAACCCATTAATTAGGACATAAATACCAAAGGTACAATAGTCTGTCTTGAGGACTATAATTATCGTCACCACAGCTAAACACCCCATTACCATAATCTTCTCTTATACACATTTATTAACACACTCTTCAATGCTATGGGAGGTAATGTAAGGTACATAATTATGATCATTACTTATTTTGGCAACTATAACAGGGCCATGCTCACCGACTGCAGTCTGTCTGTGAGTTCTCGTCTGCGATTTCTGCATTTGGCGGCAGCCAGCTTGTTTCTCTCTCGCCGAACACGTCTCTTCTCCTCCTCCTCAGGTGTTAGCTAGGATAAAGTGCAAAAAAATGTGACAGATTAGGATAAAAGTTTTGTCTTAGGTCTTGGAAATGTGGTCATGTTCATGTGGCAGTGGTGGGCACATCAGCTATGATTGTCTAAACTATGTCAGTGTCTTTATTTTAGTGGATAGCATAGACCTGATCTTCATTTACCTACTTAGTATGTTTGTGTATATGAAAAAGTGCTACTGTAGACAGGAAGGTGCCCTTTTTTTGTTTATTACCCATGCCCCTGAATGTGTTTGTGCACACCACTGCTTATCAGCCCAGTACACTGTTGTTTGATCTGATGTTTTTTTGGTGCCCATGTAAATGATATACCTGCACTGCGTATGAAACATGCGAAGGTCAACAAACAAACCGTTCAAGCACACACACTTACTAACACACCAACATCTCCATCTTCACTCACAGACTCTTCTCGTGTACGGCGGCTACGAGTTCTGGACTGGCGGATTGGGCCCGGTGCTGGGCCTGGAGTGTCTGAACTTGGAGGGGTGAATCCAGACCCCGAACAATAACTGGGGCCTGGCATGTCATATGGGTCAACCAGTGACACTGGTTGGGTCATGGTTGTGGTGCCAGTCGACCCACTCTGTCCAGAAGCCTGGGAGGAGATGAGGGTCGGCTGTACCATCCACTGCAGGTCCTGACTGGTGGTGATGGCGGTGACGGTTGGCACAAATGAACCGGGCATTTCCCCTCCGACACTGGCCCCTGGCCCGCTGTCCCCAATGCTCAAGCCAGCTCCCGCTGACACACAATCCTGAGCAGGAAATACAAACAAATAAGAGTTTTACACATCATGTAAAGCAACTATCAGGAAACAGAGGCAGAAATACAGGCAGGAGCAAGCTTGGAGCAGCTTGTTTGTCATATTTAACAAGATTTATTGGAGCCATAATGCCAGCTGTTAGACTCTTTAACACCAGCATGGCCTAATGACTTTTTTCTATATATTTATTACCTGTGAATAATTTTTTATCAACCTTGTCTATATGAGCTACTGTGACAAGTGGATTTCCCCAGTGTGGGATCATAAAAGTATTATCTGATCTTATCTTGTCTTGTCTATAGTATATATGACAGGAGGTTAAACGTTACTTTCATTTCATCCATTATTCTAATCAGTTCTAGTCAAAATCCCATTTTAAGTTGTAAAATACTTCAAATTTTAGCAAAGATACATGGCATGACATAACAAATATGTACATTTGTTTTAAAAACCATGAACAAGACTTTAAAATGTAGCAATCCACATAATGGTTCTGGTATGTAAATAGCATTTTAATTAAAGATAAGTGCTGGAACAAGTAGTAATAGAGTATTATTTGAAAAAGTGTGGAAAAAGAGGATAATCTAATCATCAAACCAAAGGGGAAACATTATAATTAGAGGTGTAGGAGCAAGGGGGAAAAATGGCAGCAGGCTATAAATGGTCTAAATCTTAACTAGCTGTGTCACAACTTTGTCTACGTATTAGTGTCTATCTTTGAAATACACACACGGAAAGCTCAAATCTGTCGCTTCTTTTCTTTTTTTTTTTTTTTTTTTTTTTTTTTTTTTTTGTCTTATTTTAGACCCGAGGAGGAACAATATCGACTTTCATTAATATTCATTTAAAAGCGTGTTAAGACATTGGTGACAGGCAGCCCTGTAAGCGGCCGCCTCGACCAATCATCTCTCTCCGAGAACTTCTCCCCCCTCCTTCTTCCTCCTCCCCCGTCACACCCCCGGTGTTCCCCTTGGCAACGCGACGTAGCACTCCAAAATAGAACAAGCATTTACGTCACGGCGAGGCCTGTGAGAGGAGAGCGGAGCGCGTGGAAGGAGGGAAGCGGGCAGTGGGGCGGGGCGGGGCTACGGCGCTTACGTAGGAGAGTTCCAGGACTCTGTCATCCGCTCTGCGGCGTGCTGTAAACGGAGCACGTTGTCAAAGCTAGACGGCCGCTACCGGGGCTACCGCAAACAACACATGGAGGTAAACCCGTAGTGAAGAGTTGTGATATATAGCGAGACTATTTATATATGCACATATACATGCTCGGCTCCATTACAAACAATAAGAAGTGCCATTAAAAGTCTATAAGAGTTGGAGTCATATAGCCTATATAGATTACAATTTAACTGCTTTGTTTATGTATGCTATTTTATTTAATGCGATTATAGCTACTACTATATGCCCATTCATTTTATATATCCTGCTATAATAGCACATTTTAGGCTATATTGTTTTGCCTGATGGTTATGACATAGACTACATGTAAAAAATGAATCATATATGCCACATACATAACATAATGTTATAGAGTATACCATATATGTGCAATGATAGCTTATAAAACTGAATAAAAGCTAAAAATCTATACATTGTAAATCTGACATGCAGTCCTGTCTATACTATTAACCCATATACAGTAAAGTAAGCATATGTACATCTATGCCTGTAGCACCTGTTGCATTTCAAACAGCTGTAACATTTTTATTTTAAGCCAACATGCATTATTTTTTTATTCATAACTTACCTGCGGAGCACTGGTGGTCGGCGGGCTCCCGAAGGAGTCCACGGAGGAAAGATACTGGGACTCTATAGATGGAGAGGAGCTTCCACGGGATCCGTTGTCTGGGTCGCCGGGGAACCCTTGGTACATTTCCCCGGAGGGACCGAAAGAGAATGTGACACCTGCTGTTACCGGAGAGAGCGCGATGTCACCTGCAGTGACAGGGGGGAGGCAGCGGTGCACACACAAGAAGATTACTAAAGAAGAGGTACTGTAAGGAGAGAATGACTGATGTTATAGGCAATGAAGTTAAAACATAAAGTTGAAAGTTGGAGTGTGTTATACAAAGATCTCATGTAAGCAGCGGCGGACAGATGTTTCTGACCTACTCCAACACAGCGATTTTAAAGCAAACACTTAATCTGTATGATAAAAAGTAAATATTGACTTACAGTTGCTGATCTTTTTGTTATTCCCCAGCGAGATGCTCTTGGTTTCTTTCCAAAAAAGTTGCATGAAGAAGCTTAATCCAGTTCCCCGCGATTAGGGGGGAAAGTGCTCCAATTCAATGTGTTGAGAAGGAAGTCCTCTCGTTTGTTTTTGTTAAATCCTCGGAGCGTTTCTCTCCCTTTATCCTCTTGTCAAATGTGCGATTATAAATCCATAAAGTCCGTTCACAGTACGCCGGAGGAGGACGTTAGCTTGTATTACGGTGCACAGTAGCAGATCTCGTCTTATGAATGAATCCATCCATCCGAGTAAAAGCGGTGAATTTCTATGTAGAAGTCCCGCCCCGGAGTTCCGCTCTGCTGACGTACATTGCCCATATATGTCCACTAGTCCACATGTTGTGTTTGGTATCCTTGGTGACGTTGAGGGATTCCCTCTCCCACTGAAATGGACCAGAAGCTCACCTCGCCGACGGATAATAATAGATGTTTTTTTTATACTATCACAGGCACGAGATATTTCTCACCGTCTGACAATTTCTGAGAGGAAATTTTAAGAAACTTGAGTGATAAATATGGAAAGTATCTATTTAAGTCTACCTATGCGCCTATCTGGATTGGAACATTTCGTTTGGGTCATGGCTACGTCAAGTCATTGTGATATTCCTATAATGTCTATATAGCCAGTCATCGGCACATATATAGACTTCAACACATGTAGTTATGGATAAACAGGAGACGTTATGTATAGTATGTACAATGGCTTATTTATGTAACACCCTGATGTCACTCTGGGACGGAATCCCGTCAGGCATGTGAAGGGATATCCTCCTGTAAAGTTTCTCAGGACACGCCCTCGGGACTCCTCTGTACTTGAAAGCTTAAGTCCAGTGGGAGGAAAGCCTCCTTTTCATGTGTGTCTGAACACTCCCAGGTACAGTGTTTTAACTGCACGGTTGAGAAAAATACCCTCAGATTGTATTGTAGGTTTTAAAACGCACCCTTGTGTTTTTAAGTTTTGGTGTAGGCTGTGTGTTACAGCACAACAGCAGCTTCATTCAGCGCAATAATAATAATAAAAAAAGAAAAACTGCAGTGTAATTCTGTCATGGACAGTGGGCAGCAGTGACGGAAATCGGCGCCTGTCATTGCAAACATCACCCGGCCGAGCTGAATGTGATTCATTATTATAGCCTACATGAGGACACCAGTGGGAATGTGACAGGTGGGAGGTTTGGCTTTGGTTGGAGGGGAGGTGGGGAGGAGGAGGAGGAGGAGTGAGGTGGGGATGCTCCGCAGGGCTAAATACGGGAAGACTGGGTGGCAAATCATGAATGAAAATCTAAAATACAAAGCCTACGTTTTTCTTTTGATGGTGATGTCAAACAAAGTCACGGGGCGGGTATGCTGCTGTGTCAGGGCCGGTGTGTGAAAAGGCGTGAGCAACAAAAAAAAAAAAAAAAAAAAAAAAAAAAAAAGGGAAGAGTTGGGGATAACAAGTTATTAGTCAGCGCTACAACAACGTCAGAGACGAGGATCCACGGAGGACGTTGTGTCCCATCCGGGCTGCCGTTGCCGTTGCTGTGCTGATGAACCGGGATGACTAACTCCGTCGATGTAAGTTGTTCATGATGGGGAATTATTGAAGTGAATGGCTGATAACGCAGGCGAACAGCCCACATTCACGGGGAAATAAGCGATAATAGCAGGAATTGACGGTGAGAGTGTAAGAAATCACGGAGATGACTTATGACTAATGCTGCTATTTTAGCTGTTTATGCGGACAAATCCTACCAACAAACCTAACGGTGATAACTTAAGATGTGCTTAATGCGTTAATACTTGAGAAAAATATAACAAACAGTCACATAAAGAGGAGATATTTAGGCTAAAACAAGCCGCGTGGACCATGTGTTATCCACGGGTCTGCTGCATGTGTGTGTGTAGCGTCTTTTTGTTATGCCGCCTAGCAACCGGTTTCCTTGGCAACCGGCTGTGAGTGACAGACAGAAGCACACAATATGGCTTCCGGATTCTTTCTGTTGCGGGGAACAGCGGCAGAGCCGAGCACGGCCACAGCAGCGAGCTCCTCTGTTGTTTTTAGCACGTTTTTATCCGTCAGAGGCGGTTTGTTTTCTCCGTGTCGTAACGTCAGATCGTTACAGTGAAAGTGAAGGTGACGTTGTTTGTGTTTACTAAAAACGCGTACGTGTCCTTAGGCCGTAAGCTTGTAACATGCAAATGTGCACACGCTTAGCAACGCGCAACACAAATATATATATATATATATATTTGTGTGTGTGTGTGTGTGTTTGTGTTTGTGTTGTTGGTAATAAGACAAACTGACTGCTGTATTTTCAGACACATTTCAGTTTAATGTAATAAACGATGAAACAACGCGAGTAAATGAGCCATTTTTTATTTTATATATTGTTTAAAAAGTGGCCAGTAATTATCTTTAATTCAGCAGATTCTGCAGATTTTCATTATTATGTTACATTACATCATTATATAACCTTATATTGTATATTTTTATTTTTTTTATTTTATATTTCTTACATGAACAGAGCTATATACTCTCATTTCTCTTTATACCACTTGAACCTCTCCACCTCCTGCCTGTTTGTGTTGTAGCACATGTAACTGTAACACTCAAATTTCCCTTCAGGGATCAATAAAGCACTCAATAAATCCTCAGTACATTTAGTTAATAAAACACTACCAATGAAACAATGGTATCCCACATGTATGTAGAGTAGTTTTTTTAACCAAATGTCCAGGTTTCAGTTTAAAGTTTCAATTATGGATATTGCAACATCTTCATTGTTATGTCTGCTATGTCTCTTCTTAGTCTAGTGTATACCTAAATCACTGTATCCGTCATGGCTACATTCATAGTGTGGAGTAATTATGTAGTTTAACTGAGACTGCAGCTCTCTCTCTAAACTATTTTGTTCCTTGAGAGTTTGTTTGTTTACAACTTGTGGTGGTCTAGACTCCAGCCGAGCCAGGTAGAAAAAGTAGATGCAGTGCTGTCTAATGCCCCTGATGTGCTTTGTTTTGCTTGCCCTGTCTCTTAGCATATTTTCGGGAAGTCACTAACTTTGTGCAGTGCTGAGGCCAGCCCCTATTTCCTTTTGGAAGGCGGGCCGTGTTTGCCTGGTTATCCTGCCCAAAATATTGTTACTAGGCAACGGCTACCCTTCCCACTTGAGAGTGGTGTTGTTTACACCCCTTCTGGCTCCATATCCCAACAACATTACATAACTCTCACAGGCTTTCCCCACCTCACTGAGAGAAATATGATCGGCCTTTTCTCTCCAGCCAACCAAAATGTCTCATACCCTCATAGCTTTTCTCTCAGCCACTCAACAGTTTCCTTCGGCCTTTGTCTGCTGTGTTCACAGAGGGCTGTTCCTACTCAGTCATTCGAAAGCAACAAAACTGAAACTGAGGCAAAGAGTGTTTATGAAAAGCTGTGCTTGACTTGACTTTCAGCTCAGCCTTTGGCTAAAAAATCCCTGAAGCTTATTATTACATGATCTGTCAGGTGGGGGGTTCAGGTCTACCCCTGTAACCATTTAATAACACATCTCGTCTAAATCCAGTAATTCTTTCTTGGCAAAGTCAAAGGCTTTCCTGCACGCCTATGTAAACATGGCTTGTGTGTACTGTATTAACTGAAATACTTGAGTTGAAATTAAAGAAGAGGATTCATGAATATTTCAGTTCAAATTGAACCTTAAACTTTTGAACTTGCGACATCCAGTTTTTTGAAACTTAAACTTTATTAGATTTTTAGTCATTGCTATCCAGCTAGTCAAAGTCATGAAGTCAAACACAGATGTTTGATGTCCCAGAATGGACATCAAATATTCAGTTTTGTTTTAGCTGTCTCCATAATATAGCAGTTTGAGATGACAGGTTGTGGTTGTTATTGGATTTTATCATGTTATTTTGTTCCTCCCTGTGTATTTGGCTCATGTACTTGCCCGTCTTTGAGTGCTATGAAAAGAAAAATACATGCTTCAGCTGCCCTCAGTCTCCCTGTTCTTATGAGTGATACATGAAAACCTTTCATTAGGGGCACAGAGGGAAGTTAATTCAATATTCTGTCTTAGAGCTGACTGTTTTGTAGTTGTGCTATGGAGCAGGAGGGGAGCTCTTCCTTTTTTTATGAGAGCAAATAACAAGCAACCTTCCACCTTCTCCTGGTTCCCTGTTGTGTAGTACCTCCAGCAGACAGAACAGTAATGTCTGAGTCGTGTTACTTGCTTTTGTTTCACTGAGCTGCCACTGCATCATTGAAAATTATGATATATATGATGTTACAGCCCAGGATACCTTTACATTTCGGTGTTTGTGACGCATCCAGACATCCTCCTTGTCCTAAAGGATGAGCCGAGTCACCCTATAAAGCAAATATTATTTATCTAAAGTTGTTTAATCAGGATTGAGATCTCTTTTCTCAAGAGAGACCTGAGAACCAGAAATAAGATAATCAACAATCAAGCAACAAGAAGAGATAATCAAAATAATCACAAGAGTCCTAAACATCAGAGAGTAAAAGAAATCCTCAAAGGAAATGAAAGACGTTATTTTTAGGACAGTTTGCATTTGCACTCCATTTTACTCGTCATTTGTGCTTGATAGACATATTTGTCTGTATGCAGTACTATCCTACTCCTCTAGTCTCTTTTTAAGTGTGCTTCACAGATGCTTTTGCAGTTCAGAGACTTCCCATATAAACATTAGTTTGCTGCGGGCGTCCATGTTTTCCCAAGCAGATTGACTGGGATGCATTTAGATCGGAATTTGGGAACACCAACTGAGAACTATCGACTTCCGACTTGCAGTGGTTTGTAGCAGAAGTACCTGGAATGTAATGTATGTAATGAACCTGAAAAGATGTAGTTACAAGCCGCTTGTTTCTATCTCTACCCAGACCCCATAAGTTAGGATTGTAACGTCAAGATTTCACCTTTTAGCCTCAGCTTCCTTTTTGCCACTATGGTTCAGTACAACATTTGCTACACTCTGGATGCACCATGGTGACTCCCTCACTTAGACAGCAACATGAAAACTTGCTCAACTTTCTGCTGAGGATGGTTTTTTACTTCAGTTACACGAGGATTAGATGCACTTGAGGAACAGCCCTGGCACCACATACTCCCACAGACTCTAGAGGACCGCTCAATGCACAGTTGAATCCACAAAACCCATGTTGAATGAAAGGGAAAATTCCCATGACCCTGTGTGTGTGTGTGTGTGTGTGTGTGTGTGTGTGTGTGTGTGTGTGTGTGTGTGTGTGTGTGTGTGTGTGTGTGTGTGTGTGTGTGTGTGTGTGTGTGAAGAGTCAGCTACATTATTTACACTTGTGACTTTCCAGTTTTTCTTGTTCCTGGCTTCAGCACACAGTTCGCTTGCAGCTCACTTTTGTCCTGTTTATGATAATGTACTTTGTGTTTATACGGTTTAATCCTTGTGGCTCTCCAGTTAAATAACGAGCTTGTGTGTTTACAAGAACCCACACAGCACACACACGCACAGCAATCATTTACAGTGATGTAGAGAAGGTAAAACATTCGATTGTGCATGCGTCACAGCCTCGGTTGTGGGCTCTTCTGGTACAAAAATGTTCTCACGTCATCTTATTTCACCCAGCAGAGTACTACCAGGCCTCTTACACTCATTTCTCTCAGTGTTAAACAGGTGAGTGAGGCTATGGTTGGCCGTGACATGCCTGACCTACTGTAAAAAGGCTCTTGACAGTACTTGATGATGAAGCACAAATTAAAAAGATGCTTGACCACTTTGTGTGAGATAAAGGTCATTGTACGATGGCAGAAAATTAAAATGATGTGCTGCACGTTTTTTTTTTTTTATGTGCTGCATTTTGCTCCTCATTATTCAACTTGTGTGGTATCATCCTAAACCCAATGGTGTGCAACCACGAATAGGATAATCAGATTTGAACGCTGTGTGTGGCGAATGAGATCACTACTTTATCTGTCTCTAAATAACCATCTTTACAATCGTTCACAGTGTCAGAACAATTGCCTTTCCTTTTTTCTTTTTTCTTTTTTTCTTGTTGCTGTAAGTGTGGTCATAAACGTCAGCATCGAGGTGCAAATAGCAGAGCGGATGGCTCTATTGTATCATGCACTGCATGGGAGTCGGATGCCTAAAGTTAAATGCAATCAGTGGGTTTCAGTATTCCACAGCTCTCTGTGACTCAGACACAAGCAGCGCGTCAATCCTAGCCTACTTTCAACAGGCTCGCTGCCAGTCAGAGAGGCAAAGTGCCAGAGAGAGGGAGGGACAAGAGCAAGAGGGTGAGAGAGAAAGAGGATGAGTTCAGAGGGGAAAGTAACTCAGTATATTTAGTCAGATACTGTTGTAAATATGGTGTTGAGGCTTAATACTATTCACATTTCCTACGTTTTAAACATAACAGTCCACTTTATTGTTCCGAGCAGACATGCTGAAGAAAAGTTCAGATGATACTAATAACATTAATAATGGATCTGATGTGTTCAAATGTCCCAGTAAGTCGTAACAGTGAGCCGGCATGCACAATAGCACAAACGTGAAACTAAATGGAATTCAGCCATCATTGATTTATTATTTACACCTGCGGCACCTATCACCTGACAGCTGACGCAACGAGCAGATTGTGATTTTACATGCAAATGTTATTATGACATTTGCATAATGGATTTGAAATGGAACAATGAGTATAAAGAGCCAACTGTCAACTTTAATTTGATATATCAGAACAGAAATTGTGCTCCTTTTACATATAACCAACCCAACGGAGTAGTAGGGGAGGTATTTAGATTTTTTACTTGAAAATCTTGCATACTTGAGTGAAAGTATTAATAGCATAATGTATTTCAAGTATCAAAAGGGAAACTGTATATTACTGATGCCTTCATGTACATGCGTAGGTTTGGTAGTTTAGTCTATAAAAGAGCGTCATATGTATGTAATAATATTAATCTGCAAAGTAACTAGTAACTATAGCTGTCAGACAAATGTAGTGGAAGAAGAAGTACAATATTTTTCTTGAAATGTAGTGAAGTTGTAATATAAAATACTCAAGTGAACAACAAGTATCTGTCCAGCACATTGAATTGGAAACTTACCAGTACCTGTGATGTTTAAATGCAGACTCTCAGCTTTAATTTGAGTGTTTATACAAATCCAACATGGAAGCTGTTGCCATATTTAAGGAATATCACACTCTAGAGCCTAATGTTGTACTGAATATCAGCCAAGTGCTGAAGATAATCACAGCCATGCTGATATTCAGTACGACATCATGACCTCAAGTGTGACATTGCTTTTATACAACAGCTCCACAAGCGACATTTATTAGTTTACAGTAATAAGTGACAGAAGATCATGGTTTGTTTGTTTATTTAATCATTTATTTGGCTCTGCCAACACAAATAGTTCCTCAATGGGCTGGGGCTGAACTGTTGCCAAGCAACACATCAACATTTTTCTGCTCAGTAGCCTGCTAGTTTTGATCTATAAGTCTACATGTTACCACAGCCTAGTCGACGTTAATATTTTTGAGACTGAAAGCAGCTCAAAGCCCATGTTGTTTGCCTTATGGTGTCGATATTGCTCTTCTCTAATTTGTCTGATGTCATATTAGTACACCTTCTTTCCTTCCCTTCTTCCTCTTCTGATGATCATTCATAGTTTAAGTCAAATGTTATTTGTGGAAAAATGCTCATCTTTGTGGCGCAAAGTTTGTTACAATTTAAGATAAATGAATTTAGAGCACCTGTGAAGCGGAGTGATACATGTAGTTAAAAGTCCCAGTGATGTTGTGCTCTATAGCAGCACTCATGAAACGCCTCTTGTCCAATCAAATTACTATCTGTTGGATATTCGTGCATAGCTACAGTGTGCACTGTTCACCCTATATCGATGCAAATATCTGAAACGTCCCTAAAATCTGCATTTAAGCATAATTTGAACAATAAAAGATTATGGCGTACTGCAATACTAATATACTGCTTACAAATAAATAATCTAACACTAAAGGATTGGTACTTTTTCTTTACCTTACCATTCTGAAAGCAGGATCTATTATTTTGCAGTGTTTTTCACTCACAATCACTGCATTATTTACTGAAGTAGATTTGAAGACTTCTTCAACCTGGATGAGGAGACTGGATACCAACTTCATTATTCCCCCTACTCATTCCCTCTCTCTCTCTGCTTGTTCTGTGTCCAGAAGGCTTTGTTTCAACCTTTTTTTTTTCCTTGGCTCACAGCCCCCCCTCCCCACTTCTTCTCTCTTCCTTACATAAGGACTGCCCTATTTTTCAGGGACCAGTAAGAGGTAGGAATAAAGGGAGTGAGTGGGTGAAGAAGAGGGACTGATAGAGGGTTGGATCCAATGAAGATGGAAAGAGAGAGAGAGAAAGAGAGAAAAGATATGGGGGTAGAAGAGACACTGTGTGTACACTGCACACGTCAGGAAGAAACAAACCTGCATGTGTCCCCGTCATCCCCCTCACCTCGCTGGCCTTTAGTGCCCACACAGTGCTCCCTCACACTCCTCACCCACTCCTCACCCTTTCCTTTTTCTCCTCATCTTATTTTCTCCTTGTCTCTTCACACTTCCTATCTATCTGTAACTCACCCACTCATCTATCTATCTATCTATCTATCTATCTATCTATCTATCTATCTATCTATCTATCTATCTATCTATCTATCTATCTATCTATCTATCTATCTATCTATATCTAACTTCCGTGTTCATGACAACTGTACTGAGTCTGAATTTCTATTTAACTCACCCGTTCAAATTATATTAAGGCTTAAAGTTATGCACAATTAACAGTGTGGACACTTTGATTGACAGGTAGGTGCCGTTACAGTTGGCTTGTTTGAGCACTCAGGCGTCATTCAGCTAGCCTCAGATCCACCGACGATCCACATCGTTGTTGATTTTTAGATTAGCCGGGAGGCAGCAGAGGCAGGACTGCTGACACGGCGGTGGCCACAGCCACCACCATCTTCAGAAACATTCATTCTTTATGTCAATGATAATCACCTGTAAATAATAATTGGATTTTTGTTACGAGCCTTTTATTTCTATAGAGTGATCAGGTCCTCTTCCATAGAATCCACCACAGTGAACGCCATTTTTATATAGTAGCCCACAACAGACAAACCAAACACTCTCCGTAATTTCTCCTACATGCCGGGAAGGGGAAGGTGAGGCAAGGGGTATTCAGTTGGTTGCAATCTGCAGCTTCACACATGCCACTAAATCCCACGGGACCTGATGCTAATTCTTTTTACCACATAAGTATTTCTACACTGTGGTATTGCTACTTTTACAAGATATTTGTGTATTTCTTCCACCACTGAAACATGATCAACTTGTAAAATATATTGCTCACGTCATAGTAGTAGTGATCTATTAATTTAACACTGTCAGGGATAAATTATCAGAATAATTCTTCCACCACTGCTGTAATATGCTTCACTTCTTTGTCAAACAGTTTTATTCCGATTTCCCAACCATGGTTTTAACACTTGTGTTTACTTAAAAAATAAATAAATAAAAACTTCCATAATCAGAAAATCCCACCAGGCACAAGATCATATTAATCATCATCTCTCAGGTCAGTAGAAATATCTGGACTAAGTTTAACATATCTGTCAACCGGCCAGCAATTTTTATGTAAACTGTGTAAATGATTATGAGGTGCTTAAAACCACATTTGCGTACAATAAGTGTACAAACAAGTTGAGCACAACACACAGTGATGACATGGTGTTTGAGTCATGAATGGAATTTCAAACATGACATTTGAGTAGGCATTTGACTAACGCCAGCATGAACGACTGACGGCAGCAGTTTGGTGTTTAGGTTTACACATTCTTCCCTTCTGCACACACGTGGACGGGTTTCAGCATTCTTGGTCCCCTTTAATGTGTCCTTATTAGTACTAATTGTTACCACATAATTGTATATTTCATTGAACACAAACATGTAAGATGATAGTTTTTTTTTATCATGTCAAATCTAAGCACTCTATTGATTAAAATAAATGAATACTGCTGCAAAAAAAGTATTTGTGTAAATGTATGTTAAACGTGTGTGTTCTGGTTTATTCACCCCGCCAGCTGAAGTCTTAACCAGCATTCCTGTTTGAGAGGTTTACTGTAGGAAAACTGTGGTGCCAGCTGTGATCTCTACTCTGTCGACTGGCAGAGCCTCTGAAAAGATAACACACTGCTGAGAAAAATAGAAAACTCTAGAATATCCAAGTCGTGACATTTGATGTGTACATTTAAAGCAGTGCTTCTGGTAAAGAGTATTAGATCACACTGACGTATAATGTGATGCCTATTCAACATACACCAATCAGGACTAGACTTGCTGTAAAATCTTGACTGATCTGGATAATGCACTACGCAATATGTGCGCACAGTGATGGAAGGTTCACATTTTAACATAATTTCATCTTTACTCCTACTCCTTCATCCACCCCTCCATCATTTTATCACTCCCCTTTCCCAATACCAATCCTGCACTGTCAAAATGAACAGTATACAGTGTACAAAACATAGGTAAGCACACATATGTCAGTACAGAAGCAGAAAGAAGCTATGTATTGATGAAGCAGTGCCTTCTAGGGTGCACATCAAGTAGAGAAAACATGATGAAGTGCCCTCTGGGTGTCCTTCCAGTAGAGAAAACATGATGCAGTGCCTCCTAGGGTGCCCTTTCAGTGGAGAAAACATGAGTCTTAACAGCTACACATGCTCACAGACAAAACACAGGACAAGTTATGAATCTATGAATTGATATCTGTCCGTCTTTGCTATCTAAGTTCTAAGTGTCTAAGTTTACTCATGACATAAAGTTGGACGAGTTGCAATAAAAAGATGTCTCATGTGACATCACTAATTTTTCTCTGGCACAGGCTGACTATGACACACCTGGTCACCATGTACAACAAGCTGACATTAGAAAATAAATAGCAACAACAGGATGAGGAAGATAGCAGTGTTGGACTGTAGATACAAATGCTGCTTTTTGCATCTCAAATTATCTGCCATCACTCTTCACGACTTGTAAATAAACATGCATGATAAATACACCCTACGTCCCATGCCAACACACACTCACATCTTTAAATATCCCCGCTCTGACGACTGAGATAGCAGTGCTCATCAAATTTATGCGTGAGCGAGCCCAAGCTAAATTTGCAGCCAGGGAGCCAACTTACGCAATCCTCCCTGGTCTCCCTCCTGTCTATACAATGGCTTAAAATCTCACAGTTCTCAAACCATCCCAGCCCTCCCCAGATCTCCACTCCCACACTACACACTACAACTCCAGCACTATTCCTGTACCAGCCCCCGCCGTTGTGCCACAAAAATACCAGCACCTCCAAGAACAGACGCCAAGCCTGTCAGAGCATCATCACAGCCCACAGGACATCTGGGGGGGAGGGGGGGAGAGAGGGAGGGACGGAGGGAGGGAGGGAGGACGGCACAAAGATAAGAGAGAAGAAGAAGAAGAAGAAGAAGAAGAGCAGGTGGAAGAATGAGCACAGCCGCTATCGAGAGAAACAAATCAACAGAGAGAGAAAAGACAAAATAAATACTTCCTCTATGAAGGAGGGACACAGTTAGACACAGTTATATCCTCGTGGATCAGCCGCAGTCTGTTTCTGTTTCTTCTGATCTGACTGTGAAGTCTGTGTTGTTATATTACCACATTTATGAGGACCAAACTATATAAAAGACTTATTAGCTTTTATGTAACACTTTATTTTAACTCCCCCATTTAGCATTTATAAGCAGTATAAACATTCAAATGTGGTTTATAGCAGATTTTAAGTAGTTGTAAGCATATATAAGTATTAACGATCTTGCTAGTGTATAAATAGATAATGAATGACAATATAGTAAAATACAGTTAACACAATTATTATTATAGTTATTATAGTTATAAATGTTGACAGCTGCAACAATAAACAATTAAAATGTGCTTAGAACTACATTACAGTGTGTTATAAACAATTTAGTACATGTTCAAATAATGCTTATAAATGATAAATAAGGGGTTAAAAAATAGACGGTTCATCTGCCAGTTCAAAGAACACACGAGTACCATCGTTCATATGTACTAAAAAATGAACTTCTGTGGAAATATCACAACTCCCACACGATATTCTGCATTTTCATTTAACCTAGTTGAATTATTTCTTTTGTCTTTTATTTTTATTACTCCCCTGCATGCTTATTAATGATTACACAGTTCCTGCTAACAGGTTATCATTATGTGATTTCTTGCAGTCGTGATGATTCAGAGATTGTTAAAGGAGGTGAATTCTTATAAGAGCAAGTATTTTAATTTTCTAATTAATTTAGATTACTTTATGAACTTAAACATTAAAGGGTATTTTTTTCTGTTGATTAGTATAAAAAACTCATATTAAATCCTCTTTGATTTACTGTCATAAAACAATAAAACATGACTGTGAATCATTTTTATAGGCCCTGTATCAGTTTTTAAATGACCTTTGATTTATCACTGTGTTTTTTCCTTTTTACCTTTTTTTTTTTGTTATCTGTCCTGTTTTATATGTATTTAAAGTCCAACATGTCAGTTGTTACCCATTTTGGAAATGCGATATTTAGTCAATGCTCATTATTTTAAAGGGTTGAGGTTAGTCGTGTAGTGGTGAGATTAGTGTAAGTATAGTATAGTATTAGTATAAGTTTAGAGAGAATTAAGGGTTTAATGTTGTTTATTGATCTATGGCTCTGGGGATGGCAACTTCAGTCTGTTGGTTTGGTCCAAACTGTTTACAACATTTAGATGAATTGCCATGACATTTTGTACACACGTTCATGGTCCCCAGAGGATGAATCCTGCTAACCCTTGGTGATCCACTTACTTTTCTTCTAGTGCCACCATGAGGTTCATATTTGTGTTCTTCTAGTGAAATGTCTCAACAACTGTTTGGATGGATTGCTGTGAAAGTTGCTGCACACATTCATGTTCCCTTCAGGATAAATTGATGATCCTTTGATTTTTCATATAGCACCATCATCAGGTCAAAGTTTTTAATTAGTCCAATCCTTACCTGCATATCCTTCATGTTAAGCTGTGCTTTGTGTTTTAATCAAATTAGCAAATGTTAAGATGTTGAACATGGTAAACATTCACACCTTATCACTGTGCACATGTTAGCATGCTAATATTAGCATTTAGCTCAGAGCACCACTGTGCCAAAATGCAGCCTCACAGAGTAACTGCTGTGGCTGTAGACTCTCAGTCTTGTTTCCTGGCTTTATTGAGACATAGATGGTGACAGCAGAAGAGCAAGCACATCTGCACTGAGTTCTCTGAGGCCTGGAAGATTCCTCATTTTACAAGCCTTGTTGAGTCAGATTGGCTGACCTCCTGTAGAGCTGAAACTCAGACACACAAACAAGAGCAAACACAGGAAATATAATACAAATAAAATGTTAAAGCATGTAGAGTTGAAGGACAAGCCAGACACTGAGAGGAATCTATGGGCTTGCTCTGCTCTCCTCTCCTCTCCTCTCCCTTGCTTTTCTTTGTCTCCTCCTCTCTCCATCACAATGTAGATGGACGGTTGCCGAGGACAACCTGTGTGTACTCACCTAACGATGAACAGGAAGAGGTGCTATTAATAGCAGCATGTGTAGAAAGGACATTTGCTCGCTCACGGATGTGTGTGTGTGTGTGTGTGTGTGTGTGTGTGTGTGCATGTGAGCACCTGTGTGCAGCCAGCGTGTAACAAGGAGGGGGAGGATGTAGATTTTTGAGACTCAGACAGTTACTAGAGAGAACAGGAGGGGGGGAGAAAGAATGAGGGATGGATGGAGGGAGTGAGGGAACATAGTGGAGGAGGGGGCGAGTGTGTATTGACGCTGTACGTGGCGTCAGTGCGATAAGAATAGAGATGGTGCGTGTAGCGCTACTGAGACATCACCCTCACACCCTCAGTGGGGCAGGCAGTGCTCACTCTGATTTGTGTGTGTGTGTGTGTGTGTAGATATTACCCAGGGTATGCTCATGTGTACGTGGATGACTAAACTGTTGGGGTTAAAGTGATTTCTTTTCTTTCAGTTGTGTATGAACAGTCATGTTTAATTTAATTCAGTTACACAATTTCAAAAGGGAAACGTGAGAATATGATAATTACTTTGAGAAAAAGGGTGATACTGTTGATTGTATTTGAATTTTTTTGGAACAATTTTGTGATTAGACAAAGACAAGGGGAATCAAGGACACCTTTAAACTCGCATCTGTAATTATAAAACAAATTTTATTTAAATGTGGAGTAATATATCAGCGTTGCATAACAAGTAAATGATGATGATGTATGTATATAGGTAGTTTTTGTCTTTATTTCTTCTTTTGGTGTGACTTGTACATGCTGTGTTTTAGTTTATTGTCAGTTATATTGTTTTATTTTATTCTAATTTGAATATTTGAACATGTGTTTATATTTTTTCTGCATGTGTAGCGTGGAGGAGGCTACAACAGCTGAACCTTTATCAGAGCCGTAGAATAATACGAGCTGAAGCAAGAATAAAACAGCAATATAACAAAACATAAACTGACTTTGCCACAGCTGTTGCTTTGGAATAAAGCACACATGGAAAAACAGCTTTAAAATACAGTTTATGTAGATTATGTTGTCTTTATAATCAACGGTATACTGTGGCTCAGCTGGGTCTAACATGGAGACCCTCTTCTTAAAGTGTCTTCACACTATCAGGAACTGGAGCAGCCACTGTGGAGGGACACGAGGTGAACAGAGAGCAGAAATAGAAAGTGAAAAACCCGCTCAGGTCAGCATGAACACATAACAGAGCACATTTGACGAGATACTCACAGAGTTGATCCCTCTGTCTTTCACCTCTTGACTGGTCTCTGATTCATACAGCGCTGAGGAGAAGAGCGGAGGAAATGACTACATGCTGTGTCTTGTAAAAAGCTCGACACTCAGTAACTTCTGCATCAAGTTTAGTGTTTGTTTTCAAAACAGAGATCCTGGCACAGTTTACTTTACAGAGTTTACTTAGTGATAATCCAGATATGCAAAGAACCTGTTGTATAAACAAAATGTGCGCACATAGATCAGCAAAATGTCACGCACCATAATCATATCATGAAATATCTCGTGTGATAGCAATGAGTTGTTGTTGAAAAGGTAACGTTAGAAACAGTCTCCTGCATGCAGTGGTAGAATAAGTACAACTCCATTACAAGTCAAGCCCTGCATTTTAATCCTACTTAAGTACATAAGTATTATCAGCAAATATATTTAAAGTATCAAATTCTGCTGCAAAATGTCCACTGTGGTGACATTATTAGGTTGTGAATACTGATGCAACACTGGGAAAGCAGCGTTTTACTGTTGTAGCTGGTTGAGGTGGAGCTACTTTTAACTACTTTATATACAGTTTGATAGTTTCCAACCAAGAGATCAGGCCTCTTCAAAGAGTGATGCTTAATGAGAGAGGAAGGAAGAAAAAACTAAGTTCTGTTGCACAAATATGAACTCATTTTTGTACTTTTCTCTGCAAAACATTTGACCTCTTTGGGCCTCAGACTGTTATTTAAATGAAAGTATCAGAGGAACGTAGAGAGGAAATGTATTGCTAACGGCTAACAACTTAAATACATCAGAAAAGGAGACCCAAACAAACCACTGGTTTAATTTTTAATAATGTGTTGTATCTAACATTGTCATATGTTGTTTTTTAATGTAAAATCTAAAGGAAGCTAACTCAAGATGTCAAACAGATGTGGTTTGGTCATTGTGGTCATTGACATCATTTTCTTTTTTTAATTTATTTCACTATTACTATTGTTATTTCCACACAAAAAGAACGCTATGCTACGTCTGCATGTAAATGTGTGCAGTGAGATCCGTGGATATGTGTGTGTTTTCACAGTAAATATCTATTTTCATGCATATGTATGCATGTTTATATGTATATATAGACATACTTCTGTACTAGGTGTCCATTCAACTCCCTTTACTTCCACGTGTATTTAATATTTTATCTCTTTTTTTTTGTTGATTCATTTTTGTTGATTCAGGGTGAGGTGTGTGTGTGTGTGTGTGTGTGTGTGTGTGTGCATGTACTAATATTTACCGAAATAAATAAATAAATACAAATTTAGTTGAAAAAAAAAAGTAATATTTCTTCTTGAAATGCAGCAGAGTAGAATTATAAAGTAACATTGTTCTAAGGTACAGTTCTTGAGTAAATGTACTTAGTTTCCACCACTGCTCTGGGTCAAGTTCATTGGTCAATGTAAATTTTGTCTGTATGTAATAGTAATCTAATAATGGCACTGCAGTATGTGGCAGGTTTAGTGCAGATGAGTTGACCAGCCGGTGTAAGCATGTGGATACATGTGTTCATTATAGGTCTGTCTGTTTGCCTTCTTTGTTAGTGTGTGTGTTTGATGACATGTGGTGTAGCTGAATTGAGAGATGTGTGTGTGTGTGTGTGTGTGTGTGTGTGTGTGTGTGTGTGTGTGTGTGTGTGTGTGTGTGTGTGTGTGTGTTACCAAAGAGCTTGCGCAGCCTGGTGACACATGACACAAATCCGTGGAAGGGCATGTGAAGCTCTCCAGATGCAAAGCGCTCAGACAGCAGCTGGACCACCTTGTTATCACACTGCATTCCTGGGAAACAGAGGAGTAGACGAAGGTGTGAAACAGCAGCAAACATCTGTGTGTACATAGAAGTGTGTATACATGTTTTTGTGTGTGTGTGTGTGTGCATACCAACAGCCTGCAGTGCTGTACTGAGCTCAAAGGGGCTCATGGTCCCAGAGGAGTCCTCATCGAACTGGAAAAAGATGGACTGGAAACCAAAGCAGCATCAGAATAAGGCATAACGAGTCTCTTTACCTTTTCTGTTATTATCACACACACACACACACACACACACACACACACACTGTGAGCTGTACCTGCAGATTGCGCAGACTGGACAGCAGGGTTTCTGCTTGTTTACGGGTGAGACTGGAGCGCCCTTTAGTCTGCCGGAAGAGTTAAGGACATCTCAGCAGGACAAGAGGATAAAGTTATGAGAGAGAAAGTGAGCAGCGGGGTGGCATGATGACTCAACACCGGTGGACCAGGGGGTTTTAAACCCCTTTTGTCAGCAAGCATCTGCCCCGATGAAAGTCTGAAACTTGCAGAGGTCAAACAAGTTAAACAGCAGCAGTGGTAATGTACATACTGTAGAGTCAAAGTCAAACAAGGATTGTATTAATGGTCTCTGAGGAGACTGTAATATTAAATTAAAGAATATAGTGAGGACAAAAGGATACATCCTCTCCAAAGATGAGCTGTCTGCACGTCTCCAGTGGTAGGTGGTAATCTTTGACAAGAGCTGTGACAATGATGCAGAGGAAGAAAAATAATGGTTTAAATTGGATTAAGATGAGGAGAGGTGAATATGAGGACAAGTTTAGTCTCTTTTATTACCTAACCCAGCTCAGTGTACTCTATCTGACTGCAGCTATGAGCCTCTGTCTAGACTGGTGACCTCTGTGGATTCACTGTTCAAACTTTTGAGGCAACATGTTGCTGCTTTGCCTCTACCTAGTGGCCATTACAGGTAACATACAGGCAAAGATCACTTGAGGTGAAGCTTTGTGTTATTCTCAGACGAAGCTTGAAAAACTTGATATACTGAAACCTGAGTTGAACAGCGTCATGAGCTCCTTGGCGTTCAGTTTGCCATCCTGCGGGGACACATAAACAAACTGGTTTGTATTGTCTGTTGTAACTAAAGGCTCCAGTTTACACTTTAATTAGGTAAAGTAATACAGCACAATGAGGAGGAATTCTTACTGGGCCAGACACCTCATCAAAAGTCTTCTGAACTTTCAATTGATCCTCCGGGGAGACAGGAGTTGCCATAACCTGTTTGGCACAAACAAACATAAACATACAATAGTCTTCTGGATAACTGCTGTTGGCTGCTGTTTTAATGGACTCACCGGGAGGAAGCCAGAAGAGCAGGTAAAGTCCTGAGTCCTGGAACACAAATACCACAACAGATTGTCAGTGTTGCTCTCTTAAATTATGTTTTTAACAGTTACACACTGTTTGATATTGGCTCAGATCTTAATTCTCCATTGCTGCTGGTCTCAGCAACAAGGTCCGGATGTGTGTGTGACACTGATTTTCACCCTCCACCCCAGAGCCTACACGTTCTAATTCACTAACTCTATGACTTATTATTATGAACACACACCTTCTAATAACCTTTTTATTTAACATCTTTAGGATTGCTACGTCTTCAAAAACATCTTGCATCCTCAACATATTCTGAACATCTGCACAGTACCTGGTCAATACTTTGCATATTCCTGCACAAACTGCACAGCTCTTTTCATGTAAAATCATCTTGTACATATATTTATATCTTCTAGTACTCGATTTTTATCTTCTATCTTGGCAATAAACCTTATTGTATGACCAGCAAAACGTACTTAATGTGTCCAAAGTAAAATTATTTAGCCCCCAAAAGTTCTGAAAGATTTTTTTCTTAATCTTATGAGCACAACAATAAGGTGACTGCAGATAAATCAAAGGTTTTATCAGCCACAGACTCCCAGGAGGTTTTACAGGAGCTTTAATCTATGATAAGCTGTCATATTTTATACAAAACTGAGCATATGTTTGCATGTAAAATCAAATAATTCAAATAACTAAAGCTGTTAAATATGAGTAAAAAGTACAATATTTCTCTCTGCAATGTAGAAGTATAGAATCTAAATGTATATAATTATATACTAAATGTATAGAAATGAATGTAATTATATAATAATAAGTATAAATGTATCTTTCCACCACTAGAAAATAAAGTTAATTATTATAGTCAGAGAGAGTACTCCCACTGCACTGCTCTCAGCTATATAATTGATTGTTGTTGTTAACAGACGAGGTGATCTTAATAGCCTCCTGTTGTTGAGACTAATTGTAATTTTCTAAATTATACATTAGTATAATGTTGGGAACACAGTGTACGTTTGAGTGGAGGTCCTGTGGAGTGTGGGTGACTATGACTCTGCTGCTGAGAGTGAGTGAGACAGGAGGTGATTCAGGGCTGCTGTGGAGCCCTCAGGAAGTGTTGTGGGTTTATGATTTCACAAAATGTCTGTGACGTGAGGAGATGCACACACTCAACACATAACAATTACACCAGGTGGCTCGTAAACGGAGGTGGAAAATTATATTCAGCTTCAGTACGTCTCTTATGTTTTAGGCCTCTCAAAGCTAAATCCCTCCCATCTTACCCCAGAGTGTTTCCAGTCTTGGAGAAAATGCGGACAAAGAAGTCTCCAGGCTGGTTGGGTCGATAGGTAGACGCCACGAGGATGTAGTTACCCGGGTCCAAATGTAGCTTCCTCCACACACCCCTGATGGGACAAAGTTAATGAGTTATTATCGACTTCCAACAAACTATCAACTATAAAACTTTCAACTAAAAATGTTTGATCCAGGCAATATTCTGCACGTTTTAAATGTACAGCTGCCACCACCAGGGCCACGTGCAACAATAGTTACTGTTAAATATGTTTTAGCTGTCTGAATTTGTGTTGTGTTTTATTTGTGTTTGGCACCTCTGGTGAAAAAAAAAAATCTTATTTTGGATGATTTGATTGCATATCTTTATATAAAAATAGTGATTATTAAATAATTACTGATAGGTAGTCATGTCTTCTCATGACGGTCTTTTACCTCTGAGACTTGTATTTCCCAGAGCGACCCACAGGGCGATTTTTCATGAAGAAGTCACGGCTCAGGCACACACCCTGGAGCTGTATGAAGAAATATAAATCACTAATTACTAAGAATATTAATTTTATACAATAATAACAATGTATTTATCTCTTGACCCTGAAGTACTCACCTCAGGAGGAACCTGTAACGAGGAAGAAACACAAAGACAGGTGTGAGTTTATTCATAAACAAAGTAAATATTTCATGAATCAATAATTAAACTAAAAGTAGAGATGTGGAGACGTGACCTTGTAGATGTGGAAAGCGATGTAGAGGAAGTGGATTTTATCCTTCTGCCTGCGGTTTTTCTGCAGCAGCTCCACCAGCACAGTGCACTGTTTGGCCTTCTGCTTCTGTTTCTCTGTTAACTTATTCTCCTCTGGAGCGATCACCTCGTCGTCCTCGTCATCCTCATCCTCATCATCATCATCATCATCATCATCATCATCTAGCTGGTCCTGCTCTGTGAGGACCAACTGGAACTGAGGATTCTTCCAGAAAGACTCTGAGGAAAGACGAGTATGGTCACTTAAACAACCTCCATTTATGGCTTAAATACGTTATATAAAGTCATAAACGTACTGTGGTATCTGCGGCTACCACCAGCTGTGCTCCCCGGTACCCAGAATCCTTCATGTTCACTGATGGTCCAGGTAGACGGGGAGGCAGGTGAGGAAGGAGAGGCAGGTGTGTTTCCCTCCACCAAAGTGTCAGGATTTATACTGCAGAGCTCCACGATGTCAAACAGGCTGGAGAAATCCTCGGCACTCATCCTGAAAGAGACGATACTTTACATCAGAGAGCTTATTACTTATGAGCTGCAGATTCAAGGTACCATTTTATGCTACTTTATAATTGTACTCCACCACATCTCAGAGGCCACATTTTAGATAGAAACTGAAGTGTCCTTTTATAGTTTGACACTTCCTAAAGGATTTAGTGACATCTAGAGTTGTAGTTGTGGATTGCAACCCCCTCTACACGCCCTCCTGTTACAAGCTTGATGGAGAAATGGAGTGACGCATGTGAGTTCAACTTGAGCTGCACTCCAAAAACATCCAAATCCGAACACATCATCCCAATTTGGTGATCTATTTAAGCTGCCCTGCATCAGCCCCACCACCGTCACAGCAGCCACCTGCAGGCTCCTGATTGTTTAAGATATTTGTTATCCCTCCTCAGCATTTCAAAGTATACATATCTGCATGGAGTGATGACTCTAACTGTATTCTGTTGCTACAATAAAACGTTATAAACGTGAGCTGTCAACATGGTGGATATGTAGATATAAAAGTCTCATTCTAAGGTAACAAAAACATAAAGATTCAAATGATTATACACTAATGAAAACATAGCTATGGATATAGCTGTCAACTCACAACTTTTCAATCATAGGTAATGTAATCATAACAAATACACGTGTACAGTGTATTGCACTCTGAAACTGTGGGCACTAAATCATAAGATCTACATTAAAATCTAGAGTCTTCTACTCTGGATACTTTGCATGCATGACTTTGACTTGTCATGGAGTATTTTCACAGTGTGGTATTTATACTTTTACATAACGTCGCCTTCCTAAAATAATTGCCCAAGTCATATTTTCAGGTTGTTCAGAAAACACAAAAAACTGAACCAAATATTAAATATATGATATTTATTAATAATTTAATTTAAAAAGGAATCGCATGATCTGTTCAACTGAGGATGTAGGCAATTTTACCAGAGGTGGCCAGCATCATGAAGAGATGATTTAGGCAAAAAAAAATCATTTTTGTCAAAAAATGACATAGGCCATTATTTTAGGAAGGTGACAATAAGGAGCTTAAAGAGGAACATGAATACTTGTTCAGTCGTGTAAGTTTGTGTGTTTTGATATTTGCCACATACCAGAACTCTCCATCTTCATTACTTTTCAGCTCAATCCTTTCTTTCTCTGCATTGTCCACGGCATCCCACTCCTTACCCCTGCAGTCACACATACAAAGAGAAACTCAGCGTCTGTGGATGTCCTGTAATCTGTCAGCGAGTCTCTCTCTTACAATATGCACAAACAGGAAGTTTGTCCTCACTTGTCACTCCAGGGTCCACGATATTCAACAAAACCCCAGGGGTTCCTCAACTTCAGCAACAAAATCTCATCTGATGCTTTCATCACCTAAAACGTAAAGAGAGAAGAAGAGTAAAGACGTATTCACAAAAGTTTCTATGATTGTTTTTATCTGGACAGAGGAATTAGATGAGATAAAATTAGATGAGATCAAGATTTTAAGTGTATTGACCTTGGAGTCGGTAAAACAATCTCGCCATAAGGTCCATTAGTTCTGGAGCTTTCAATCATATCACATGGTCTTCTGTTGGAAGGTTAGAATGAACTTTCAGTCTCATCAAAGATGAAACAATGTCTGCTGAAGAAGATCATGTGATACGACTAAAAACTCCAAAACAGCTAATGGACCTTGTACCTTGAGATTAGAATAGATTAGATTAGATTAGATTAGATTAGATTAGATTTAAATTTAATTTTTTCTAATTAGATTAGATCAATTTAAACCAAGCTCCAATCTCCTTGAGATTAGATTAGACTAGATTGGATTAGACCAGATTAGACCAGATTAGATTAAACTAGACTAGATGAGATTACATTAGATTAGACTAGACTAGACTAGACTAGACTATATTAGATTAGAGATCATATTAAGGCTGAGATGAGATGGTATGAAATTAAATTTAAGTGAGATTATATGAGATTCAAATGAGATTAGATCAAAATAGAATAGATCAAATGAGACTATATAAGGATCACATGCAATGACATGGGATGCGACTGGATAAAATCAATTTGATTCCATTTGATTTGACCTGATTGTGCTGCGATGAGATGAAATGAGATTAGATTACATTTCAATGAGATTATATCACATTGAGATACATGAGATTAGATAAACTGACATGTATTACAAACCAATCCTTGTAGAAACAAGAGAAAACGTACAGAGGACCTACAGAAACATGCAACAAGAAATAGTGACAGCAGTTCAGTGCTGCACAGCCTGCTGTGTCGTCTCTGTGTGATACTGGCCTTGTCAGTGTCAGTGATGGCGTAAGCGTGGCCCTTTATCAGCCCGTTTCCTGTCACTTTACCGATCTCACGGTAGCTGCTGGCCTGTGGAGACAAAGATAGAAACTCAAGTGGGTTTAAATGAGCATCCACCTGTGCGGTGTGAACATTTTCAGGTGTGTACGTACCTCGATGAAGCAGCTGAGCAGGCTGCCTCGAGACAGGGCAGCTGTCAGGGACCTCCAGAGGACTCGTGGAGTACGAGATGAGACATCCATGGAGTATGCGATGCCACCTGTGAAATCCTCCATCCCCTCTGATATGTTGCCTCCCTTCAGGCTGCCATAGGAGCCAACTAACCTACATATGAGAGGTGAAAAAGTCAACTCCGGATGCTGTATATTTTTGTCAAATCACTGTAACACACACAGGAAAAGAGTGGGTGATCTCAGACATTACAACCCAGAAACATATGCTGGTAGTGGCAACTGACTTGGCATAGGCCTTCTCCACCAGGGCGCTCCAATACTCGTTGCGGGTGTGAGAGTAGCTGAAGAGCAGACGGCCTTCGCGTACTGGCAGCCTGTCATCCACAACCACCTCCACCCACTCACCATACTGCCAGAACTGCACAGGGACACACAGGGAAAGGAAGAGAACTGGTGAGAACAGAGCAGAAATGGATGTTATGAATCAGGAGGAAAGTTAATGAGGAGGAAGGAAGCGAAGAGCAAAGAGATAAACCACCTGAATGTCCCAGAATATTTCACTTTAACCTGCAACAACTGGATTTTTAGCCACATTTTACAACAATGTCATCTCATCACCTTCTAATTGATATTTCAAATGACCAGCAGATCCTGAGCAATATTAACAATCATAAGAAGGACACTTGGTATACATAAGTCCTCTATTTTAGCTTGTTTTTGCTGATAAATGCTACACTATGTTCACCAGCTAGTTGCTAATTGGCATTGGTGCTGAGCAGGTAGTGTACAGTGGGTTTTTAGAGCTTTTTCACTGAAAACAGCCGCCTCGAGTGGCTGAAAATGACAGCATGAGGGAAGTGAAAATGAATCGACCAAAAAATAAATAAATAAAGTTGTGTGCCAGAAACATGGAGCTGGTGAGTGACATAATGTGAGTTGGGCTTTGTTTTAGTTTTGACTCCATTTTAAAACAAGAAAACTGGTGGCCTGCTGAACAAATAGACTAAAATCTGTTTCTGAAAACATTTGAGGACAGAAAGAGGCAATGCAGTAACAGAATCTTGATTCATATTTGATCAGCACTGCCTAATTTGACAGTTTGATCTGGGTTTGGTGACCCTGGTGTGTTGCACTAGATCATGAAGTCCACAGCCTAAAGCATACTCATCATCTATTTTACTCTAAATGGGACAATAATTTACTCAATGAACATCATGCTGTATGAAAGAAGTCTTGAAGCTAGCGATTGAAACAATAAACTCATGAAGAAACTGTTTACTGAGATAATAAACCAAGTGAGAAGGTTCATTTCTCCATAAAGCTCAATACAATCTGAATTTTTTCTTGCAGCCAATGGAGCTGCCCCCTGCTGGCCATTAGAAAGAATGCAGGTTTAAGACACTCCAGTGTTAGACCCTGACGCTCTGTGCACTAATTATACACTGCCAATGGGATCATGTCAGTTAATGTTAGCAAACATTCAATAGATGTGTCAGATAATAGATTTTACATGTCAGACTGACGTGTTTGTTTCACCACACAAAGTGCTGTTTGTCACACAGACTCTGAGTACATTTCCTCAAAGATGACTTTAAAGGTGTGTTTGACATTAGATAGATGACACAGGGGTTTGTCAGAATAACATAATCACTATTCAATAAACAGAAACTTGTAATATTGTATCACCAGTGGTGGAATGTATTGAAGTACATTTATTAAGTAGTTGATATTTCCGTGTTATGCAACTTTTTATCTCGAGTCCTCCACATCTCAGGGAAATATTGTTTTAGTTACTTTTCAGATCACATTTTTTCATACCCCTCCTCCCCTGTGAAAACTATGAAAAACTGAAGGGTTGCGTTGAAAGTAGGATGATTAAAAAATCATCCTACTTTTTAAACTAAATAAACTTAAAAACTCTCTTATATTAGATAAAACCCATCACCACAAAGCTGAAAAAAGCTTGTTTTTCTTATGAAAAGTTGACTTTTTAGAGATACAAACAAGTAAATGACATCACTACTTTTATGGGAAAGCAATAGGAAACTTAGTTAGCCATAGTTTTATTGACATTGCCTATGGTTTTAGTGGTATTACCCATGGATTTAGTAAATGTATCCATAGTTTTATTGACTTAACAATAACATACATATTAATTCAGTAGTAATATAAATCCAAAAACCTTGTACTGACCTTTTTACTCCGATACTTTTGATACTTTGAACTAACTTTTATTGATAATACTTTTACTTGAAGTTTTGATTGCACAGCTTTTACTTGAAACATAGTATTTCTACTTTTACTTTAGCAAAATTACTTCTGCATATCTGTACACAAAAGAGAGATTTGATATGCAAACACAAAACACAAAAGATGTCAGTAGCCCAGACTTGTGAATAAAACCCAGAAGTCTATAAAAGGACGAGTTAAATAAACACGCTGTTCTCTTGTCTGACTAAATTTATTGAACCACCTCCCAAGGCAGTTACTGGTCGAAAGCAGGCCCGCACTGGTCTTTCATACCTACAGCTGTGTGTGTGTGTGTTGTTTGTCCCAGGGGTAGTCACTACCTGCATGTCTGGACTGCTCTCCCATCACCCTGACAGGGCAAAATTAGTTTCCAGTCCTTCTGTCCTGCTTGTTAAGTCATGTTAAAACACTGTCTAAAGGTCCAAAGCTCCAGGGGGAAAATAATCACTGAGTAGTAAAAGCATAAAAATGATCCATATCTAACGAGCGTGTTTGCTTTGATCAGACTGATGTGTCTAATTAAGGTGATATTTTATTGATCTGTGCAGGTCAGAGCAGGTGAATGATAATTTGTCTCATTTACAATCACCACTTCTAATGAGGTGATAAAGATGAGGTTTTGAGGAGTGAGACCACCATGCAGTGACGACTCCAGGATGAGTTGATGCCCGTTTGATCCGTAAATTAAATGACAGAGCTGTGGTAAAGAAGAAAATGTGTTGTAAAGATGTAGACATCTCATTGGAAAGTCTCAAAGAATAAAGCCAAATCAGATCAAATTAAAATATTTAATGTGACTATGACGTAGATATATTAATCAAACTTTATGATCTTGATGCTTATACTCTCCTCAGGTATTAAATAAAGTATTTAACACACACTGCATTTCATATCTGTCCTATGATCAGCACTAACTGAGCGTACAGTACTTCACAGAAAGTTGTTTTATGGTTGTTTGCTCAATAACTGTCATTTCTTATTAATACAGGTGCCAGGTTTTGATAAGGAAGAAGAATGTGCGTAAATAAAAAAAGGTGCCTTTCCTTGCCTACACTGAGCCTCTTTCTGTTTAAGCATTTAGATTAATTTGAATCTTGACTTTTGGTATGTATATCTCAGGCTCTGGTGATGGAGTTTGTGGGCTGAAGGCATATAAAAATATTGCTGTTGCAATAAATGGTTAAAACCTCGATATGATTTACAGCTTAGTATAAGTATTTGCTTTCCTAAAGAATATCAAGCAACATGTCCAGACAAAAATGGGGCGAGACATGAGATAGAGCTAGAGCATGCATGGTACATTAAAGCATAAGCTTATGAAGAAGACTGTTTTTGTGTGTATAGTTTTTTTTGGTCGGCAACAAACAAGGTGTGAGTCTCAGCTGGGCTGACTGTGGCTCTAATTAGCAATTTATATCATTAGCAAAAACGGTCTCTGCTGCACATCTAATCTAACTGCTTACCTTAAAATGGAAGATTCCTGCATAAGGCTCGGACAGGCTTTGGTTGGGTGGCACCACCTTCACAAACTGCATAGGGTGCATGGTCAGACAGGACAGGGCTGCCAGCAACCAACAGTTACCTGATAAACAAAAGAAAAACACGTGAGGCTGTTATGGACAAATGTAGTGAATGATTTGGTTTTTTTTACATATCCAATTATTTCACAGCCCAGAAGGCACTGGCTCAGCAGGAGCACGATTCATGTTTTCATCAACGGAAATCACATCCTTGGACACAGTTTTAATAACAACGTAAAACATGGAAGGAGAAGAGGAGGAAGAGGGAGGTTGTTATTGATCTGCACTATTGACATATTTGCATGCAACTGGTGTCACAAACCATCAATCCAGAAATCCCAGAGGAGGATAAAGAGATCACTGTGATGAAGAAAACAACTGTAAAATTCACCACAAATTAGGAAACTTTGTTACCCATGGTTTTAGTGTCATTACCCATGGTTTTAGTGTCATTCTGCATGGATTTAGTGTCATTATTGCTGGTTTTAGGGTCATTACACATGGATTTAAGGAATTTATCCATAGTTTCATTGACTTAACCTGTTGTTTTACTGATTGAACCCATGGTTTGAGTGACATTACCCATGGTTTCAGACATTACCCATGGTTTTAGTGTCATTACCCATGGATTTAGTGAATTTATCCATAGTTTCATTGACTTAACCCATTGTTTTATTGAATGAACCCATGGTTTTAGTGACATTAACCATGGTTTTAGTGAAATGTCGACAAACATGGATGGATTTCCAGAATTTGGCACAGACATTCCAGACATTCATGTTCATTCATGATTAATTGTAATCTCTTTGGTGACTGCTTAACTTTTTATCAGTTATACTCTGTGTTTAGTGCTAATTAGAGAAAAGGACAAATGTAGTGAATGATTTGGATTTTTTTAAAATATCAAATTATTAAGCAGCCCAGAAGGCACTGGTCTCCTGTGAAGCGTAAGTCATGTTTTCATCAGTGCTTTCCAGGCAGTTTGTGCACTGTCTCACACACAAACACATAATAAGTCACATTCCTCCCCAACAGCAAACATCTGTTCCCTGCTGTTTCTTTGGAGATGTTGGAGAAACTGCTGGTATCTGCGTAAATCATGGAAATCACATCCTTGGGTACAGTTTGAATGACACAACACTGAAGAAGAAAAAGAGGAGGAAAGGGTGAGACTGTTATTGATCTGAACTATTGACACATATGCACGCAACTGGTGACACAAACCATCAATCCAGAAATCTCAGAGGAGGAAGGAGTTTGCGGTGGTGCAGAAAACAATCGTCAATCTTTAAGTTAACCACAAATAGGAAACAGACTGAACAACAAAGAGTGTAACTAAATCTGTGGGCCGTAAAGACAGGGCTATGGTGGGGTATGGACCCCCTGCAGATTATAGGTTTGGGGAACACAGTCACTCCTCTTTCCCCCACGCTGTGTGTTTAAAGTTTGGTCCTTTTGGTGCAGACACAGTAAAGGCCTGAACTCATTGCATTTTACTGTAATAAAAAAATAGGAACAAACTGAACTAAATGAAGCAGTGTTTCAGCTTTTTGTTATGTGCGTGTTGTGCAATGCCAGTGCAAGACATGACGTATTCTGTCCTCTTGAGGAGGTTAGATGAGCAGATTTTAATGTTTTCCTGATGTACTCACCCAGTTGGCCCTGACAAATATCAGTGGTCCCAGTTGTGCCCTCCACAAACACGGCATTCTCACTGATTTCCTTCAGAGATGGAGCAAGAGGAGGACAATGTGAGCGCAACATGATGAAACACAATAAACTGGTTTTATGACAGGGCGTGGAGTGTCAACATCATGACTAAATCTGATAATTAAAGATAAAAACGATTTAACAGAAGGTTTGTCGATTCCAGTAAATGTTGAAATCCCTTTTTTGCTTGCAGCTCTCAGGTCTAAATATTAGCTGTTTTTATTTATTTCTTATTATTTAGTAATTTTTTATATAGCACCAGATCATAACGTAAGTTATCTCATGACACATAACATTATTTAAGGAGACTCAACAATATTAAATTAAATATTGGATTTTAGACTTTGTAGTGACCAAAACAAGAAAATCAACAGCTGAATCAATAATAATACTAATTATTAGTTCCATAGTTAGCATTCGTAAGAATTCATAGTATCTGATTTGTATGCAAAGTCTTCATTTTTCTTTTTCTTTCTGCAGTTTACACATTTTGCCAGTGCATTATATCAGTTTATAATCTTTAATACATGACTGAACATTTGATTTATACCCATTAAAAGTACTTTGTGTAGGGTATTATTTGTGTTGTTTCTTCAGGTATTCTCTTTCTCTTTTGAGGAAACTGCTCCAGTTTATGAGTTCCTCAAACCTGAGCCACACCTGGTTGAATCACCACCAGCTAAACATCTGCCTACAGCTGTGCAACACTGTTGATAGAGTTCCTGCGAAGAAGCAATGCCAAGAAACATTGCTTTATTGTGCAGGCATCTATGGATATCAAGCTGTAACATGTACACACTGACAACTTCCTTTTATTTTAAACTCTGTGTGCCAAAAATGAAATGCTGGCGTGCAGAATATTTATATTTGAGTGAAGACACATACCAATGATAGCAATAACGCCCAACAACATCTGGAACAACTGGCTCAACATCACACATGCACAACAGGTCAGTGGTCCTACCTTTGGTCGCTGCCACTTGATCGCCTTTTTTGGATCCGGATCTTCCGGCATACCGATGGACTTCTGATCAGCTGGAAAGTCTGGATCAACGAACAGGTCTCCGGACTTCAGATACTCTTCCAGGAGAGTCTTGAAGTCCTGATCTCCAAACTTGATCGGGTTCTCGATGGAGCCCAGAGGTGCCTCCTTGTCAGTCGCCATGCTGTCAGTGATTGTAGAGTAAAATCAATCTGCGATGCAAAATCTGTGAGCAATCCATGCCTTAAATACAGATAAAAGCGCACACCCACCTCAGCAAACGAGGGCCCACTTGGAGCGCCTCCCCAGCTCAGCCCAGCCCGGAATGGTATGCAGAGCGCCGGGGGGCCGTGGAGAGCTGGAGTCGGAGTAATGACACGGTGCCAACAGCTTCTTTGATCTCAGCTAATTTATCGTCCATCATCACCATCATCCTGAGCGGGCAGAGGCAACAATTAGACAAAGGCAAGATAAACACACTAACAAAAACTGGACAACTATGTAAAAAATGAAGAGTATTTGACATTATTTATTCAAGCTGCTATCCAGGATACCTCCTAGAAATGTATCAGGAATTATAAAAATGCGTTTATTTCTAGTGTAAGAAAAACAAATTCCCCGAAAAGAAAACGTGTTTCTGCGTGTTTGAAATATTTGTGAGTTAGTATGTGGTGTGTGTTTGTGTCTGAGAAGAGTGACAGAAGGAAAATCAACATTTGAAGTTTGTTACGAGGTTATGAGAACAGTATTTCGAGCTTAGTCACAGACATATATCACAGACATAGACATATATTGATCTTAATAAGAGGCTGATTACATCCATGTACAGCACAGACCTGTCAGTCCTCTCTATCTGACACTAGGTGTCAGTATACTCCACATAAAGACCGCAGACCACAAATCACCACAGCTACTGTAAGTCAGTGTGTGTGTGTGTAGGGGGGGTTTACTGTAAATTGTGGCCGTGATGATGATAAATAAGGCGCTGAAGACAAAGGCAAAAATGCTGGGTAAACTCCAGTTTTTTTCAACTGACAGTAAAAACAGAAAATCACATTGTAAAGTCCCCCCGCTGTGAAGACGTAAAGACAAGAAACGCACGGCAGAAAATTACTTTTATCTTGATCTGAGGTGTCAGTTACCAATGTTACCAATGAGGTTCATGTCAGACTGAATTCTCAGTGTTATTTGTCAGCTACAGAAGAGGCCTTTATGCAACAAACTTGTAACATGTAAAATAATAAATCAGTTTTAGTTTAAAATCTCTCCTGACAATAATCTGCCCACTTTTTAGATTAGAGAGGGAGGAGCTGATAAAAATGTAGATGCTTCTCCTAAAAAATATATTAGGACTGAACATCATTCAAACTTAAACACAAGGCAGTAAAGGACACTGTTATGTAGCTCTATTTCATGCTGGAAAAAAGTCATTAAGTCACGATTTAACACCAGCATGATTTATATGTTTCTTATTTATGAGTAATTTCTTCTCCACCTTGTATATGAGCTGCTGTAACAAGTGAATTTCACCAGTGTGGGATCATTAAAGTCTATCTTATCTTATTAACAAGGAATAAAAGTGATTTTAATTGGCTTTAGTGTATTAATAGTACTGCAATAAATAGACCATTTCTAAATTCTAGAAAATCTGATAACCAGCGTCATAATGATGTTTATTTGGTAGATTAGATATAAATCCAGGAAATAGCGTTCAGTTTTTATTATTATTTATTATTTTTTTTTTTTTACCTTAAATAAATCTACCATACATTCACTGGCTACTTCATTAGGTACACCTGTACAATCAAACAATGTAGCGGGAGATCTGTGAATCTCTATAACAAACATAAAGTTAAATTTGTACATAGAGCTTCACGAAAGTAGAACTGAAGGTAGAGTTGTTGTATTGGATCACATCAGACTGTGCAGGTGTATCTAAAGAAGTGGGCGATGAGTGTGTGTGATGGGGAACAAAAAATCATGACAGTATGCCAAACACAAATTGAGGAAGAGTGCATGAGATTATTTTTCACACAGCAGAAATACACACTTCAAACTAAAGGCTGAAACCTGAAGTGGTTCTTCATGGTGACGCAATAGAGAGAAACTTTTATGTTTCTTTAAAGAACCTTTAATAATCTTTTTTTTTTTAATAATTTGAATTAGAATATTTAATTTTTAACACAACTTAAGAAAGTAATTCAGTAAAGATATTTATTACTTTATATAAATTGTAATCATATTAATAACGACAATAATTTAAACACACAGCCACATGTTAGACAATCGGTTAGGCGTATAGCAGCCATTAGTTAAAGCCATATGTACATCAGGTTCACAAAAAAGGTGTTCAAACTGTCCTTTTGTTGGTTTTTATCACAACCAAGACACATTGCTGCAAAGGCTCAACTTAAAGAACCAGTAATCATCACAAAGAACCTTTAAAAGGAATATATATATCATTAAACATAAAAAATGCTGCAATTGCGACTTAAAAGTTCCCCAAAGAACCTTAAACAGACAGTTTTTCTTAGAGTGTATGACACCGATATCTGCACATATTCCACTTATAGTTGAGTTTTCAACAATTTTGTTCTCTTTCATTTTGTCTACAGGCTGCATGACGTACCTACGTTATAATTAAAGCTTTCTTTAATATTAATAAAAGATCTTTTAGTTGCCAGGTTGTAAAAAATCTCTATCACCTCTTCCAGCAGGACACTTGCTTTAGTTAATCAGATCAGTCTGAAGCCTTAACATCTTATTAACAATTAATGATTCAATGAGTTGTTGTAGAAATAATTTATTAATAACTTATTATAACATTTATTCCTGTGGAGTTGATGGATTATTAGAAAGTAAACTTTATTAATGACTGAACTTTTACAACCCACATGTTGTTCTATACAGCATTAAAAATGATTTATTTACCATCAATAAAGCCATCACAACTTATAAACATTTTATTATATAGTGGTAGTAAAGTGTGTTGAGTAATAAAAATAAATACAAAGAAAGCAAGAATTATCAAACAAATCAACATTATATCATCCCTTCAACACAATCATGTCTTTCTTGTGTAGTTTTCTTCTTACAATTACCTAAATAAAAATCAAATGTAAAATAAAATAATCTCACATAACTTTTTTAACTTGTTTCCACAGATTTGACTGTCAGGGCTACAATAAAAGACTAAATGTCTTAGGAGGGACATCTTTTGCATAATACCGGTGTAATAGATTATTCATAAGGACTTCTTGTTTTGCTGTGACCTATTTTGACCAAACAGGAAGGGGGTGCTTTGGCCTCCTCCTGTGTAGACCACTTGTGAACTCGGGTCGAGACTCAAATAATCTGAAGTGGACATCCAATTATTGTCCCCTTCCTCCCCCACCTCTTCATTAAATTTAGGTGGATATCCATCTCCAACAAACTGTTGTCCTGCAGTGCTCACTCCGGGCCTCTTCAGGCGTCTCCAGCCGTCCCTCCATCACACGCCTGATTACACTGAAAACGTGAGACTGACCGGGACTAAACAAACAAGAAGAATAGCGACACAGATCTGCCTAATGGTCACCATTTAACTCCATTCATTGGCTCTCCATTATGTCCGTATGGTCTTTGAGGACAGGATTATAGGAAGCCTCAGTGACAAAGGTCAGAGGGCCGAGCAGACACTCCCACACCTCCATGACCTGCTCTGATCCCACGACCCCGGCACCAGCAGCCCCTGGGCCCCTCTCACTCTCCCCGCTGGTTAACCGGCTTTGTCCCGGCCCGTTTTCTGCCGCATCACTCACACACATCACACCAGGGTGAACGGACAGGAGATGAAGAGGGGGAGCTTAATTAGCCATCAGTAACACTGTGAGAAATGACTGAGATATGCCTTTAATATATGTGAAAATATTCCTTATATATGTGTGTATATATGTATATATCTGTGAAAATTCCTTATATAGGAACATGTGTTGCTCCTAATTTCTTAATTTGTTAATGTTGTTCATGGTTAAACTCATTTTTAAAATGAATTGTTCAAAGACACATCATTCCTCGCTGCTGGTTTTCAAATGTAGGGCAGTAAAAAAAAAAACACTATACATTTTTCATATGTCGCATAATAACTCATATAATATCATATTATATCTTATTCTTCCTGTTACAGCCCTCAGTATTCAGATTTTTGTCATTTTATGGCAGAACTTATTTTATTAATCCTCTGTACAGTGCTGGAAAATACATTTATTTACTGCTTGATTATTTCCATGTTATGGTACCTTAATTGGTACCATACCTTAATTTTAGTGGAAAATATTGTGTTTTTTAATCTGTCATTTACTTTGCAGATCGAGATTTTCACAAGATCATTTCATAAAATATGATATATTGCTCTAGATTAAGCAACACATCAACTCCTCCTGAACTAAATATTGCATCCTGCTGCATAATGAGTACTTTTTTCTAACCTGAATTACATTGAGCTGATGATTTGGAGTATTTTTACAGCTACTTTTATGCGAGTAAACATCATTATGTGGGCTGTATGTTTAATATGTCATTCAGTTGCAGTTTTGATATGATATTTGATATAATACGCACAAAAAGAAAGGAAATTTGTGGTTTGATATCTCTCTGCATTGAGATTGCCTCCAGTGATCACAAGCCTTGTTTTTCCAGTGTGGGAGATGCTGCCCCACACCATTACACTGCCCCCACCAAAAGACATTACTTTATTGGTGATATCGAGATGAAATTCTGCAACCATGGGCTATCCCATATCTTGACAGTCCGGGACCAAACTCTATCCTCCGAGATAACAATGTTCACCCCCACAGAGTGGAGTTTATCAGAGACCACCTCCAGAATTTGGAAGTGGAGAAGATGGAATGGCCTGACCTCAACCCCACTGAAGACTTGTGGTATCAGCTTGGGCGTGCTGTACGTGCCAGAGTGACCACGTTGGCTGACTTGCGACAAATGCTGGTTAAAGAATGGGATGCCATCCCACAGCAGTGTGTGACCAGGCTAGTGAGCAGCATGAGGAGGTTCTTGTTTGTTAAATGAATAAATTGTTAAATTGCTATCCAATCCACCAAACGACACCAAACAAGAGTCAACAGCAAAGAAAAGCTGTTGTTTGGCATTGTCAGAGGAGATTTGGCAAATTTTTCATTGGTGCATGTTCCTTACAAATGTGGCACCATTTAAAAGGGATAGTATAAGATTTATTGCTATGAAGCATTGTTACAACAAAGAAATAATCTACCAAACACAAATTTCCTTACTTTTTGTGCATAGTTTGTATCAAATATCACATCAAAACTGTGACTCAATGACATATTGAACATACAGCCCACATATTGATGTTTACTCGAGTAAAAGTAGTTGTAAAACATACTCAAAATCTTCAGCTCAATTTAATTTAGGTTAGAAAAAAGTACTCATTATGCAGCAAAACGCAATATTTTGTTGCTTAATCATATTTTAGAATACTCTACCAGACACAAATGTCCTTACTTTTTGTGCGTTGTTTATTATCTATTTAAATCTTTTCATGAAAGCATATCCTCTGCTGTTAGAGGGTAACACCCACCCAGCTGTTGTATACATGTTGTGTGTGTTTCTATACATGCATGGGGGCGGAGGGGGACACTAGTAGTGATGAAGCGCTCAGCTGCCTTTATTTCTAATGTGAGGTTTATGCATGTAGCTCATTATAAGACATCTCTCAGTGGACTTAATAGAGGACATGCATGCCTGCATCTTAGTAATTAATGCAGGATCATTTATACTGATGTAATGCAGAGTGCAAAGGGAGACAGACAAAGTGTATGAAACAATAAAGAGTTATACGCGGGGTGACGGTAGAAATTTATTGCATGTGGAGACTCTGGTTGAGGCGGTTGGACGCTGCAGTTAACCTGCCCTCAGGCCTGCAGGGAGTAAACACATGAAAGCATTTTCACCTGTCACAGGACTGAACTCTACCTCGTAACCTTACTTTGCATGCAGCCAGGCAGCAACCTCTGACCCCAGCACTGTGTGTGTGTGTGTGTGTGTTAAGGGGTGTATGGTCAAATCCAGTTTTTCCGGCATTTATGGATGTTTCGGGGCTGAACAGAAGAGAAAAAAACTGACTGACCTGAATATTTTGTTTGTGTGTGTAATTACCTGAGCAACTGAATAACTGTGTGTGTGTGTGTGTGTGTGTGTGTGTGTGTGTGTGTTAGGTTCATAAGGAGGGTCACCAGGTGCAGCAACAACAGAGTAAATGTGTGTTTATGAAAGACAAAGAGAGTAACAGACGTTGAGGAACAATTTGTCAGAGAGTGTTTGAGTGGGCAGGTGTTTGATAACCTCAAGTCTTCAATCTTTAGGTTGTGATTTGGTTGCTTCTTACTTCACTACACACGTGTCGGTGTAAAGAGACATTGGCCAGGAAACAGGATATGATGTAAAGGTCACTATTTACCCAAAAAAATCTGCAAAACAATGATGTGCACAGCCTTTAAAATACACAAAACACCTGATACAAATAATCTCAAAGTTTGTGGTTCTACCTACAACATTTGTGTGGGACCCACAGTAATGCTGGTCATATTAATGTACACTGAACAATACACCTCCCATTATAATGCATTTAATTTACTTATTTTTATCCACTTATATTTTACTTTATTCACTTATGCACTAATATGTCCTTTCACATTAGCAGCTAGTTTTTGATCAGGTAAATTTGTGGTGTCACATGAACACTGTGGACAACACATGGGTCCTTTAAATGGCACAGGAGGAACGTGCATGTCTGCAGAAGATGTAAACAGTGTGCAGCATGTAGTCACATTGTGCTAATTTGGCTGTGTATATGTGCAGAGAAACGAACCCAAGTAAAGTTTTTATTTTGAACTCATGCATGCCAGGGACTTCCTTTTTTTTTTTTGGTGTCCAAGCATGCAACATTTGGCATTATTAAAGCTGAAAATATAGATTCACAAGACAGACATGTGTTCTGTTTAACTCTTCTGAGACTTCTTGTTGTACATATAGTTGTATATGTTGTTGTATAAAAATAGCCTCAGTAGATCACTGGGATGAAACTGTGCCTTCACTCAGGGCAGAGCGTTTATTTTGAGGTTATTTTGAAATTTATTTTCATCACCATTGTCTGGCAACAATTTCTGCCCATTTGATGTAACACTCTGTCTCATGGTGTGGAAAAAAAAAAAGAGAAATCAGGTAACTTCCTCTCTTTTGTTTTTAAATCAACCTGTCTCCAGTCTCATCAGGACTTCCTCGTACTCAAACCAAACTGAACTGACACTCCTCCCACAGGGCTCGTCTTCAGTGATCAGTGACATTATATAACCCCCCTATAAGAATGAACCCTCCTTGTCTTTCCCTCCTCTCATTATCTGAAGGTGTTGAATGGCAAAAACAGAGGCACTGGATTGACGGATGGCTGCCTGGGATGGTGTCCCCTCTCACCCCATCCTCTCACACTCTCACTGTTAGACGTTAAGGGGAGGTGAGAGGAGGAGGAGAGGTGAAGCGGGTGTAATACCAGGGTTCAGGTTTCACATGGCGGTCATTGCGGGAGGAGGGAAGGGCGAGAGAAGGTGGGGATTGTGGGAACTGTGCGAGGATAAAGAGCAGAGAGGGAGCCCTGTGGTTTGTCTGATCACTCCCGAATGCATCTTTCTCTTTTCTTGTTATCCCCGTCTCAGTCTGCCCTGCTGATGATTTAATCCGCTGCCTCCTCCTCAACTATTCTGGGGAGGAAGAGGACAACAGGACAGGGACTGCAGCCATGATTGGAGGCTTGACACAGTATACCATGAGAAATGTAATTAAAAACTCCCAGTTAATTGGCTTTTTCCATGATAAAGCACAATCTTCTCATACATAAGTGAAAGCCTTTCATGGCCACAGGCCTGCCCCACAGGAAAACAAACATAGCAGCTCATACATTCCCTTTGTTGTGAGCATTTTCTGAGCTAATCATCTTAAATTTAATCTGAATTTGAGATTGTGCCATTGCTGCCAGAAAACTACGCTTCATGTCTGTAAAGACAACGCATGAGCTCAAGCTGTCTGCGCATAATTTTTAGCTTTAAAAATGAAGCAGGTGAATGCTCTGTTATACTGCTGCTGAATCTCTTTCATGTTATGACTTAAACAGTGGCTGGTTATCTCTGGGTCATCCCTGGTCCTCCTCCTGATAGCAGTTTCTCAGTTGCTCTTGGTGGAGATTGGATTGTGGTGTTCCTCAAGGCTCTGATCTGGGTCCCATCCTGTTTTCTTTATTTACCCTTAAACTCTTTAAAAAATTGAACGGCTGCAAATTTCTTACTCATTCTGGAGGTCAAAACAGGACTCTGTAAAAAGGCCTTTAAATGTTTGGCTCTTCTCAGATGGAATAAACTGCAGCAGAAAGCTGGATCACCTGTTTTCTTTGGCTGAAGACCAGTGACTATAACTGTGGCTGCAACGATAATGACTGAAACAGAGAGAGAGAGAGATCTTTAAGGTTAATTTCATCCCAGAGTGTTGTGCTCTATTGTTTGTTTGATGTCCTTGTTTTCACTTCTCTTTTACGTTACGTTATGTTTTGTAAATCTAAGAATTATCTGTATGTATATTTTTTGCTTTTTAAAACGGGTGTCAGTGAACTACTCTAAATGTATGGGTAAAGGTTGAATGAATGAATGAAAAAAATGCATGGTCAATATATTTGCTGACTTCTTTACTGTTAAAGTATAAACAGCTGAATAAGTTCAGAATACAGAATCACTTTGGAGCAATGAGGCGCTTTAAATGCTGAAAGCACAACATTTAAAGTGTGCCACAGCGGTACAATAACCAAAATCCCAGATGCTTTTCCTTAAATCAATATATCTCCCTGTTGTAGAGGTAAAGAGTGTTTAGCAAAAGTTTATAAAGAGTGTGCAGCATATTAAAATCCTCTGTTGGTCTCTGTCCCGCAGCAACTTCAAGACCAACAAAAGCTTTCTCTGTGGAGCTGACACACAACTATTAGATCTCAAAGTCCACATTACTACCGCCCAGGGGCAGTCACTGGTCAGAAAACACACACTCCAACACACACACACAGCCTCCCACTCCTATTGGCAGACATTACAAACTCTTTATGTTGTGATTGGCTGGTGCCGACACTGGTCTGTGCAGGGTTTGACAGCAGCATAGGTGTGGACTTCAGGAAGACAAAGGGCACTCGGGGACGTGGAAAAGATATCTACTTGCTGTAGGGGCTACTGTGCTGTGTTATGCCGTGTATCACCTTACCTTATATAATTGGGTCCATACGAGCACCAAATGGCGCTGGCTGTGGCGCCCAACAGAAGACAGGGAGGGCAGAGTTTACCAGAGGGAGAGACGGAGGATGTTACCTGTCACCTGTACTGTCCTCCCTCCTTGTGTTTTATTCCCGTCTCTGTGGACAGAAACGGACAAACTGACTCATCTGTGTCCGAGGGGCTTCTGTCTTCACTTCCTCCTTATTCTCTATAACACAATGGTAATTGGTAGAAGTGGGCGTGTGTGCATCTGGTGCAATAACCCCCCCCCCCCCCCCCCCCCCCCCCCGCTCACCCTCCACCATCCAACCCTACTCCTCCTCTTCATCTACCCAGCCCCCACCCTGTTGAAAGCTCATTAAAAGACCTGCTGTTAATGAGCTAGAGGGATCATAGAACATCATTTTCATTGGGGGGTGGGGTTAAGGCCAGAGATGCTGGTGCAGAGGTTTTTATGCCCTTAAAATGGAGTCAGCAATTATCCCAACCCCTTGACACTCCACAACCCACCCCACTCTGCCTCCGAACATGCCCACAAACAATAACCAAACTGCCCCCCCCTTAATTTTGTATCCTGAGAAACCCTTGTCGCCCGTGTCCCATCACAGCTCGCTGCACTCATCTCACAACCTGCAGGATGATTGACACCAACTCAAATATATCTACATACACACACACACACACACCCCGCTGGAATTACATTATAGTGTTTCTAGACAAAGCCAGTAACATCACAAGGATGTAAACAAGGAGTGAGGGTCCCTAATCCAAACACTTACATTAAAAATTAATAACTCAGCGCTGACTGTGGTCCTCAGAGAAACGACCCACACTGACTAAGACAACATCCTGGTGAGAAAAGATACTTAAAAATAGTTTCAAAAGCTTTGTTGTGGTACCAGAATGAGAACAAAAAGCAACCACAAGCAGGAAAAGACACGTATGGGAGCGGGGAAAAGAAAAAAAAACACAGACTTCAATACAAAATATTCCTCCTCAATTCTTTATTGAGGCTCCTCAATTACAAAATGGTGTCGAGTTTACAAAGACAGCGGAGTGGTATAGCTTCACAATAGCCAGTGTTCAGCGTAAAGGAGACGATGCTAGGAAAAGTGGAGGCAGTTAACAATAATAATAATAACAATAATAAGTACAGCAATGGCAAGAATGTCAATCTATGTACATAATATTATCCCTGAACAGTTACACTGCACTCATTCATAATCATTCATTACACATAACACACACATTTGTTTTCCCTGCAAGTAGAAATCAGATATGGTAACACAAAGTCACTCACAGTAGTCATGATAAAGATAGTGACACTCACACTTGAACCTTTTGTCCTGATACATTTGTTAAATTAGCAGATTTTCCCTCATGTTTAACGTGTTTTTGACCTCAAGCGCACGACGCGGTTATTAGGACCAGTCGAGTCATGCTGCGGACACAAGATCACAGGACAGAGGGTTCAAGTAGAAGCGTCACCTGAGGATGTTTTCCCGGTATATGTACACACAAACACATTCACACACACATACAAACTCACTCATCAAGTGCTCGCTTCCCACAACAAAACTCTACGCTGATCGATTTGCTACTCCCTCACGTCTCAACCCTGTAGTTCAGCAGTGGAACAGCTTCTTTTTTTTTTTTTTTTTTCAGTTACACAACCACCAACATGCAGCAACCATAAATTAGGAATAATTCAAAACACAGGCAATAAAAAAAACAACAACAACAAAAAAAAAAAAAAAAGTTTCAAATGGCTGCAAAACATGCATGAGCTTCAAGCAGTCCGGCACTTTACAAATGTAAACAGGGAAAGAGAGAAATTACCATCACAATAATAGATAGAGGAAAATAATACACACCCGTTTCACATGTATGTAAGTAAAATTGCAGTTTTTTTATATGCATAGCAACTAATGGGAAAAAAAAAACATCAGTAGACGAAACTTTAAAGTCTCCTTATTCACATTTATAACAACAACAACAAAAAAAACATCCATACATACTGTCACAAAGTCAGGAGCACAACCTCGCCAGGCCCCGTGAGCCCTGTAAACATTATGTTAAGTGACAAGTGTTGTGACAACCAAGCGCCTTTAAAAAGAGGAGTCTGAGAAACTGCAGGCAGACAGTGTTTGGATTCATTTCACTCCTGTGTCTGTTCAAACATCTTTAGTCTTTAAAAGGTCTTCTCAAAAAGAAAACCAGCAACAAGCTAGGTAGCACAATATGACCTCTCTCCATCTGCTGATGCTGAAAATATATTAACATCGTTCTATTGCTAGGCTTTTTTTTTATTCAATATAATCACTTCTCTATATTATCTGACAGTTTATATCTGTCTCCACCTGTCCGGTGGGTCACCAGAGAGATAAATCACTCGTCTTTTGCATCCTGCGCTGCAACATGGTGATCAGTTTCCTGTGTCGGTGTGGACTGTGGTAGTTCACTTCCTGTTCAAGAGCTCTGGTAATCTCCCTGTTGAATGTCATGGCCTTGTTTTTGCTCTGTGGTCTAAAAGAACTGTAGGCACTTAGTTTCAACCAGCAGCTTTGCATACAATCATGAAAAACGTGGCTGCTGGGTGCCTCTGTGCTGGCAGAGAGGACGCGACTGCCTGCTGTTTTCTACAACTTCCTCTTTAAACTAGATTCCAGTTTAACCTGACTGTCGGTTCAATGATGGGTCGAGTTATTTCTGTTTGAATGGGTGGGTTAAATCCTATACAGTGCTGTTTTAATGTCAATTAGTGAATGAGAGCAGCTCTCATGGTGCAGAGGTCAAAGCTAAGCTCACGTCTGCGTTGCTCTCAGGTGGGAGATCGCCCACTATGGCCGGACTCCCAATGTTCTCCATGTACTGGGCTTGGCTTTGCCCCTCCTCCACCTCCATGCTTTTCACCACGTAGCTCTGCATTTTGCTCTCCATTTCTATCTGATCCAAACTGGCTTCGTCCTCCTCCATCTTCACCACCACTGCTTCTTCTTCGGCTTTTATAGCGGCCAAAGTGTCTGCAGCGCTGGCCTGTGCGTACGCTCCCACGCTGGCGTGGCTCAGGCCGTGAACTTTCTTCAGGTGTTTCTCCAGAGTGGCGTAAACAGTGAAAGGCACGGCGCACAGTTGACACAAAAAGGAAGCCTTAGCTCCTTGAGCGCCGTGGGTCTTCATGTGACGCGTTAACTTTGAACTCTGAGCGCAGGCATAGTTGCAGAGGCCGCAGCGGTAGGGTCTTTCACCTGTGTGGCTGCGGCGGTGCACAGTCAGGTTGCTACTATTTCTGAACTGTTTACCACAGAACTCACAGGCCTCGTCTTTCTTCTTTTTACCACCTGAACTGGTGGTATTATTGTTGCTGTTTCCACTACTGCTCACACCTCCTCCTACACTCCTCCGCTCGTTCTCCCTCTGCCACTCCTGCACAACCTCGCTGACTTTAGCTGAGCTCCACTCTTTCTCCATCATTTCCCCTCTCTCATTCTCCCACTCTCCGACTCCTCGCGCTCTGTCGCCCATCTCTGGCCGTTTGGGCGTGCAGTTGCCACTGGCGATGCCGCTCTCGCCGCTGCCCCCTGTCTCTCCGCTCTCCAGTGAGCCTTCAGAGGGGCTGGCGCAGGGTGAGGTGTGCTGAGGCTCTCCATGGCTCTCTGCCTCCTCCTCGCCTCCCTCTCCCCCTATTCTCTGGTGCTGGTACAGCCTCAACAGCTCCCTGTCTGTTGGTCTACCCTGCAAGGTCAGCAGCGTCAGGCCTGAAGCTACAGAGGGGTGTTTGGGCAGGGTCAGGTCTAGCTCAGAGGGGCCCTGGGCTCTCACGTCTACACCAACCATTCCCTTTCCCATGATTACAGCTGGCTGCATTTGAAACCTCCCTCTCATCCCCTGCCTCCCTACATCTTCCTCCATCACAACCATCTCCACCGACTCATACCCACTTCCTCCACCTCCAGCCACCCTGTGATGGCTCCTTATGTGACGGGCCAGCTGCCCGCTCTGGGCAAAGGCCTGCCCGCACACCCCGCAGTGATACGGCCTCTCGCAGGCGTGAGTCCGGCGGTGGGCGGACAGGGCGCGCAGGGAATGGAAGCTCTGGTCACATGGCTCGCAGTGGAAATCAGCCTGGAGGGTGCTAGTCTGAGGAAAGGGAGATGCTGCTGGTGGAGAAGAGGACGGAGACAGCACCAGGCCTCCAGGGGAGCTTCCGGTGGTGTTATTATTCCCCTCGGCGAGCTCCCTGAGCCGCACTGAAAAGTTCAGAGCCTGCATGTTACTGGAGGAGGTGGTGGTGGTGTGTGTCTGACGGGAGCGACTTAGGCGCAGTGCGGAGGGCTGAAAGGCAGAGGCAAGAGTTTGGCTCAGGTGGCGAGGGTCCAGAGTGGCTGCAGCAGGTTTGTGCTCTTTAAGTCCTCCTCTTCCTCCTCGAATGTCATCCTCCTCGTCCTCCTGGTAGATGCTGAAGGAGTGTGTGTGTTGAGCGTGCTGTAAGAGCGCCCATGCAGATGGAAACACACCTTCACACTGCTGGCAGGCAAAATAGGAGGGCTCCTCAGACACTGGAAAACATAGAAGGACAAAGCTGAGTTATCAGTGTTGATTAATGGAGATTAAACCTACAGTAAACACAATATTTGACACATTTTTAAAGTTTACATGATGAACCTTTTTGCACATCCAGCAGAGCAAAGCTAACTTAATATCTGTTTGGAGTTGTGTTTCTGTCTACCTGATGATGATTGTAAACCTCCTTTTAGCTCTGTTTTTGTCCCTCCCCACCACTTTTGCAGCTAAATGCTCAAACGTGTACGGTGAGATTTTTGCTGAAGCAGCTGCCTGCTACGACCGCAAACAATGCACAGAAAGGTCAAAAAAATCAAAACAAGAAGTTAAAAGACCTCCGTAAAGCTGAGGGGGACTTGAAGAGTTTGCTGATAGTTGTCTGTGGTTTCATCACTCCGAGCGACCTCTTTCACATACGTGCAGTCATGTGTTCGCTTGCTAACACACACATATTGATTAAAGTTTTTAAAGCAGCACAGGAACACGAGCATCAAGGTGATATTTAAGGTGAGGAGGATGTTCAGGTGAGAAGCAGAAGGAGCTGAAAGGCCGACAGAGATGCAAGTTGTGTCGCAAAGTACATCTGGAGATATTTTTATATATGGATAGCTTTGTCTCCTAACCGAGAGCCACTCTCCAATTAAGCTGCAAATTGCTAATTAGCAGAACGTAGAAAACGAACGCTTTATGCAAATCAGGCACTGACTCAGCCTGCTTGACAAATGAGGCCTTTCTGCATAAATCAAAATTGGAGAGAAGATCCCCAAATTGAGGGAGAAAACAGTTCTTCTTTTTTTTTTTTCTTTTTTGGAGAGGTTCAAAGCCGACTCTGGTATAAGCCTCTTTCATGTTTCCTCAAGTCAAATCCTTCTGTATTTTACTGGAGGGGGGGAGGAGGAGGAGGAGAGTGAAGATGAAAAAGAGAGCAACTGTTTCTTTCTCTTTTTCCCCTTCTCCCGCCTTTCTCCCTCCGTCTGGAGACGAGAGGAGCTGTGGTGTTCATGTCCTTTAACCTAGCCTGAGGAGAAACCCAGGAGAAGTTCAGATACTTCTTTTAAAAATAGGGTGAAGAGTGAGAGCAAGAAAAAAGGAGAAAGAGAGAGAGAGAGAGAGAGATAGGTAGGTCAGGGCTCAGGAGATAAAAAGAAAATGAGATAAAAAGATTATAATGTAGTACGGGGGGCCAAGAGACACCACGAAAATATGTCACCCCCCTTTGGATTGTACTTGAGACCCATCCTCCACCCCTCTGCCCCCCCCAAAAATCTTCCAAATCTTTCCCTGAGGGGGGCGGAGGCTTTTGTCTCGGGGTCCTGGAGTGAAACACAATACCCAGCCGGTTTCTCTTTCCTCCTTCCCTCTCTCCCCTCTCTCCTCGCCTTTTTTTTTTTTTTTTTTTTTGTAAGGATTCCCATTTGGCCCGGGGTAGCACTTGAATATTAAGCAGAAGCAATAACTACTAATTAAAAATGCAGATTGGCTGGGAGCACTAACGAGCAGCAGGCAGAATCTCTTTTCCCTTGGGAGGCAGAGGGAGGAGAAAAGAGAGGAGGAGGAGGAGGAGGAGGAGGAGGTGGCGGTGGGGGCGAGAAATTGAAAGAGGGCAAAGCGAAAGTGTGTTGAAGATGGGGGGGAAGAAATAAGGAGGAGAGATGAGGGAGAGAGGGGGGATGTTGGAGATGAGGAAAAAAAACAAACAAGGAGAATAAATAAAAAGGAATGAGACAGATGCACGCGGCTCTTCAGTAATCCATCCCACTCACTTTTCTACCCCCTTTTCTCCTCCGTCCTCGCCGCTTTTCTCTCTCTCTTGAATACAGAAAATAGACGGAGGGCCTTTCTGTTGTGGGATAACTGCTCTTTCACTTTCAGTCATCTCAGAAGCTTCAGTTACCCTCCCACAAAGCAGCACGCCACTCAAGTAAAACAAGACTTCCTATTACTCACAAGACTGCAGGATGTCCAATTATCTTTTGCTACATGCGTAAAACTTGGTGCTCTGTGACATTACAAACAAACCACATCAGCTAATAAAACTTTAATCCAAACTTATTTTTTCATTATTCACATGCCCAATCCTTCTTCCTCGTGCATGTGTTAGGTTTGTTGTATAATCCTGTGGGCAGCAAATTAACAAACTTGTGTGCTCTCTGACGGAAAGAGATGAAAAAACAGACATAGAAAAACAACAAGAGGTTGTGGACAAACGGAAATGGTGCGTACACCCGTCCCCTGAGCGTTACACAGAGGAAGGAACTGCTAACGTGTGTGTACATGACAGAGAGAGCGTTTCAAAATATGCAAAGGGGCACTCGTGTCTACTATGAGTGTGCAGCGAGATGCTGCGTCCATCTGCAACATCCTACGTACTCCTGTATTCACTTTTTTTACACGACCTTCAAAAAGATGCCTGACCTTTGCAGGAAAAACACGACTCAAAACACACTGTTAGCCACTACAAACGAAAGATTCTTCAAAAGGATGTTAATGAGGATTCATGAATTGCTGATTGACCCCCGCCGTGACATATTCTACTTGGCACGATCATCGGGGTGTCCACACATTCTTCTCGAAAAAGAAGGCGTGAAGAAGAAATACCTTAGTGCTAATGTATGATGCACTTTAGAAAATATGAAAACAAGGAGGAAAAAGAAGAGGGAGGGGAAAAAAAGATGCGTAAGATGGAGGAAATTCCCCTGAGCTAAGGTGGCTTGGCCCAGGGCAGAACAGAGAGGAGATGGCAGAGGAGCTGCACATGATGCAACGTCCTCCATTACAGTGTCATGTCAGCCTCACATCCAACTCCTCTGACCACTTCACACTGTGGTGTACGGCTACAACCACCCCATCACACCCCTCTTCTTCAAAAGAAACACCTCATCATGACTGAGACATGCTCCTAGTGGAGGACGTGGTTTCAGTCTCTGATGTCCAGGGCGTAGTGGATGACAGAGAGGGAGAAACATGTTTACCTGGCCATTCCACCTCAGAGACTGACAGTCAGGGAGATGGGAAAGAGCTCTGGAGCTCAGTTGCTCAGTGTGGAGCCCTCTGGGACCCTCGGTGCCCTCTGAACGCTCCTGACGCCTATCCTTTCCACACAATTAGCCTGTGCGTCACTAACTCACGCAGGTCTGCTAATGGCAACGGCTAGCTAATGAGCTGGACTCGAGAGGGAGGGAGGGGGAGGACAGTTGTTAAATGAAGAGGAGGGCCGGTGAAAAAAAACTTAAAAAACAAAACAAAAAACAGAGTCACTAATTAGCAACCTGCCTACTTTTTCTGCATCATCTTCTTCATCACTCACCTGCTTTGCTGTGCTCCGCCTTCACGCCGGGCTCCTCCCCCCAGGCTCTGTCCCTGGCAGCCCCTCTCCTCAGCTCGATGAAGCCTGGCCCCACCTCGGTGTTGGCGACTCGCTGCTGGGTTCGGGTGGCAGGTGAGGGGGGTGTGGCGTTGGCGTTAGGGACTTGATTTCGGGTGCGGCAGCCGCCCTGTTTGTGCTGAATGAAAGCCAGGATGTGGGCGAGAGGGAAGGCCCGGCTGCACTGACCGCAGGTTAGGAGGTCATGACACTCGTCAGGAGCCCCGACCTGTTGAGGAGGAGGAGGAGGAGGAGGAGGCTGGTCGTCTGATGGACTGGTGCCATCTGCCATGTCGGTGACATCTGAGAAACATGACAAGGAAAGATGCAACATTTGTTTACTTACTTTGAATATACAGATCAAAAACATGACAACTAGGACGGATATACAAGGGCAGGTCATTCCATGGGATTTAAATATTATAGAAACTACAGTAAAGTACATTTCAGAGCAGAAATTCAGGTGAGTTCTTGGTCTCCTGTGACAGTAAAGTTAATTTCTTTGGATCTTGGACTGTTGGCCAAATAAAAGAAGACATTAGAAGATGTCACCTTCAATAAATGAACGATTCATTGGGGAAATAATCATTAGATTTATAGAGGCAATCCCATTTCAACCATCCCTGTCTTTCTGTGGTCGATGGGTATAAGCCATCTTTTCCATGGAAGTTCACAGTGGTGGTTTCTCTAGAGCACTTTAACAGAGAGAAATTCAAAATAAGCCTTGAGTATCTTTGACCATCTCGTCCCGCTTCATTTAGATGTCTACGCTCTCTTTCAGTTTTTATACTGTGCAAATTAACAACACCTAAAGTGGCACAAACGTGTTAGACCTCAGTGAAACAACAAACAGCCATGTTGACTGAAAGTGCTAGTTTCAGTTGTAAGCTCTAAAGCAATGAGGCCAATCTGCTCAGCCAATACTGACCACTTCCTTTAACCGACCCAAAACTGCTCGCTCTGACTGAGGCGGCAGCAGCTGCTGTTGTTGCTGGTTGCAGAGGTGACAGAAAGAGGGAGAGGATCCCAACTGTCCACCCACCTCAGCAGGACCACAGAGTCAACGTGACAGTCACTTTAACGTGCTGAAAATGCAACTTTGTGGAGCACGGCTTTCACCTTTCACTCACAGTTAATACTTGCCCTGCCAGCCACAGGCCGCGGGAGTTTCTCAACAGGAAGTGGATTGCAATAAAAGAGAAGAAAAAAATGACTGAAGGTGTTTGAGATAAGAGCAGCCCCTGTGTGTGTGTGTGTGTGCATGTGTGTGTGTGTGTGTGTGTGTGTGCGCGCAGGACAGCTCATCTGATTGAACCTTAACAACCAGATAAATCTTGTATGGTTTGAAATGTGTGCACGGAGCTGAAGCAGTGGACACAACTTCAACCAAACCTCTTTTCTTAAGAAACTCTCAGGTAGAGAGAGAGGAGGAGGAGGTGGAGGAGTTGGAGGAGGGGGGTCAGTTAGTTTTGCTATTGCTCAACACCGGTCATGGGCACACCTTGATGCCTTTGACTGGATCCACCTGCCCGGGCTAGGCCGGCTAACATACAGGACAGGTACAGACAGTACAGTCTGAAGTCGGATCTCGCCAGTTGTTTCTGAAAAAATGTCACCTTTCCTGTTTCAGGGCTGCGCTGTTTGTGCAGACTTGCAAGGCGCGGTCACACACACACACACACACACACACGATTGAGTCAGGGCCTGTGGTCACAACAGACACGCACCACTGGTCTCCAGTAGAGAACTGTAAAAACTCTTATTTCCTTTCAAACAACATGTTTCTTTGTGAGCTGCTGCTGCTGCACTGTTGTCTTTATGTTTGAACAGCGTGAATGATGGGATCAAATAGAGCAGCCTGAATGGCATCTATGTACATTGTTTTTATTATTTAATTATTTAAACATTAAAAACTCTGTCTGATATGAAGCAGGTTGCACACAGGGGGAGGGGAAACTGTCCAAACGCAGAGTGTCAGGACCGAGAAACTTGATCATCGTCTTTACCTGGAAATATTAATCATCGTGTTCGGACCTGTAGCCTCTGAAAACAGCCTGCCAATAAACCGGTCCTTCCTCTATGAACACAACTGCTGTACTAGTTCACATCAGGACAAACATGACAAGAAAATGATGATCTCTTATTTAAATATTTGCTTATAATTTAAAAAAAAAACAAAAAAAGTCCACAGAGGGATTAAGATACATGCGTATTGGCATGATTGTGGTTATGTTAGACACACACACAAACAAACACACACACACACACGGATGATTTAAAATCCCCTTTGAAAGCTTGAAAATTAAAATAATAACACGTTCATCCATCATTTGGTAATTAGTGCCAGCGCGCATCCAAAATAAAACCACGCGCAGCAGCAGCAGGCTGACAATGAAATAAAACTGTGGCCGGAATTCATTTTAGTTTCACCCATTTTTAAAAAAAACCAACATCATCACATCCGTCCCCAAACTGTTTCAACGTGCCCACACATCGCTGCTTCCTCCGGCTTACCTTGAATTGCACTCAGGTGCTGCGGTTTGCTTCCAAGTTTGCGCCTGGACATCGCGTCGAGCGTTCCGCGTTTGGCACCTTTTTCTAAACGCACTCTCTCAAAGTCCAGCTGCTCCTTCTCCGATAAGTTGACCGAAACCTGAGCGGCGGGGACAGACTGATAAGACTGACTGGCTGGCTTGCTGGCCTCTGCCTGGACTCGCACTGTGAGCAGTGAAGGCTGCGTTCAAGTTCACGCTTCTTCCCCCGCAGCGAGCGGAGGGCAAAAGGGGGCATGGGCGACTGTAGGCACCGCCCGCCCCGCTCCGCTCCTACAACCCTGACCCCGCCCTCATCTACTTACACACTTCGCAAACACTCTTTTAAGCTTTTTTTCTGTCTTGTGTTTTTTGTTTCAATCATGAATTTCACATCCGATATGGAAAATCAACATTTTAGTTCCTCTTCAGCAGCTCCAAAGAACTACCTCTTTGGTTTTCTACAGGTGTCTCCAAAGCCAAAGTGGAACAAGCGGGAACATTCATTTCTCCTTTTTCTGGTTGAGCTGTTGTGACACAGCTATTAACAAGTAAATACAGCAAACATTCAGAGAAAATGCCTCAAAAGTTACAGACTTAACGCTGAAGTGACAAGAAGCTGCAGTGAAGCATCTTTCTCTGCAGAACTGCAGGTTTATCGCCACCTCCTGATTAAAACATCAAACTGCAGCCCTCTGAAGACACTTTAAAGGTCCAGTGTGTCCGATTTAGGGCGCTCTATTCACAGAATATATGGCAGATATTAAATTTAATATTTATAACTTTGTTTTCAATAGTGTATAATCATGTAAAATATAATGATAATTATGTTTTTGTTACCTCAGAATGAGGCTTTTATAGCAACAGATGCTGCGGGTCCTTTTACACAGAGTCTGCCATGATGAACCGCAGTGTTCCCAAACTTTTATACTAGTATTTTGTGGTCTGTAATGGAGTTCAACTGTCAAGTCTCTACAGAATGAACTCCTACCGCCCCGTCATTACGTGAAATAAGATGTCTCCATAGCATATAGTATTCATACAGCTGCATGGCATTTTAGTGAGGTCTGCAGCCCAAATGCCAAATTGAAGTAACAGTACAATACTTGTGTTAATATGAAGACATCCATCCATTATCTGTAACCGCTTATCCTCATCAGGGTCACATGGGGGCTGGAGCCTATCCCAGCTGACTTTGGGCAAGAAGCGGAGTACACCCTGGACAAGTCACCAGCTCATCACAGGGCACATCGAGACAAACAACCATTCACATTCACACCTACGGGCAATTTAGAGTAATCAATTAACCTGTTAAGTGCATGTCTTTTGACTGTGGAAGGAAGCCGGAGTAACCGGAGAGAACCCACGCAGACACGGGAGAATATGCAAACTCCACACGTTTCACGTAAACACAACAGGGAATCAATCAATTAATTTCAAAGTATTTTTATTTGTTGTTCTGTATTCAACATTCCACGTTACTGAGAACAAAAAGTTATTTGCTGCTGTTAACCGGCTGGCAGAGGACAGAGTATAAAAAAAGAAGTCGATTGATTGAATTCATACATGAACTTTCTTTGCATCTGATTTAATAAAGACGTTTTCAAATGGATGTTTGTATAAATATCCTGTACATCAGTCCATGGAAGTCAAATGGTATTTAGTGTGAGAGCAGAGTAAAAGTCTGACAGAAAGAGAGATGTGAGGTAAAATATGAGATATTGCTTATTATCAAACACAAACCAACGTCTCCAGACGAGTCAACGCTTAGAAGAACTATTCAGGCAGAGAAAGGAGCATGCAGAAGAAAGTTGTTTAATAAAACTAGTCTCTTTACACGATGAAGCAGAAAAGAAAAGGCCAGATCAAACTCTGCTCGGCTGAACCGATTGGCTATGTGATGAGAAAAACCAAGTTATCGCAGTCAAACTGTAGATTGTGTGGACAGAGGACCAGAGAACATAGTGTTCAGGTTTAGGGTGTGTGAGTTGGTTTATTAGCCAACAGTCAGTCAGTCCATCTCTTCATATTTCCATGTAATAGTCAGTATGTGTGCCGGTGACAAAGTACTGTGCTGAAGGATCTGTTTGATGCGTCCACGTTTCCACAGCTCAGTATCGGTAGTGTGGACTCCGTGATCTAGATCGTGACCTCCTGCAACAAGAAGAAATTAATCAGGATCACACTGAGAGCACAATCTCATACAAACATCATAAATTTATAAATTAATTAATATAAAATGACGTTTTACTCCAGTTTCACACACATAACTCATGTAAACAAGCATGTTTAGTGTTTTTGAATTGTTACTCTGTAGTTTTAAATATCAGCTTGCAGTCCTGCATGTTGCTTTTGTTCTTTGTAAATAAGAGACTGTGCCTTTAATTGTACTTAACAGGGACTTTAATGCTTATTTTTTGTCTTATAACATAAAATGTGTCAGATGTTTGTGTTAAACATGACCAATGTTTCAAATACTGAGCTAAACTTATGTAAAAGTAATCCCTGTGAGCTAAAAGCTCCAACTGCTTCTTCTACTTTAGTGACAAGCTTATGCAAGATCATCACAGATTTCTTTACATGGTCATCTGCTCCAGGCACAGCTGAGCTGAACACACCCACTAAGTACACGGACATCCCTGTCCACAGGCTCAGTCAGTTATTTGACCACTCTCCTCGTGGTTATTCTTTAAGGTTATTCAGTCTGTCCTGCAGAAAGTCCTTTTTCAGTTGTGAGGGAAAGTTAAATATTTCCTGATGGACAGATAGCTTTATTTGTTGCTACGCAGCTAACCACCAGCTAGCTCAGTTAGCCATCCTATTAGCTGACTCTACCCACGCTGGGAGCCTGAAGCATCGGGGGAGTGTTGGTGTCAGCAGAGACAGTCAAAGTAACCGCTAACAACAAGTAAAGCTCTCTGTCCATCAGGAAATATTTTCTCCATGATATATGATCCAGTTTAAAGTGAATAAAGTTACACGTTTGTGTCCGCTTTGGCATCATATATTGTTCTTCCAACCTCATTCTTGTCTCATTTGTGGTCTGTTTCATAAAGTGTCCATGTCACTATTTTCCAAGTTATGCTACTGTAGCTGCCATATGCCGTCCAGCACAATGGCTAGAGGATGAGGCAGTACTCAAAAGCACTAGTACTCTGTCAGCCAGTTGCTTTCCCTCAGTGAGGGTTCAGGAGTTTGAGTCAAGCAACTTTTATGACTGTGAAGTGAAGCCAATGCAGAAGTGCCAATAACTGCAGTTCTTCAAACGGCCACTTGAGGCTGGCTCCAGAACAAGTTAACCTCCATGTTAAAATGTCCAACTTCACAGCAGAAAAAAACATGTTTACAGCCTGGTACAAAAAACAGTTTTGGTCTCTATAGCTCATTTCCTGGTTCGTGACAACTGTACTGAGGGTGAACTTTTATAGAACACACCTGTTCAAATTATAGTAAGGCTTAAAGTTATGCATTATTAACAGCATGGCTGCTTTGATTGACAGGTAGGCTGTTACAGGTGATTTGTTTGAGCACCCAGGTGTCATTCAGCCTGCCTCAGGTCTCACGTCTTTTTAGATTAGCAAGGAGGCAGCTGAGGCTGGACTACCAACATATTTTGACCTTTTTAAACGGCTCTTCAGAAACCTCTGGGTGACGTCACACATAGGCCGTCCATTCTTTATACTGTCAACGCAACCTGCAATCTCAGTACTACCACTTCTACTAGCCTAAAAGATTTCTACTCTTGCTTTATAAAAACATTTTAATGAATGTATTACAGTTTTTATTTACAGGATTTTTTGTGTTCTTGGTCTTGGCCCCGACTTCTCTCTCACGACTTGATGCACTGATTTGATAGTTGAGTGAAGAAAAAAGAAGCTCGAGTCGTGCACATAAAAAAGCCCTTTAAGCTCGTGTTGGTGCAATAATGTGTACAAATCCCACAATTCACTGTGCTTCGTCAGAACTGTGCGAATTCTTGTGGCTTCTCGCATACCTTCTGTATGAGCTGTGTTCTCGGCCTGAGGGACAGAGGACAGAGAACACACGATCAAAACAATAGCATGCCAGAACATCTTAGAGACTATAAAACTGTCAGAGCACAAACTGATGCCAGACATTCAGCTGGAGACTTAGATTAAATGTTTTGGTTACTTCTGTTTGAGCATGCACAATAAACAATGCGCTAATTATTAGTATATTAGATCCATGTGGCTATTTGTGATCAAAGTCTCACCATATTTGGAAGGAGAAGGCGAGTGGCTCTGTCGGCCGTACTGTCTTTCCCATTCATCCCTCTCTTTCTCGCGTCTCTCACGCTCCCTAAACGCAGAGCCTCTGGGTCAGACAATTGCAAAATGCAAATACTAAACAGTCCACTTACACACACACAGATTCTTACTTCATTCGTATTTTGCGTGCCATGGCTCGCAGCTCTCCCTCTCGCTCCTGGAAAACAAACAGAGTAATGAGCGGAGATGTAGGATAACAGTGTTTGTTTCCGCCTAAAGACAGATGCACACCTGTCGTTTGTGTTCCTGCTGCTGGATCTTCACCTGAGCTGCTTTTTTATCCGCCTTGGCTGCAGGATGGGGAAAAAAAATAATTAATAACTAATCAGTTAATCGACCTTTTTAATTTGCATAATGTGGCGACATTTTAACTGCAAACACTTGGATCAGTTGTACTCACACTGCTTGTTGAGGGCCTTCTGCATTCGTAGCTTCAGACGCTCCTGAGGGGTCATCTTGGGCTGCAGGTGACACAATCGTGTTAGCACAGCCTTTCACAGCCTGACAAAATAAGTGTGTGTTTGTGTGTGTGTGCACAAGAGATCAAAGGCACCGTGCTGTTATACAATTGCGGCACTTATCACCTTTATGTACAGTAGTTGGTGGAGATAAAAAAAAGACCACAGATAAATTAATTATGTGTGATATTTGTTGAGTCAACAAGCACACGAGAATCTTACTGGCTGATCAGGCTGTGTGTGTGTGTGTGTGTGTGTGAGAACAGAGGTAAGCTGCTGCTGCAGGATCCAGTCCCACGAACCTTTACACATTTAACTTGTATGTACGAACACTGTCAGAGAGATAAAAAAAAGGGAGGAGGCCGGCAAAAGAAGAAGAAGTAGCAGAAGAAGAAAAGGTCGAAATGTGATAGAAGGGCAAGCTCAGGTCCGGTGACTTCAGAAAGTTTAGAAAGAGCCAGTGGCATTTTGCCAGCGACACGCCTATCGCTGGGCCGTTTAAACCTGGCCAGGCAAGAAAAACTGCAGGTCAAAACACCGCAGGCGAGTTTAACAGAGAAGCAGATGAGAATTTCCACTCTGTTTGTCTGTTTCAATATATTCAAATCTTTTCTTCTGTGCCAAAAAGTGCAGTGTGAAGAAGAGAAAGTCGATTCAGGACAGTAAACGGTCCAGAAACAAATTAAATGGTTATTTAGTCTTTTAAAAAAAAAAAAAGGAATAGTTTGACATTTGACACTCTATTGCAGAGTGAAATGAGAAAACTGATACCGCTCTAATGTCTGTACGCTAAATATGAAGCTTAGCGTAAAGAAACCCAACTCTGTCTGAAGGTAAGCGATTAAACAAACAAGACGTAACATGTTAATAATGGTAGATGAGCTCTGGAGGTGCTGCAAGGCTGATGAACCTTTAGACAGAGCCTGTTTCTCTACGTTTCTTTATGCTAAGCTAAGCACCTCCCTCCAGCATTTTCATATTTCGCATACCAACATGAGCTGTATCAATCTTTGTGCCTCAACTCAATGTCCAACTATTCCTTAATTCATCAGTCTGTACGTGGGACCTAAAGGAAAGACCGTGCTCTGCTGCTTGTTAAAACAAGCCCAGAAATGGTTGTCCAGATCACGCCCATGTCATCTGTCACGATTCAATGATCACTGATTCATGAGTTGTAACAAAAAGAAGTCTTCCTCATTGATGTGTGATACAATGCTGAGACTACAAACAGATATATAAAGACGCTGCACTCTCTCACCCACATGTATATGTACACATGCATGAACAACCCAGACAGTAATGACTTCACAGGGCGCCTAAATGTTCACTCCACACAGAGATGGCAGCATTAATTCAGTCGGTCATTTTTTTTTTTTTTCAGAGTTGGCAAGTTCACATTCTTCTCAGCAAAACACTGAGCAGGTGGAGAATACTGTAATCATTGAAAAATAAGATGAAGGGCTTTGACTGCAGTGCATGTCCACTTTGTGGGGGGGAAAAAAAAGAGGAAAAAAAAAAAAAAAAAAAAAAAATCACATCATTTTATTTTCTTTGGGCAACAACGGCTTCTACAGTACATCCCAGTCTGGTCGACAACCATGTCAGCCTGTCAGGGATGAGGGAGGCGTAGGCTTTAGCAAGAAACCCAGCTAGATCAAATTCTTACTGACTTTGGCAGCTCCCGTCTCTTTACCACCCGGAGTATCAGGCCTGCAGAGAGGAAGAGGAAAGACAGTTAGTAACTGTTTCACCATGTCAATTTATATACACCAATCAGCCATAACGTTATGACCACTTGCCTAATATTATGTAGGTGAAGCTAATGCAGAAGTGCCAAAAACTGCAGTTCCTCAAGCGTCCACTTGAGGCTGGCTACAGAACAAGTCAGCCCCCATGTTAAAATGTCCAACTTCACAGCAGAAATAAACATGTTTACAGCCTGGTACAAAAAACAGTTTTGGTCTCTATAGTTAATTTTCCCGTTCATGACAACTGTACTGAGTCTGATTTTTATAGAACACACCTGTTCAAATTATATTAAGGCTTGAAGTTATGCATAATTAACAGCATGGCAGCTTTGATTGACAGGTAGGTGCTGTTACAGGTGATTTGTTTGAGCACCCAGGTGTCATTCAGCCCACCTCAGGTCCACAAACGATCCACGTCTTTTTAGATTAGCTGGGAGGCAGCTGAGGTCGGACTACCAACATATTTTGACCTTTTTAACGGCTCTTCAGAAACCTCTGGGTGACGTCACGCAGGTGTTGTTACGGATGGCTTGTTTGAGCACCCAGGCATCATTCGGCCTCAGGTTCACAGATGATCCACGTCTTTGCTGATTTTTAGATTAGCAGGGAGGAGGCTGGAAGAGGCAGGACTGCCTACATCCTGTCAGTGGTTTTGACACCTTTCTATCAGAACAAGCATTAACTTTTTCAGCAATGTGTGCTACAGTCTGTGGGTCCGAACCACATGAGCCAGCCTTCGCTCCCCACGTGCATCGGTGAGCCTTGGCTGCCCATGACCCTAACACTAGTTCATGTCTCTTCCTTGGGCCACATTTGATAGGTACTGACCACTGCAGACCGGAAACACTCCACAAGAGCTGCAGCTTTTTGAGTCATCACAGTTTGTCAGAGCCTTGCACTGCATTTTTCCTGCTTCTAACACATGAACGTTGAGGACAGAACGTTCACTTGCTGCCTAATATATCCCATCCACTGACAGGTGCCATGACTACAAGATAGTCAGTGTTATTCACTTCATCCGTCAGTGGCTGTAATGTTATGGCTGATCGTATAACGCATTAAAAGACTTGACAGAAATTAGTCGTATGGCTTAACAACACCGAGCTAGGATGACTTTTTGTTAGCTAAGTTGTAGCATAAGTTTAATCCCCTACAACAGCTTTGTATAATACACACTTATCTTTTAGGTAATTATGATCAGTGCTATTGTCTATCTTTAGAAGTTAAAAGTTTTGTCTCTCCTCTGGCGTTTACATTGTTTACTTACTTTCTTAGCTTGTCACAGATGGTTGTGGAAGAGGGCTGGGCTCCTCTGTGAGCAGGGGAGGGACTGTGGTTAGTGCGACTGGGGGACCGAGAGGGACTGTGGCTGTCGCTGTCTCCCCGCCGGTGGCCTCCGCTGCTGCGACCCCCTCGTCTCGAGCTGCCCCCCTGCCGTGAGCTGGAGCGGGACCTGACGGAAAAACAAAAAGGGAACTCGAGTTGCTGCTGTTTGCGATGTAAATCACTAAGTGTCAGGAGACATCAGTGAGTCTTACCTTGTTCGTCGGCGTGCCGAGTATCGTCTCCTGTCCCGGTCCCGGTCCCTGTCCCTGTCCCTGTCCCTCTCTCGCTCCCTGTCTCGATCGTTGGAGCGCGATCGTGTCCGGTCTCGTCTCCTCCAGGATCCGGAGGATCCGTTCCCTCCTCTACCCCGAGAGTGAGATCTGGACCGCCGCCTCGATCGCGATCGGGTCCGGGATCGCCGCCCATCCCTCCCCCCTCGTCCACGTCGGGCACGGCGTGAACGTGAAGATGACCGAGAGGATGACCGAGATGAGGAGCGTGAGGAGGAGGAAGGGGAGCGACTGGAGGATGACCTTCGTCTCCTGGACAAACAGAGACGTGCTGATTTAGTAATAACACCAGCCCAGCGCCTAGCCTATCTTCAGAATACTTTTGTTTTCAAGAAACCTGACTGTCACACAGTCGACTTTGTATAATATGACAAACATCCAGTCAAACACATTTTGTCTATGCAGAGTGGATTTGTTACGCAACAGCAACTCTTGACTAAAAACCTCACCTACCACAAAAATCAGTATTTCATCGTCAGTATTCTTTCTGCCTCAACAGCTGCGGTCATTTCAACAGACACAAATTGACTGCAAGAGGAAAACAACCAATGAAAAGCCAGGAAGACGGAAAGTTACCGACCGGGAGCCCCTGCTATGACCTGCAGGGTGCGGCAAGTTGGAGGGAGCGTGGCCAGAGTGAGGAGCGGCTGTTTGTGTCGCTGCTGCAGCTTCGTCGTCACTGCCTCCGAAGCTCGTGATGAAGGTGATCTTCTCTGGGCCGGGAGAACGAGAGCGCGACCGCGACTCAGAGCTCGACTCTGACTCCGGCCTGAGATCAGAAAAATCAGGAAATAAACACATAGACACACAAATCGAGACATTAAGAAGGAAAAAGACAAAGTAGTGAACTCACCGCTTGTAGGGATCGTATGTTGGGCTGTCTCTCCTGGCGTAGCTGAAACACAGCAGGGTGAGGATGTAAGTTTAACATGTTTTAAAGGTAAACAGACTTAATGAGAGAAAATCCTGATGAGAAGGACATGAATTTACCTTGGTGGGCTGATCTGTCTACCTTTTAGCCTCTTTTCTCTGAACTCTCTCCTTTGTCTTCGAGAGCGCCGGCCCTGAGATGACCAAACATATCACATGTCACACAGATATTCATACCAAACACACAACATAAATACCTCAGTGGATGTTTTCTTACAGAGTACATGGCCTTCTCCGCCTCCAGAGCTTTGGCATGTTTGATGGCCTCCACTTCCTCCTTGTCTTTCCGTAACATCCTAATGAACAGGTATCACTATTAACATTTTTACAATCATTATGTCAACACTGTGAAATGTTTAGCTGTTTTATTAATAACTGCTTATTAAAATAAAAACAGACAACAGAGCATTGCTCAGTGACATCTGCAAGACAGCAAACTACCTGTCAGAGTCTTTAAACACATTCACAGCTTTGCTTTTAAAGAGGCTGCAGCGGGGATCCGCGGCTAAATTTGTCCAGAGGACAGGATTTTGACCAAGCACACAGTGTGGGAGCCGGACTTTAAAAAAAGACATTGTTTTCAGATCTCCGCCAACGAGGCAGCTCACTGAGGAATGACGGTTAAAATACGTACTTCTGAAAACATAAAAAGTAAAAAATTAATTAACCATAAACAGTTTTGACGCTGTTATGCGGTCACACTAATAAGCCTGAAGGTTGATACCTGGTTAATACAACAGGTAGAACTGTGAGTGCACTGAGATTAAGTATGAAAGAAGTCAGGCAGTAATTGGCCTTCTTCCATCATCGTGTGAGCAACTGTGATCTGATTTTAAGCTGCAGACAGCACGAGTCTGAACAGTCAAAGTGAAAGAAGTTGTGTACCTCGCTGAGAAGTTAAGAGGTGTACTGCAAATCACCTGCAACTCTTTCTTGTTTCATTGCTCTCTGCAATATTTACACCTGATATGCTGTCAAAGAATGCTAAAATGTTGTTTTGTACACACATTTTTGATGGGTTTTTCACCGCAGATACTCAGTTTGTAATACTATAAATATATAAATATTAAAATACTTCATCTCATCAGTGGGCATTCTGCAGGATGGATGGGAAGCTTTGGACGGCCAGATGTGGCCTGAGGGCTATCAGGTGAGGATCTCTGGGCTCCACTGTCCATGTTTCTCGCAATAAAGCAGGAGGCATGAGCTTAGTAAGGTTGTGGCTAAACAGACCATGTTTTTATGGCCTCTCTGGACTTTGTTAATATTAATAAAAAATATAAAATGATGCCAAAGTTTTAAGTTGTTTTTATAGTTCATATTCTAGCCGATATTTTAGGACTTTTTAGACGAGGTCACTGACTCTCTAGTTCTATCTGAATCTCCATTATAGCTCATTAAAGAGCCAACGGGTGTATTCTTTCAAACAGGGTCGATGTTTTTGCTTTGCTTGACGCTGATGTAATCACCGAGATGTTACCTGACAAAGTCTCCTTCAGCCATTCCATACGGGGTCGCCATTTTGTTTAGGTCCAACACTTGTTCCTGGTTCAGCTCATCAACATCGACCTCCACATCTGAGCACAGAGGCAGAGATATAACATGACACAAAGCTTTTTAAACAAGCACAGCTACATGTCAGAGCAAAGTTTACCCTCACACTTATGTTCAACCAATATTTACAGAACAGATTAGTGCACAGCAGGTCAAGTGGGTGTAAAAGAACACTGAGAATGAAGAAGAGTTTCTACATATTATTAAGCCAAGTATGATTAAACTGAAAGTTGTACCTCTGTGCACATTTCTGCTTTTTCTGGTCTGTGTCTGAAGTTGTAATTTTTCTAACGTCTCATTAGAGTCAAACCTCACCGATATCTGGGATGCCCTCGTCCTCCTCGGATTCACTGTTCTCCGAGTTGTCTTCATCTTTGTCTGACTGCGGGTCAGGCTCTGTCACAGTGCTGTCTTCGTAGGTGTAACCAATGGTGGCCTTTTTTTCAGCCAGTCTGCACAACAGAAGGAAAGATTAATGAAGACATACCCAGCTTAAATACTCCAACAACCACTTTAACAACATTTAAAGACGACATACTTTTTCTTCTCGTCCTCATTTGGTTTTTGCAGGCCACCGTAGAGCTCATCCAGGTAGATCTGGTATAAACACTGCTCCTCAGAGACTGTGGAAGGACAGCAGGGAGTTTAAGAGCACAACACAACTGCAAAATATACCCACTGAGGGCAGGTTAACCGACTATTATAGTCACATTAAGAACAGACGTGCTGCACTGTGCGGCTCGACTGTTAATGTAATGTATTACTCACTGCTGATGACAGCTTCTGACAGTCAAATGAAATTCAACTTCAACTGTTGTGATACTCACTGTTGGCAAAGTCATTCTGGACGAGGCCTCTGTAGCGTTCATAATTGCACTTCCTCTCCTCCATCTCCTGCTCTGGGGTGCTGGACGAGACAAAGAGCAGAAGGTTGTTTGGCACATTGATCACTTCGCTGAATACTTAAATCTCAGTAAGATGAACTTTTTGGCTTCTAAATGGGGCTGAAACATCCGACTGAAGCAGTGTAGAAGAAGAAAAAGATTAATCACTTAGTAACAGTTATTTTAATAAAACATCCAGTGTTTTTAACCAACAGAGTAATTCACATAAGACTAGAGTAGAGTAAGAGTAGAGTAAGAAGACTGGGGTGAAGTGTGGCACAACACAGAGTTAAAGTATAAAAAAGGTTTTGCAAATGATTTATACAAAGTAGTAAATTCATTCTACAGTTTTGTTAGCCTCTGTTAGCTCTTTGAAAAAAGCTTAATGCAAGTAAACCCATGACTTTCACAATGAAAACTTCACAGGACTTAATTTTACCTACCAAATGATCGAAATTATTGTTTGCATACTATACAACAAAGTTAGTTTACATTTCATCAAACATCGAATGCACGTCAGATGTCAAAAATGCTGAATACAATAATTTTAAATCTACTATAAAATCATCTGACTACAGCTTATATATACACACTTATTTGTTCTTTATAAAAGGTAATCATGTTTATTTTGTTGATTTTGGAGGCTCACTAAAATCTAGTCTTCAGTTATTCATTCATACTGCTGGTTGGAATTTGTCATGAGTATATAACACATCAAGTGAGTACTGGTGATCTGTGAGAACCAAGTCCATGAACAAATTGTATGATGAGAACTGTTCCTTATCGAGCTTCTTCTTCTCAAAAAGTCACTAAAACAAAAATGTATTAATCTCAAATAAATGTCATTTCGTTGTCACTGCTTCACAGATTTCTCTTTTATTTTATTTGGGTGGTGACTTTTGTTTTTGGTCTCCATTACAGGCTTTTGTTACTTCATATGAGAGTCAACAGTACATCTATTTATATTTGGCTTATATTAAAGTTTCTTGTCTTTACTGATACTGTCTGATTTTAAATTGTTGTTTATTAATATTGTTGTTATTGTTTTTGTGTGGACCTCAGGAAAGCTAGCGACCACTTTTATGGAAGCTAATGAGGACCAAATAAAGAATAAAGATTGTAACAGGATGAAAGCAACTGCATGAATGAACAAATGAATAAAAAACTAATAAATAATCAGTAAATAACCCACAACTGTGTACAACCACAGGCAAAGACATTATATTATAATATATTCACATTAGACAGATTCAGGTTAAATGTGACGTTCAGTCATCTTAAGACTTACGATGTGCTGAGCAGTGGAGGTGTGTATGTGGGGATGTAGTCCAGGTGAGCCCTCACATCAAACCGGTCAATCATGTTGTTGGCATCTCCCTGCCACGGCATCCTGTAGACAAAAATGAGAGATAAAACATATAATCTGATCAGCGAGATTCCCACATGTACTGTACATCTGGTATGTGTGTGCGTAAGTATGTGTGTGTTTCCTCACATGTTGATAGGGCTCTCTGCAGCCAAGGCCACAGCAGGATCCAGGTGGATCTTGTAGGCTCGGCCATGAACCTGAAGAAACTGTGCTGGATCTTTTTTCTGTCAAAACAAAACAAGAGGCAGTCAGAAGAAGATAAAATGAGTAAATTAACAAAATAACTAACCAAATAGTTAAAGATATTACACTGGACAGTCTCAATTTCATCCTCTATTCAAACCAGAAGCACAATTTAGGCTACGTACATGGTGCTACTTTACTGTGTCATGCAAATGATGAGGCCAAACTGAGCTCATAAATCAAGCCTGATACTGTATTCGTCTGTCATCTGAGGTATATTTAGACAGCTACAACAAAAAGGCAGAAATAGAAAGCTAGCAGCAGGTCAGAGCTTCAGCCAACTTAAAGTTCAAACAGGTGCCTCGACAGGCAGAAACACTGAGGCAGGACTTTGAAAGGATACAGGATGTACAGGCTTCTAGCTAACAGCAGTTTGAACTGCGAGGATCAGCTCTGCTCGGGCTCGCTGCCACAGAGTTACAACACTGCTGCAGAACTAATATTCAAGCTAGATAACAAAGTCTCTTACTATCTTCTCGTAGTACTCTCGCCGGCGCTCGCCTCGGCGTTTGTAATCTACCATCATGCCACGGAGCTTGCGCTCATGTTTGCGGGCCTCCTGCCACATGACGGCTCCGCTCGGGGTGGGGGCGCGGCGTGGCACGGCTGCTGTAGAGAGGAAAAGAAGGAAGACACAAGGGAGAGAGGGGAAAGAGAGAGTATACAAGGATGTTAGGACATTTAGGACAGAGATGGAAGAAGCATGTTTAAATAAATAATCAATGAGGGAAGGGACAAGCCGCACAGACTCTTCTGAGATATTACTCTACATACCTTCTGCCTCCTACATCGTTTTATTAATATAAACAGAACTCTGCTACTATTTACAGCAGATAATTCTTTCCAAAATTATAAACCACAAATGGCAATCAGTACATCTGAGAGCACAGTGCCAGTGTTCTGTTCTATATTTAGGGTACATTAAGAGAGGGTCAGGCGCTGCGGCGGGATGAGGGGTGACTGCTGGAGGTGTGTCTATTTGTGCTGAACGTAAACCGTTGAGAAACAATCAGGAAATAACTTTTTATTTCGCTGATTAAACGACTTTATCAATGCCAGCGCTACCTCACTCTCATTCACGTTCAAGCTCTCTCTCAAACCATCGGACACAAATCAAATTAAACTTCTTCGCGTCACTATTTTTCAGCGTAAACTGCGAGTCAGACTCAGATTTAGAAGCTAGGTTCATGAAATAAACAAAGGCAGAGTATCAGAGTTTAGTCCATGACTCCACCTGGATAGTCTCAGTTTTAGTGACATTTCAGGCTGACTGTGGAGGTGTTTGACCGGTCTGCATTTTTCCAAAAGCTGGACCCGACTCAACTTCTCCACTGCAGGTCATTGCATGACAGCCCTGCAGCACAGAGCACTGCGGCCAAAACGGACGACCCCCACTCAAATGAATAGGAAAATCTGTTTTCGCCGCAGTGCCGTACCCAGGACATAAATAGTGACTCCCAGTCTTATTAAGCAATATATCTTAATGTTATATTGTGGGCCATTGAGCACATGATGTAGACATTTAAAACTGTACTGGTACTATACAAATTGATTGTGATTTTGGCTTTTGTCAGAGACATGAACAGAATATCTTTATTGTTATTATGCAACGCATAACGAAATTTAAGTGCCATCTTCAGTGCAGGTTTACAAAAAAAAACAAACAAAAAAAAACATTATGAAACGTAAATAAAGACAGCGCAGACATCCACATAAATACAGTATATACAGAGCACCAGTCCATGAATTATCATGTGGTCATTTAGGGCAGTTATGGCCTCAGCATAGAAGCTGTTTTTTAGTCTGTTTTTGTGGATTTTTAATGTCCTGTATCGCCTGCCTGAGGGTAACTCTTCAAATAAGGCTGTATATTTACTGATTTAGGACATTTACATGAACATAGTGGTGGCTCAGCACTAACTACAGACATTATTTTGAACATATTTATAAATAAAATCACAGTTTTAGTCACTCTTGTGTATTAAGCACCATTTGGTGCTGCAGAGGACAGTGACATGCAAACCAGGACACTTGACAAAATAAAAGCAGACACATGTTTGCATGTTACTTTAAATACTTTGAGGACTACTGCATGTCCAAAAGGTTTATTACACCCACCATATGTGACTGAATGGGTTGTGTAATACAAACTGTAGCTACTGCATTTAATCAGATAACAGCACCGTGTCGCTGTGGGCTCTGGTGTGAGGTTAATCGCCTCTGTTTTATATTTTTAAGGTAGATTAACGTTTTATTAGCAGCTACACCGCCTGTAGCCACAGAGCTAACCCAGCTAACTATCTAATACAATCGTTGTCAAGCTCCTCACACCGCAGCCCTGTTTATTTACTGTGAACTCCATTTAAAATCTATCATAAACACGTCAATCCTGATGCGTTTAGGCTTGATATGACGTAAAACAGCGATGTTTTTAAAGTTACCGAGGAGTTTGTTTGCCTACACATCGGCCCGGGCCTATGCTAGCTGTTAGCATAGTTAGCATCACTGCTAGCTCTGCAAAGGCGTCAGGAACCAGCGCGTGCAACGCAGCCTTAAATAACACCAATAAAACACAACGTACAGCTGCACATCACACTCTAAATGTCACCGTGTACCTGTTTTACTGAGCACCAACACACACTGGGGTTGTTTTCAGTCAACCGAGGACGGTGGTGGCGGAATGCTGCTGGCTGTCACACGCCTCCTTCTCCGCTCGTTACTCATACACGGTTGTAGCCGGTGCAGTACCGAGGTCAGCCTGCGGGGGCGCTGCATCATTTATAGTATATGGACAGCCGAGAACGCTCTAGATGTGATGCTGTTACACACATTACAACGTGCAAGTGTTAAAATCAGACATTTTATTATAATTTATCACATTTTGATATAACATCTATCTATCTATCTATCTATCATATCTTGTATATATATATACACATGTGTAGATATTATATATTGCAGTTATGTATGTATGCACACCTTGCACAGGCTAAATATACGACACATTTCTATGTGTATCAATATATTATTATTATTATTATTATTATTATTATTATTATTATTATTATTGTTGTTGTTGTTGTTGTTGTTATTATATACTGTTATTATACTGTTACTACTAACAATAACACTACCATCACACCATCACTACTACAGCAGGGGCTGGCTCAATTTGTGGCATCGGCACCTCATAGTGGCACTTCTAGTCTTGCCACTGCACCTTATCCACCTGTGTTTTGTCCTGTCTTGTGTTTAAGTGTCCTTAGGGGTATTGCACAAAACCAAGATAAGGGATTAAGCCGGGATATGTTGGTTATCCTGGCTGAATTTAGCCTCAAGTCGGTTGCATGAAAGCAGCTCAAACTTAACCCGGCCAAGTTACTATGGTGATTTATTCTCTGCAGCTAGCCTGCTCCAGACCAGGCTAACAGCCAGGCTAAGATTAATCCTAGTGATTCACCTGTATTTCCACCGTCAATCCTGTGAGGAATTAATGTGTTTTACAGCATGTCCATGGTCTTTCTAATTATGTTGCATCATTTTAATTACCCTGCATTAAAATATTACATATATAGTCATTTCTCATTTCATTTAAATCTGTTGGCTGTTTGTAATTGCAACAGTCTTTTTATATTGATTCAAGTGGTAGTATTATTACTCAGAGGTTTCATAAATATGTTTTATTGCAGTAATTGAGATTACAAAACACAGCTGATGAAGTTGCAAAGGTGTTTTCAATGAAATCTGTGACGAGGGCAATATAATATATATTATATTATATTATATTATATTATATTATATTATATTATACTGTATTATATTTTATGGGAGCCCTAATCCTCAGACGAGCATTTAGGCATGGAAGAGTCTTCCGGGACAGGTCAGACCCATTGGCCTTTGGAGATGACTATCTCATTGAGAGATACAGACTCTCAGGTGATGGACTAAGATATTTATGTAGGGTGCTGGGTCCAAAAATACAGCACCAGACGGCGCGAAGCCATGCTCTCACTGTACCACAGTGCCAGGTCCTTTTATGGCCAGACAAGTTTGTTCTGTATGAAGGATAGAAAGATAAAATAGCTAAAAAGGTAACATGAGAAAAATAGATTAAATGACACACATTGTGGATAACTGAACTTAACCATACTCTCCATTTCCTGAGTAACATGCATCTCTACTTCTACTACTACTTACGCATTAAGCCGGTCCGCTATTGTCTGCCAGGCTTTCTCGCGTTCTTTAATTATGACATTGGTATTGCCTTTTTTTTTTCTTATGGTATCTTTCACTTCTTCACAGAACTCCATCAGGAGCTGTTGTTCAGCGGCCGTGAAGTATGAAGCGCGACGTTTATCCATGTTCCCATCGGTGATTCTGTGAGCAATCGCGAGGTCTATTTAAGTGTGCTGTGAACACGCACTTATCCCAGCTTTCTTCACCTGGCTTAACATAGCCTTTTCGTCCTGGCTCGGCAAACGTGCAACCAATTAAGCCAGGATGCGCCGAGCAGACTAGGTCAAGCCGCGCTTGCTCAATTATCCTGGATTTCTTTATTCTAGTTTTGTGCAATACCCCCCTTGTCCCATTCTGTGTTTTTATTTATTTATTTATTTTTTACCTCAGTATTTTACCTCAGTATTTTATTCTATTGTATTTTTATTGTATTCAAATACACCGGACTGCTATGACGACCTAATTTCCCTTCGGGATTAATCAAGTCATCTATCTATCTATCTATCTATCTATCTATCTATCTATCTATCTATCTAGTAAAGGTAAGTTGATCTTGTGTTATAATTGCTTTGCCAAGCTGTTTTTCCAACATCAAGCAATAATTCAATATTTACAGTAACTCAATAATAAATTCAATCATTTTTAAAGTAGTTGATATATGATTTTACTGGCTTACATTTATGGTTTATAACATTTGTCCTCATGTGAACTTTAATGGGTTTAACAGTTTCATTTGATTTCAAGTCACTTGCAAGTTGGTTTCTTCTTGTTCATTTCATTAGATTTTTGCTTCTAATACATGCATGTGTACATAAATATAGGATGATAAATTATATATATTTGGTAACACTAGTTGAGTCAGTGGTTTTAAAGTCTGTGTACCTGTGGTGGCCACAAGATGTCCCCATAAGACAGGAGCGATGCTCATAGTTTTGAAGAGTCAGTTAAGATCCTGGTATAATAAAGTTAATTGGATTCAATTAAAAAGATTAACTTCAGTTAATACTCTAATTTGTGAACAAAATACTATTGTTCAACTGAATTAACATACATGATCCTTGTCTAACAAAGACATTGTCGATTTCATTATGTAACTATACAGATGTTTAAATTTTGATCCCCAATGACAAGTCAGTCACAGTTTAAACCCCAGATTATCCTTTATTTGTACTACTACTGTCAGGAGAGTCAAAGACAGAGAGCAGGACGTTTCTTTTAAGCTTTGTCAGCCATCGGTCATCAAAGATGAAATGGATCAAACTTACCTGTAAGAATTACCTGCATCGCTGTCCACACCTGGGATATAACAGGTACAAAGATCAGGCACTCAGCGTTAACATAACGTCTTTGGACTGAAAACTTTCTAATCGGCAGGCTGGAGGTCTGACATCCTGGGGCTGTTGAGCAGGTGTAGAGAGAGTCCTATACTTACAGCAGTGTGTGTGTGTGTTTGTATGTGTGTGCCTGTGTGTAAACTCTATTTCCTACATTTCCTCCTGACCAGGGTGGCGACAGGAAGCTCATGTTCATTTCCAGCCTGCCGCTGTTTGCACAGGCCAGAGGTCACATTTGTCACATCCATTTTAACTGTCGCTGCGGTGACCCTGCAGTCACTTTACAGTGCCCAGACACACAAAACCCTTCCTTTCACACACATCCATCATTTTACAACAGATTAATCATTTAAACATCAGCATGACACACACGGATGAATTGGGCTGGAGATTACATATCGTACACCACCAGATAAATGTTGTTACAGCATGTTTGAGAAGTTTTCGAAGTATTTCATGCCAATATTAGAAACTCTGCAATGAACTTACAATTACACACTGCTAAGTGTCCAGAAAGTTGTGAGTTCCCTCAAAAGCCTCAAAAATGTTACCAACTTTCCAACAGCAGATGAGTTTCTCACATCATTTTTTAGGAAGACCGAGGATTTTCCTGGCACTGTTAGCATCATTGTTAGTAAATGTGTGTCAGAGAGAGAGAAAGAGAAACTCTGTGCACACAGTGACCCACTGACCTACTCATAGAGGCTGCGAGCCCCATTATAAAATATCCTCACATGAGCCTCTGACAACGATACGAACAAGAAAGTTTATCACAGCATCCTCATCCTTTTTCTTATTATGAAAAATTATCTCTGGTGACTCTAAATTGCCCATAGGGGTGTATGTAAGCATCTCTATGTGCCCTGTGATGAACTGGCAACTTGTCCAGACTGTACCCTCTGGCCCGGTGTCGGCCACCCGCGATCCTGATGAAGAAAAGCGGTTACAGAAGATAGATGGATGGATGTTTGATCATCTACAGTATATGGAAACTGTGGGAGGTCTTTGAGCACCGCTTGGTGCCTAGCATACATTTGTCCTTGCTTGGGCCTCTGACAGTGAATAGTGACAGTCTGACAGTGAACAACAAAGCTTTTCCAGGGATGCCAAAAGTTGTTATACACATACTGCATAAAAAGGGCGAGAAACACTTCAGTCATTTTTTCCAGAGTTAATAATTTCTGCATGGCAGCACTGACAAATCCCTCTAGAAGGGAACTCTGTAGTCCTAATGCTGTTGATTAATGATTGTAGGCAATAAAATGATAAAATAGAGTTGGTAAATGCACTTTTATTACAATCCACATGTGCTGGTTGCTCCAAATGGAAAGCGAAATGGGACAAACAGAGCAAAGGAATACAGTGATACTTTCAGACCAGACCACAGTACAAAAAGGGCATCAATATGTACAATATAACCATGTACAAAAAAGCTATTTTACACGTAGGTATGAAAAAATCATACATCTTTGACAAACTGTAGAATTACAGAGACAATACAGGCAACAGTGTATATTTTTTAAAAGAGTTGACAAGTGTATCAACTTTGTTTTCTTGAAGTAAACTGTTTCTGTCCTATGTTTTCCCCCACATACACTCATAATATACATTCACTTTTTCACACACACACTTACATACAACCAGACACAGAAACACACTGAGTGTTAAATAAACATCCATTCATTAATCTCTCTGTCTGTCAGAGTTTAGTCTGAAACAAATATGGAGGTCTGAACACCAATCAGATGGCATCGTGGACCAGGAAACAAGTCGAGAGCCTCCTATGGAGGATGATCCGTTATTTCCTTTTCAGGCACTCAAGTCTCCAGATTAAATCAAGAGTCTTTCAGTTGAACATCACGCACCTGCCGCTTCTCAAATTAAGGTCAAAGACGACAACACAGTCAGACTTTTCAGCCTTCTACTTGGCAGCCCTCGCTCCTCAGGTGTCTGCTGGTAGCTATCTGAGCACATAAAGGTCATAGGGTCAACCCATTTTCGTGACTGACGCAGTGCAAGAAACTGGAAACAAGTCCCCATGAGCGAGAGACTGCGAATAACGCAAAATAAAGTTTAAAAAAGAAGCACCTCTGTGGCCCAAAACTTCAAAGGTCAGGCCTCTACTTCCTGGTTGTCTGTGTAGTGGAAGCGGTTCAACTTCTCCCTCTCCCGGTTTGAAATGTCCAGTTTGGCTGCGTGTGCTGGCTTTAGCGCCGGAGATGAGTGTGAAGGTGCTGGGGAGGGCGGCAGAGTCAGTTCAATCTCCTCGTAGCAACGTGTGACAGGGGTGGGAGGTGGAGGGTGAGCAAGCGGGGTGGCAGGGGGCAGGAGGGGCACGGGATGGTCCACGTTTCTGATGAGGTTGACAAACTCCCTCTGGTTGTTGATGCCTTCTTCCTGTGGGACGGCCTGCTGCTTTTTCCGCTTTCGGTGGAGGTGGGAGAGGATGAAAGCGCAGGCTGCACAGCCGCAGACCATCACTAAAGCTAAGATGCCCACCAGGATGATGTAGAAGTTGACACCGCCGTGCGTCGTGTCAGACATGGCACCTGCAGACATGGAGGCAGAGACATTAGACAAGACTTTATAGGGATATTGTACGTCTTAAGACACAGACATAGAGTATTTTGATTACCTGGACAGTGTTGACCAAGGCAGGGAAAATCAGTGGCTCTGCAGTCTCGACCATAGGTACCCTCAGGGCAGACACATGCGTACCTGCCCTCTATGATGAGACAGGGTGCCCCATTCGGACAAGGGTTGGGACTGCACAGATCCAGAATCTGACACAACAGAAAGAAGAAATGAAAAAGATGGTTAAGAAATGGTTAAGATCCATTACCCTATAAAGTTTCCTAGCATTTCTGTGGCTAATTGTAATATTATTAGGTTAATAAAATTTAAGAAAATTACTAACTATGTACAGTACCTAATACTCTCCCTGTCATTCTCCATATTTAAGATATTCTTAAGGTTTCATTCACATTCTGCTAAACCAAACCATCCATTTTCTATAACCGCTTATCCTCATCAGGGTCACGGGGGGTTAGAGTCACCAATTAACCTATTAAGTGTATGTCTTTGGGAGGAAGTGTCTGTGTGGGAGGAAGCCAGAGTGCCCAGAGAACCCACGCAGACACGGGGAGAACATGCAACTATTTTTATGTACATTACTGGCATACTTTTTGTTATCAATATACCATGAAATAAAGAGGTCTCTCTCTTATATATACAGAAATGTTAACTACTTTATCTTCAAAATCTCTTTCATGCTGCCAATTAAGACAATTTTAAATAAAATTCTAAAAATCTAACATTAATTTAATATTTTACTAACTGTAGGAGCCAAAATGTGTATATGGCTTGTGTTGTTTGTTTGTTTAGATCGCACAGGTTTCTCTGGATCACGATCATTTCCCGTAATTGGCACAGTTTCACCTTATTTTACTTGTTCACTTGGTGGTGGGATTCAGACAAAGAGGGCGAGTAGGGCTTTCTGCTGACGTCTAGTTTTGTTGCGCCTCATTGAGTTATGACAAGTTTTTATTCTCTTGTTTATAAAACGCATCCGACCTGACTGTGGATTTTTGGTTTGAATGAGTCACAGTAAAGAGCCCGCTTAGCCTCTTGGCAGCCTTTTTTAATTGATAGTGGTTGCTACACTAATATTTGACTTTGTATGTCACTGTTCCACCCTCATTTCTTTGTATGATTACACTTGATTGATAGATGTTTTCCATGATGGAGAGGAGAGGTCTGTTAATCTAGTCTCATCACAGTATGTTGGTATCAATGAAGTTTGTCTGACCTCACAGAAGCTTCCCGAGTATCCTATGGGACAGCTGCAGGTGACGGTCCGTCCATCCTTCTCCACACACTGTCCTCCATGCAGACAGGGGGCGCTGTCACAAGGACTTGGACTATTTTGGCAATATTTCCCAGAGAAACCAGGTGGACACAAACATCTGGATCCTGACAGCTGGTCCTGTGTGTGACAGAATACAGTGTATGTTATTAACATGCATGTAAAACAGAGAGAGCAATGATTATACGGAGTGAGGGGGGAAATGGGAGGCCTATCATGGCTCAGCTGTCGGCAATGAAACATTTACTCCTTTGAGAATAAACACTGCTCTTAACTTGAGGTAAAATAATGTCAAAAAGAGGTTTTAATTCCCAGAAGAAGACCTAAAAAGACTTAACGCAACTGCAATGACTCCCAGTGATTCACTTTAAAAACTTATTGAGGTGTGTTAATTTTAAGGAACAGATAAAGGAATGAAAGAAAGTAATGTCACTCCAATGAATATGATAGTGTGTGAGGAAGACAAGGAGGCAGGTCAGTGTTGTGACTGATATGCAGAGACGACAGGCAAATTAGACAGACAGAGAAGGGCAGCACAGCCAGGACTCTTACCTCGCAATGTCCACCGTTCAAACACAAACCGTGACAGCTGCTGTTCCCTAGAAATCAGAGAGACCAAACACAGTATATCAATCTGTTACACAGAAATAGGATGTGTGATGCTGTAAACAACAAAATACAAAGAGAAAAGAGAGAGATAATAGTCAAAAACATAAGCTGACTCTCTAATTTGTGTTTAATTTCTCATGTATTTCTGTGACTGATGACTGATGTAACAGGAGTTTTTGTAAAATGATCTCCAGCCTGCAGGGACTCTGTTTAAACACAGTCCACTGAGGCCCTTCATGTCTCACTACCTGCCACAGGACTATCAGTTTCCTTTATTCCTTTTCCTTTCATACTCACTGATGTCACAGTTAGTGCCCGTCCAACCAGGAAGGCAGTCACACAAGTATCCGCCGATCAGGTTGCGACAAGAGCGGGCGTGGACACAGATACTCGTTTCACACTCGTTGGTGTCTGAAGAGTGAAAGAAGCAGAAGAAAATGAAAAAATATAAATCTGATGAACAACATTTCATCTCTGCTGTCACTGATAGAGCTAATCCAGGGATTGACATTGTAGAGTCATGAACATTAACAATGTTTGAAGAGTGAGGCCAATAACAACACTTCTGGACAGATACCAACACTTTATATCAACATTCATTCCCCAGCTCCTTTAATTCTTCATGGAGGCGCAACATTTTAACCACAAATAGTACAAATTTCAACCATTATTCTGCTTATATGTATTTAAATCTATTTTAAAGATATCTTTTGGACACTTTTGGCTTTCTTATATAGTCATAGCTTGAGAGATAAACAGGAAGTTTCGGGGAAGAGAGGGGATGACATGCAGCAAAGGATCACTTGCAGTAAGGACTTGGAGGACCTTGATACATGGGTGAAACAACCAAATTTAGTATAACAGTTATAACTAATTAAATTAAGCCAATTCTCTCACTAAACCTGAGAAAAGTAATTTATAAAATCTGATCTTACAATATATCAATAAGACAAAATGTCAGCCTAATCTTGTTACTGAACTCTCGCACAGCACTGCAGTAATTAAACTGCTGAATCTAATCCTGTGCGTCTCCTCCCGGGCTGCAGACGATCTTGAAGTTAAATTCAAATTTGAAGTGGATGCTTGAACTGAACTGTGAAGTGGAGACGCCAGCAGCATGCACGCCAACACTCGGCGACAGAGTGCTTGTCAAATATTATGCTTACAAATGCACAACGGATTCAAAATAATGCCTCACAGCATCTTCTTACATCTTTTTGTTTATGCATAGATCTCCCCCCAGATGTGCCGCTGCTTCTGTTGAGTTTATGTGTGCCTATTCCCACCCTCTGTCACACTGAGTGTAAAAGCCAGGAACCCCCCGAGGGCTTGGCTCTGATAGCAGAGAGGAAGAGGCTTAGAAAGAAACGCTGAATGAATAAAAAGGAAGTAGTCAGTCTGTTATAGGTAATCTAAACCTGTTACCGTCACCGAGAGGCCTATTACGATTTAGCACCGCATATGTGTGTGTGTGAAGGGGTTATCTATGGGAAAGGCCTCGGGAATCTGGAGAAAGAAAGTGCGGACAGAAGACGGCTAATAAAAGAGTGAAACTGATAGAAAGTATAATTGCTTTTCACTATTTGAGGCACTACTGATGCTCTGCCTCTCACTTCAGGCTATAAAGAGTTTTATCACATGTGTTTGAACAGTGTGTATGTGTGTATGTGATATACAGTGAATCACTGACCTGTGAGGTGGAACTATGGGGGATTATCAAGTGTCAGAGTGACATATCACTGTAACACAGAGGAGCAGGAGAGGCTGTCAAACTGAAATATGTCTCAGTTTTTACTTCATAACCCCTGAGCCTCCGTATGTGTATATAATGTGTCCTCTATGTGTGTGTGTGTGTGTGTGTGTGTGTGTGTGTGTGTGTGTGACCCGATCCTATACAATATTCCCTCTGCTGTACTATCTAACACAACAACCCTCTGGGAGTTTACTTGTCAATATGGTCGAATGCAGCACAAAGAGACGTGACAGTGCATTTAGAGAAAACTGATTCACAGTCAGGACGGGCTGATGGGAAAATTAATATGCTGTCGGTGCTTTCTGCCTCTTTAATTTGCGCTTTAAATGCATATTTAATTTCATACTATAAAACATAATCACTTATTGCCCGCTGAAACACAGTCTCTGAAACCAGCTGTGTTTTACAGCTGAGACTGATCGAGCTTGTTGGAGGATTAAAAATCACATGAATATATTCCTTTTTAAAACGATAAATATCAGATTTTCTCATGAATATAAAACTGTATAAACAACTGGAGTGATATACTTTAATTATGAAAAAATATGATCAGCACAGAGGCCATAGTATGCTAAACATCTGAAGCATTTCACTCCGATAAAATCTCTTTGCACCAACGTTACTGTCTTTGCTTTGGTCATCTGTCAGGCTTAGATCAAATTTTTATATTTTATTTATTAAGTTGTTCAGTACATACAGTAGCTGTGGCATTAAATTGTCTCTGTCCTCCATATTTAAAAACACCATTTGCATCTCTGTCTTGCTTTTAAGTTTCTTGTTACTTGTTACTTATGACTAGGCAATATGGCTGAAACCAACATCACAATATTAATATTAATAGGACATATTTTCAAATATCAATGTATGTATGGTGTGACAGTCTCCTGGTTTGTTTACTTTTGTGTTGTGCTTCAGTGCAGCAGCCTGATTACCATAGTTAGAAACGCCTCGGCCCAGTGACTTTATAAACCACACCTCTATAACTTCCCTCTCTCTCTCTCTCTTGCCGTGCATTACTTACTTCTTTCATTCATGCAACATCTCAACCACACTACATGTTACACTCATGCAAACACCTCATCTTATCCTTTGTTTAGTTTTGTTTAGGTTTTTCTGTTGTTTAATTTGTTCAAAAATGAATTACTTTAATTATTGCCTTCAATTTGCGTCTCCTTTGTTTTTGTCATGGCCTCAGAGCCAGGTCATAACAATGGTATGTCACAATATGGCAAATATCTGTAAAGAGACTTAAAGTAAACTGTTCAACACATAAGGTGTGTTGTAATACACTGACGTATTGATTGATTAAAAATACAATATTCATAATGTGTTAATAATACACATATGACATGAATATCGTCTAAATAATCCAGTGGTGCTAAAATTATTTCCATTTCTTTGTGGTTCACACTCCAACATAGTGGGTGGAGGTAGTGCACCTTAACGCTGGTTGCCAGTGTTACAGAACACATTCAAAGTTAAAGATGAATTTGACTGAGCATTGTTTTTTATTTATTTCGCATTTTCTATAAATATTGTGATAATTGTGTAGTATATTGTGACAGGGCAAGGCAACATGAAACCTTTTTCATACGTGTAAAACAGAACCTTCAATAACTTGGTAGGATTGCCAATTATAAGCTCGAAAAAACAGCAGCTACATGAACCTCATGATGAAATTGTCAATTACTAATACATCGTCTTCACCTTCATCCAGAATATGCAAATAACCTATCTTATTAAAACATTTGTATTCATATCTTGGTGTGGTCTTTGTTAGTGAATATAAATTTGTAGAAAGATAACATAAGGTAATATTATCACCATGATTTTGAAATGTTTGTCCATATTTTAATATAAAAAGAATAGGCATAAGCAGCTATTTAGATGCAGTGACCCTCTACATGTAAATATACAACATAACACATGTTTAACTCTGACCCACTGACCCAGCTGGCAGGTCCTGCCGGTCCATCCAGGTGGGCAGAGGCACCGGTAACCTCCAGGAGCCTCCTGACATGTCGCTCCACGTCCGCAAGGGCTCCGATCACACTGTCTCACCGCTGGAAGGAGAAAAAGAAAATATTGTACATGAACTACTGGTCTGTGTAATGGGAATGTGTGTGTGAATATCAAAGAGATGTGTGTGTGTGTGTGTGTGTGTGTGTGTGTATGCGTGTAAATGTGTGTGATGCCACCATGTGGACGTGTGATCTGGAGTGCAGCATTGGTATGCGGATGCTTTTGCAGCCTGTGTTTTCATTCTCTTTTCTGCTGCTCTGGTTTCTGTGCAAACAGTGATAAATATAATCATCTGCAGCACATACATGGCTGACACCTTAAACCTTTCCCAGAGAGAAACAAGAAAATTTAAATAAAGGACGATGGCGGGAGAGACAGAGCTAAATAGAAATAGAAAAATGGAGCTGCCACGCCTGGTTCCGCTCCTCTGAAAAGGAATTAAAAACAGATAAAGAAACAGAGGGAATGTGAGGAAAAAGAGCACAAACAGACAGCGAGAAGCCCTCGTTTTAGGGTCTTAACCATGCATAATGTCCCATTACACATGGCATATTTGTGCAGCAGTGGCATCATAATTTTTCCCATGCATGACTCTGTGGTATACATCACTCGCTCTGTCTCTCTCATAACCTTTTTTAATTTACCTAACCCTGCAGAACAACCATTTTCCATCCTCCTGACCCCAACTCCAACCCCGAGCAATAATAACCCAAGCCAAGCAAGGCACTTCTCCCAAAACTAGACAGAGAATTCATAACAAATAAAGAAGCCTTTAATTAATATCTGTTATATATATAAATCTTGTCTGAAAGCAGAGCTGTGTTGTGGTTATGGTCGTCATTCCCTGCAAGCCTGACAATCTTCTCACTGTGTATTCCCCAGAGAACCCCCCACAACACATACAAAGACAGAGATAGACCGTCTCTCTGACTGCTAATCAAGACAGCAACAAAATAAACTATCCCTTCATTCCTGTGTTTGTCCGTCTCCTCTTCTTCTCTCCCTCTCTTCTCTGGTTTTCTGTGTTTACATGCCGGTGACCGACCTGCAGCACCGCTTATCCCGATTGAGGTGAAAACAGAGGATGTGGAACGCTGCTTGTTTACACACGCAGCTCTGACAGACCATAACCTGTATGATCCAATCTCACCTGTAGCCACTCACACATTCTCACACACAACATAAGCTCAAAACCTACTGTACACGTGTGTTTCCACACATAAAGACTCGTGACAGCTCAGCCGTTACTCTGCAGCCTAAAACACGTTTGACCTTTAGCCACGCTTCGTAAACATGAAAACGGGGGATCTTCTGAGGTGTGAGGGCTGCTGTAAGCCGATGTAACACAGTGTGTACCAGGGGATCAAGATCCAGACACATCAAACAGTGTCAAATTGTGTCTTCATGTGCTCGGATTATGGGATTGGGATCATGGGAATCCAGCTTTCCAGAGCTTTACCTAAAAATCATCTCCACCACTATGTTTAATGATTTTTTCTCTCATCCCCCCCACACTGTTGTCAATGTTTTCCCTGTGTTAAGCTTTTGCAACATGTACTTTTATAAACCCTGTCAAAAGAGGCCGATGTCTTCAGCAGAAATTTAGCTGTGATAACCAAGTTTCTCAGATCTTTTACCACGATTACAGGAACTGTTTCTTGTTTACACGACGGTTATGAAATCAGGTTATTGCAGGAAGCCAACAGTGCTTAAAGTGCATGCAAATACAAACTGCATAACACAACCTCAAGGTAAAAACTGAAAAATATTTGTCCGTTTTTTTGCTATGATGCAGATAAAAATCTTAACCGCCATCTGAAAATAAATATAATCTCAGAGTTCCTTATGTGGTATAATAACGTTTAGTGTGCCTACAGAGTCAGAATAAACTCTCCATCTCTCTTGGAGCAGATTATCTAGATTATTACAGTCTAGTACTGCATAGTTTTAGGAGAAACATCCAACTACTGTACAGTAAACTAATGTCACCACAAGTATCGTAGATAAAAGCCAACAAAAACATGTCAATCCTGTTCTGAACAGTGCGTATTGGTTTATGTTTAACAGTGGTCTCAGTTTCCACGCAGACCAAACAAAGTCTGATAACATTACATTTATTTGGCAGACGTTTTGGCCCAAAACAACTTTTTATTTTTTCCCATGCACACACACACACACACACAAACATGACGAAAGAACCGGATGTTGCTGCACAAATTCTCATAAATGGGATTAAAGTCTGTGCTGGTACTTGTGATGGTTTCACCCTCGGGAAGAAGACTCTGTAGTCTTACAACTTTTGTTCTTTGGTGTAAGTAAGCAGCATGACTTTTTGATTTTTGGGGGGATTTTTTAAATTCTAGTTATTAGTTATAAGGAGTATCTGCTTTGTGTTTCATTAGATAGACACTTTATTGTCCTTACAAGGAAATTTGTTGTTGCAGTCTGTACAAAGCCTCACGTACGTACATAAATACACAGGTGCATAGAAACATAGAAACACCACAACATAGCCACAGACATAAACTTTGATACAACACATTTCTCCATCCTTATCCCATATCCATAGCTCCCACACATCGTGGTTACCGGGTTGCTTTCTTGAGAGATGCTATGGCAGAAGGGACAAAACTCCTCCATTATCTTCAGATCTAAGTAGGAATTCACTGTTTTTCACTGCTTCAGGAGCAACTTCAGGTTCTTTGGTTTCCTTGTTTGACTCGTTAACACGTGAAGCTACAGCTACACCGGTCTAATCACAAGTGGTCACTCCTCCAGAGATGCTCGTGACACACTCTGCTGGCATTTGTGAACTTTAATCCGCCTCATTTGGATCTAGATAAAGTCTGGGTGTAAGACTCTAATAAATGATTCACTGCAATTACAAACAACGCTGCATTGATCAAAGGTGGTCCACCTCGTCTTTTCTTGTGAATGTAATCATGTGTGAAAATGCACACACACACAAAGTCAGACAGAGGGCAAGACAGACCACTGATTGCTGCTGATACTGTTTGTGTTTGGGCTAATTTAACTTCCTCTGTTGGATTGATTAGAGTCACTCACTGGCTTTGATCCAATAACAACCCATCACAGACAATCTCACACTGCCCAGCCCCTCAGTTCAGAGTCATGTGTGACTGTGTGTGTGTCAATGACAATCACCATCAGAGCAAGTCTGTCCGGTCCAGCCGTCAGTACAGATGCAGCTGAAGCCCGTTGGGTTTTCCACACAGGTGGCTTCGTTCATACACGGGGATGACAAACATGCATGTTCCACTGATGAGAAGACAGAGAGAGAGGAGATGATGGAGTCGTAACAAAAGAGAAAGACAACAGACTGATGTGTAGACAAACAACCTGCATTTAATTTTATTGTATTTGTCATCTGCTGAGTCCTCGGGGCTCGTACGTTGAAGCCAAACTCACCAATGTCACAGTTGCGTCCTTTGAAACCTTCCTGGCACTCGCACTGGTACTCATTTGGCTCTGTGTTGATGCAAGTCCCACCGTTCATACAGGGCTGGTGTGTGCCACAGTAGTTCAGATCTGAAACATTAAAAAAATATGATTGTCTGATTTTATGTTTTAGTTTACAGCACAGAGCTGCAGAGAAATAAAGTATTAATGGAAGAAAAGAATGAGGATACATCATTTGTTTGCAGCTTAAGTTTGACTTTCAGGTAAAGAGTGCACCACACATACACACACACACACACACACACACACACACACACACACACTGCACAGAGCCTGTATCCAGGTTGGCACAGTGTGCTGACTGTGCAGGCCAGTAGCTGCAGGGCCTGTTGTCTCCAGTGTTAAGGCTGATTAAAGCTTTGCTTTCTCTAATGATCTCCTCTGTGCCTACAGTCTCTTTGTCTCACCACAGCTCTTTACAGACTTTCTGAATACACAGAAACAGCTCAGGACCCCACCTAGCTAAGAGTGCTCAGCCCAGCCCCGCTCACATTCACCTTACCCAAGGCTATCGCCTTTCCTCTGCATAATACAAGTGTCCCGTGGGCACTCGTTTGGCTCCCGGATCCCAGCTCCCCGCACCGGGGAAGAGGTGGGAGGTGGGATAATGTTGGAGGAGCTACAGAGTGGTGGGAAAAGTGAAAGAAGGTGAAGCCCTGAGGGAGCTGTGTCTTATCTTATACAGAGGATCAGTACGTGAAGGTGTGAACGACCACGCCTGACAAACAAAATACACACAATGTCCCTGTCACACACACAGACAGGCAGACACAGCAAACCTCTTTCATCTTTACACAGATGACGCAGTTGAGTTTAGCTGCTGTGTAAAAAAAGTACAATAATAAGAAAATGTGCTGTTATCCAAGACAGGAAGCAATAAATACACTGATGAGACAATCAGCATTCTCCACAGTGTCCTTGGTCAATGGAGTACCTGAGTGTTTGGGTCAGTGATAGATTCATGTCTCTGTTGTAATGAGTTTAAAGAGGAGTGTGCATGTTGAGTAAAAACTATAATTTATGACAAGAAAATAAATGTTTTACAACCGGTAAGAGAAGACATTTTGCACAACTGAGCCACAGTACACTGGGTAGTTGGTGGTAATCAAGCGGCAACCTCCGTGGATGTGAAGTGAAGCTGATGTGGAAGTGCCAAAAACTGCATGTCCACTTGAGGCTGGCTACAGAACGAGTCAGTCTTCATAAGCCCCCATGTTAAAATATCCAACTTCACAGCAGAAATAAACATGTTTACAGCCTGGTACAAGAAACAGTTTTGGTCTCTATAGCTAAGTTGTACATAATTAACAGTGTGGACGCTTTGATTGACAGGTAGGTGCCGTTACAGGTGGCTTGTTTGAGCATCCAGGCGTCATTCGGCCTGCCTCAGGTCCACAAACAATCCACATCTTTGCTGATTGTTAGATTAGCCGAGAGGCAGTAGAGGCAGGACTGCCAACATGATGGTGACAACACTCTGAGCTTCAAAATGGCTCTTCAGAAACCTGCGGGTGACCTTGTGCATACGACGTCCATTCTTTTTACTGTCAGTGGTGGTAAAGAGTCTGTGCAGCTGTTAAATAGCTTTTCCAAAAGTTTTGGTTTAAATTTCTGTTGTTTCTCACAGGAAAATCTAGTGGTTTTAGTGCCCGTTTGTTTTGTAAAGTTATGGAGACTGCTGTGACAAAATTGTGATTGTGTGTGCTTTAACATATGAAATGGGATGAATGAGTTCAGTTTGAGATGTCAAAGCAAGGACAGCCTCGATACAAATGGCTCCAGCCACATTGTTTGGGATATTAAATTAAACAGAAGAAGAAGAAACAGATCAACACAAACACAAACTAAATCCCTGTGTTAGTATATCCAGGCGTTCCTTCATTCTTTCTCCCAAACATTCATCATGTCTGACCTTTGTCGCACAGCAGTCCTCCCCAGTTGACGTCGCACACACACTGCCAAGGCTCGGTGCAGCTGCCGTACACACAGCCGGGGAACGTCACACACTGGTCACACAGAGGGCCCTTCCAGCCATAATGACACCTGAAGAGGAAGTGCAGAGTTCATGTCACGTTCATAGGGCTGATTGTGTTGAATCAGTTCCATTAGTCACTTTATGTGCACACTGTGGGGCAATATGTAGGATCAGGACAGAATTATAGCAGAGATATCTACTGAAGTTAGTGTGATTTATTATTAGCTTCGGTCCGTCTTCAGTCCAACATGTGGACAAAGGAGTAGTGAACTGGGCGGAGTGGAGGGACCCCCTGCCCAAAGGACCCCGGCCTCAGCAGCTGGCTTTAGGAAGAGATGACAGTGACACACGAATAAACAACCAAAGTCTCTTCAGATTCGAGAGGGGTCTGGCTGCCAGATCTTCTTATAGTGTCAGATTTTGGTCTGATCTGGAGCCATTTACGGGTATGCAGAGGGATGAATTTATTTTTTTAACTTTTGGGATTAAAAAGTGGATTTCTCTTTATTGTCAGTGCAGACATCCACTGTTGTTATTCCAAACCATCTGTGGGCAACCAGAGCCTAATGATAAAACTTCATATTTATACAGAGATCTGTATAAAAACTAGCTTTACTTAACTATGAACTAAGTTAGTATAGCCCTGGACAAGTCTTGCATCGAGGGTAGGAAGAAATACAATGCTGCCCCTTATTTTTTGGAGCATGTGGTCAGGAATCACAAACTGCCTCTTAAACCTGTGGTGAAGTTAATTTATATTGCAGTTACATGAAATGTAACTTGTGGGTTTCTGCTACAGCAGAACTAGACTTGAAAAAAAAACACGTATACTTACAACAGATACACAAATTCACAGGTTATATTCACCTTTTAAATTCAACAGTATTTATATTTGTGAAGCAATTTTAGTGAAACCCACAGGCCTGCTGCTGCAGGATTTAAAACCCATGAGGTTTAAACCCCATCACAGATACATAATCCGGGCTGAGGTTCAAAAACAACATCAATATTGCATTTTGGCTTTACACTGTATTGTGCTGCTGAATTCTGCTTTATTCTGGTGCATCCTATGTAACCTTATTCATTGTGACACTGATGTTGAAATGACATAATTTGGCACCAGTGAAAATTACAAAAGTTTGTTAAATCTTTGGACTCACTTGCATTCTCCAGGTACAGTGCAGGAGCCGTGGACCTGATGACATCCCTGTTTGCACACGGCTGTGAACAAAACATGCACACACACAAACAGAGTGCTATTAAAGACTATAAAATGTTAACTATGAAACACAAATGATGTTCAGTTAAGTTACTGGACATCAAAATCTGCAAACAGTTGACAGAAAATAATCCCAGACATAACGTACTGTAGTGTCAGAGAGGAAACCTTAAAAATGTTGTTTCATTGTGAGATTATTTACTTGAACTAAGTTAAGGTATTCAAAAGTTTCCAGTTGGAGAACCATGAAGACTAAAAACTCCCTGAACTTCATCACAGTCATTAACCTGCAGGCCGTAACAGAGGGACCCCTGACTAATTTTTCAGACTTCCTGCTTCTCTGCAGTCCAATCAACGACCTGCTGAGGAGGAAGTCAGATGAAGTGAGGATGTCCGTAAACTAGCTGCGTGTCCTTCAGGGTTCCCATGGTTTCCACTCTGGTTTCCTCCATTCACTTTTTTACCATCGCAACACGATGGCAGCGCTCCGAGGTCACGCAGTGAGGTCGTCCAGCTGATGAGTCACAGAGAGGCGCAGACGCAGAATAACACACACCGTCCACCGAAGCTAACTGTAACTGATGTACAGGAGTGTGTCAGTGTACTGAGATCTAAAGGCTGTCAGTACTGACATTAAGAGGAGTTCATGTTTGTACGTTGGACATTCATGAGGCTGATTCCTAGTTGTTCAAGGAGTTATTTGAGTTACGTGATCTATTGATTGAAGCTAATGACAATAGTACGTGGGTCAAGTTTATTTTAACAGCCCTCAAAGGGCTTCAGTGGCCGAAATCAGAAAGGAAAACAAGAACACGCTCATGGAAAAGACCTTTCAAGAAACCTTGGAAATGATCGCTACAGAGGAAACCCCCGTCAAGAGATAGTGGAAAAATAAATGCAAAGTAAAAAACATGCTTTAATTTTTGTCATCAGTGACCTCAAGTCATCCTGAGGAAAATATTAGCTGAATATTTTCAAGCAACAAACATTTTCCTTCCTGAGGAAACATGAAGTGTCTCGTAAGGTGTTGGGTAACCACGTGAGCCCAATGTCTCTGGAACGTCATTCTTCCAAAAGATATTCTTCATTTGTGGGTTTTATGATGGTGGTGGAGAACAATGTCTAACTGGGAAACACCACTGGTCACATCAAGGGCACAACGCTGTTTTGGGACCTCCATGTGACTTCAAATCCCAGAAGCATAGTGGTTTGCCCGCCAGACTTTTTAAACTTGCTCAGATTTGGTCTTTTATGTGCTTCAAAATCTGTAAATATGCTATGTAGTTAGCAGGGTGTTTTATTTTGAAAATCGACCAGCTTTTCTATGCCATTTCTGTGCAGATTGACGCGTCCATTAAAAATAGAACAACCGCTAATTCTTGGCAGAGCAGAGCGGATACCTGCTTCTAGGATGCTCCTGATCTAGGAGTTATATCATTCACATCACTGACTAGAACAGCTGTGATCAGCTCAGATCCATGCCCGGCCCTAACATTTGGCCCTAACATGTTGGTCCAAAATCTCCCATAGGGGCTCAGTCGGGTTTAGATCAAGTGTAATAACATATGATCAACACCGTTTTCATCAAACCATTCAGTAACCCCTCGTGCCCTATGGATAGGGAGTATTGTCATCCTGGAAGAGACCACTCCCATCAGGATAGAAATGTTTCATCACAGGATGAATGTGATCACTCAGAATAACTTTGTATTAATTTGCAGTGACTCTTCCCTTTAAGGTGATCCAAACCATGACAGAGAAAAAGCCCCTACAGTATAACAAAGTCACCAGATCCTCTCACTGATGGGGTCAAACATTCAGGCCTCTTATCAAGAATATAGTGAGGGATGACTCATCTGACCATATCGCTTTTTCCACATCTCTGTAGACCGGTGCTGATGGTTTTTGGCACCACTGAACTCTCAAATGTGCATTAATCTTTTTAATGAGGAGTTTATCCTACTATAATATCCTCTCTGTGTAATTGTCAACAAACTGTTCTTGCTGACAGTCTGATCACGTCCTGCATCGACGTCCCTCAGTCACCCGAGGAAGAGCTGGTGCTCTTTTGTTTTTTCTTACATATCACACTAATGCATGACCATCATGGTCATCAGACGTGTGCTGTCGATTACAGTTCTGTAGAAACACGAGCCCGTTGGTCAGCCTTTGTGACTGAAGCTTCTGTTGCCCGTGCACCAACAAAGAACCTTCTTTCAAAGCCACTTAGATCTTATCCTCGATACACATTTTTCTAAATTTACACAGGACATTTGGTGTGTTGTACTGCAGATTTAAGTTTCCTCTCTCACCTTCTTTACACTCTGGTCCCGTCCAGCCCTCCATGCAGACCTTTGAGCCACTGGGGTCACAGTTGAAGTGACCAAAGAAGTCATCGCGGCCTCTGCAGAACTTGTTGCAGAAAGGTCCGTAGTAGTTTGAATCACAGCGAAAGCGAAGCCGGTACTCCAAGCTTAGGTGCCGTCCATGGTGACGGTATGCTTGCCACTGTTCACTGGGGTTCAACATGGAGGAGAGGAGGACTCGCTCAATCAACTGACCTGAGGGAGGAGTGAAGAAGGAAAGACTTTTTCAGACTTTTAAGACACAAAATATCAATCAGGGCAGTTTCAAACTTATGTCAACACAGGTCTTTCAAGCCAGCAATTTTATAGGTTCAATGTGTAACTTTTAGAAATGTAATATAATATGCATGCCTATGTTTTCAGTGATATATATAGACACCTTATACATGAATCATTATGTTTTTATTACATTAGAATTACCCTTTTTATCTACATATACCACAGGTCGAATGAAACGGCGTCCACGATCTTGTGCAGACACCATTTCTGCACTATGTTGCAGACGTAGCAGGAAAAGTGTAGAGTAGAAGAAGAAGAGGAAGTGTTTGCTCGTTGCAAAAATGGCTAACTGTTTTGTTTTTTAGAAGTTTGAGAAGTTAAATGTAGACAAATGGAGGATCACACTAATTTCCCAAATGGATATCGCTGATGTGGGACTAATGTTTTCAAAGTTCCAAGGGAAGTTTCGTGATTTCTTTTAATTCAGCCAAATGTTACAAATGTAAATGAAAACTGTTGGTTTTGGCAACAATTCATTTTAGATATGTGGCTTAAGTTTGGCTCACATCACGATCATCAAATCAAAGATGTTTCCAAAAGAGTTTTCTTATGAGCCTGGTATTTTGCTGAGGACAGGTCAAAAAGGAAGGATGCATTTTCAATGATATGATCATGATGAGTGGGCTTCTATAAGACTATCATCCTTTAATCTACCCAGAATTTCATCTGTTGGCATCAAATATCGAGGACACAGTACAATATGAATATTGATGGAGACAGAGGCTGACTATTGAACCAGAGAAAAGGGGTCTTGGGTCTGCAGCGAAGACAGAAAGGCCAGCCTGAACACCAGAGAGAACCAGACGAGGCCCCGGGGGGCAGCGTCGGGGCAGCGGCTGCTTCTGACCCCCGGAGGGGATTTCCCAGAGGCACTGTCAACCCCAACTCAGTTATAATCTCCTCTGACAGGGTATTAACACACACAAAGCACAGAGAATAATGTGTGTGTGCGGACATATTAGAGTGTCTCATTGTATGTATGTGTGTGTTTAAGAGATGGTGGTGAGGATAAGGGGAAAGATTGTGAGATAGTAATGCAGAAAAGGGAGGCCTTGTTGGATGTAAGTCAGCGATGCGGTGTGGCCGGGCGTACAGTGTATGTGTGTGTGTGTGTGTGTGTGTGTATGAGTATGTGTGTGTGTGTGTGTATGAGTATGTGTGTGTGTGACGGACAGAGGCAAACAGAGCCAAAGAGGAAGGGAGGCAGCTATTAGCGCATACACATTGCAAACCACCTGATGGAGAGATGAGATCACCGTGGTTTGACACAAAGGAATGAAAACAGAGGCACATATTGGCTGATGTGTGTGTGTGTGTGTGGGTGTGTGTGTGTGTGTGTTTAAGAGAGTAAAAGAGGAGTGTGAACAGAGTGGTCACTGAGCACCCTGTTAGCTCAGCCGTTGCCCCCCGTTCCTCCACCGCCGGCCTTCGCCTGTAATCAAATCTGAGGGCCAGGTTTTCAAAACGCTCATCACGCTACTGCAGTGCATTGTGGGTTTTTCATTATTTTATGACTCTAGCAGGTCAAAGGGCTAATTTCATCATCACCATTTCTCTGCTCAGATAAGAGCAGCAGAAGCGAGAGGAGTGGAGAAAAAAAAAACATTATCAGGCGGCAGGGAAGGTGTATAACAGAGTCTGATTTCCTCTCTAACACGATTAGATGAGAAGGCACAATAACAAGTGAGCACAAGTAGAGAGAAAGATGGAGAAGAGCAACAAGAAGCCATGCTCTACAACTAAAGGAGATGAGACAGCTTTCTTTATTCGATACAGCTTTGATGTCATATGATAAAAAGTCCACCACTGACAGACTAGAGGCATGGAAACTGTATATTCAAGAAGACATACAAGAGGCAGCTCGTATGATTTCTTGTACCTCATACTGCGCCCCCACCAGGGTAGCAAAATTAGCAGTCATGATCAATGACCAACTAACCTTCTCTGATCACGTTACCTCAGTTGCCCAGTTGTGCAGCTTTGCATCAACTTTACATGTCACAACATAAGAAAAATCAGGCCTCCCCTAACTCAACATGCTACTCAAGTCCTCACACAGGCGGGGGTCATCTCATGATTAGATTGCTGTATCGCCCTCCTGATGGGACTCCCTGCCTGCACAGTGAAACCCTTTCAGGTGATCCATAACACGGCGGCAGGCGCCTGGTCTTCAGTCAACCCAAAAGGTCACTTTACCCCGCTGCTCATTGAGCTCCACTGGCTACCTGTAGCAGCCAGCATTAAATTCAAATAACTAATGCTTGTCTACAAAATAGTCTCTGTTTCAGCACCCACTTACTTCATTGCCTTGAATGCAACCTCTCAACTGTTACGTCCCTCCAGTGAATGACGCCTGACCCAGCTCTTCAGAGAGCTCTCCTAACACTACCAAAACTGGACATGCTAAATCTATTCCTCTTCTCGAACTGTCACTTGATTCAATGCGGGCAGTACTTATTGTTGCACTAACATGTCCTTGTCGCCCTGTACCTTCATTGTCATTTTGGATAGAAGCGTCAGCTAAATGACTAAATGAGGATGTAATGTGACTTTGGACATGACAGGAGGATGATTGCTTTGTCTTGGAGAAAAATGGACATACCCTCGATACATGTATGGATAAAGGAGATGGCATCTTGTATTGTACTGAAGAGACTCACTCATATAATCAGAGGAGAGGCAAGAGAATTCGACAATGTGTGAAAACCTTTAATAGTTTCTTAGGCGTCAAAGTGCAAGGTCAAGTAAAATTTGCTGTGTGTTGATGTATGCCGTTGAGTGTTTTATTTATTTGTTAAATGTGTGAAGTTTGTGAAATGTTTTGTGGAAACCATGAGTACACATTATGGTTTAATATAATAATAAAACAGGTGAAGCCTTGAGCTTCTACTGAAATGACACTTTACAGAAAAACAAATATAAGCAGCAGACACCCGGGAATTGTGTCTGCGGGTAGCAAAAACACTTAAATCTCTTTGTGTGGCCTCAGGTGATTTTCCACCCACTGCCAGATTCTGGCTGTGAAGTGCTCGCCCTTGACAGTAGCTGAGAACACTGCAGGAGAGAAAACACCTCCTTTTGATTTGTTATTCCACATCACCTGAAAGGACAAATCAATACAGCAAAAATACACCCTTAAAAATAAAGATTCAAGTTAGAACCTGAAGTGGTTCTTCATGGCGAAGCCATCGGGGAACCTTTTTCGGTTCTTCAAGTAACAATTTAGTGTAAATAGTACTTGTCCTCGAGTTCATTCAGGGTGCAATTTAATTTTAAATGCAACACTGAAAAAATGACTTTAAAGTCTGTGTAAAGTAGGAATAAATACGTGTTCTGAGTCTGTCAGACTAAAGAAGAAAGTGTTAACCACCCAGCCAAATTTGAATGATTAAAAATATCGACAAGTTTATGAAATTAGGTGTCAAAAATGATTCTCAGGTCCAGGACTGTGGGGGCGTGTCCTCATGGTGGCGTCAGCGTGTCATCGAGCCACCCTTTAAGGACCGCCCACAAGATCCTGGACTGAAAACTGGTGAAAAACCTTTTGTTTAAACCTTTTTTGTTTTAACCTCTAACTCCACATTTCAGTAATATATCGTTCAAAGTCTTTTCACATGTTTTCAGCAACTATTTTCCAACATATTTAATGTATTTTAAAAGAAATCTGATCTCAATCTTACATGGACTTTAAAACAGTAATTCAGTGAATCTATTTATTACTTTAAATAAATTATTAGCACATGACTAACTGCTCTCTCTAAAAAGTAGTTGTAGAATATCATCCTCTACAATTAGAAATGGCACCACAACAATAATTTATACACACAGTAACAACCTTGTCACTTGCATGGTGTATAGAAAATTCATACATATTTTTCATTATTAATTATTTTAGTATAAACTTTTCACTGTTCTGCACTTTAAGCTATATTTAATTTTTTATATATATTTAAAATTTTACTTCACTGCTGTATAAACCATGCGTTTTTACATGCAAATGACAATAAATCTCTTGAATTTTGAAGAATATTTTATATTATTCTTTTTTAACTACATTTTTATTGTTTTTATTGTATTGTATTTTATTTATTTAGTTACTTTTTACCCTTCATGTGTAATTCTGTTACACAATTAGTGCTCTTAATGCTGAGCCGACCGGTTCTTCTTGTCCAACACATTTCATTGTATTGTTGACCCTGTGTTAACCCAGACATGACAAATAAATCTGAAATTTGAAACTTGATATAAGAGCTATTATTTAAAGCCATATGCACTTAACACAAAAAAAGGATGTTTAAAAGTGTTCAAACTGCCCATTTGTTGTTTTTTTAATCAAAACCGGATTACAAAGAACCTTTAAAAGGGAAAAAGAGTGCTGTAATTGTGTCTTAAAAGTTCCCCTTAAACAGCAAAAACAGGGTTCACAAGGATAAAAAGGTTCTTCAGAGCATTTCACATCAAGAACCAGTCTTTCTTCGAGCGTATGGAAGCCAATACATCGGCTGGATGGTATTTGTGTCTCCCTTATATTGAATGATGAATGTGGGTAATTCTCAGAGAAGTCTTTGTTTTTGTTTTCAGTGTTAGTGCAGGATGTCCCCATGAAATTATTCTCATCTGGAAAAAACCATGTGTCTTAAATTTTATAGACAAGCTGGTCTGGATTATAACTAATATTGAATTTCACTTTCTCTCTCCGGTGGTGGTGGTGGTGGCAATTTTGTGGCTGTGAGTGCTATGTCAATACAGTTGAAACGTGGGTGAACACAGCAGCAAACGTGGACTCGAAATGACCCTATAAATATGTGAACAGAAGGAAAAACATAGAGACAATGAAAATACTGCTATTTTAAGGTAAGGTAATAACAGTATCCTGTGTGCAGGGTAGGCGTGACTGTGCACACATGTATGTATGAGCATCCTTTTTATGTGACAGTCTGTTCTCTGATGAGCAACAGTGAACATAAATATTAAAATAACTGTTTACAAAAAGGCTCTACAAGGTTTAAGTGCTGAGAGCTGCATGGCGACATTAAGTTAAGTCAGACGAGGCAAAGAGATCTGACTGGTTTGAAACAAACCTTCAGGGCCTTGTTTATCACGTTTCATCGTGCATGAAATATTTCCTCTTGCTCATTTTTACATGTTTCACTACTCAAGACAAGTAACAAAGAAGTATAGTTAGATTTTCTTTAGTTTTAGTAACTAATCTAAATCCCAAATTAATTCTCATAGTATCAGACAGGATGACAATCTCCCTTTTTATAAAACAAAATTTTTCTTTTCTTTTAGATTTGGTGAAATATTTAGTTCATTTTTTGTCTTTCTTTTCATTTATTTTCTTTGTATTTTGTAAAATCATGTTTTAATTGTTAAGTTAAAGGTACAGTGTGTAGAATTTAGTTGTATTTAGTGGTCCAATCACTGCATTGTAATCTCCTCACATCACCCTCACCTTCCTAGTGTAAAGGAGAAACAACACTTTAAGGACCCTGTTTAGAGTCAGTATTTAGTTTGTCTGTTCTGGACTACTGTATAAATAAGGTGTTTCAACATGGCGGCCTCCATGAAAGGGGACCCTCTCCCACTGTAGATATAAAAGGATATTTTTTAAGTAACAAACATAAAAAGATTCTTATTTTCAGGTGATTATACATGCATGAAAACATAGTTACGAATATTATATTCCATGTCTGCCTTATTCTGGAAATATAGGCCCCAAATCTTACACACTGTACCTTTAAGTCTATTGTATAAGTCTCTTGACCTCTCCTGTCACCTCTATGTTATTTCAGTTATCTAGTTATCTTAAGCAGTTGTGCATACCTTCATTTTATTATGTACACCCAAGCGGCAACCTCTGTGTCTGCGAAGTGAAGCCAATGCATAAGTACCGAAAACTGCAGTTCCTCAAACGTCCACTTGAGGCTGGCTACAGAACGACTCAACCTCCATAAGACCCCATGTTAAAATGTCCAACTTCAAAGCAGAAAAAAACATTTTTTTGTTGAGGTGTTTATTCAACTTAATGGTCCATTTTGGAGTCTGCAGTGTTTCTATTATTTTGTCCACCCGATTTATTCATTTATATCAATGAGGAAGGGCTAAATAACAGTATACTGTATGTCACAGCAGATTACTGCCCACCATTGAGCTGCTTCTGTTTCTGTCTCTTAAAAGGAAATTTTTCCTTGCCTCTGTCGCCAAGCGCTTGCTCATGGTAAGAAGTGTCAAGTCTCTATTATAAACTAAAATTAACAATAATTATATTCTGTATGGAAAGTGTCATGACATAACTTTTGTTATGATATGCCACTATATAAATAAAATTGAAATTGAAATTGAAATTGAAGTATTTGCATATGTCTAATTAAATACAGTTCAACTGCACCAGTAGTTTTGGGTACAGTTTTCATGTGCAGTGAGGCAATGAGAGATCATTACCAACATTTCAGATGCACTCACTTGCGGTTTTTCTTCCAAATGAAGGGTTTTAAATAATCTGATTAAACTGGCCTGTTTACAATCTGTGTTACCACGTGTGTTTCTTTGTTTCTTTGTTGTAGCGAGGCCATCGTGTTGCCAGATGTAACAATTACTTTGTTGAAATAAATGATGTCATAACCAATAAAATGAGGACCATAGCTATGGAAACATTGTGACAAACTGGAATTATCCGTTAACAGACAATGGTACGCCCCTGCACGTTAACATGAACTACATTTTATTTAAACAAAACTCAGTTAAGGTCATACTGTCATCATATTTTCTCAGTATTTCCAAGGACTGTTTCAGAAGGCACAGCCGTGCTGGGTAATCCTTTCTGATTAGCAGCAGGGTCTGATAAGTCCATTCAGACTGCTACGGGACGCCTGTGTTTGGGCTGAGCTAAGCTGCCCGCCTAGTAAACGGCTTTAGGCGCAATGTAAGGACTGTCAGGAGCTCAGGTGGGAGCGACAGATGATGGAAACAAGATGTAAGGACAGGGCTGGAGGACAGAGGGAAGGAGAAGAGGAAGAGGACAGAGGAGACAAACCCAGAAAAGGATCTCTGGTACGGTTCCCAGTTTCTCATTATATCAGCCATCTTTTGGATACTATGCATGGTGGGATGAAAGGGACGACTGTGGCATGATAGGAATGAGGAAGACATAGGAACATCTGTCTCCATCTGTGTGTGTGTGCTTTTTATAGCATGCAGCTCACATTCCCTGTCATGGAGCTTTTCCTGATTACGAGGAGAAACAACAAGGAGACGAGCAGGAAATTAAAGGGTCTGGATAAAAGACCTTCTTGCCTTGTATGATCACAGACACAAGGGATATTTTCACATTGTTCCACCATGTTGAACCACACGTACTTGTAAACAAGCTCTCATGAATTGTTTGCCTCAATGGAAATGTTGCTTGTTGAAAACTACACTTGGTTAGATAGTACAAAGCCTAAACACAGATTTGGTCGACATTAAGTAACATTTTGACATCTGTTTTACGATTTAAAAACACACTAGCTTTTTCCAGCTACTTCCTATATTTGAATCAAGGCTAAAATGAACACCACCTAGTTATGCTTAAAGCTTGGGTATTTCCCAGGTGAAAACCCAACTGCCTGGACTCCAGCTACTAAAAGCTAGCCGAAGTGTAGTAAGAGTTGCCAGTGTGCCCTGTTTCCTGTAATGGAAAATTTTAAATCTATTTTGATGCTCCAATATCTTAGAAGTGTGTAATTTAAAAAACAAAAAGGGAAATTCCCCGGTGACAAACCAAACTGCCATGACTCTAGCTAGTTAAAGCTAGCTAAAGTTGACAGATTTCCTGTAATTGAAAAATCTATTTTAATACTCCAATATCTTAGAAGTTGAGTTTGTTACATCACATAAACAAGGCAGTAGCTAAAAACAAGCATAATGTAAGGGGAAAAAATCACTCCAACTCCAACAAGTCATGCTAAAAAAGTTTTGACATAGTCAAAGTTGAGTTACGACTAGAATCTGACCTTTTGACGTTTGTTTAGAAATGTGTAATTAGGATAAGAGAAAATAACAGGTAATAACTAGACTCTAACTAGTTAAAGACAGATAGAGTACAGTCAGAGCTAGTCGCTAGGCTAAAGTTAATTTACAAGCTTTTTTGATCCGTTTCCTGTAATTCATTTACTTATTTTGATGCTTCAATATCATAGTAGTTGAATTGTTATACCATATTAATACAACACAACCATAATGGAGAAAAATGTATGACCAACTAGTCATGCTAAAAGCTAACAAATCTAGCTTAGATGCCCCTTTGATCATTAATTAAGGTTTTACAACCTATTACAAACTAAGCCTTCAAACTTCAAAACAAGTTCGTCCTTTTCAAAAATTTTCAAGCTTGTTATTGCTTTACTTCACGTCAGTTTCCTGTTTCCACACATGGATAGAAAGTAATACAAACACACACAGACACACACACACACACAATTGCAGCTTCACCTGATTCTGATGTTTCGTTGTCGTAGTCCAGAGCCTCCAACACCAGAGAGAAGGACTTCTGTGAAGGAAACATAGAGAAAACATCTGTCAAACATGTGCCACAAACAGCCTTTTCTGAGTTTAATATCACAATAAACAACAAAAAACGGATTCTTGCCCTCTTTTACAGTTTCATCCAGCGAGAGGTGGCAATTCTTTTAGTGGATTACAATTGACAGGTTTATTAAAAGTAATAATATATAAGGATATACATGGAATAAGTAGCCTGGATGTGTTTTCTTTAGTGTCAAACAATGTAAATAATCTCTGTACATATTTAAATCCTGTACACTTAAGGCATTATATCCATAATACATAATGGGATATGCTATAGGCAGTTAGTGTGCTTGCTTGTGTTTCTATCCTCGCTTTATGGAGATATAAAAAGTCAGATCAGACGTGATTCACTGCCTGAACACGCCAAGGCAGCAGCTGGGTGCTGATTCAAGACAACCTCAACGTGCAGCCATGCAGAGAGCAAGACAGAAAAGTGGCGTGACATCAATGTGGTGGAGGGAAAATGTCCAAAAAAACCCCTGTTTAGTTTAATGAAGATACTCCACCAGGTGCTTTATTGTGCTCTTTTTAACTCTCTCTTACAGGATAATCCTGGATAGATGTGGCAGGTTGTTGCATGTACAGTCTATATTTTATTAAAATTCATATCCTCATGCACAGATAAAGTCAGCCTATATTTAGCCATACTGCATTACACAAGCAGAGGACTCTGGCACAAGCTGGACATCTTCAAATGATGACTTTGAGCTTACAGAGATATCACACTCCAGAGAGATAACAGAGGACAGATGTTTTTTTTTTTTTTTGTTCATCCTATAGACGAGCAATGAATAATTCAGACCAATGCTTTTCTCTACAACTCTTTCTCCATCCATCCTCTGTGAAATGCAGCAGCGCCTGTCATGCAAATTGTGCCCACCATGAGCATTGTGGGTAAGGTTTTTTTTCCTAAAGGGCTACATGGATGTGTAATCACATCTTTGCGGTGAGAGCGTATACTGCCGGAGGTGGTGGAAGGAGAGGAAGCAAGGTGCTGAGGGAGGAAGCAGGTGATGGGTGAGGTGTGGATGGATGATGGAGAGAGAGGGGTTAAGGGCAGGGGGTCGGCTGCAAAAAGAGATGACACGCAAGGAGGAGAAGGGAAGATGAAGAGTTGCAGAGAAAATTGTGTTTGGCAGAAAACACTGAGTCAGGGATTTACCAGTATATCTGTGTTGCAGCAGATGGGAGGAAAAGGTGAGCGGAGTGATTGCACAAAGCAGAAAACGACTGAGAAAGTGGGTAGGAAGGATAATTATGTGGGAGGATGTTAAAGAAAAAAGGAAGAGGAGAAACTGTGGCAGCTGTGGTGGGATAACGACTTGCAGGACTCCTGGAGTTTTGTCAGATTTCCAGATATGTGACGGAGAAGGAGAACAAAGAGGTCAGAGGAGGGTGAAACAAAAAAAGATGATGAGATAGTAGAGAGAAGATTAGAGGGGAGCAGAAAATAAAGAGGTGATAAGATAAGAAATGGAAGAACACCCCCTCACACACATAGTACTTAGAAGTCATGGTGCTAATGAGATGTGCCGGGCTGCAGAGGGCTCGAATCCAGTTCATTAAGGCCAGCAGATAGCAGGTAGCCAGCAGATGGACCAGCTGGAGTCATTAAGTGTCGGCTTACAACTCTCACCTGAAGTAATGTTTAGTATTCATGATTTATATCGTCACACTGCGAAATCCTGCAGACCAGTATAATAACATTAGCTCCACACAGAATCAGAGGTTGAAGATGTACTCGGAGCTAGTTTAACTACTTTATATGCAGTTTTCTGAGTTTAGTGCAGTGGTTTCCAACCTAGGGGTTGGGAAAGAAAAAAACATAAATCCTGCATAAATTTGTATTATTTCTTTTTTTAATTTAATCTTTGCCTTTAAATATTCTATAATTTGACCTCTTTGGACCTCAAACAGTTATTTAAATGAAACAATCTCAAACATTTACAGTGCAAATGTCTCCTCGTTAACATCTGAATTGTAAGTGACCCAACTAGATAATGCTTTTTTGTAGGAGTACAAGGTTTAAAAGAGTTAATTTGTGACTCTAAATTGTGTGAATGTGAGCATGAATGCTTGTCCCTGTGTGTCAGCTCTGTAATGGCTTCAGTCCCCCCCCCATGACCCTGATAAGGGTAAGCAGTCATGGAAAATGAATGAATGCTCAGCTGATTTATCATCGTTCTCCTCTAAATTCATGTCATACAGTTCAAATTTAAAAGGATCAAACTGAAGCAGCAGAACCAGAGACCTTCTAGGACGGCAGTAGCTCAGTCTGTAGAGATTTAGTCCAGCATGGACCACAGTATGAAGTGTGGACTGGTAGCTGGAGAGGTGCCAGTTCACCTCCTGGACACTGCAGAGGTGACCTTGAGCAAAGTATCGAACCCCCTAGCTGCTCATCACTCCAACATCTCTCCACATTTGCATGTGTATGAGCACTTTGTGTGTGTGTGTGGTTGTATTTCAGGTCTATACATGTAAGAAAATAAAGTAAACCTTCTTCTTCTTCTTCTGTCATAACCTGGCAACTACTACAACAGCCTCAGAAGTCTGGTGAACTTCAGCTCAACACTGAAGACTAAGATAGAGTTTTCTTTAACAATATATTGAATGATAAAGATGCAGTAAAACATAGTATAAGTATTTGTTTGATACATGACCTGAGTAAATGTACTGAGATACTTTCCAGGAGGACGTTCAATGAATAAAATCAATCAGACCGGTTATGATGAAGCAGTTGCCTCACTGTTAGCCTGCTCACAGGCCTCCTTATCATCTTTTCCAATCGTCCTCCCGCTTCCCTCCCCTCTTCTCTCACCCTTCCCTCCCATCGGCTTCACGCACCTCTCCCAGTTTCTGCCCACATCTTCTGCCAACTGTCACGGCAGGTTAAGACCTGCGGGAAGTCCAGAGATTTTTCTCTTTTCTTCTCTTTGTCTCCTCACCCCGCCACCAACAATCAGCCAGGTAAAGTTATGATATTCGTCATTGATACAGGAAGGGTGTATCTGTGGTAAGCCCCGTTGCTAAGATCGAGCTCCTGTATGGTGGTCATTAGAGGTCAAACAAACCGCAGTTCACACACACACACACACACGCTAACACTCCATAGAAATTTGTTTTGCAATCACTGCGTGTGTGACTGAGGCCAGGCGAAGCAGAGTGACCTCCTCATCTGTTTAAACAACAACAACACGCACAGAGAGGAAAATCAAACAGTAAACATCCCAAAGAAGAGGCCGATAAGATCACAATCGACGATGAAGTGATATTTTTACCTCGTTCTGACACAAACAACGTCTCGTGTTATTTGTGCCATTTGTGTAGATAATGGCTGAAGTGATGACAGCGGGGAAATGACATAATGGGAACGGTGCAAGCCTTGTATGTGTGTGTGTGTGTGTGTGTGTGTGTGTGATCATTTTACAGGAGATGCATTATTAGTATTATTATGTCTTCTTTCACAGCTGAGAGAGAAAATAAGATTTGAATAGACCCCTTTGAATAGCAACACTAATGGTGGTTCTAGGTAATTGATTTCACTTAGTCAAGAATAAAAACACAAGCAGCAACCTCTGTGTCTGTGAAGTGAAGCCAATGTGGAAGTGCCAAAAACTGCAGTTCTTCAAACGTCCACTTGAGGCTGGCTACAGAATGAGTCAGTCTCCATAAGTCCCCATGTTAAAGTGTCCAACTTCACAGCAGAAATAAACATGTTTACAGCCTGGTACAAAAACAGTTTTGGTCTCTATAGCTAATTTTCCTATTCATGACAACTGTACTGAGGGTGAATTTTTATAGAACTCATTTGTTCAAATTATATTAAGGCTTAAAGTTATGCATAATTAACAGCGTGGCTTTGATTGACAGGTAGGTGCTGTTTCAGATGGCTTGTTTGAGCAACCAGGCTTCAGGTTAGCTGATGATCCACTCTGAGCTTCAAGCTTGTATACTTTGAGTACATTTCAGAGACTGTACCTTTTCACTTTCTAATCAATACTTCTCTTTTTACCGGAGTCTGTTTTAAGACAAGTATCTGTACTTCTACATGAGTAAAGAACTCTTTTCCTGTAGTTTTGCCACCTCTGTGTCTTTCTGATTAGTTCCTATTGTCCAAATGAAAACTGCAAATAAAACAAATAATTTGGATTTGACTGGATTTGTTTGTTTTTCTTTCCCTCTCTGTCAAAAATCTATTTTACATATTAAATGTTGTTAAATAAATCTGCCTAACCTGAATCATGATATCCTTGGTGTTATTAGATCATCATAATATAATTCATAAATCATTTTCCACAGAAGATATTCTGACTTGTCATGGCAGGGAAAGCACAGGTGGAACTAATAACATTACTGACGTCTCTGCTTCAGCAATTAGTGCAGACTTTTTATAATTAGTTAATTAGTTACACGTGTGTTTGACAAATCAAAACGTCTGCTGTGAAAATATTCAACTTTAGCTTGACTCTACATTTTCCCCTTGTGCTCTGCAATGACTCTCACAGTTTAGAAACCTTAAGTGTTACATATTTAATGTATTAAAATGAAGCTCTACACGTCATGCAGCTTGTTGTGTTTGTTTGGACTCTGGGGTGAATTTTTAGCTGCACCATAGCTTGTTTAATTACTTAGCGGGGATATAAATATAAACTGAACAAGGAAACTCTTTCTAGGATACTTCCTGTCTCTCAAAAGCTGCTCACAGTTGTCTGTAATACTGCGTGAGACATATCACTGTTTCAGTTTATATACAAAATATCAGATACATGTGTCAGCATTGTACTGTCGCCAGAAAGTGAAAGTTTTTGAGTGGATATTTGATTTTCTCTGCATCATGTATCGTCTGTTTCCTGGATTGATTTCTGTGTAACATCTGAGCCTGATGTTTCTGAGAGTTTAGGTCAATGAGCTCATGTGCAGAAACAACTCATTTTTCAGACTGTTGCCAGTCATGCCATCTGCAGATGGTCTGAGCTTGGCACGGACAGAGAAAACAGGGATTTCCCAAGAAAAAAACAAGACAAAATCAAAACAAGAGAATTAGTCTTGATGATAAATGTCCCCTCCCCTCCGGCCACAGGCTGTCTAGTCGTCTGGTCATGTCCCTTCGCCTACAGTCTATCAGCGGTAAAGCTCAGGATTAGAGCGAACTATGCTAATTCAGCAGGCATCTGTGATGGCATGCCAAAATCGATTAAATGAAGGTTTAAAAAGAAATCAACCTTTCCATCTTTCAAACTCCACTGCTCCACTTTCCATCCCTCCGCTTTCTCAGCCTAACCCCTCACTCTTTATCCCTCTATCCCCCTTATCAGTGCCCCTCTCTGCCTTCCACCCTCCATCTCTCTCCCTCTCTCTCTCAGACATGGGCAGGGTAGGATATCCCGACAAAGCCAGGCTGTACAAACACAGCTCTACGACAGGAAGAACTCCCAACCCTGAGAGAGGAATTTCCCCTCAGAGCTCACACACACTAATGCATACATACTCACATACGCGCACACACGCGCACACACACACACACACATATCCAATCACTTTATTTTTCCATATACAATGCTTTCATTCAGTCCTGAAAATATTAGTCTATGTCCCACAATGGAAAGTGTAGTAGACAAAACGTGTCATTTATCATTTTGGACAACAGGATTCGGTGCTTTTATCGTTTAACAATAGCTAACATCTTTGGAGCCTCGAAAACTGACAAAAACACTTTATTTTGTGGGTCTGTAGTTTCCTAATAATCACCTATGTTTCAACCTTATTTCAAAGGCTCCTAAAGCGTATAATAACTGAGTTATTTGCCTGTTTAGGCTGCAGGAACACAACATATCTTCACCTATGTTGAACTTATTAGCGAACACTTGCTTATTTAACACACCCAGCAGTTACAGAGCAACATGATCATTCATTTGGAGTTGTGTTTTTGTCTCTAAGCTGTTTTTGCAACTCCTGAGGGAATATTAGCTGCTTAATGCTCTCTATATGCTCTCTCTAAGCTCTACTATATTCACCAGCTTGATGCAAACTGTGTCCGTCTGCTGTTTGCTGCTGAGCAGGTGGTGTACAGTCAAGTTTTTTTTTTTTAGCATTTTTGTTGAAAACAGCTGCCTGCTGCGGCTGAGAACAACACCATGAGAGCAGTGAGAGTGAATGAAGCTAAACAATGAGCTGAAAATCACTATAAAGCTGAGAGGAGTTGCAGATTCAAGTGCATCACTATGTGAAACACCTTTAGTCACCCACGTTATCATTTTGATGCATTGTTATTGTAAAAATGGTGATTACAGCTGCTTTAAAGTAAATATTTATTCACCCTTCATTTATGTTTGGAGACTTCATTGTTTGAATATGGTAAATTGAGCGCTCGCCTGCAGACTCATTTCAAATTCTTGTTCAGCTATCCTGCAGTGTAAGTAATTACTGGATTAATTAACTGAGGTGTACCAAGTAAACACTGTCTCTTCTTTCATTATAATTAGTAGCAAATTACATTGTTTTTAAAACATATTATGAAATAAATTACAGTCCCGTGAAATTAAGTGTTACAACAAAATAAAAAAACATCAAAAAAGTCAAAAATACAACTGTATACATAAAAATACAATGCTAATAATTAAGATGGAGCGCAAACAGAAATATAAAGATATATGTGATTGAGTTTATATTTATTCTATCTGATTTTACTGATTTATTTGCACTTCTACTTATCTGACACTTGTTCATTTTATTTTTAAACTCAGTTTTATTTTATTTTTTTCTTTTATTTGTTTGTCTTGGCACCAAGCAGTAACCTCCGTGTCTGTGAAGTGAAGCCAATGGGGAAGTACCAAAAACTGCAGTTCCTCAAACGTCCACTTGAGGCTGACTACAAATCGAGTCAGTCTCCATAAGCCCCCATGTTAAAATGTCCACTGTACTGAGACTAAATTTTTTTTTAACTCACCCGTTCAAATTATATTAACTCTTAAAGTTATGCATAATTAACAGTCTGGCCACTTTGATTGACAGGTAAGTGCTGTTACAAATGGCTTGTTTGAGCAGCCAGGCATCATTCGGCTCGCCTCAGGTCCGCCGATTTTTAGATTAGCCGTGACACAGCAGACGCTAGATTACCAGCATGGGGGCAGCCAAAGCCACCACACCCTGAGCCTCAGAAAACTTATTGGTGACACCACAGATAGGACGTACATGTTTTATACTGTCTATGCTTGGCACGGTTTTAATCATTCCCTGTTTTTACCTGAAACAATCCCACTTCCTATAGCAACATTTCTAATTTTCCTAACACATATATGTTAAAATGAAAGGTTTGCATTTATGTTATTAACTGATCGCTGTTTGTACAACAAAACAAATTTTTAGATTTGTTTTAACAGTATAATCTATATTTCTAACAATTTTTACTGCCTTTGAACTACTGCGTGCTCTATAGCTTATCAAACAGTAGAGATCCTTATGCATGTAAAATCAAACACTGACTCACAGGTCCAAACTCATAAACAACAAGCAAAGCCATAGATTAATTAAACAAACGCACTTAAGCCTTTCATCACATATAAAACATCAGCACACGCTGACAGCACAATTTAAGTCTTGGGACACCTGCACACACACACCAACATGCACACACACACACAGGGAGGAGATTAATTGACGATTAAACATTCACTGTGTGATGATGGAGAAAATTGAATTAACAGCGAATGTTTCACACAACTTTTAATATTCATAATGTGCAGCTGAACATTTGTTGTTGTCATAAACCTGCCACCTCTCACCCTGAACATCAGAAAGCTGAAGTAATTACAGACTCACACACATGTACAAACGCAAAAGACAACTCGCACAAACATGCAAACGGTTGTCATGACAGCAGCTGTGCCAGAGCCGGATTGGATGGCTGACACCTCACCTGCACTACAAATTAGTGGTGGAGGTAACCACAGTAACAATGGCATTATTATTCCAGTGGCAGAGCTTACATCATTGTAAGTACATTCAGTAAATATTAAAGTGTTTGTGTTAGAGTGTAAAGAGTGCTGAAAAAAATAGATTTCAGATCGATTTCCACACTACTGAAGAATGAACTAAAGGCTCCCCAGAGGCCACAATCTAAGCATCCTCGTGTCAGACATGATTTTTGTGTTATTGATTGATCCTGACAATAACAAAGACAAAAATCAATCCCTTTGGATCAAGGAGTTGCACAGGAGAGCAGCAGACACGATGCTAAGGTGACTAATTTGTGAATTTCTAAAGTCTCAGTGGATATTATCCAATGCCAGACATCTCCCTGCCCTCAGGTGGAAAACACAAACACACTCACACACTCACACACACATACACACACACACACAGCTCTGTGAGATGTGGAATTAGACCCCCGGTGTGCAGCCGTCCACCCCACCCTGCTCCCATGACCCCGACTCTATAATTAAATGTCTCTGTTCTCGCATTCTCGCCGTCTCTTCTGTTTTTCTTTCATTCTGGACATAATTAGCATCAGACTTCTTTCTCTCTACGCCCTCACTCGCTTTCCGTTGACCCTCCACCACCACCACCACCACCTCCACCACCTTGTCATCTCTCTCTCGTCAGCTGTGGAAGAAGTCCTGCATTTAAAATCCTTCATAAGTAAAAGTACTTTAGTATTTTCAGCAAAATATACTTTATGTATCAAAACTACTTATTCTGCAGTAAAAAGGCCACTGTGACTGATATTCTATACTTCATATACAGTCAGGTAACTTAGTCCAGTGGTTCCCAACCTAAGGGTCAGGTCCCTCCTAACGATTTTTCAGATCTTTGCCTTTTTATGAAATATTAGATAATTTTACATCTTTAAGCTTGATCAGTAATTTAAATGAAACAGATCAAAGTTCCCCTAACCTTGACATTGGTTAGATTTAACCCGAATTATGACATAAACCTATTTAAACCATAGCTACAGTGTTGTCACATCATAAAACAGATTTTTTTTTGTTAACAGTGATTTGTAACTTGTGTTTTGGGCGACAGAGAAATTACACTGTCCTGCTGTGAGAGACTACAGTTGTCAGGTAGTTGTAGTGGAGTAAAAAGTAAAGTATTTCCCTCTGTAATGTAGTGCAGCAGAAGCAGAAAGTAGCATGTAATAGAAATACTCAAAGTACTTCAGAGTTACTTTCCCTGCCCCTCTCTGCATCCTCGCCCCCTCTCTGTCTGTCTGACTGTCACATTCCTGCAGGGTTAATTGACTTAGACTAAACTATGTGGATACTTCAAACGGTGTGGAACAACAGAGGCCTCTTGACATGACGTGCCCTCATCCTCCATGCCGCCCTGCCCCATCTCCTTCCTGTCCTCCGGTCATCTCTCCCCTCCTTTGCCTCCTGCTGCTTATGATTCTCTCAACAGAGTGAGTAAGCTATTATGACACACACACAAACCTCCCTGTCTACACCGACACCCCCACCCAAAACACCTGTGCCCCACACTGACATCATCCACAAACCGCCCTGAACCCTCCATCCCCTCCCAACTCTCACTTCCTTCGTCTTTGCTCAGTCTCCCCTTCGCAGTGCTTACATCAACTTTACCCTTTAGCTCATTAATCTTGACTCTTTCGACCACCTTACACTGCCAACCCCCACCCTCACATCAACCATCACAACGCAGACCGACTGCCCCTCCAAACCCCCATCCTCCTCCTCCACCTCCTCGCCGACTTCCACAGGAAATTACCTTGTCTAGCCGCTGGACGCTTCACATCCATGGCTGCACTTTCAGATAGAGGCATTATGAGTGAGAAAATAGAACAAGTCTGGGAGTGGTGTGTGTTAACACTGTGTGTGTGTGTGTGTGTGTGTGTGTGTGTGTGTGTGTTCTCAGAAGTCTTGATAAACAAATTGCTCCACAAAATTAGGAAATTGACCAGTGCATCACAGCAGGAATCCATAATAAGATGATTATTTCTCACAGTCTGTGCTGCCTCCGTTCAGTGCAGAGATATGGTCCTGATCCAATCACTGACATCCAAACTAAGACTGCAACACAATACGATGCGATACAAAAGGAGGAGTGCATACATTTTCTATGACCTTATCAGACAAGCCACAACACGCCATACTTGAGGGTCTTATATTGGCGTGGGAGAAAGATAGTGAGGAAAACACTGAAGAACAGCAATGGAAAGATACCGTAACAGATTTACATGAGAAGCTTGAGAAGTCCAAACATAATTCATCAGCTATAGCAGCGGTCCCCAAACACTGAGCCACGGACCGGCACTGGTTTGTGGGTCAATTGCTGCCAGGCCACACAGAAAGATTGTTCTGGACCCCTAGTTTCCTCAGGAGTTTATGGTTTCAACCATGTGATTGACAAGTTATTCTCAGTGAGTACGTTCAGCGCAACACACCTTGGCAGTTAAATTAGGAATGCTAGGTATGCTAATCAAATATGAATCAAGTTTCTGTTACCGTATTGCCTATTTCTCCCCTCAAATGTTTTTAGAAATGTATTTTTGAGTACTGTTCAGCTTTAATACGAGTATGTTGAAAGTGACTGTTAGGGCAGGCTGCCATTTGTTCCTCCTTCAAAACTAAGCACAGCAAGTCGCAGTACGTCATCCACCAGCTGTACACTCTCATCCAAATGTCTGGTCCAAAGAAATCAAGATGGTCCGTGTCCGTAATGCCAAACTCGTGGCATCAAGATGGTTGTCCACAAACCAAAGCGTGATGTCAAGGTAGGTTTACACTTGGTACTCATGCTATATGTCTTTTATCAATGAACCATTGAGTCTCTCTCTGCAGCACCTTCATCGTTTAAGTACTGGATCAAATTCATGTCCAAGTGGGCTGTTGGTTAGCTCAGTTGGTAGAGCATCCGCCCCATGCACGAAGTCTCAGCAGCAGCCCAGGGTTTGAATCTGACCTGCGGCCCTTTGCTGCATGTCATTCCCCATCTCTCTCTCCCCACATTCCTGTCACTCTCAAATAAAGCTTGAAAAAGGCCAAAAAAATATCTTAGAAAAAAAAAATTCATGTCCAAGTGATCTGAAAACATGGAGCCCATTCATATATAGATAGAAAATTACTATGAACTTGTGACAGTTTTGAGTTTGTTTTGCATTTCCTGTTTTATTTTGTAGTTCTCCCCTGTCTGTGACTTCCTGCCTTGCTTTCCCGCCTGTTTTTGACTATGCACCTGTCCCTGATTTGTTTCACCTGTTGTCCTGCCTGGTAATTTAGTTCCTTTGTTTCTTTGTCTGTTGTGTGTCTGTACTGCGTCTGTAGCTTACCTGTTTTCCTGCCTCTCTTCATGGTTTTTGTTCTTAGTTCTGGATTTCGTTTATTGCATTTTGCATGCATGTACATCATTATTTTATTATATTTTTGTATCCAATATTTTTTCCTTATGTATGTACTTTTGATTGTATGCTCGTGATCTTGTTCATCAGTTTTTTGGGGGGTTTTTCATCGTATTTTATATATTTATCTCTGGAGATATAGCCTTGGAGTCGGGGAGGTGCTGTGTGTTCATAAGTTAAAAATGCAAACAAATGTTTGTGGTGTAAGGTTGGGATATTTTATTGGACTTCTTTAAGAGCTGTTTTTGGGACAATACTGACTGTTTTTTCTGTGGTTTGGTGTCACAATTAGGATTATTCTTAAATAAAAGATAATGAGGCGCATAGAGAATAGAGACAGAATGAACATGATACTTCTGAGCTTTACAAGAACCACTGATTTTATTACCAGACACTCAGATTTCTGCTTTTATAACTTTCTTTTTGTGGAGTTCAATCAATTTTCACTTATGCATTTAAATATTTGAAGTTTGTTTTTGTTCATACAGCAGACCGTCATTAGTTTGAGTTGAGCATGTATTATTATCACTGGCAGTCATGTTATAATTGCAGTCATAGGATCACCTATCGAACGAGGGCTCCTCCCACACAGGTGCTTTCACTTAATATATCTATAATTAGACCACAAACTAACATCTCTCTCACTCTCCTGTTAGTTTTGTTGTACCTGTTCAGATGATACGCCTGAAGGACAACGCACACCTGTAACTAATGAGGTGCTGGTTCGTCTGCAGATACACAAAAAGAATGAGGAAACCACACACTCGTAAACTGACTCATAAAGTTAATTTGGAATAAATAAGTTTGTAGACGTAGGTTGTGAGTGGGCTGTTTGTGATATTACTGTATTAGTATTCTGACATCATGTAATTTCCTGTATAGCTCCACCCATCTTCAACCTGAGCAGAGGTAAATGAAAACATCTGTGGCCTTTCACAGTAATATATTTGTCAATTAACGGGTTCCTGGAGCTAGAGATGTTGTCAGTTTGTTGTCTTCGAAGAAGGTAAGTAAAATTTATGAATATTTTAGCCTTTGTTTCCACTCTCCACCCTCAGACTTGGTGGGTTTAAGGCTGTCCCGACATAAAATCATAAAGTATTTACAGACTCTCTTTCTTGACTTCTTGGGGACCTTTATGTGCACTTTCCATAAGTCTGCAACTCTGCAGATTTTACCCAAGGGAAAACTCCAAAATAGCACTGTGACATTAAAACAGCCATAACAGACGAATTCCTGAAGCTTAAAAAAAAAAGAAACATAAAAGAAGTTGGCAAGAAGAACTGTTCCTTTTTTAAGTATGAATGCACATGTCACTACAACTTGTGGTGTTTATTTAAGATTTAACATATTATTTATTTAACATAAACCTGACACTTTGGAGATAGATCTACAATTAACATACATTTTGTATTAAAATATACAATAAATTACCATAAAAAGGGATTAAATAGCTTTTCAGTGATCTAATATGACAGGTGGAGTAAGGTGAGAATCATAAAATACAGGATTATAATGTGATAATGTATGTAATGATAAGTATTCTGTAGGGAAGGACGATGTATCTCTCAGTGGATGGGAAATGACAGACCGGAGGTGAAAAGGCATCAGGGGACAGGGTAAGGACTCTGGTCAGAATGTGATTCACAATAAAACGGCTAAAAATGTTTGTGGTTGCTCCTGTGAAGCTTCCTCGACAAAACACAAGAAACCACAGAGAGGAGAAGAAGAAGAGGATTTATGACAGCTGTACTGTAACTCTGTCTGCTCTGTGTAATCCACAGGGACGTGATGTGGCTGAACATCACTGGAGGGCAGTGACACGGAGAACAAAAGGTTTACAATGAATGACTCGAACACGACAGAGAGCATTAGAGGGTGTGTGTGTGGGAGAGAGATGACGGGTAAAGAGGTGGAGGACGGACGATGAGGAGATATGACAAGAAAAGAGCGAGAGATCGATGCAATGGTAGTCCACTATTTGCTGTGATTACACCTGCGATCTACATTCAATGGCACACAATGACATCCACACACTGTAATTTCACAGTGATCATGTAAAAGCCTCTTTTCTCTCCTAATAAAGAGACTCCCACTCTCAATCCAATTTGCACACAAATGAAATCATTAAAACATGCTTCCCATGAGACGTTTACCCCCGAGTTATTAACTTATCTCTAAAAAACACAAGCTCCAGATCCTGATGGTATTAACCTTCTTTGTTGTTTGTGTGTGTGTTTTCTGGGTGTGCCTGCACAGAGAAAAGGCTATAAAAAAGGACAAGTGTGTGTCTATGTACAAGCCTGCAGGTTTTACGCGTTTCAAACGATGTGCACAACAGTATCAGCGTACATGCAGGTATGCGAGGCCGCGGAGGAGAGTCAATTAGGGGACAAAAGAGAGGAGAGCACAAACGATGTGAGGAGAAAGAGTGAAAGAGAGACCCGGGAGAGAAAGAAAGCTCCGACTATGCTCCTCTCCTTTCGTTTCCCTTCACTGACTTCCCCCTGTTTCGGCTCCCACACAGCAGGAATGCACTGGTTACAACGATGCGTGTGTTTGTGTGTGAGGGAGTGTGTGTCCTATATGATGTAGAGCCTCTTCTGATCGTTTCAGTGGTGGAAAGAAACTAAAATGTACGTACTCACGTTCTGTATTTAAGTGCAGCTCTGAGGCAATTGAGTATTTCCATTTACTTTATACTTACAAGGAAATATTGTCCTTTACATTTCTCTGACAGCTATAGTTAGTCTTAATTTTAGATTAAGATCATCTTAGCTTACCTACATGCACATCTAATGCTCATTTATTAACATATTACATCTTTTGTTTAGTCGATACAAAAAAGGATAAAAATGACTATGTTCAAATTTATAAGAGAGCGTTATGCTGGACGGCTGTGAGCAGTTGCCAGGCAACCAATGGAGACTACAGGAAGTAACTGCACTGTATACACTGTATAACGGACTACTGTCGCGCTAAGCTAATGCATTATATCTAATGCACAGACATTAGTTTTCTCTTTTCTCTTCTAACTCTCAAATAAGCATATAACACAATATTTCAAATTATTTTTTTACGTATGAGATTTTATGTTTAACAAAGCTAATAAAACACAATTCAGTGGTTCCCAACATTTTCTGCAACCTCTGTGTCTGTGAAGTGAAGCCAATGTGTAAGTGCCAAAAACTGCAGTTCCTCAAATGTCCACTTGGCTGGCTAAAGAACGAATCTCCATAAGCCCTGATGTTGCAAAAATAAACATGTTTACAGCCTGGTACAAAAAACAGTTTTGGTCTCTATAGCTAATTTCACCACTCATGACAACTGTACTGAGGGTGAATTTTTATTTTAGCTCACCTGTTCAAATTAATTAAGGCTGAAAGTTATGCATAATTAAAAGCGTGGCCGCTTTGATTGACAGGTGGGTGCCGTTACAGATGTCTTGTTTAAACAACCAGGTTTCATTCAGCCTGCCTCAGGTCTGCTGATGATCCACTTCTTTGCCAATTTTTAGATTAGCCTGGAGGCGGTAGAGGCGGGGCTACCAACATGGTGACGCTCAGACTCAGAGCCACCAAACTCTGAGCTTCACAACGGCTCTTCAGAAACCTGTGGGTGATGTCACGCTTACGCCGTCCATTCTTGATACTGTCAGTGCTCGTGACCCCTTGAAGCAGTGTTTACTTTGGCCTCCTTGTCACATTTCATATGTCTGCGTTGTCAGCAGTTCCACCAAAGACAGATTTCCCCTCTAAACGTCTCATATAATAAAATTTATATAACTTGAGGACCACTGAAATAAAAGTATTCACTATTTCATAAAAACAAGAAAAGCCCAAAAAATGTATATAAATTAGTTCTAATTTTCTACCTCATTAATCATCTCATGAGTCCTCAGATTTATCTCGTGACTCACTGGAGGGGTCCAAACCTTTAGGTTGGAAACAACTGGACTAAATTACCGAAGCATATAAAGTCATTAAAAATAGCTCCGCCTCAACCACCTACAGCAGTAAAATAAAATACTTAGAGCATGCACTGATGCATCAGTATTAATAATCTCATAATATATCAGTCATGGGGGACATCTCTTGCTAAATGAGTGCTTTTATGTTTGATACTTTACCGATAATACGTCTGAACTAGTCGAATAACAGTAGAGCAGACAGAGAAGACTTGTCCTACAGCAGCTACACCTGAACACATTTGCATGACAGCCGCACTTTGCATGTTGAACTCGGTGCTCTGAGTCACAAAAGGAATTTTACTAAATAGGAAGTGCTTTGTTCACCTAGATGCAAAGTTAAAGTTTGCTTCAACCAAAAACATATTTTCTCATTAATTCGTTTTTTTTAATTATCTGCCTCTGACACATTTGATGCCATCCTAACACAGCAGAAGTGAAAGGAAAACGGTATCTGTGATGCTGCAAGCATCAAAAATTACACTTGAGAGACTCAACAGCAATGTGTTTTTTCAGAAACAGCGTCATGATTACTCTGTTACTTGATTACTCTGTCTTTAATATAAGAACTCTACTGTATTTCTTTGGTAAAACTGTGAAACTGTCCACATTATCTATAAAAGCTGAAGTGAATTCACTAGTTCTAGTTAAATATTGTGGAATTAAATCTCATTTGTTAGCTTTATTGCTTTTATTGAAAAGTTGACATCATAGATAGAGATACAAAAAAGTATTTTTACTCAAGTACTGCACTTAAATATAATTTTGAGGTACCTGGAATCAAACTGGAGATGTTTACACTAACTGTAGTTACTGTTAATGATATGTGCCTTAAACATTAAGTCACCAGGAAACCCAAGCTTCTTTACATTAACAATATGTAGCAGCAACACAGCCATCCTCACCAGAATAAAATGATCTGTCTGTTAACTGTATTTCCCTTCTTCATGCTCTGAATGTGCTGCATGGCTTAGCATTTAGTTTGTGATAATATAAGTATGTAAGACTGATATCTATGCAAACACATCAGCAGCTACATACAGGAATGAAAAGGCAAAGGGAGGAACAAAGATGGTGCACACTGACAACTCACACACATTTGTGCACACACTCTCAGCCCACTGTGAGTCAACTATTTGCCTCTGGTAGTGAACCTGACCACGAGTGAGTTAACACTTGACATGAGGATTATAAACGGCGGAGCCTTCACTCCCACCTCATATCATGTTATTCGTAGGTCATTTTAACAAAAGAGCAGGCCTTAAGCAGACCTTGATGAACTAGTTCTGAGTGACAAAAGGTCAGGAAACATCAGATCCAGTTCACACAATGTCTGGTAAGAGGTGGTCTTACACTGAATCTGAATACAGGAAGAAGCACAATCACTGAAGCTTTGTTTGAAATCACCACCTGGTCATTAGTTTTGCACTGTGTACCTGCCAAGTTGCCGTCTCTATAGCTTTTCATTCATCCTCCTGACTCATTCACTGACTTGTTCCCAGATAAACAGATTCATCAGGAACAAACTGAGCGCTCTCCCTCAGCAGTTTTCTCCGTTTCCCCTTCGTCATCCAAACAGATTCAACAGTGAAACCACCAACAGACTTGAAGACGGCTTGAAGAAATGACCTCGCAGTTATGAAGTCTTTGAACTTTTCCCGTCTGCGCCGAGGCGCCGCAGCTAAAGCATCCCAGACCGCTGAGTGTCTGTGATACTAACGCTGGGGTCAAAATGAAGCCACGTCCCTCAGACTATCTGTAAAATAAGATTACCGATGTCCAGAAGAGAAAACTAAATCATGGAATTTTACATCTGAAACCAGAAAGTAAAGTAAAAAGCAGAGACATGCTACCACCTAACCTATGTGGTTAGTGATGCTTTCTGTAAAATTCATCCACTGAACCTTAAAGTAATAGTTTGAGACTTCAGAAAACACTCGGTTAGATAACTGGATCGATGCTACAGTCATGTCTATGTAAAGCAGCTACAGCTGGGTTATCTTAGCTTAGCATAAAGACTGGAAGCAAAGGGGAACAGTTAGCCTAGTCTCTGTGAAAAGCTAATTATTTGCCTACCAACATCTCTAAAGCTTGATTAACACGATGTATCTTGTTCAACATGTACATACATTTATGCAGATTTCGAGGGTGTTACATTGCTATATTTCTTCACAGATTTCTTGATAAATAAAAGTTTATCCATCTCTGTAGCTTTTTCCTTTTTCCTTTCTTTTTACTTGACACGTTCTCCTTGTAAGGCTATGAAATCCCAAGTCCAAAGATTAGACAGACAAGACACAACATTTTAATTAGTGAATTTTACTTTAAAGGTGTTAATAGTGTATTTTTAAACTCAGGACAGAAATATGATAGTGAGTGATATTGTACTCTGAAAAAGGGGGCGCTAAATCACAAAAATACCCATTTCTATGCAGCGTTGCTTTAAGAAACTGCTGAGGGCAATGTGATATTTGGACTTACTCAGCCAGTCATTTTAATAAAAAAATGACTGAAACAGACTTTCACCAGTGACAAGTGTGTTGTGTAAATATTGACTGCACTTTGCTGCTCTGAGACATTTACCAGACAAACCCTGACAAAGATCTCTTAGGACTGAAATGTTGCTCCATTTAATTCATTGTGAGCCAGTCATTCAGACTGCAGACTTGTTTTTTTGTTTTTTAAACTTATTGAAGGCAAAATATACCAAGAGATTCTGAACAGTAGGTGAGGAGGAACTAGGAGGTGGCTGAGAAAAATTGCTATAAATGATAAAATGCCCTCTACGGTGCTAACCCTAATCCTGACTAGGCTCTTTAATATACAGTGGTATATACAAAGGTGCAGTACTTATATGATAAAACCATTTTAAACTACTTTAATCTTATCCAGGGTTTGCAAGCATAAATACATCACTCCTTTCTGCATGCTGGAGTCCATAGATGGTATGAAACATGGACGTAGTCACCGTGACATCACCCATAGGTTTCTAGTCGTCACTATCTTGACACTCCTGTCTCCGGTCTTCACTAATATAAAAACAAAGATGTGGTGAATCAGTGATGCTGACGCAGGCTGATGCCTGGTTGATCAAACAAGCCATCTGTAACAGCTCCTACCTGTTAATCAAAGCAGTCATGCTGTTAATTCTACGTAACTTTAAGCTTTAATATAATTTGAACAAGTGAGTTCTTTAAAAATTCAGACTCAGTACAGTTGTCATGAACAGGGAAATTAGCTATAGAGACCAAAACTGTTTTCTGTACCAGGCTGTAAACATGTTTATTTCTGCTGTGAAGTTGGACATATTCACATGGAGACTTATGGAGATTGACTCACTTCTGTAGCCAGCCTCATGTGGCAGTTCAAGGTACTGCATTTTTTCGCACTTCAACGTTGGCTTCACTTTGCAGCTACGGAGTATGCCACTTGCTAATGCCCCACCACACCACTGCCTGTCCACCACAAACAACACCATATTTTGTCCACAGCAGATGCATCTTAGCAGCGCAACCATGTTGTTGTACTGTCCCTCTCCAGCACACTCTGCATTCAAATTCAAGTTCAAGTCACTGCTGTCGTATGAAGGGAGATTAAACACTGTTGCTGTTGAATTTAAATCTGAGTGCATCATAAACAGTAAGAACAAGAACAGAGGAGGTCCAAACAGCAGAAATTCAGGTACAACCTACAACATTAGTAAAAAGCTGGTTGTCTGCACATCCACAAGAATATGAGGGAGTTATTTTAGATACTCACATGTTGGTCATAAGCAAACATCAATCTGTACAGCACCATGCAGAATAAACTGAACAAGATATTCATTTCTGTTTGAAAGTCAGTACTGGCCAACCCTTTGAACACTGTCTGGCTAGGCCACTGCTAATACCATTACCATTACCAATACTACTACTAATAATAATGTGCCCATGTATATTACTGTGGTCACCTCTCATTTGCCCCTCTAGTCCTCACAGTAAATCCCCTCTTGCCTTAGACAGCGTGCTGGATCTTTTGTATGATGTTTGGTTACATGACACTCACAGAAACTGAGATAGAGCTTGTGGTTTACAATAACTGTCTGGTAACCATGGCCCAAGTTTAACCAGAGCAATCACAGCACAGACTTAGAGTTGCCTAGAAGGGATGAAAAACCTCAAGGCAATGATGGAAACATTGCATGCAAACAAACACAACGCAACAAATTACAACTAAATGCACATTCATAAGCAAATACACACACACTCAGTTCCCCGAGGAGATTAGTGGGAAAAAAGAAAGACCGAGAGAGGGCAGGGGACAGAGAGAGCTCACCTTTCCTCATAATGACTACTCTCACCTGTTCATCCCCTCACCTGGGGCAGGGGGATCACTCTCCCTGCCTCCCTCCTCCACCCTCCACCTCCCAGAGATGGCCAGATAAAGCGAGTCTTTCAGCCCAAAATGCACTGACGCTGGCTCTGTGTGTCCCAGCTCTCTCCCCCTGAAGCCCAGCCCGCCCTGCGGCCGGGCCCTGAAACTGATCCAGGTAGCCTTTCTGACGGAGAACTTTCTCACACTCGTACATGCCAATCACACACCTCCCCGATGTACAGGAAGAGAAAAAACACACACACACACACACATAAGTAAAGTGTGTCAAACACGCAGTATGCATACAGCACACACACACACACAAAAGCAAACTGAACACAGATAAGAGAAGATAATTGGCTCTGGGACAGAGAGTCTCACAGGTAAATGGGCTGATACTAATCAAGAAGAAGAAACCTAAGCCAACTGTGTGTTACATTCTTGTATGTGTGTATCCATGCATGGAAGTATTTGTGTGTGTTCAGGTCAGTGTGTGTGTGTATCTGAAGTTTCACCTGGGTTTTGTGTGATATTGGAAACATTTTCTACACACACACACACACACACACACACACACACACACACAAACACACACACACAGTATGGAGAGAATTAGAGCCACAAGGCCTTTTCTGAAATACTTTCATTATGAGAAGGAAGTCAACCATGCTGGGAGAGATCAAAGAAATAAAGAAAAGACTGCAGAAGGAAACAAACCAAACATCTGCAATCCCTCCAAAAAAATGTGGCTCTCTTCTTCGTGTGTTTAACATATTCTCTCCATCTCTAGTTTGATTAATAAGAAAGCACTAATTGCTGAAATGAAGAAGAAGAAAGCGACTCTGTGCCTTTCACTTTACTGCATTTGTAAAAGCGAACAAATGTGAAATAAACAAATATATTTACAAGGGCTGCAGCTTGTTTTTATTCCCCTTTCATCTGCTAATTATTGATGCATTGATCTTTTGTTAAATACTGAAAAATATTTCATTTCCCAGATCCTAAGCTGATGTCTTCAAATTGCTATTTTTGTCCAAGCAACAGTCCAAAAACTCAGAAAACTACTAAATAATCCTAATTTAGAGGATCTATTTTGCATTTTTGCCTAAAATTTAACAAGAGAATATTAAAATAGTCGCTCTGATGCATAATAATTTGAGTGGAGTTCCACAGATTTGTGTTAATTTGGCTTTCACCTGCATAGCCGGCAAACAAACAAAAGAAAAAGAGAAAGTGAGAGAGGAAGGGCTGGAGGAGGAAAGGGAAAGGTGGATTGAATAATCAATATTTCTTCTTGGCCACACTTGCCGACTGTTGTTGCTAATGGAAGATTAATTAGTCTGCTCTTTAGACACAAGATGGAGCAGCCAGCAGCATGATGTTTGATTGAGACGCAGATTGTTCAATACTCCGACAAAAAGACCAAAGTTTTTTACCTGAAAGTTCAGGATGGATCGAGGAAAGAAAGGAGAAGGAGGACAGAAATGTGCAGAGAGGGAAAAGATACAGCAGTGCTGCAACTAATTATTTTCCTTATATATGAATTGCTTGAATATTTTCTCAAGTAATCGATTCGATTGATTGTTTGGTTTGTCCAGACAAAGGAAAAGCAGGTCAATCCTCACATTTCAGAAGCTAGAACCATGAAATGTTTGGCATCTTTACTTAAATGTGATTTAAACCATCATCAGAACACTTGTCATTCAAGTAATCAACTAATCGTTTCAGCTCCTCTTGTACATCTTGTTAAGTACGGTAGTTTAATTCACAACGAAGCATCGGATCTCAAAAGCTCTTTGTTAGTTTTGTATGTAAAATCCTAATCTGTAAAGTAACTAAAGCTGAAATGTAGTGAAAAGTAGTAGCATGAAAAGAAAATACTCAAAGTAGAAGTACCTGAAATTTGTACTCAGTACTTGAGTAAATACACTTAGATATTCCACCGCTGTTTGACATGTGGTCATTATGTCATTTAGACGATGATGGATGCTGGTGGCTTGTGAGGTTTTAAAAAATTTCTACTTGTGGCCCCCTGACACAGTTTATGTGAACACAAGCTATGAGCAGTTTAAACAAAGTGATTTTTAGAGACAAACAAGGCTATTAGCTGAGGCTAATCTGGTCTTTGTTTCAGATAAGGTGGCTCACCTCTGCTCTAATTTGATTCACGTTTTTGTTGTCTAAAGCATCAACTTCCGTGTCTGTGAAGTGAATCCAATGTGGAAGTGACAAATCTGCAGTTCCTCAAACGTCCACTTGAGGCTGGCTCCAGAAGTGAGTCAGTCTCCATAAGCCCCCATGTTAAAATGTCCAACTTCACAGCAGAAATAAACATGTTTACAGCCTGGTACAAAAAACAGTTTTGGTCTCTTTAGCTAATTTCCCTGTTCATGACAACTGTACTGACTCTAACTTTTTATTGAACTCACCCGTTCAAATTATATTAAGGCTTAAAGTTACGCATAATTAACAGTGTGGCCGCTTTGACTGACAGGTAGGTGGCTTGTTTGAGCACCCAGACACCAATAAGCCCACCTCAAGTCCACTGATCATCCACGTCTTTGCCAAACGCAGTCTGAGACTCAGATTTTGAGCTTCAAAACAACTCTTCTGGTGACATCACAGATATGACAGCCATTCTTTATACTGTAAGTGAAATTAACACGATAAATCAAGTAAAATCACTGAAATTTTTGATGGACATTAACGGGCCCATTTAAGGAAGTTTCAAACTAAAAATAAATACAAACTAAAATAGATACGAAAAACGTGTTTCGATTTCTTTCCATGTTGTTAAGCCCTCGAGTATTTTCACCCAAAGGACAGAAAAATGTGTAAAAGGATGTCAGTCTTAACTCTATCATTGTTATTCCTCTCTAGCATCAGTTTGAGTGCATTGTTGTACTTGAAGCTTAGCCTGTTCCCTTGGTAACCATAATGATAACCAGTACTGCCCCTGTACTTACTGGCCAGGCGTATTTGAAGGGAATGACAATGTGTCCATTAGTCCCATCCTCTCCTCCTCCTCCTCCCCCTCCACCGTCATGTCCTCGGTGATGGAGCGACAGGGAGTTTCCACCCAGGATCCCTGTGCTGCCCGACCCGAAGGTGCAGGCCCCAGTTGGTGCGACCCGGGCCTGGTACTCCTTGAGGCAAGCTTGGAAGAAAGTATCACATTGGTCCCTGGCTGAGCAGCGCTGCCCCCCGCTGGCTTGGAGGTCGCAGCAGTCTCCGGTCTGCAGAAGTCCATGTGAGTTTTGAAAGTGACGGATCTGGAGCTCGAACATCCCTACAGCACACACAGCCTAGAGAGGAGAGTGGGAAGGAGAGAGTGACATTAATATATTATTAAACAGACAGTGCATAGAAAAACAGGCAATTACAGCACACTGCACACTTTAAAGTCAGTGTTTTAAAAATTGCTGCCTAGATGGTGGAGGAAGCAGAGGTTGTAGCTAAACGAGACTTCCATCCTTTACGTGTGTTTGTTAACTTACTAGAGTTACAGCTCACGTATCAGCACTGCCACTGGCTGTTTGTTTTTCAAACCAACCGCAACAAAAACACAATACATAACCAGAGTTTTCTCAATAAAGTTGAACTGTTATTGGCCGTCGAGGCTTTCGTAATACAGAGGTGGGCGTAGTTTCATCTAAACTTGGTTGGAAAAACAATAGACACCACCACAGTCCCACACATAACCCTCTGTGTTAAACCACATACTGTCACTTTTACAGATCTGTTTTTGTACAGATTAAACAAACGAGATAAACTGAGTTAATTTGTGAGGTTTACGGGTGCTGGTAGGCAGATATTTGGAGACTTTTGGACAGAGTCAGGCTAGCTGTTCCCCCCTGTTTCCAGTCTTTATGCTAAGCTAAGCTAGCTGGTGGCAGCTTCTAATCTAACTCTTGACAAGAAAATGTCAAAATATTTCTCCAACTTTTACTATGTGGAGTCTGTTGTTGCTTTGAGGACTGCTATTGTTGTCAGATTGTTGCTGAAACTAAACATTTAAAACCACAAAAACAAAAAACCAAGACAATTTGTACATCCTTGCAGTGGTCTCTGGCAACAGCCAAGAAACTAAATCCCTTTTCTCCGACTGGTTTGTCAACTTTTGTGTTGAGTTTTTACAATGAACGTCACTTTCATGGAAAAAAACCCTCTTTAATAGGTAAGTTAGACAACAGGTAGGGGTTTTACCTGATTAAACTAGATTACACAAGCACAAATGAGTAGGATTAAAAGTGTCATTGATAAGATTAAAGAACGTTTACAAGTGGACTCTCACGTTCCTGGGAATCTGCGGTATCTCTTCTGTATCATCTGTTATCAGTATGCTACCACTCTTAAGTCGTCACACAGCGAGTGAGACAGCCAGGGGAAAACAATAAATGAGTCCTACAACACAGCCTGATCTCCAATATCTAAATTATGGACAGATACACCATCACTCCTGCCATATAATCTTGTTTATCCCTCAACTTCCTTGTCTTTCTTTCTTTCTTTACACCTCCTATGTGTCACCACCACTCCCTTCTTATTTCTTATTCTCTCTTCCCAGGGGACGGTGACACTGAGAACCTGCTCACACTCTTCCTCCTCCTCCACCCCCTCCTCCTCCTCCTCCTCCACCACCTCCTAATCCTCCTTTCTTTCTCTCTCTGGGAACAAGCTGTAACACTCCTGTCATTTCTCTTTCTGTGGCCATCAGCTCTTTTCTGCATTGTTGCCATTCTCCTTTTCATCTGCCGCCCTTTCTTTTCTCCATGTTCCCTCCCTGTTTCAACACACACACACACCTACACACACACACACCTACACACACACACACACACACACACACACACACATACTAGAGTTAACAAGACCCCCTGAGAGTCTCGGAGCACCGGGGTCAGGTATGTGCGTGCATGCATGTGTGTCTGTCTGTATGTCACTGTGACAGAATAAAACAAAGGCTTTGGCATCTTCCAACAACTGCAAACACACAAAAAATAAAGCCACAGTTATCTCAGTTTGCCATGAAACCTCCACAGACGAATAAATCTGAATAATTCACAGCCTCTTTTTTGCCATTTCTGAACTTAATGATTGCTCATTAAATAAAAAATATCAGATTCGTGTATCCTCAGCGGGGTTGCGCACTTGATCGTGGACAGAAACGACAAGCTCTAATGTTAGCTGAGCTGCCCGACACTGAGCCAACATCTCAGTCTCCCCATTGTGTTTGGCTGCGTGTCCCTCTCTTGCCCCTGTCCCTGAGCCGAGAGGGGGGTGACGGGGGTGAGGTGGGAGGGGTCGGGGGGGTGGATGGTGGCGGGGTGAACTCATCTACATCAAAAGGCTTGTGGAGATACAGTGGCGCTCATCACTCTACATCCCCCTTTCTTCCTCTCCTCCTCTCCCTGCCAGAGCCATTCCCTGCATACCAGCATTTCAGCGCTCAGTCTGACCAGAGAGAGAGACAGGGAGAGAGACAGAGACAGAAAGACAGACAGAGAGAGAGAGAGAGAGAGAGAGAGAGAGAGAGAGAGAGAGAGAGAGAGAGACCCAGCCGAGGCTCTGTAGGAGAGCTTTGACACTACATCGCTACACCCAAAACTCACATTGGCTCACAACAAATGCTCTCCATCTAGAGACACTTCAAGACATTTAAGGGTCAGAACCTGAACTCTGTTTAAGTTTTTTATTACATAAATTACATAAAATGATACAATTCAATATTTCAAATATCAGATATTGAATGTTAAAATATGACAGGGTTGTTGGGTCTCTGTCTAGACCTGCTCTATGTAAAAGTGTCATGAGATAACTTTTGTTATGATTTGGTGCTATATAAATAAAACTGAATTGAATTTGAACCAAAATATCTAAATATTAGACATTATTGCTTTCAAATATCATGTTTGTAGCATTTAATCAATAAATTGATCAGCAGAAACTTTATAGGTGACCATTTTGATAACCGATTGATCATTTCAAGTCCTTTTTAAAGAAAAATATCAAAAAATGTACTGATTCTAGTCTTTCAAATAGAATAATTTCCTGTTTTTCTTTGTCTTATATATAAATAAACTGAATATCTTTGAGTTTAGAATTGTTTCAGACATTTTAGAGAATAAACAATTAAGTATTTTGCATACTAACTAATAATAAAAGTATTTGTTGTGTGCCTCAACATACAGTTTCAGTCAGTATTTTGAGCAAATCGCATTCAAACTTCTGGTTGGATCAGGTTAGAAAAACAGGCTCTTCTTCTGTATTTTTTGGGGTAAACGTTCCCTTTAAAACCAAAATTGGCTGGAGAAAATGGATTTTCCTCAGCACTGTAAGTCAGACAAATACAGGCTGTCTTATGTGAAATCCAGCTTCAATTTCCTTTTTAATGTCAAAATGATTCTCAAAATTCCCACTACGCTGCAATGTGAGCCTTGGGAACAATAAAACTGGATAATAGACACATAATGACTTCTGGACAGTCAATAAGCTTCACTTATAAATCCCTAAGCAGGTCTGGTATGTCCTCATGAATATGATCTCCTGTCTTCTGCATTAATAATAGTCACCGGCAGCAGCAGAGGATGTGTGTGAGTCTGTGTTTCACACACACTGCAGTGCAGTCGGAGAATGGAGGGAGTGGAGTGTGTTGTTCTTCGGCTGCGAGGGGGTTGCAGAGGTGCAGAGAGAGACACGCAGAGCTGCCCTGAACGTTCAACATTCACACGCCCCGGAGTTTATTCGGCTGTGGCCTGGGCCTCCACACACACCCAAGACACAGATGCTGCGTATTTAGAAAAATGCACACACACACACACGTGTGCACACATGTGCACACATACACACTCTGGAGCACTTCTGGGCATGTTCTTGCTACCACTCCTGTCACACATCATAGGCATCCTGATCAGATCAGCAGCTTCTTGACAGCTCACAGGGAGAAATATCTTGTGGTTTTGCACCTCCATGCTGCCAAAATAATCCCTATAATGCTTCAAGCAGTTTGTCAGGATCATTTACACAAGTTATTGCAGTGACTATTGAACTCAGCTGTCATCTATAAGGAAAGTCTGGGTTCATGCATTCATGAGGCATAAAGACAGAGAGGACAGGAAACAGTCAGAAGGTGGCTGAAAAAATAAGAAAATAGACAATGCAGCAGCAGGAAAATGTGCTAAAGATGGAGATGAAGAGATGCAGATGTATTAATCCTTTATTAACCAGTGCTTAAAGAGAGGAGTGGACAGATTAAGATGTTATTCATCCATCACAGACCTTCAAAAAGATGATTTACCGCTGAAATCCTCCAGATAAATCATATGCAGCAGCTGTAAGCTATCATCATGCTTTATTTGTGTGTTGTCCGCATCATTACACTCTTTGTTTGGTACAGTAAACAGTGGTATAATAAACACTGACTTGTTTATAATGCTTTAAAATGTAATTTAGCCATAAATGCTGTTCATGTTTGCTGTTATATTTGCATCCCCATGCGTCTAAATCAGGATTACAGTAGTTTTCTGTTGCGTGGGATAATAGACACCAGCGGGCTGAAACAACAGGTGGGCACAGCGCCATGTAGGAGCAGAATGAGGGCAGCACAAAGAGGGAAGGGACAGTGTGTGTAGACTCCATTATTGACTGTTTTCACGCTGCTGTGATGAGAAACACGAGCTATAACAGTTAAAAGACAGACACGGGGGTTTAAGGGCATGCCGCCCGAAATAGCACTTAATCGGTGGCTTACCTGCGGCTGGATGGTGAGCGCAATGAGAAAAATCACAGTCCGCTGCAGGTGGAGGTGTCCCCGGTGTCGGTCACTCCTCATGTTTGGCTTCCCGGTGATAATTCCCCTCCCGTTTATGGGATCGAGCCGAGTCACCCCGTGCGCTCTTGTGCTCTCCATCCCTGCGTCAAGGGATTGGGGACCGTTTTGTGCGCTTTGGCGATGGTAGTGGTGTCCCCCCTCTCCTCCTCCTCCTCCTCCCTCCCTGTGTCCGTCCGTCCGCCCAGCCCTCCTCCTCTCCGGTCTTAAACCTTAAAACTCCCGCAGAGCCACTTCATCGCGTCCAGGTCAGAGAAACCATAACTACTGATGTCTCCGATTATCCCCCAAACACACATACGCAAACACACGCCTGATCACCCCCTTGCCGATGTGTCCGGGGTGGAGTTCCACTGGGAATGACACATGCACACAAACACACAAACACATAAACACACAAACACACTCCCCTTGCGCTGTATTCCTCCCACCACCTGCGTTAAGAGGCTTTAAAGGTCCAATCTGCCGGCTCACTTGACTTCAACTCTCATCCCAATTAGCTGACACACTCTCTTCTTCTTCTTCTTCTTCTTCTTCTTCTTCTTCTTCTTCTGTCTCCCTTCAAGACTGATCCACGCACCAAAAACTAAAACAAAACAAAACAAATAACATCTAGATTAATGCCTTTTTTCGTGAAAGGTGCGTTGGTGAAGCAGCCGCCGGAGTTGCGTCTCTCCAGCGGAATGATTTCACTTTGCGCTCCTCTCATCCAAGCGGCTGTTAGCCCAATACGAGGAGAGTCAGTGTGGGAAACAATGAGTGAGAGAGAGTGAGTGAGAAAGAGAGAGAGAGAGAGAGAGAGAGAGAGAGAGAGAGAGGAGGGTGTGTCCTTAAGCAGGGAATATCCGTCTTTCAGTTCCCAGAGCGCACCATCCTTTCTCTCTCCCTCTCTGCGCACATTGACCAACCCCAAACTTTCCTTTTTTTTCCTCACACGTATGACACATTTACGTATGGGGTTATCCAGAATGCGTTTCACTTCTCCTTTCTGCTTCCTTTCTACCTCTTGTAGCACCTCTCTGGTTCCTCCTCTCCAGTTTCAGGCCTCTGCTCGCTTCAAAGCTCCGCCGTGCCAATTAACTGTTTCCCAGTTTGCTTGGGTGGCCTCTGAATGGGAAAGTTTCTATAGGCGTTTGACGCTGAATGATTAAGATACACAAATTAAACTTATATTGACAAGAAAAAATGAAGTGTTCGTGATTAGCGAGTGCGCGCACGGACACTGCGCACTTGGCGCAGGTGCCCAAACGCCCCTACCTGCACACTGATCTCTTCTTAAATGTGATCTTCACACCCACATCAATGATTAAGCTTGTTCCGACAGCTGCAGGCCTGTATACTGCACGCACATGCCGCTGCTTAATGGTGCCGCCGGCTGCAAATACTAAGCGGCTGAGCGCATAAATATAAAAGAGAACTGTAGAGACATCTTTTCGAATATTGGCACCGGTCACATGGCATATTTTCCACATCTGACTTCCAGCGTCCGTCTTGTTGGACCCAAGACCTCTATACAATGTACCTTCTTTATCGAGGAGGAAGTCTAATGAGATTCTGAGTCCTCCACCCTCCTCCCTCCTCCTCCTCTATCTTAAGGTCTATCACAGGCTTGTTGCTCAAGAGCTTCCCTGACAACCGCTGGTGTTTCCGTGGCCTGGCACTCTGCAGTGACCCCGGAGCAGAACAGAGGGCTCTTGAGTAGCAGGGGTTGATTTGCATAGAGGAGCAGTGACCTCCAAACATGAGCTGAATTCTAACCAACCACCCGGAAACACACAGACATCATTGGGTCAGCTGCTGCTGCTGGTGTGCGAGCATCACCTGAGTAAGAGTCACCTAAAGGTTTAAACCTTTACCACTCTCTGAGGGTCTTGTTACACTACATGTGGGTTGTGTATTTGGCACCATCTAATGGTAACATGTGTCTTTTTGGACACCCTTCTTAATCACCATTCATGTTTACAGCAGTAAGGTGTGAACTTTTGTTGCTTTCTGTCCATCTCCACTCTCATCTCCACATACTTCATGTACATAAAGCTACCTGCTACATAAACCATATTTATTTTAGCATCCTTTGCTCTCTGCACTGTCGTAATATTGTCTCATTCTGTCCACCAATGTTATTAAAATGAGATAAGATAGACTCCAATGATCCCACACTGGGGAAATTAACTTGTCACAGCAGCTCTAGAAATATACAGAAGAAAGTAATGCTGAAGAAAGTCATTAAAGGTCCAGTGTGTAACATTTGAGAGGATCTACTGGCAGAAAACATAATGAGCATAACTGTGTTTTTTTTTTTTGTGTATTTAAACCTGAAAATAAGAATCATTATGTTTGTGTTACTTTAGAATGAGTCTTTCTTATCCACAGAGGTAGCAGGTTCTCTTCAATAAAGTCCATCATGTTTCTACTACTGACAGTATAAAGAATGGACAGAGCATGAGTGGCGTCATCTGTAGGTTTCCGAAGCTGAAAATATGCGACACTGGAAACCGCCGTGTTAAATGCACTGCTTCTCCCGCCTCACAGCTAATCTAAATATCAGCAAAGACGTGAATCATCGCCTGGGTGCTCTAATAAGACATCTGTAACAGCACTTACCTGTCAATCAAGCCTTAATATAATTTGAACGGGTGACTTAAATAAAAATTCACCCTCAGTACAGTTGTCATGAACATGGAAATTAGCTATAGAGACCAAAACTGTTTTTTTGTACCAGGTTGTAAACATGTTTATTTCTGCTGTGAAGTTGGACATTTTAACATTGGCTCTAGACGGCCACTGTAGTTTATCCCTCATTCTTGTAACGGGAGGGTGAGGCGAGGGGTATTCAGTTGGTTGCACTCTGCAATTCCACAACTAGATGTCATTAAATCCTGCACACTGCACCTTCAAGTCATGCTGGTGTTAAAGAGTCTGACAGCTGTTGGAATGAAGGACCTGCGGTAACACTCCTCTTACATGGTGGGAGGAGCAGTCTGTTGCTGAAGGAGCTGTTTAAGGATTTATAAATTATATAATAATTGTATATTATTTATAAATAGTTTTAGTAGTTTAATTTTTGTTTACCCGTCAAGCTTCTTGTTTTTAGCTGTATTTATGTCGATATCTGCTCATGTACATTAAAAGCAACGTGAAACCAGAGTCAAATTTCTTGTATGTGCACACACGGCTAATAAAAGTAAGTCTGATCTTAAACTGTCAACCCAACTTTTAACGAACAGTCTTTTACATACAGTTCTCCATCTATTAACTCCGGAAGTAGCTTGTTAAAAATCAGTTTATTTTACAATATATGTTTTGTATCAGCTCCTCACTATTTGAAGCTATGATGGTAAAACTGAGTTAAATGTTCAAAGAGAAGGGCGTATTTTAGATGTCATGTACATAATGTTATACACATTTGTGCAAATGTCAGAATGGCACATTTGGTATCTTGAATTGAAAATAAAGTTTTGAGGGTTTGAACAAAGTTTAGCCGCACAGCAGGAGTTTATATGATGACTGACCCACTGGCAGGTCAGCAGGGTTTGTTGGATTAAAGGCTTGAAATGTATAAAAATAAATGATATTGCACTTTCTGGTGGCACAAACTGCTTTAAAAGTGAATAACATCATACATGACACAAGCCTTTAGATATCAAAGAGAGCTCATGGATGCAGATATGAGTCGTCACAAGCTGAGGGAATAATTTTTGATCTGACTGACACTCCCACACATAACCCACCGGATAAGTTGCCTTTCAGTCCCTGCAACTGAAAGATCACTGTGCTGGTGAATGGGAAGGCACTAGGCATGCTGCCAAGAGCATGCGACACACTCACTCTCTCTCTCACACACACACACACACAGTCAGTCACTCACTCACACATGGCGCCCTGGTGGCTAAGGTCAGCGCTTTCTCAAGGCAAAATAAGGGAGTGTGGAAAGGCTTGGGAAACTACAGAAGAATGTGCATTTCTGTGTACACTGCTGAGCTGACCTGAAGACAATTACTCAGGGCACAGTTTAAGTCCACAACAGGGAGGCCCTGTGTGCACTGGGCACAGTTGATAGTGCGAGTCTAAATTGAGCTTTTCAGGCTTAATTAACACATCACTCCACCCTACACTCATGAATCCAGCCTTTGAGAGGACGAGGTGGTCCTCGTTGGCTTGTAATTACTCTCCAAACATACAGTATGAGGGGCCTTCGAGGATGTGCTGCAAAACATGCAGCAGGCATTTACTGATTGGCAAAGTCGAAACTATTGTGAATGCGTCAGACATTGTACCCATTTACATTCATTTAGATATTTGTTTAAACACATTAATCACATACCAAATGATTAAAAAACAGCATCATAAGCACCATACAACATAATAAATAATGTATAACTTTTTTTGGATATTAATACTGTTGATTTCATGGTTAAGGTTGGCGTTTATTCCATGTTTTACCATATAAGTACAAGTAGAGCTGTAGTTGCCTGAATCTTACTGTAATAAATATGGTATAACTTTTTCTAATATTACGATAAAAATAATAGTTGATTTCAAGTTTAAAGTTTTTTTCTATCAAAGGAACTGTTTTGCCATATAATTGACCTGAAAATACCATTTGAATGCTGTATAAAATAAAGGTTTCCATAAAATGATCGTGTTTTACTGTGCAGATAGTTAATTAAATCATCATCAAACCTGTCAATCGAACTGTTAGAGCATTTACAACCAAGTGACAGAAAATTGGTAAAATTTAAGCTTTTGTTCTGATTTCTGAATTAATTTTGCCATTATGAGAAAAATGGTACGACGATACCAAAAATGGAAAACAGGATGGCTCATGAGCAGCTGGTACATATGAAATATAATTGATTTAAAAATAATAATGATCTGTCTCTGGTGAATTACACTGAGCAGAGCTCAAAGGCCAAATAAAGATAAAAATGGTTTCTTTGGGCATTTATGGAGTTCTTCAAAGCACAAATTGAATGAGACTTCAATTTGTTTACTTTACAAGCAGGAGGGATATGAGGATTTGTATGAAAGCCCAGAATGCTTTGAACCAAGATGTGGTCTACTTTCCAATAAATAAACAACTAATGGAAAATTGTATTTTTTTTTTCCTAAAGTCAAAGAATCCAATTTTCTGCCAAGTATCAATTTGGTGGACAAATGTGGGCAGCCAGCAGTCTGAAGCATCCTGAGACAGCCAGGGACTTCATGACATGAATGACCTTCTCTCCAGCAATGACTGATTCTGATAATCAACTTTGTCCTACAGAGGCCTGAACATTGGCAAATTTATGATCAAAATAAAAAAGAAGGGCATAAAAGTGGTTGCCCTCCATATAATCCACATTGTGTGTTTGAAGATGAGACCTCCTGGTGCAGTTTTTGGTTGGAATAAAACACCTACAGGTCCCCCGTCTTTCATAAAATAGTTTAATGCATTAACAGATCATGTTAAGCAAAATTCATGACACCTGGGAAGAGGCACAGTTGTGGCCACAAGAATTAAAAGTTAGTTTGGTAACCATGTACTATTTGGTGTATTTATCCCATCCATCGCTTCACCCAACTACCCATATACACACCTCAACATCAGCGGTAGGAGAAAGTAAGTTATAGCACCATCTATTGGCCTGAGACGAACTCCCACTGTAACATGAATACATATGACATACTGAGGCAGAGCACTGTCTCAAACAAGAGTTTTAATTATAAAAAGAAATAAGCTCCAGGTACAATGTCTGGAAGACCAGACTCTGGGTGCAATGCTTGATGACAAACAGTTAAAAAAAATAGAACAGAAAATGCATCAAGTTGCTGTCAGTGCGACACGATAAAACAAAGCAACTTGATGTAAAGACTGTATACTTACATGTAATCCTGGAATGAGGAAGGGGAAAAAAACAACGTGCGCAGCACTGATCAGAAAACGTCAATTTCTAAAAATTTCATTTGTGTCGCCGCTGTACATTTTAAAAAAAGACCTGCGTGTGTGTGTGTGTGTGTGAATGTAAGGGGAAAAAACAGTCTTGAGGTGTTATTTCTTAGCGAATGAGATCTTCATGGCGTTTGCCTGTGTGATCTTAAAGCCTTGTAGTGCATCTCGTGCAGCGCCGGCTTGCACTTCATTGTCAAACTCCACAAAGGCGATGTCGTGGCGACCAGGGACCAGACGCACTTCCTTGAACCCGGGGAACCTGAACACAAAACAACACAGTCACGTTTACCATATGACAAACAGACAAAGACAAACATGCACCACAGAAGAAGAGCGGTTACTGACTGGTTGAAGAGCATGGACAGCATGAGTTCGTTCGTCTCCTCTGGCAGGTTGGTGAGGAAGAGGATGTGATTTGGAGGATTTTCTGCAACCTGTGAGGAGAACAGACAGCAGAGGTCAGTGACAACAATATAACATTATCTTATTAGAGAAATACTCTGCCAGAAGGTGGGACACACACTACCTGCTGGGGCATTTGTCCGGGCATCTGTCCAGGCATCATCTGGCCAGGAGGCATGGCACCAGGGGGCATCTGGCCAGGTGCCATGCCTGGAGGAGGCATCATGCCGGGAGGGGGCATGTAAGGCGGCTGACCTGGCATATGCATCATACGTGGAGCCTGGCTCATAGGAGGCATTCCCTAAACAGTAAAGAACAGTCATGAGCATGTCACACAATTCCTCTTACACCATCAATGAGCCCGTGTGCTACAGTTTATTCTGCTGCATAAAAACGAGATGCCAATTTTAATTTTAAGAGTTCTCTTATCTGTCAGCCTGTTTTTTAAGAGACCGATAGAGGCAAGTAAAGAAAATAGGTTTGTTTTACTTTCACTGTTCAATCTTATTGGTCTTACAATCTTGTTTTTGTTGCAGCTTTCCTTAGGAGTACATACTTTGGCCATCAGATGAAACAAATGAGACAAAAATTTGCCTACAGCAAAAGTGCATGTACTTTTGCCGTTTGTTTTATCTCATCTTTGTTTGTTGAAAATAATCAAATTAGGGTGAATTTAAAGTAGTTCTCGGCTCAGTCTGTCACTGATGAATACTTGGTAGATTGCCTTTGACACTTAGCTACATTTGTTACAGAAACTGTCACAATAACTTGTGTAATTCTAACCACTGATTGCCAAACACTGATTGCTGCACTTACAGGCATGGCAGCGGGTACCCCAGCAACCATGGGCGCAGCAGCTCCTGGTACACCCTTCTTAGCTCCGGCTCCATCAGCTCCTTTGATCTTCTTCTTCTCCTTTTTACGGTCACGCTCCACGTAAGTCCCCTTCATTTTAGCTATGATGTCCGAGTCCTGCTTGGCATACTGGATACGCTGTGGAAACAGACATACGTTCAGACCACATGTATTTAAGAGGCTACAGTTTATATGAAGCAGACATTTCAGTGATCTGGTATTCACTGTATTAAACCTACCATGGGTTTGTCGTAGAAGGGAAACCCCTGCATGGATCTCAGTGCATTGGAGGCGCTGTTGACCTCTTTGAAAATAACAAAGGCCTGACCCTTCATCTTCAAATTTCGTGCGACCAAGATGTCCAAAATCTGCCCAAACTGTGAGAAGATGGCGTACAGCGACTTTTTCAACTCTGCAGAGACACAAAACATCAGATCAGCTTCATGTGAGAGGCTCTGTGTGTGTGCTAGGCTAGCCGCTGAAGGATACACTCACCATCTTTCTTGATTTTCTCGTTCAGGTTGTTGATGTAGATTGTATGATTGAGCCGTACATCCGGAGTGGCCATCTTTTAACCTGTGGATGAGTTTTTGGCGAGAAAAGAAACTTAAATATCCGTTTAAACCAGTTAGTTTATGGTTAGCAGCTGGCTAACTAGTGTTAGCAACCAACCGTCCAGCTTGAATAACGTGGGGTAGCTAGCCTAGAAGCTAACACATTTAGCTCACTATATCTATCTATCGCTTATGCATGAGCTCCCTCATTGTCACAAAACGGATGAATACTTTCGATTTAAGCCCGCAGCATTTGTTTCAAACAGGTCTGAATGACCAAAAAGACGATTTAACCGTTGAGCTCGGTGGTGTAGCAGCAATACTCACCTCGAACTGATGAATGAAAACCCTCCCGGACTTCTCAAATCTCGCGTGTTCTCGCGTTAAGAAATGATAGCGAGGTCGTTTCCGGTGTTATACTAAATTCTGTGACCACTTCAAACTTTTTTTTTTTTTTTAATCTGAGTTTCTACATTTTAATAGCTGCTGTTATTAAACTTTGCCACGCATAGGGTCAAACATTTTAAGAGCTTAAGATGATTTTAAAGAAAATGGACCCTATAGATAGGCCTTTTAAATGGTATTGTCTGCCTCCTGGTCAGGTAACTACGGTAACGGTTGGTCGGACAGCCGTTACTGTGTCTACTGATGCTGTAGAGGGCGGTGTGCCACCAGCCGTTGTTGTGTGATCCGACAATAAACACGTTCATCACAACGGAAGTTTCGTGTTACGGATCATTCTTTTTAAATCAACACTGATGGCGAAACTTAATCAAGGAAAGCTAATTAATCTCCTCCATCGCACCGGACTGCACAGACTATAGATCTAAGTCAATCAATTGAGGTACATCGATGTGACCTGTAGAGGGCAGCAGTACGCTGTTGCTGCGTCGAATCTGCCGGAAATTCAAAAGACGAAGAAGAAACAGAAGCGAACACTTCCTAATATGGGCAAAACACCGGTTAGTGCTAGTTAGTTAGCGGTGCTAGTCATGAGACATGCAGTCTTAAAAGTGGAAATAATGTGTGAATATGACAAGCTTACTTTATCTTTGTGAGCGATAACCGTCAACAGGAGAAGACTTTATGCACTCCGGGTTCAAATATCGAGTTAAGATAACTCCTTGTAAGCAGCAGAGCTACTGAGAGGTAGGAGAGAGGTGGTAGGTTGAGGTTGCACCTTTGTAAACATGAACACTAACCAAGCTGCTGTTTCTCTGCCACAAAGGAGGTCAGAAAAGATGTCACAGCCGTGCACCTTGTCTCCACCACCACCTCCTCCTCCACCACCTGCTCCAGGTCCACCACCACCTCCTCCAGCAGCCTCACAGCCCAAGAAGAAGCTGTATCAGACTATAGCCAGTAACAGGAGTGCTGTAGAGGGGAACCACACAGAGGCTCGCCTGCTGCTCAGTCAGAGAGAGAGCAGGTTAGATTTATGATGAGAAGACACTTCTCTTATTTTATGCATGTGCTGCTTGAAATCCTCATGAGTGATGTGTGTTATGGTTGTGTGATGGTTATCCATCCACTTTCTGTAGCTTGCGTAACCTCATCAGGGTCTGGAGCCTATTCCAGCTGATTTAGGGCAAGAGGCAGGGTACACCAGTCACCAGTTCATCACATGGCACACCGAGACAAGCAACCATTCACACTCACATTCACATTTAGAGTCAGCAATTAACCTAATACGTTTGGACTGTGGGAGGAAGCCAGAGTACCCGGAGAGAACCCACACAGACACGAGGAGATCATGTGAACTCCACACACCACCCTGCCGCCCTTGTGATAGTAGTAGATTTAATATCTTCTGATTTTTTGACTGCTGATTGGCCAAAACCAACAATTTTTTTGGACACTTTATTAACCGATCAGTTAATTGAGCCAGGAGGCTTAGGAGCTAAAGCGCGTCAGACGATCCCCGGCTCCTCTAGTCTGTATGTCACAGTGTCTCGAGCAAGATACCCCATATTGCTCCTGATGCTGCGCCACCGGTGAATGCGTATGAATGGTTAGCTCCTAAAAACTGATGAGCACTTGGTGCCTTGCAAGCCAGTATATGAATGTCTGTGTGAATGGGTGAATGAGATAAGTAGTTTAAATGGTAAATCGTAAATGGACTGTACTTATATAGTGCCTTTGTAGTCTTACTCAAGGCACTTTTACACTACATATCTCATTCATCCATTCACACACATTCATACACGCAGCTTTGGGAGTAATTTGGGGGTTCAGTATCTTGCTCAAGGACACTTCAACATGCAGATTGGAGGAGTAGCTGGGGATCAAACCCCCAATCATCTGAATAGTGGACAACCGCTCTACCTCCTGAGCCACAACCGCCCCAAAAAAGCACCTTGGGTGGTTGGATCACTAGAAATGAGCTATATAAACACAGTCCATTTACCATTACCATTTACTTTATATTGAAAGGTGTTCCTCATATCTTGTCTACTGCATTTACATACATAACGTCAACAGAAACACCTCAATACATGGTAATTTAATCCTGAACCAACTGTAACTGCAGCCTCAAAAATTCACATGGAGTTGAATCAAGTTTTCTCTGATACAAAGTAAACAAAAAATGAATATGCAGCCTCACAAAGAGAGGATTTAAGTTAGCCATTATGCATCTATTAGTCACACTTGTGATTTGCATTGTAATGTGATAATGTGTATTATGTGCTGTGTTTCTTTTGTGCTTCAGTTTTAGGAAGGACCTGCAGTGGATTCTGGTGAACACATATGTGCCTTCCCTCATCCAAGATGGTCCACAGTAAGTCAGTAAACTGTTGTGTCTTGTCATTCTCACCTTGAGCTATATTTGACTAAGAAGACACTTGTGTAACACAAATAAAACTAATACCACAACTGTTATGTGTACAATGCGACTATTGTGTTATTAGTTTGACCTGAGGGATTTCATGTTCAAGTCATTAAACGTGACATATTTGCCAGGGGTGTGACTACAAGTGTGTTATTTATTGACCTTTTTAGGTGTGGTCTGGTGGCTTTGTGGATGTCGGCACACCTTCGACAGCCACAGCTGAGTATTGACATGGAAACTGTTGTTCAGACGGCACTGAGAAGGGGATACACGGCACAGGGTGAAATGTTTTCAGGTAACATAAGTGTGTGAACTGTGGACAGTCTATTTTGAGTGATGTAGAAAAAATGGAGTGGGGTTTGTTTAACAGCAAAGTGTTGAATCCTCCCAAGGGCAAAATACAAACCTCACAGAGTGTTGCCAGAAGTGCAAATATGACATTAAAGTACTACAAACAGATGTATGATGTACTCAAAACAAAGTTTTCAAATCAAATTTCTTGTACTCTTGTAGTATTTTTGAGAAGAGTTCAATCTGGGGCAACTGGGCTTCTTCATTTCTGACTAACTGGTGGGCACACCAAGGTATTTAGGTGGGTTAATGATCCAAACAAGTCAGTCAGAACTGAAGAAGCCTCTTCGATGAGAGGTGAAACATCTTCGCGGATCTACGATCAAGTCCAGTTGCCCCAGGTTGAACTCTTCTCAGGGAAAGACGACCTGGACGGCTGAACCTTTATGGATGACTTTTGTAGTAGCGATTCACTCTTTTATGTTTCACGAGCAACTAAAATGCAATTTCACGCTTTGTTGAGTTCATGGTTGTTTCTTTATGTTCAGCTCACAACATGGCCCTGCTGACAGAGGAGGTTTGTGGCTGTAAGGCCGAGCTGCTGTCAGGAGGTTTAAGTGGTAACAATGCTGCAGCCATCGTCACACACCTGTGGAGGAGACAGCCTGTTCTCATCCCGTATCCTAGACTCAAACAAAACTGCCATGATGAGAAAAAAAACTTATGGTTACCGGACAAAAATCCTTTACTATATGTACAGATATGATGAGGACTACAACCATGAGCCATGCCAACGGAGTGGCCACAGGGCCCACTGGGCAGTCGCTTCAGGTAAGACTGGTTAGCTCACTGAACACAGGTGTGTTTTTATAAAGGTGGCTCTGAAATGCAGGCTTCATTGTGAAAAACATGCCTTGAATTAACCTAAAACTGTTTCATAAAGTTGGTTTTGTGCTAACCTGAGCAGACCGGAGACATCAAGCGCGGATCACAAGAAGAACTTCAACTTTATTTGTATACTTGGTGCTAATTTAACATTTACACCACTAGATGCCACTAAATCCTACACAGTGGTGCCTTATAGAAGAAAAATGGTGAAAATGTGTCTTACTGTGAGGCAATTGCAGCCCATGTCGACATGTGACATGAATATTACATATAATGGAAGCTGACTCATGTTCATAGTGCAACAGTTAAGAGGAACTTTGGAGAAAACACTGTTTCAGTCTGCAGGATTGATTGTGACACTGGTTGAAGCTGGAAACTATCCTCACTCTGACTGTGGTCAGACCACCAGAATTTCCTGGAAATACTCATTTACTGATATAAGTGTGGTTTAACTGATCGTAAAACATCAACCTGTTACACAATAACCATATCTAATCGTTTCAGGTGTTGTCCTCGGTTTGGACCATGGCAGCGTAAGCAAAGAGCACACTGAACCTGACCCCACTCTGCCATGGCTCTACCTCACCACTGACAGCAGCTGTCCTTGTCCTGTTGGTAGCACAGCAGTCAAAGAGGTTTACATCCTGGCTAAGCAGGGTAAGAGCCTGCGCTACCAGCTGTGGAGTTTGGACGTCGTAGCTCAGAGTAACGAGCAGCTGAGGACGATGGACCCTCAGAGAGCTAATGACGGGACCCAGTATGTGGTTCCTCAAGGAGGGTTGGAAGCCGGGCTGGCTGGACAGGCGGTGCTGCTCCACACAAGGACACAGAAAGAGAAACACTGATCTGTTGAGTGAACTCTCATGATGCAATATGACTGAAGCCACAGTTTAAAGGTTTTCTTTTACAGATGTGGGTTTTAGAAGAATCTGATATTTGTGTGGCTTCCACAAGTTTTTTAATCTATCCAAAATGTCACGTAACATACTGTATTGTGGCTCCTATTAGGTCGCATTCAGACAGGATCAGGAGCTGCGGTAATTCGAAGCAGGGTTGCGTGGCGGTGTGGGAGTGACGGAACATAACCGCTGTGAAACAATCAGGAAATAACTTTTTATTTCGCTGATTAACCGTGTCGAAGAAATCATCGAGTCCAGTTGAGAGGTTTGCTGTGGTGGTGTGTTTATTAAGAAGCATGCCGGCACACTGGTGAACTGACAGTCACAGAACGTATCTGAGCCAGTGAGTTGACCCAGAGCAAATGAAATGGAGCACATTTATACAGAAAGACAACCGTGATCAAAGAATATGTAAAAGGGTAGGGACTGTGGGGTAGGTAACAAAGAACGGGGGCATTTGCATTGAGACCTGAAGTCGTCAAGCAAACAAAAGGACAGGAGGCAGGAAGGGCACACATATAGCATGTCACAAGACCAAGATCTAAACACTGGGGGGCTGGTAGATGTTTCTAGACGTCACCTGATTAGTGAGTCTACACTGTCCCCAATGTGTATTGCATTGATCAAGGAACCAACCCAGTAGGGGCTGAAGGCTTCCCCTAGACATTACTTGATTCAGTAAGTTTACACTATGTTAAATGTGTGTTTTCTTCCTCAGTCGGCTTTATTTATGATGGTGCTCACTCACTCTCATTCACTGTCTATGTCTCTTGACCAATGCCCACTGTCTCTCTCTCAAACCATCGGACACAAACTAAATCAAACTTCTTCATGTCACTATTTTGTAGCATAATTGCGAGTCAGACACAGATTTAGAAGCTGGGTACATGAAATAAACAAAGCCACAACACAACAGGTAGAGTATCAGAGTTTAGTCAATAAATCCACTTGGATAGTCTCAGTTTCAGAGACATTTCAAGCTGACTGTGGAGGAGTTTGACCAGTCTGAGAGTCTAATTGGTGGCCGCAGTGTGACGTCAGGCTGTGTTCTTCCAAACGTTGAAGCTCAACTTCTCCGCCGCAGGTCGCCTGCACCACAGCAGCCAAAATGCACTATCCCTACTCAAACGAATGGAAAACCTGTGTTTTGCTGCATCACCAGATCCTGTCTGAATGTACCCTTAAATGTATATGAGATCATGTAAGTTCCCACATATTTAGTTAAACGGGGGTTAGCAGGTCTCTAGTTTTATTAAGCCTTTGCTGTTGTGTTGTGGGCAAGTTAATGCATAGAACTGCATTATCAGATACTGATGAAAGAAATTTTACACACTGGATAAATCAAACCCGAAAATCTGGTATGGTTATTTTATCCTTTAACAGTTTAACTGAATTTCCAGAAAATACATCACCACCACACCATCGTTCAAAGTTTACAATGTGAGGAGTCTTCATCGCCTCATGGTGCTTAAAACATTACTGATTGAATAGTTATCATATTTATACAATAAATTCATATTTTGTCATCTTGACTGACCTGAAAATGTTTTGCAATATTCAGTAAAATAACTTAAAACAGTGAAATCAATGTAGGTTTGATATTTACAAAGTGTATGATGTGAGTTTTGTGTTTAGAGACTCTGAGAACAAAAAAACAAGAACTCTGAAACTCTTATTTCCAGTTTATTGCAATCCATGACCTGGACAAAGCAGGGAATTAATAGCAATTTTCTGTCCTTTTTAAAAATACAAAATGTGGTTATGAATCCAGTTCTTACTTATAAAGCAGCACCCAGTTTGAAAACATGATAGTTTGCCATTTTATAAATATAGAGGATTTGTGGGCAATGAAATATAATACTTTGTAAACACTATTATGCCTCTCTTCCAGTTGATTTACTTTTGAGAAATGGAAAAGCCTGAATTTGAATTCCAATTTCATTAGGTCAGATATCTGCAGCGCTGTAAAAGAAGTATGTGTGCTGAGTGAACTGCCTACGCACACGCCCAAACAGCGCTGCCTGACACTGTCGAAGGACGCTTGGAAGACTCAACATTGTTGTGTTCACCAACCTGCTGCATTCCAGTCGTGGAACGACCAATACAGGCATACAGTATCGATCTACAATCTAAATATAACAATGTTGTTTTGTAAACTCCATCTTCCATACAAAAAGTCAGACCCACAAACCTCTTTAGTGTAGCTAAATGAGGTTTACAGCAACGTCCTCGTGTTTAAAGCGATCTTGTATTTGATTTTCATCCCTTGAATCATTAAGACACGTTCAAAATTTCCAGTTTCAGGATCACGTGTATGTTGATACATAAGTGAAACCTCACAAAAGCCTCAACAGACTGATCAGTTTAATCAGGTAAATAAATCCAGTCTCATTTCACCCTTTCCACCACTGTTCAACTGTAAAAACTCCCTGCAAATCTGAAGCAACACTGATCAAAGAGAATGAAGTGATAACAACAAATTAAATTCATGTTGAACTTCTTAAAACGTCTGCACCTGTAAACCCAGTACTTGACTGCCGCTTCCCATCTTAAGACTCACCGAGGCACCGCTTGATTTGTTCAAATGGCTTTGTGATTATCCATAGTGCAACAAATTCCAGACAAACATGGCTGCCAAGCTGCTTACTGTACAGTTCAATGGATAAAGAAAACTTTCACTGCATTATCATACAAAAAAAAAAAAACAAATTTAGAAAACACTTTCTACGAGAAGTTAAACTTTGGGATTAGATGCAAATTACTTTTACACTTGGGTGAACTCTTTGGAAGAAAAATAGCATGAGTCCACTGCACTGGAATGATCAAACAGCTCTTTCTTTAAAAATGCGAGGCACAGAAATTGAACAAACAAGTTAAGGAGGTTATACCAAGGCCAAAAAAAAAAAAAAAATCACATTAAATAAATTTGTATTTACACGCTGAGTTAGTTAGTTAGTCCAACCAGTGTTTTTAGTGTTGCTGTATACTTAAACATCAGAAGTGGTCCATGATGAAAAGAAAACTCCCCAAGACCCAACTGCACCTCTGAAGGCTGAAGGTTTCATACCTTCTGGATCAAGTTCATGCTCTCGAGAGTGATTTGTGCAACTTTAACCAATAGAGGGAGATGTAGAGGAGGGAGATGAGCCATGTTTAATGTCTTCACAGGAAAAAGTGACTGCCAGAGGTGCATCAAGTCTGTATGACTGTATTCTCAGAAAATAAGCCACAGTCTGTGTGACAGATGATTTAAGTTCTCCCTCTTTCTTTCTCCTTCCACTTTTCGCCTCAACTCATCGCAGGTCATCTGTCCTGTAATGCATGATGTCGGCCTTTGGCATTTCCAACTTTGCAACAGAAGTCTTGCGATTGTCTTAATCTTCTTCTCACACAGCTGCAGCTGGATAAAGACACTTGGCGTGGATCATGAAAAAAGTCATCAAACTGGAGGCCTGATCCATCCTCTGTCAGCCTCAGTTTGTGTTTTCTCCCAATCTTGTATCTCTTCCACCATCGGGACACGGACTAATGTCTCATTGCAGTCTTCTTGAGTCTCGCTTTCAAGGTGTCTGTGGGAGCATACTGCTGAGGATATCTATGAGGTTGTCCAGTCCCCACAGGTAGCCGTCCTCCCTGTTGCCCTCCACCCAGGGTGTCCTGTGGTCCAGGGTACGAGGGGCCGGCAGTGGAACGGTCTTCCCAAAGTCGATCATCCACACTCTGGCCTTCCCTGAGGCGTCATGCACAAATAGCAGGGAGCTGCCGACGACCTGCAATAAAGAAACCGGTGAGACAGGTGAGCTTGTGAGGTGTGTGAGTGATTCAACACAGAAGCTAATGACGGGATGATATCACAAATCTTCAACTGGGCCAACAGGTTAGTTTAGAAATCATGAAAACCGGCAACGTGTCTCACCTCGTGTGTCCTGAAGAACTGTGACTGCTCGAGGACTGATCGAAGTTCCTCCAGCCGCTGCAGGTAGAGTTTCTACGAAAACGAGATAAATAAATAGTTTTGTAAACAGAAAGGAAGTTTCAAAATGGACCAATAAATATATTTATTATTACTGCACCTATTTCTTTCCTAACTGTGAGTCTAAAGCTTTATATCCTCCCTTCATGCAGGTTGTTGGTTAAAGCATTTGAAAACTGCATGTAGAGTAAATATGGAGCTACCACCAGCAGCTGGCTAACTTAGCTTAGCATAAAGACTGGAAGCAGTGGGAATATGTTAGCCTGGCTTTGTCGGAACAAAATCTGACTTATGTTGTTTTTTAAGTCATACAAAAACTGGCATGTAAAAACAGCTATGTGCTGTTATGGGCGGACATAGGGGGACAAACACTAACTACCATGAGTTAGTGTTACTTTGGACAGAGCCAGGCTAGCTGTTTTCCTATTTCTAGTCTTTATGTTAAGCTAAATTAGCCAGCTGCTGGTGGTAGCTTCATATTTACTGTATAGACACGTAGGTGGTCTCATCTAACTCTTGGAAAGAAAGTGAATATCCTCAACTTTTATAAAAAAAACAACAACATTTTTGCTGTTTTGCATTGACAAAAATCGAACAATGATCTTGTAACGTACCAGAATCTGAGTGTTGCCAGCTACAAAGTCCTCCAAAGCCTGCATCACCTGCTCCCTGTGCTTTGTCTTCTTAAAGTTGGTGTTACAAGTTCCATCAGCTTTCTGTAGGAAAAAAAGAAAACATAAGATACGTTTTTTAACTCTCCCATTAGTATTATTTTAACTGCACAAGTTTAAAGCTTCCTGATTACTTCAAGCTGCAGGGAAACAACAACAGATATGAAGTCATAAATGTATAAATAGAAATTTTGCTGAGACAGCATGACCAGTCACAGTGTGACATTAGATGACATTATTCACATCTAAGTAACATGCAAATCCACATTTACTGGAAGGACCTGATAACCAGCCGTGGTTTTAATTTTGCAAGAACAAACAGTCCCTTTTCTGGCTGCACATCCAGCCAAAAGCTTTAATAGGCTTGTGTGTGGTCTGTCAAGTAAATAGACTTATAAATATTTACTTCCATTGATTTACTTCTTCTAGAAACTATGTGTTTCTTCACTAGCACTGAGTATTACAGCCACAGATGCATGTTCAGGGTGATCTCTGACCTTAATGCCTTCAATGCGGAAGCCCATGGTGGCTGTGGAGCTGAGTGTCTCCCTCCACTGCATGTATCTGGGCTTGAGGACTCCCTGTTGGGTCCTCTCCTGCTCAGTGGGTGCTCCGGGGTCCACTGCCACCATCTTCTCATACATGTCCTTCCTCAAACGTGGACGTTCTCTGGCTTTTATCAGCTCCTCCTCCAAGTACGTCCTAAAAAGAAGATATAATATTTAACTTTTTAAATTTCATTTTCCTCCCTGTCTTTCCTTTTGCTCTTCTAATCTGATTTTTTCTTACTGCGCTCTTGTTTCAACCCTGTGAGGCACTTTGTTGACTACAAATCCAGCCTTTATTATTATATAAATGTGATAGAGAAGTGGAAAACTGGTGGGAGTAAACTGTATAAAAGTTCAAGGCTCTCCCAAAAGCACAAGATAAGCTCTGATAAAATGGCTTCTGCTGTGAAATGTGTTTTCTTTCTCTGTCCTGTGCTCTGTCTTACCTGCTGCCCATCTTACAGTCCATGATGGAGGGTGAGTCGAAGTCGGCCAGCAGGTCATCCATCAGGTTGTAGTCCTGCTCGTCTCTCTGTACGACACCATAATAACCAGGCACATAAGGGCGCAGAGTGTCCTTCATCAGCTTCTGTAGGCACTGCTGCTCACACTCACAGTATCGCTTCAACAAGCGTCCGTTCTCCCCGGCCTGGAAGTTACCTTAAAGGAGAAGAATGAAGATTAAAAACTGAAGATACAGTAATACACATGTTGAGATGTTGTGTGCTGAGTGAAGTTATGCATACCTGCATGGCCGGCTAGCTGCACCCACGGGTAACGCTTCTTGAAGGACACAACGAAGGGGGACCAGTGAACCATGGTCTTCAATTTCTGCCAGGACTTATTCTGGAAAAACAAAAACAGTGAAGAGTCATCCTATTGTTACAAAAAGGCGTGGGACGTCACACGAATGACAAATCTGAAGCTCTGATTAATCAGCGCGAGGGTTTTCTTTTCTGCTCAAACAAAACACTGAGCTAAATACCAGCCAATAGGATGATTATTCATTAAAGGAAAACACACCCTGTGCAGTGTGCACATACTGACACACACACACACACCTCAGTAGACATTGGACAGATCCTCCCCTTTAGCCAAGGCCAGGTGCACAACGTACGTGACACAAAGCCCATTCATAAAACATTTACCAAAGCCACCACTCTGGTGTCGTAAAACAGAACCGTACTGTCTGCAACAGTGTATGTAAGTGTGTGTAAGTGTGTGTGTGCATATTATGGTTATCTGCGTTGGGAAACACCAGAGCAAGGACAGTGCAACAGGGACTAGGGACACTGACGCAAGCAATCTGAGGAGAACTTGACATCTATTGATTAGAACATGTTTGTGTGGGAAATCACAACAAACGGACAGCCAGTTCAGGGTGTGTGTGTGTCTGCAAATGCTTAACATATAACCGCAAAATGAGCAAAAAATGTGTGTCATAAAATACAGGGACAAGCGGCTATAATAATAAAACAAATCTTTTTATAACCGAATGAATGAGCGTGTGTGAATGACTGTGCTGCTCCATGTTTACATGTCAGCCCATCTCTGCTCTCATCACATGCATTCTTTCCACAGCTGCTCTGTTGAAACTCTGTCACAATAAAACTTTGTTTCACGCAGGAGTACACACTCACAAACACACACTGTGCGTCCGTGTTTGACGAAGAAGAAGAATAAGAAGAAGAAGAAGAAGAAGAAGAAGAAGAAAACATGATATATTTGAGTTCAGAATTAAGACAGGAGAGAGCTTACACTGTGTGAGTGTGTGTGTGTGTGTGTGTGTGTGTGTGCATTAATGAGACACAAAATAACAACAACAACAAAAAAAAATACACTTTGGGTGAACCCTCATCTGTTAGTGAATAGTTTGTCTTGGTTACTCACCCATTATAACTCAACTTGAAGGATTATTGTAGATTTTAAGTGTTTAAATATTTAAAAACAACTAGAGAACTGTTAGATGCTACACTGTTGTATCATCAGCATTAATCCTACACACAGAAACCTTTTACACATCCTAAAGTTCAAATTCAAAACAACTCCAACAATTCCTATTGGAGCAGCTTTACATTGACACAGAAACTTATGGAACAAATGATACAAGGGAGCTAAATGTGGAAGGACAAGATAAAAATAATAAAGACCGGATCTACAGAACATTTAGCAATCAGACTGCAGACTATCGGTTAATTTTAAAAGCAGGTAAAGCGTAACGCCGCCCTGATGGCAACAGAAGAAACCAAAAATACTTGATGCTTTACGGAGTTGGTTTGTTACAAAAAAAACTGAGATCCATTTGCTTTCACTCCAGTGATCTTCTAACAGATTCACACAATACTGTTTAGGCTGTTTCTGTCTTTTATCGTGAGGCTGTGAAACCAGCAGATAAAGGTAAAAGTCAGGAGGCTCGATAAAAGATAAAAATAAAGAGGGTTCAGCAGCTGTGTTCCTACGCTGATTCCTTATGATGGGGAAACTACAACATCTTTGTGCTTCATGAGACAGGTGGTCAGTGTCAGGATTTTAAGAAAGACACAAGAGGCAGAGCGTAATGACAGTGAAGTACTAGACACCTGTTACCTGAGCCTTCGATTGCATCAACACATTAAGCCCAACGTAACCTTTTCCACTTCAAGGGCACAGAGCGGTGATGAAAACATGTGAACATATTTCACAGAATGTGCAACTATTTGCGACACAAGATAATTTCCTCTTACTCATGTTGACGTGTTTTCAGGAATCAAAGCAGATGGCGTACTCGTGAGACAGGCATGAGTATGAGGGTAGCAAAGGGAGGCTGGCACGATTCACTAATGGCAGCCCTGGATCAAATTCAGTAGGTGTTCTATGGTGAGCTGCAACATTTCATCCTCCACAACCTTCCTCCAACATTCAGGCCGGCTAGGGTGAAGACTACCACATGCCTTTTCTAATTTTCTGACTTCAGTTCTTGGCAGTGGATAGACTAACTCCCCCCTGTGAGTGTCTTCTGTGTTTATAACTTCATTTGTGCCTCTTTATCCAGCTGTATTAGAGTCCAACTTTGACTTAAAACTCTCCCAGCCTTTCCAGGATGTATCCTCTTTTCCATGTTCACAACAGGATGGTTGTATTTAAACAGAGCTGGTTAGCAACAACTATTCCCCACTAACATTATAAAACACAACAAGCAATCCACCTTCAGACACTCCACCCGGTCAGTATAGTAAAACTGTCGCCAGAGGTTGGCCTGCAGAGTGCTGCTGTAAGCGATAATTATAAACTTGTTATGTAAAGTTTATAACACAAGAGTCTTTAAGACAGTGTGAAGACTCTCCTCACCTCTGATTGGAGGAGGAAACATACATACACGTAATGAAGTAACATGTTTTAGCCTTCATTAGTCTTGAATTTGAGGTGGTTTTCTTTGCGTATACGATTACATACAAATATCAGTCATAATCATATTAAGTCAGATTACATGTTGCTACATTATTAATGTTGTGTGTTTATGTGAAACTGCCAAACACTGCTGTTTCCTGCCTGTTGGACCAACGCACTATAGTCACTGTAAATAGACAAAGATCCGTTTTAAGAGTGCGTCATCACTGTAGCCTCAATCTCCTGAAACAGTTTGTGTACAAAACACCAACTGTGTTTACCCATTAGAGCACAATAACCCTGTCTTCTGTTTATTTTGCTATTTTTAGCTTCATCTCATCTGTCTCGCTGACTGATGAGTCCGTTGGGGGTTGACAGGAGAAGGAGGTAAAGCAGACACCCACATCTTCAGCCTCTCCTCTTTCACTTCTCTTATCCACATGTCATCGTGCTCTCTCTCTCTAATTGCTTCGAGCTGACAACTTAATACGTTTCGTCTACGGGGTCATCTGACTATGATTACCCGTCACAGACCTGATGCTGCTAATGTTCTGCTGGTGGTTGGGGGTGTTTTTCCAAAAATGGCGACTGCAGAGAATCACGACAACTTCTATGTACAGACTGTTTTGTTTTATTGTATTGCTGTCTCATATTCTCTCTTCAACCCACACAGCCGAGCTTTTTAGACACTGAGGTCACATTTCACCTCTCACAGTCCAACCTTCAGCATCTCCGCTTCTTCTTTTATATAACTCGCGAATATATAACCGAGATCATGGCATCATTCTTTGTTTTCTAAGCCTCCTCTACGTTCCCCAGAGCTTTGACGCAGATGAGTGTGCTGTCAACCATGCATCTGTAGTTATTTTTATTTTTCCCCAAACTTTAAAGTCTTGTCTGCAAATCAAACGTCATTTTGTCCTCCTAACATCATTCCCTAATATTTCCGTCACTCCATTGTATATCTGTAAGGCCTCCTCTCTGAGATTTCGGGGTAGGAATGCTGGGAATGTCTCTGGAGCTTCTCTCTTGGGGTTAGTTCACACGACGACAACAAAGGTCAAACTGCAGCGTGTCTTTACAGTCCTTCCCTTTCCCTCTTCACCTGTCCGACACACACATAAGCCTTATTTGTTACACACATGATCAAGTGCTGCAGCACCAGGTCCAGGGACAGCTAAGACGGTTGAACTCTTGATCCCTCGAGCTCATCACTATGACATTTTACTTGCACTTAACTCTATACTACTATTACTCACTGGTTGCTACCTGTACATTACATTGCTACCTTCTATACATCACAGTATTTATTTAACTACCTGTTTATAAGCTATTTAACCATCACAGTATTTGTTTACTAGTAAAATCATGTTCTTAACTGTCCGTAACTCTGCCTACAGCGGCTCATTGCTCTAGTTCATCACTGAATAAATGCTTTTGAAACCAAGTACTTCCCTCCCTAACCCAGCTGTAACTAGTTTCTTATGCTAGTTCTCACCAGTCACAATAACTTGACAGCTGAACACAAATGCAGTGTAAACTACTTTCTTTCTTCTAAGTTGGGCAAAGGTAACTGGAAACATATTCAGCAATGAGAAATTATGTGATTGCATGAACTGCATGTTGATCCTGTTGGTTGGCTTACTGGCTGCTTAACCCAGATAGAGATCATCACAGCCACACAGGATTGACTGCATACTGTGCGTCCGTACCGTCAGACTGTAATGGTAACGAGAGGCTGGGCTATTTATATATACTGTATATATCGCATTACATTTACATATCCAAACCTGTCACCTGCATTTGATATAATCTGCCCTTGTGTCATCTTTCTGAACAAGCGTGACATTAGTGAACACATTTAGATAGTGTGTGTATGGCAGGCTTAATTCAAATCTGTTTCGCTGCTCTGCATAAATTTGCCACTTTGCATCTCTTACCTGGCAGACAGAGCAATAGTGGAGGAGGAGGCAGGCGCTGACACAACCACACACGGCCCCGGAGACGAAATGGGAACGCAGCCAGTACAAAATTCTCCGCACCATCAGCGCAGGGTCTCTGCTGACAAGCACTAACAGGGATGTGTGCCTCCCGGCTGGCATTAGATCCTTCACGATCATCTATGACCTTCTTTAACAGAGTCCACTGTTAGCTCCTAGCTACTGCTCGGTCTTATTCCAGTTATTTACCCTTGCTGTAAAATGAGGCTTGTGTTGCCTGGTAAATAATCCTCCCCTGATATAAGCTTTTCTCACAGTGACCCCTTCTCCTTCTCTACAACCTGTTTTTGTCATCCCAACTCACAATTTCTCCTGTTACAACATCCTGTCACTCCTCCCTTTCTCTCGTAACTCTTTCTCAATACTTAATATCGCCTCTGCTGTCATCAGTCATATTGAGATACCTGCCGACCTCAAGCTGTCATTTTTCTCCTCCTTTCTGTCACATGCCTGTTTGAACTAGTGTCCTCTCCTTATAATACCTCACCTAAAATCATTCCTCCTCTCTCCCTACAGGTACAAGCCACCACACAATGAGCTGTCTTCTCTTTCTAGTCAGTCTAACCTTTGTACTTCCCGTCTCTCTCTCTGTCTCTCTCTCTCTCTGTCTGTCTGTCTGTCTGCCTCTCTCTTTCTCTCTCTCTCTCTCTCACATCCCCTAATCCCCACAGGGCCTATCCTGAGCCCCACACTGAGCCAATCTCCTGCCAGATTCATAACCGACTGGCAGCATGGAGGGTGGGGACAACAGACCTTCCCATACCCTCCCAATATTCTCCTTTTGTCTGTATGGCAAATTCCTCAGTACTCTGTAGCTTCCCAAGGCATGTGTGTGTGTGTGTGTGTGTGTGTGTGTGTGTGTGTTTTTGCGTGTGTTTGTGTGTATATATGTGTGTGGAGACAAAGCAGAACCTGTCAGACGACTACCATCAGCTACAGGAATGACTACATTATACATACACTACAGGGTGTTTTCAAGTACTGTCACAGCTCTTTTCTCAAAACTAGTTTATATAAAAACCACATCCCTTTCCCCTAACCTAAGTTGTCTGTGTTCAAGCAGCTCAGCTGTGGTGGGCACTGAACGTTCAGGAAAGTATCGCAGAAACCCAAAGACACTTAAACAGTGATAGTACACAATATTTAATAATATAAGTTTGTCTGTATTTCTTCTCTATCTAATGTATGTTCCAATGTCCGGCAAGCATCAGTATTTCAATAATTGAGTAGTTATTTTATGTTATTTATTGGGAAAAATTAAAAGATATTTACTTAAATCTTCTCCAACGTGAAAAACAGCTTTGCTACTTGTGTTTTTAGCTGAATCGGTGTGTTTTTTAAATGATTTATTTCATGGAGTGGATGTATGTGGAGAGTATTCTCATACGCATCTGGAAAAATTCAACATAATCAAATTTGTTTTTCATTTGACACAAATGATATAACGTCATCAGTGGGTGAATGTAGCTAAGTACATTTACTCAAGTAGTTAAGTACATATTTGAGGAGTATTTCTATTTCAGACTACTTTATATTTCTACACCACAACAAAAAAAAAATCTTTTTGACGACTTATTTTCCAAAGTTATACAGTCAAAACATATGTTGAGCCAATAAAAAGTGTTACATTGTTCCACATTAAACTATCCAACAGAACATAAAACACTTAAACTCAACCAACCACAACAGTATATAGCTACTTTGCTACACAGTGATACATCTGTTTAATAATCTAATGATAAAATATATGATAGTATAACACGCACAGAGTTTTTTGCATTGAGTACTTTTATTTTTGATAGAAGTACATTTTGCTTGTGATGGAGTGTTGCTACTTTTACTCAAGGATCAGATATTTCCACCGCCACTGCGTGTGCTGTTGATTTATTTGTCATGCAGCAGATTATTATAAGTATACTGGAAATGAGGATCCAAACGAACAGCACAGACTGTATTTCTTTCTTCTTTTTTTTTTTTTTGCTTTGTCGCATGAATTATGAGTGTAAGTGCTGTGGGAGTAATGAGTGGGGACTTTGTGTAATGGGTGCCACGGAAAACAAGTCCACGATTGTGGCTCATGTGAATAAGCATGCATAAATAAGGAGAATCATCATCACGTGTAGGCTACGTGTTCAAAGTTTCAGTTCAGTCTGCCTGTGCTATGTTTTGTGAGCTTACATTCATTTTCCTCTTGTTTTCTGTTCCACTGTACGTCTCACGGCGTTTCGGGGCAAAATATTAAGCTTTTGTTAGCAAGGGCAAAGGTGGGGAGTCGGGTGGAGTGCGTCATAAAGTAGGGGAGGTATTTAATAATGAATTATAACATGTGCATTGTTATCTGTGCATACATTTGCAGGAATTTACATCAAAGACAGAGTAGATACTGTCTGTGTGTGAAAAAGAGAACAAGACAAGTAGAAAAAAAAAAGAGTACCATATATGGAAAAGACGTCGCCTAGCAACCGGCTCTGCCTTCAGCCCAATTTTCCATGACACACACGCTGAACTCTGAATGCAAGACGGCATCGCTACAAGTGTGTGTGTCTCTGAGTATGCATGTTTGAGCAAGTATCTGCTCACGTCACAGCGTGTACACAATGTACCTGGTTTGACTGGGAGCTGACAGCATGGCCACAGCTTTTTAAAGCCAATAACAAAACACACACACACACACACCCTCTGTCTTATAACTAATTACATAGTTTGTACATAACTTCAAGATGACAGAATGTGTCCATTAAAAAAAAAAAAACAAGCTCTTATCAGAAACCACAGGCCAACGTCATCCTGTTTGTTACAACAGCTCAAGTGCAACTCCTCAGGTTGCTCATTTCCTGGCTCTTAGTGTAATAGCCAGGAAATTACACTGTCCACTTACTCGCCGATACAAATGATCATTACTGTAACTGGAAGCCAATTAACACGATTGCATTGCGGAGAAATGTGACCTAAAAGACTGGACATTAAGAGGATTGTTCTTTTTTCATCAAGTGGTATTTCTTTTCTCTGTTCTTCAAACATTGAACTGAATATCTTTGAGTTTAAGACTGCTGGACAGAAAAAACAAGATATTTGAAGATGACAAGACATTTGAAATGATTTTTTGTTTTACTATTTTCTGGCTTTTTTAATTGGCAGCTTAATTGATAATGTTAATAGTATCTGCACTAAAGCTGTGAGACTTTAAATTGGTCATCTGAACCTTTAGGATACACAATACAGTGATGATTAAAAGGTCTTTGTGGATCATGTTTAGGTTTATTCAACATTTTAACATTACATTAAGATAATGAGCTTTTTTGCGTTTGCTGTGTTTGTTATATAGTTAGATTTTACATGTTTTATCATTGTTTTAATGAATAATTTAACATCTGACCAAGTGGCAACTTAAAAGTTAACTTTTTTCACACTGAAACTCAAACGTGTCACATTTTTCTCTGTGTCATGAGTCTTTCTCTGGAAAAATGAAACAAAATACCAGACATGGGAGGAACGTCTATTGCGGAAAAATAACTGGGGTGAGATTATTAAAAAACATAGTCTACAATTACAACTTCTGACAGGTTTCTAAGATCTAAGCAGCACAATATGATTGTTTACAGTCAAACATCTTTCAGCATGCATGTAGGATGACGTGGCCTGAACAGAAAACCTGGACATACAGGATTCACACACTGCTGAGAAAAAAAAACTGGAAGACCGTCTCCAGTGGAGACATCCTGTTTTTAAAACTGGTGTCATTCCAAGCATTTCTAGTCAGCAGTTTATCAAAGCCTCCTGACTCAGGAGGGGGGGGACATCATGACTTCCTACTTGGAAATTTTAAACTGCATCTCGTGTCTGGAGGAGAGGAAACCTGACCACATCTAGATTTCTTAGATAGCACCTGTTGAGTCTATCTATGAATGAGCTGTACAGTACTCAAGTGGTAATTAGATGACAAATAATTCAAACCAGTGCGAGCATGAGCCACTGGAGTAAAGAGACACATCAGTGGGATGTTGGAGATAAGGGTCGGTTTCCTCTTCTTTGATTTAAATTTCATATCATCGTGTGTCATTATCAGGGTTGTGTGAATCCAATCGTTGAGGCTTTCAACCACATATTTAACAAATGTTTTTTGTTATTTAAAACAAAACCACATGAGACACACAGCATATAGCAAACCTCCTGATCACCTGGGGGGCTTTATTCATGCAGTTTGCACATCAGCACTTCCAAGGAGCATCATATCCTGAGTATCAATTACCCTAAAATACCAATATGACGTAGTGTGAACAGCTCTGAGCAGCTTAGATCCAAGGACTGATGTGACAGGCACTGTGCAGTGAGTATTTGTGTGCGATAGCCATACAACAGTAAATATGGAAATACACGTGTGACTCAAAGTGTCTGTGGCAAAAGCTGTTGCAGGTTGCTGACCTACATGCAGTGTGTCTAAATGTGTGCCTGCATGGATTTGTACACATTCGCATCCACACTTTCCCATTGTTTTTAGCATCTGTGGAGCAATTTTGCACCTGACACCATGGTGAAAGAATATACATACTGTATGTCAGCCATGATATATGGCTGATTATTCAATATTTGCATTTTGCATGTAGTATTTTTGTAACAGGGCACAGCTGACACTTCATAAATAAAAATGAAACTCTTGTCAGGTCATTGAACTGCACACACACACACTCAACAACAGTGGTTTGTTGTGAAAAAAGTACTCACCCCTGTCCCATCGTCCGGGCTGCACATCGACCGGGCCGGAGACAGACTGGACTCGATGTCGCTCCCGGTGAAGTCGTCCTCGGACTCCTCGAAGGACGAGGCGGAGGACAGGCCGATGGAGGAGGAGTTGGACAGCTTCCTCGGGGAGCGCATCAGCGCTGGGGACCCTCCGCAACCGCTGTCCGAGCAGGGAGACTCATCATCTGGGTGAGGGTCCAGACATGAACCGGTGCTGAGCTCCGTCGTTCGGGTGCTCAGCAGGGCCGGTGTCCCCTGAGAGCGGGTCGGGCTGGGGTCTCTGGTTATGATGAGTTTGGGTATAGTTCCTGGGTAACCACGAGGGGTCTGATCAGAGTCCTTTGGGCTCTCTGTTTCACCTGGACTACAGTTGGTCTGGTCACCGGTCGCTTTGGGCGCACATGAAACGGTATTATGGTCTGTTTTTGTCATTTTAGCCTCGTGATCCTCCGGTACCGACAGTCCACCATCCAGAGGTTGATCCGGAGACAAAGTCCGCTTAGTGTCCGGGTCAGAGGTGAGCAGCGGGGCTGAACTCAGACTCTTTAATTCTCTAATCTCACGAACAACACGATCCTGGTTGTTTCCCCCCAGTAGCTGATCTTCCATGGCCCTCGTCGAGGGGTCCGAGGCATTGTCCTCTCGCCCGGGTTTCGGCTCCTTGCAGCCCGCACCGCTGACTTCACCGGTCCGCGTTTCCAAACCCGACGCATCGGACGGGCCAGCCGTTGTCTCCCGGCTCACCTGGATAGCTTCTTCGGTGCTCTCATCTAGGCCGGATGGTGTCTCAAAACAACCCGGGGATGCTCGCTGTTCCCCAGCCGTCGACGCAACCTCGTCCCTCGGCAACTTTCCTACTCTGTGATCGCGGCGCGTTGCTGGATCTCTGGCTCCGTTTCCGCAACCTAAATCGGCCTCAGTTTGGCTGGAGTCTCGCTTTCTCCTTCCCAAACACGACAACACTTTATTTTTCATCGGATTCCTGTTCATCTGCTGGCTCTGCCGCTTCTCCCCGCTCCTAAATCTGTGGATACGGAGCCGCTGAGTTGTGTCGCCTGCTTTCCATTTCGCTCTGCCTGAGCTGTCGGTGGTGGTGTGCGATAGATCCGAGCGAGTTTGGCCCATCCTGCATGCCGTAGTAGTAACAGTGACCCAGACACACCCTCGCTGGTTGATTTTGAATAGCTGAAACCACTCAGACCGTGACTCTTACAATGTACAGTAAGCCATTAGTCACTGAATCCATTCATAAAGCCTAGGAATATTACATTCCTCCGTGCCTTTTTTCCATGTTGAATCTGTGAGAACAAACAGATGATGAATAATTTAGTAAAGACAATAACCCATGAGTAATACCATACTGTAACAATACACTCCCTTACTGTAATCAGACTCATAATATAATCATTAACAGCACCCAGTAAACACTGGATGTTATTAATCACACGCCTGGCTCTAGGAAAAGCAATTAATCTGTGATTTATCAGTGCTGAAATTCAGATTTTTATTTCCTGGAGCCGGCTATACAGGGCACAGAAACCAGCAGGGGAAAGTCAAATTAATCACACAAATACTGAGAGTATGATGACAGGAAAATGTGACAGGATTTAAACTTTGCAGTAAAACAGTTGAGTGCAAAGAAACTGAAGCAGTTTCAGCAGAGTTAGTCTGTGTAATACTGCCCTCATGTGACTGGACACGATGCTCATGTCCAAGTATCACTACAGTGTTTTCATGTAAGCTATCTGTAAAGTGTATTGTTTCATAAAAAGGAGTAGTTGTACAACATAAAAAAAGCTGCTGTGTAAGTTAAACTATAGAAAACATGTTGACTCAAACACACTATTTCACAACATCTGTAAGGCTGCCAAACTAATCTTTCACATTCCCTTATTTCTTCATTCAATTGAATAATCATTTGGACAGTTTCCCAGAGCTCATGGTGATGTCCTCCAGTTTGTTTGTTTTATCTAATCCACAAAACATACACCCGCCAGACACTTTTTACGATTAGGTACACCGATACAATCTAATGTGATCCAATACAACAGCTCTACCATAAATTTAACGTTTACAAAGCTTCTAAATGTTCAGGTTTTGTTGACACTGTCAGAGAGGTAGTAATTCAACTTCATGTTTGTTATTAAGGTTGTACTTTATATTGAGAAGTGGTCCTCTCATGTATGTAACTGCCCAAAATATTAGAAACACAACACAGTTCAACACCACTGCAAACTACAGTGTTAGCTTTAAAGATATAGTTCAAATAAAACCTCTCTGACTTTGTTAATCAAAACTGATTATCTTTGTAAAAGCAGAATTTATAACAGCAGCTGTATTGGATCACATAATGTCCAAACAGTCAAAACACAGGAAACACATGTTCTTGTGGTCAACTTCAATGTTCTCAATTCTAGATACAAACACAAAAGTTACGGTAAACTAAACTCTGAGACTTTTTTCCTGTTAAAGACACACTTTCATCATTTTTCCAGGACATGCAGCGTGGCATCCTGGAAATATTCACAGCATTTTACATTTGACCTGATGAGCTGTCTTTAACTGTCATTTGAAGCAGCAGTGCAGTCACCCTGCTGTCAGAGAGGAATGCTCACAGAAAGGAAATGAGACAGGAAGGATAACAATGGAAAAAACAGCTCATAATGAACCCCCACACACATACACACACACACACAGACACACGAGTACATTCTTGTGTAATCAAAATCATAAATAATCTTAAGTAATGACTCATAGCGGGGTAAATGACTGAGAGTCTTGCATGGCACAAGACATCCAGTGGATTATGTGAAACACAAGTGAACGCATCCATGCGCACAAAGTCAAACAGTTATACACTTTGTGGAAAGATGATTGTTCCTCTGCAAATATGTACGACACTAAAAAATGATCCATGATTAAAAAACAGTGTCATCTATGATGTATGTCAGCTACTCATCTTTATTTGTAATGCAAAGGACGCACTGTGACCACAGTGGAAAACATTTTGCATTAAAGCTAAGGTTTGGTAATCACTGAGATACTTGCTTTGAGAATACTTCACTTTTTGAGTTAATTGTTTGCCCGATGGAAACTTTCTCGAGTGGAAACTTTCTTAAATTTAGTAACATTTTAATACAGACACACAATAACACAAAGTCTAACCGTCAAACACACTTTGTGGGAAGATTGTCATTCCCCTGCAAACATGTACAACACTAAAAAGTGACATATAATTAAATAACTGTGTCATCTATGATGTGTGTCATCTACTCGTCTATATTTGTAATGACAAAGCCGCAGTGGAAAACACTTTGCATTAAAGGCGGGGTGAGATATGTACTTTTTGAGTTAGTTGTTTGACAAAATGTGATGAATTTACAGGTGGAAACTTTCTTAAATGTTTACATTTAATCACATTTTTAAGCCTAGGTGTTAATACAGACACACAATAACTGCCTAAAGCTGACAAAGAAACAATAACGTGATCATCCAGCTAACCTCCTGTTAGAAAATGTTAATCTTTTACTCACCAGACAGATCCTGAGTTCCTCCTCTTGTTGTGTGTGAAGCAGCTGTTAAATGCTGCCAGTGATGTGGAGGTTTATGACTTACAGCAGGGTGTGAAAGGGGATGTGCCTGCGGCTTATCTGTTTGGCTTGCAGTGCTGCTGCTGTGTGGAGGTTAGTATCAGCATGTGGTTCAAGTGAAAGAGGAAGAGGCTTGTCACAACAGGGGCAGGTCTTTAAAGTGACTCGAGCTATCCCAACCCGGGCTAAATGGAGTGATGTCAAATCGCGAATCCGTCCCCAAGTACAATATTTAAGAAGTGACCACAACAGTTGGTAGTTTAGTGAAATTAAAACGTTTGGTTTTATATTATATCTGATAATAAACATTGTCTAACGGACACGTATGTGACACGAGTCGGGTAGATTTTTTTTAAAGAGCTGCGTTCAAATGCTCCCCCGAAATTTCGAACTTATAACGCCAACCGCTCAAGCTTGATCTCATTTCAATTCATTTTTAAATACACAACGTTTTATTTTCACTCTGTCAATCAGTACATTCTTCTTTCTTGTTGCATTTCTAGAAAAAAGTACTATAATTAAAATTTAAATATGTTTTTAATGATTTAATATATTATTTCACAAGTTATATATATTTAATATTTATTTACATTTAATAACACAACACTCACTATACATTTTTAATGCCATAATGTCTTATTTATTTATTTATTTATTTAATAGTAAGCCCTGGTTTCTCCGTTTTGAAAATGTATTATGATTTCACATGCTGGTTTTGAGTTCGCCGACAGCACTTTAATGCATCATGTGTTTCCTTTAGTCAATCGCGTATATTTTGTCGTTTGTGTATCAAAGTGTTTGATTTTTACCTTCAAGTTGATCAAGTAAACAACCATCATCATTCACAATCTGTGTTTTTTTTTTTTTTTTTGTTTGTTTGTTTTTTTTTTTACCAATATGCTTCTTTTGATAGCGCCATCGTTTATTTTTTAACAAACGCAAACGTTAGTAACATTGGTACATCTGGCTTTCCGTAGTGCGGATGTAGTGTCTCTCAGCCATCCGTAGGTCTCCGGCGTGACATTCACCGGGTTGTGTAAAAGGAGGAATACGACCATCCTGTGTCCGACCAAGCCGTCGTCAAAATGAGAGTACTAAAAGCGGGTCTGTGTTTGGCCAAAACGCACCTTTTGGCACCAGGAAGCGTCACTCTTAAAAAGGTAACATGAGGTTTCTGCAGTTATTTGACATCAGAGCTCAGCCGAGCTGCTCTGCCTTCATTTCACAATAAGTAAACAGACAGAAAGAGGCTTTGGATATCGATCGTCCTCTGTTTTATCCCCACAGGTTCTCATCAACAGCTGTCGGACATGTTCCTCTGGTATCTTCCCCAACGAGAGGATCCGCAACATCGGGATCTCAGCCCACATCGACTCTGGGAAGACCACCCTGACCGAGCGCGTCCTCTATTACACCGGCAGGATAGCAGAGATCCACGAGGTGAGTGCCGGGCCTGTGTTTGTGTATTAATCCAGGTGTTGCTCCTCTCAGGTGATGTTTGTGTCCAGCAGTCATGAGGTGTTTTCCCTCTTTTAGGTGAAGGGGAAGGACGGTGTTGGAGCCACTATGGACTCTATGGAGCTGGAGAGACAGAGAGGCATCACCATCCAGTCAGCTGCTACATACACTGTGTGGAAGAATAACAACATCAACATCATTGACACACCAGGTACTAAATGTTGTACCTGATCTGTGGCTGGACAAAATTTGCATATGGCCCCTTTTGAACACTTATTTGTGGTCACGTGGGTAGGTGCAATGGACTTGAGTAACATTTCAAGTCAAGTGGGTTTTATTGTCATTTCAACCATATACACAGTACGCAGTGAAACATGACAGTGTTTCGCCAAGGACCATGGTGCTACATGAAACTTAAAAGTTCAGACAGGAGTACATTAAAGTGCACACACGACAAAATACAAAAGGGCTACATGAAGTGCTGTATGTACTAAACAATGTGACAAGAAACAACAGAGTATAACAGACTTGGTGTGCGTGTACATATGCAACGTATGGATGTATACAGTTGTGACGTAGATATTGAAAAAAATGAAAGATTAAAGGTGCAAGGGCGCATGGGTATATATGCAACGTGCACTTTGTTTTATGTCTGCAGTAGATCAACAGTCTTTTTAATGTTTTGCTGTTGTTTAACAGTTTGATTGCCTGTGTGAAGAAACTCCATCCTGGCAGTATTGGTCCATAAACTGCTGAACCCTCTGCCTGAAGGCAGCAGGGAGAAGAGTACATGGGAGGGGTGTGATGAATCATCCACAGTGCTTGTGGCCTTGTGCAGGCAGCATGTGTTGTAGATGTCTGTGACAGAGCTGAGAGAGACCCCGGTGGTCTTTTCAGCAGTCTTCACAATCTGCTGTAGGGCCTTGCAGTCAGACACCGCTGTGATGTCACTTCCTCAGATGCTCTCAATAGTCCCTCTGTAGAAAGTGGTCAGAATCAGGAGTGGCAGGTGAGCTCTCTGCATCCTCCGCAGGAAGTAGAGATGCTGTTGAGCTTTCTTTGTGATGTGTCTGGTGTTCAAGGTCCATGTGAGATCATTGTTATGTGGACACCCAGGAACTTGGAGCTCTGGAGAGGTCTGTTTTAAAAATGAATGGTCAAACTGGAGCAGCAGAGGCTGAGATATCTTGACTTGTGAGACTTGTGTTAAGTCTTGAGTCATGTCATGTGATGTCGTGCTTCAGTGGTGCATCCTCTCAAACAAGAAGGGAGTGGTGCGAAAACAAATAATGTAATGATGTTCAATGCAAGAACATGTGATGCAATTGAGGTGCAGAGGTGTGACCAGCGTCTCTGTTTTGTAGAAGTAAAAGGATTTTGTTGAAACTTTTAACTTTTATTGGGGGAAAAACAAAAATGCTCAATCAATTTCAAACTGCATTGTTCTGAATCATGAAGAGGAAGCCTCAAAATGTGGTGCAAAACAAAATAAAGGCAGACTTCAAGTATTTTCTGGGGCATCCTGGTGGTGCTGATCATTTAATCATCCCTGGTTGGACCCTATCTCCTCATTTTCTGTCAACTCTTTACTGTACTAACCACGATAACAACAAGCTTGAAATGATGAATCTTTACCAGCTTCAGGACTGAACCTCATAAATAAAAAGTGTCATATAAAGTACATTTTTTTTCTTAATGTCACTCTCCGTGTTGCTCCTCCAGGTCACGTGGACTTTACCATCGAAGTGGAGCGAGCGCTGCGAGTGTTGGACGGAGCTGTGCTGGTTCTGTGTGCGGTTGGAGGGGTCCAGTGTCAGACCATGACCGTGAACAGGCAGATGAAACGCTACAACGTCCCCTTCCTCACCTTCATCAACAAGCTGGACCGCATGGGAGCCAACCCAAGCCGAGCCCTGCAGCAGATGAGGTGCGGCACATCTTAAAAAACAATACATTAACCAGCTCTGTTTGCATGATACTCTGTTTTTATGTCTCTCTTTTGTGCTGCCTTCACTGGTCATTATTTCACAAACACTGTTTTAATCAGCCGTGCCTTTCCTTCCTGTATTTTTGTTCAAACTCTGACTTATTCTTTGTCTTCTTCAGAACCAAACTGAACCACAATGCAGCGTTTGTGAGCATCCCCATCGGCCTGGAGGGGAACATGCGTGGTATCATTGACCTTGTAGAGGAGCGGAGCATGTATTTCGAAGGACCTTTTGGGTGAGTGATTCCTACTGTGGTAGCTTGATCATGACGAGATCCCTTTCTGTCATGGTGTAAACTGAGTATTTTTTTTTATCTGCACTATGAAGCTAATTGAGACAACTTCTTCCTCCCTGCAGTCAAACGATCCGTTATGATGAGATTCCAGCAGATTTCCGTGCTGAGGCTGCAGACCGGAGGCAGGAACTGGTGGAGTGTGTGGCTAACGCTGATGAAATCTTGGGAGAGATGTTCTTGGAGGAAAAGATTCCAACCAATGACGACCTGAAGGTTTGTGTCTTTTTTTAAAAGAGGGAGAACTTGTGTAAAATCTGCAAAATATAACAAGAAAAGCACCTCTTGCTGTCAGAAATTCGGACTGGTTCATCCTTAGTTTTAAAATAATCTTCACAATAAGTTCTTGACATTACATATTAAAAAAACAAATATTAAGGTTACACAGCTGTGCTAGAAGCTCTGTGAGGTTGCACACATGCATAATGGTGCTTGGAGCTGAACACTGGCATGCTAACATGCTTACAATGATAATGCTAACATGTCGATGATTATCAGGTATGATGTTTTCTATCATAGTTTGGCATGTTAGCATGCTAACATTAGCAAATTAGCACTATATACAAAGTTCAGCTGAGGCTGTTGGAAATGAAATTATACACTCAGGTCTTTGGTCACAAACCAAATTCCTGGAAAATAAAAAAGTACCTGATGTTCAATAAAAGGTTAAGGGATCACCCAAGTGATTGTGATTTATCTTGTGGGGGACATGAATGTAATCAGTGTAATTGAGTTCATGGCAATCGGTCCGATAATTATCATGACGTTTTACTCAAAACCACAAATGTCAATCTCATGGTGACGCTGAAGGCAAATTCAGAGCATCACCAAAGTCAGTATGATTCTCTGGTTGCCATGAATATAAGTCCCAAATTTCATCACAATCTTTCCGATAGTTGTCAGAACATTTAATTAAAAACCTAAAATGTCAACCAATCCAACCAACACCAACATAAGATCTTTTTTTAGATCTTTGAGATCTAATTTTGACCTCCTTCAAAGCATGACATTATTTAAACTCAACAAACAACTCGGGACACCAAAACTGGGACATGAGCCCTGTGTGTGAACGAATAATAAAAATGTTGTGACTTCACTGTCTTCCAGGCTGCAATCCGCCGGGCTACCGTGCAGCGTCTCTTCACTCCAGTGTTGGTGGGCACAGCGTTGAAGAACAAGGGCGTCCAGCCTCTACTGGACGCTGTCCTGGATTACCTGCCCAACCCCACTGAAGTCAAAAACTATGCTATCCTCAATGACGAGTGAGTGTGGACCAGCAAAGTCTCCTCAAATAGCAAGAGTAGATGAAATATTATGTAATTTAAGAAACTTTGTGCACTAATGTCAGTGTGTTTGTTTGTGTTAGAGATGCTAATAAAACATCCAAGATTCAAATGGATCCCACAAGAGACTCTACACATCCTTATGTTGGTCTGGCCTTCAAACTGGAGGTAAGATATTATTCTTTATCTTTATTCTGTCACTTTTGCTTAACAGGAAGATCTCAATCCGTCATACTTTGTTTCCTGTGATATTTTTTAATGAACAGGCAGGGCGATTTGGCCAGCTGACGTATGTGCGGGTGTACCAGGGCTGTTTAAAGAAGGGAGAATACATCTACAACACACGCACGAGCAAGAAAGTCAGAGTTCAGAGGCTTGTGCGTCTCCACGCTGACCAGATGGAGGTGAGAACATGCTATTTTACGTCAGCGGGCTGACGGAGGTCAGCCTTTTTCCATCTGTGGTTTGCAGTTTAGACATCAAAGGAACATGACTGGTCAAAGTTGTGAAGTTCCTCCTTTGGCAGCAGTCAAATGTGGTAGATAACAACCACATCCCCTGTGATATCAGAGTAACATGTTTCCATTCTTCTTGCATCAAAACAACACATTAAACTGTTAATTATTTATTAATAATGAACACTTTGTCCACTTGTTCTCACCATCCTTTTGTTTACTTTCTGTCCATGCTGTTGTCAGGATGTGGATGAGGTCTATGCAGGCGATATATGCGCTCTGTTTGGGATTGACTGTGCGAGTGGAGACACTTTTACATCAAGAACCAGCATTAACCTCTCCATGGTGAGCAAGAAACCTGCTTGTTTTGGTGGGATTATTCATCTTTTCCTTCTTTGCTCGATGATATAAAGAGAATTTTGTTTTTATTTGTCACCACAGGAGTCTATTCATATCCCAGAGCCTGTCATTTCCATGGCAATGAAGCCAGCCAACAAGGTAAAAACACCGTAATTTACCCATACGTACTGTAGAAATCCAACTCTAGACTCTAAATTGTGTCCACTAACTCTTCTCTCCTGTTACTATTTTAACTAGAACGACCTGGATAAATTCTCCAAAGGTATTAACCGTTTCACCAGAGAAGATCCGACGTTCAGAGTGCATTTTGACACCGAGAGCAAAGAAACCATCATCTCAGGCATGGGCGAGCTGCATCTTGAAATCTACTCCCAGGTAACCAGTCAGAGAATGCTTTGTTGCAGGATGCATGTTTAATGCAAGATGTCTCTTACTGATGCTTTATATTAAGTTATTTTTTTATTTATGGATGTTTGGAGCCGTCAGATGTAATTTCTCTCCAATACTCTGTCCTATTTGCTCTTTTAAGTGCTGTTAAACTCTTGTCTTTGCGGCTGTCACTGTTTGTCTCTATGATGTTAAAGATGCTTGTAACCTGATAAGAGACATAGCTGCACCACAAACCACATGCTATCAAGCGTCAGTGTTTTTAGAGTGAGATCTAGACAAGATCTCACTCAGACTGACTGCACATTAAAAAGTTTCCTGACCTGTCTTTGGTTTGTTGTTGCAGAGGATGGAGAGGGAATACAACTGTCCCTGTGTGATGGGGAAACCCAAAGTGGCTTTCAGAGAGTCCATCACCAGTCCTGTATCGTAAGTGCTCATCTCCTGACTCACACAAACTGAGGCAACACTCTGTATAAACAGTTTATTGTGGCTAATATACAATAGCAACCAAAAGTAGCACCACGTACAGATATCATGATAAATGATGCGTTCCACCGACAGCAAACCTTGGCTTAGTTTGCAGCATTTACAAGATGGTGAGCATCAAGATGTTGTTTTGGTTGTAATGGCAGAGTGCGATGAAGGTCAGCAGTTTAGTTTGTGTTTGGAGGTTTGTCACAATCATGGCAGTGTGGCAGCTGGTCCATCTTGAGCATGTGAACTCCCTCTGCAGGAGACCAGGTGAACAGCAGTTTCCAGTGAAGTATTTCCTACAAAAATAACACGAGATTTAGTAAAATATCTTGTTTAAAATGTCTTTACAAAACAAAAGCCCTTTTCCACATTTTTTTCATACATGTACATATGCGTATATACATAAAAGTATTGCATCCAATAGATCCCGTGGAACTCAGTCCATAAAAGAAAATTAAAAAAGACAACACTCTGCCCTCCATTTCCCTTTCTAGGTATATGTATCCAAATATATCCTTATATATTTAAACCAGGGTACCCAACCATAGCTTTGTCTCGCAGTAAATTACAAAAATTCGCTTTCTTTTATGATTAAAAGGGATTAAATAAAGTAGTTTTTTATTAGTTTGAACAAGAAAAGATAAGACAAAGCTTTAGACCTTCAGATTGGTCAGTTTACAGATTAAGTTTAATATGATAATAAATGGTTACCTGGGACACCATATCATGCAGCAGTATGTGATAGTCAAACTTCAGCTGGTCACACTCAGTCGGCTGTGAAAAAAAGAAGACAAATGATGGAAACAGATATTCAGCAAGTTTGTAGCTTCATCTTCAGCTTCCTGTTTGCTGAATATGTCACATCATGGAAGATTATTTGTATCTCTGAAGAAGGTCTATGACCTCTTTAATAAATAGATGAGATAGATGCACCAAAGCTCTTTAGTGTTCATAGTGTGCACCTGAATACTGACCATGCTCTGTAGACTGTGCTGTACATTAATTATAGATTGTGTCCTTTTAAAAAGGCAGAAAAGTGATCCAATTACAATTTTCGAGTAAACAAGAGAAAAACACGACCCACCAGCTGCGTGACGTTGGCCACCTGAGCCATGTTGTACAGAGTGTTTTCAGTGGATTCGTTCAGCATGACGAAGCTGGAGGCCACGGTGCCGAGGTGCCAGAAAGGCTTCATGTCGGGCTCCATGTGACCGTAGCTGTCTGTTGATCAGAACATCAGCGAGTTATCAAGGAAGTTTATGCATACGTGGTGCTTGAGTGTGTCACATATATCTCGTCACGTAAACAAACTGTTGTTTCTCAGTATTCTCAAGAAAAACAGGGCGTCCACTCCAAAAAAAAAAACGCAAAGTGTAACAGTGTTGAAATTCCAAATGCTGCAATCTCAAACTGCTCATGTTGTGAAATATCTGACTTTGTGTTTTGATCAGGAGCCAAATAGTGCGTACATTTTGTTTTACCGTACATACCAGGTAGATGATGTGCCGTCAGCAGGGTTTGGTTCATCTTGTACTGTTGGTACAAAGCTTCTTCTTGAGCTTTAGTGTCGTTTTTAAGGAGCTCCACACACGAGGCCTGGACCTCGGGCGAGTGCTGCTGCTCTCCTCTCGGAAAGAAAATCTCTGCAGAGCATTTCTCTGTAGCCTGGATTCATTTATGAATATTGGATTAAAAAGAAGCAAACAGAAGGCAGGTGTGATAAAAGAAGAAGTGGAGGGGACTATGCACAGCAAAGGCGTAGTCTAGTTGTTACCATGGCAGCCAGTGAGTCAAGGTTGCACCACATTGCCTCCTTTTATGTGCTGTTTAGTTAAATCTTGTCAAACCTGCTTGCTGTAAAGCCAGATGTTATTCATCTGGACACACTAAATAAATCTTAAGATGAACATAACTTTCCTTAAGCACAGTAACTATTGAAATGTTAAGGATAAATGCAGCTATCAAACATCTGTTATCCCTGTTTGAGACGTTTATATGCAAGTGTGGTTAAAATGTTTTTAACTATCTAATTTAGGAACACTTTATGTAGTTTTTTCATATATTTTTAGACTTCTTTTTAACATTTGTGAAAGGAACACAAATATCAAACAAATTAAGAAATAAAACCAAGTTTAAGGCACGTTACGATGTGTTAATGAAGCTTGATTGAAGGCCGTGTCTCAGTGTGATAAATGATCATATCTTACATTGCTGATCGTCTCCTGCACTGAGATCTCCAGTTGATACTTTCTTCCCGAGTCTCCCACATCCTTAAAAAGGAAACAAACAAAGTTAGATTGGAGTCAGAACGTGTATCCCTTCACTTTAAACTAAACTGTAAAGTTCAGCTGACCTCTGCATTTCCACTGTAGACCCTGTCCAGATGAAACAACCTGTATGGAGAGCCGTAGCGGGTGTTGAGGTGGTGTTGGACCACTTGGGCTGCCCTGCGAGCAGGGTAGTGATTGGGATTCAGCTCTCCAGTCGCCATCACATACTCCTCTGGCTCCTCTTGTTCTAGTACTTCTTGCTGTTAATCCACAGCCAGTACAAACAATGAAAGAGAGAGAGAGGGGATAATGAAATGATAAAGAAAATAACTTCCTGTCATGAACAGGGATAGGCTTCTAACCCCTGAAGGACTTTGACTCTCAGCTGTCAGCAGGGTGGAGCTTTTGTCTTGTGTTGAAAAGCTTCAGAAACAAGGAGAACATCCACAGAGCAAAGTGGAAAAGAAAACAAATACGTAGAAGAGGGAGTACGGGGTGAAGAGGTGTGCAGCTGATAAATGTGATTGATTAAAGAAGGGAGTGTGATCTCGCCTATACCTGGAATGCTGTAACTCCCCACCCGATAACTTGGCAGGTGGAAAGTTTTATCCGTCCAGTGTTCAGTCTCAGCTGGTCCTCATGCAAATAGAAAGACTACTTCCCACTTCCTGACACAAGAGCTCTTCGAGGACTGCCCCCTTTTTACTTAAAGAGACAGTATTCTTTTCTGTGTCCTCCTTATTGAATCAGCTTTACATAGCAAGTAAATAGACACTATTACACTGTTATACAGGAAATGTCAGATTAAGCTTCAGATTTAATGTTTATTTTTTTAATTTAAGTAGTTCAGTAACTGTAAACTCAGTAAGAGTAAACTCAGTGTTTTCTAAAGGGTATTTAAAGGTGTATTTTTGTTTTTGTTTGGTGCTGTAATCTGATTGGTGCATCTGTTTTTGGTGGAGCTACAATGTTCGACAGTGTTGCATCAATTAGGGATATTCCCAACCACTAATTTCCCTGTTTCCCTGTCCTGTTTTCTGCAGGTTTGACTTCACTCATAAGAAGCAGACCGGCGGCTCTGGGCAATACGGTAAAGTTACAGGAGTCCTTGAGCCTCTTGAGCAAGAGCACTACACCAAGCTGGAGTTTGAAGACCAGACTGTCGGAACAAACGTCCCGAAGCAGTTTGTACCAGCTGTTGAGAAGGTTAATTTCCCCTAACTTTAATGTCCTGTATAGACGTGAAATAGCTTAAAACGATTCTCTCTCATCACTTGTTTCTTCCCATCATGCTGCAGGGCTTCAGGGAGGCCTGTGAGAAGGGACCCCTGACTGGACACAAGATCTCAGGAGTCAGATTCCTCCTGGAAGACGGCGCACATCACATGGTCGACTCCAATGAGCTTTCCTTCATCCGTGCAGGAGAGGGAGCTCTAAAACAAGGTGAGGGCGACCGTAGATCTGACCTCCTGTTTCATTTTATTACATTCTGTGTTGGCTTCACCTCTGTTGTTGCGCGTGTACATTAAGCGCTGATTTCTTCGTGATCTCTGCAGCTATGGAAAAGGCCAACACAATCATCCTGGAGCCGATCATGTCGGTGGAAATCGTAGCGCCTCAGGAGTTTCAGGGAACAGTGATTGCAGGTGTAAACCGTCGACATGGTGTTATCACGGGACAGGACGGAGCTGAAGGATACTTCACTCTGTACGCTGATGTGAGTCCAGCTTGTACTCTTTTAACAGACAGCAAGTATCTACAGTCTTTTAGCTTATAGTATCTGTTCTCTCATCCTTCCCCACCATTCGAATTTGACTAATTTCAGCCTGCTTCTCACAACAGATTCCACTAAATGACATGTTCGGCTACGCCACAGAACTACGCTCCTGCACTGAGGTAAGTTATAGTATAAGTTACACATCCATCCATCCATATTCTTACTTATCTGGGACCATGTCACGGAGGCAGCAGGTTTAGCAGGGCATTCCAGCTCATGCGCCATCTCATTCTTTCAGTCACTATCCAAAGCTCATGACCCTAGGTGAGGGTTAGAACGTAGATGGACTGGAAATCAAGAGGTTGTCCAGCTCTACTCCCCACAACGGTTCAGTACAGCGTCCACAGTACGCCGCACCAACCAACTGGTCCTTCTCACGCTCCGTCTTCCCATCAGTCATGAACAAGATCCCAAGATACTTGAACTCCTTCGTTTGGGGCAGCAACTCGCTCCCAACCTACACGACCTGCTGTGTAAATTCTTGTATTAATAACACACTAACCCTCTCAAAAAAAACAACAAAAAAAAACGTGTACTTTCCCTTACTATTTGAGAGATGATTGATAAATCTGCACATTTGCTAAACACTGGGCTTAAACACTAGTGTCTTTGAGAAGACTGAATGTAATGTAAATAAAAATATAGATTACACTTTTTACCTGGAAAAACGTGCAGGAATTTTTCCAGTCTTGGCTGCCGTCTTCCTCTTACGCTGTAAATGCAAGCTCCAACGAGAAGAATTACGTAGCCCAAGAGGTGAAACTAAAGTCTGAAAATCACCCTCTGCTGCTCAAAAGTCTTATTGCAGGGAGCTCACAGTCATGACTGAAGGAGACTCAAAGGAGAGTAACATCATGTTGATACTGTGAACTGTTCAGAGAGAAAATAAAGCTCAAACTGGAAACATGTGGGGGGGCGAGAATGGTTTGAAATACACCATACACACTTTTTACACAATTAACGTCTTCTGTCATTGTGTATTCAGGGAAAAGGGGAGTACACCATGGATTACAGCAGATACCAGCCCTGCCTGCCAGCCACACAAGAGGAACTCGTCCACAAATACCTCGAGGCTACAGGCCAGCTGCCCGCAAAGAAGAACAAGTGGAAGAACTGAAAAGTGTTAAAACTACTGAACTCTGACACCGTCCCTCGTCCTTCTGCCCATCTCCAATAACTCGACAATAAGATGTTTGTTTTGTAGCTGAAGCTATTTCCTCCCTGATATTTGACCCCTGTAGGAAACCTATTTATTACCTTGATTATAGCACCATTTGACCCCTCATCTCTGCAGCCAGATGGTGGTCGGTAAGGAAAGCTCAGTGTTTTGACTTGAGCTTCAAATAACGTTTGTACTATGTACAGAACAGAAATGATTGCAACAAAGATATATATCCATCTTTTTAAAGTGTAGTTCTTTTCCTGTGCAGATCATTTATGTCTCAACAACTTCTTAGAAACGCTTGATTACATTCTTCTTGAACAATTTGTGCAGATATTTCACATGAGCTCTGCAACTGTGCAAAAAGAAACCACTGGATCTAGTTACTTTCTCACCTGTCCAGCGATGTCGGTTTGCTCCACTGTCTCTGGGACGCTGTTGGGATGAGCCGACATGTCCGCTGAGTCACCTTCAGGTCTCATCGTCACATTGGGGCTCCCAGTTACCCCATTTAACACAGCCAAAACAACGATGAGCCTCACACTCATTATAATATGCCGTAAAACACAAAGATGCCGGAGAAAAAGGAAAAGACCACTTCTGTGAAGGAGTGCAGGCGAGGAAATGAGCCTCCTGTCAATGTTGAGTTATATAACAGAGAAAGGAGGGAGGGGAAGCAGAGAGAAGAGACTTTCCAGATCCTGCTGTCTTCCTGTTTATTTTTTTTGCCCTCCTGACTAAACAAACTGCGTCTCTTTATCTGTCCTTCGTATGCTCTCATGCAACTCACTTAAATTGTCAGCCCCTGAACGTCTCAGCACCCTCACAAGAGGAGCTGATTAGTTTAGACACGAATTAGAGCTGCTGCATGAAGCAGCTGTGATTAATATGTGAGCTTGATGGGTTGCAGCCTCGTCTGCTAGATTAAGTAGGGGAGCAATTAACCATGTTCTGGCAATTTGGGGTAGTTAAAACATAAAATCTACACAGTGTAAGATTAAAGAGGAGAGTGATGCAACATCAGAACGGAAGCTCATCATAATTAGACTTCAAACAGAATATTTTCATGTGCAAGACCAGTTTCTCAGTATGTGCTTTGCAAAATACGCTCTCTTAAATACTTCAGAGATCATTAACCACAGACTGTAATACTTTTTGAGAGAAACTGAAAAACTTGGATCTGATTTAGTGAACAACACATTTTGTTTGATAAAAGAAAAGAAGTTAGAGTGGAAAGTTCAAATTTTAACTTATTTAAAGTTAAATCTTGATTGTGGAAAAAGCAGTTGACAGAAATAACCTCACCCTAAACTCTGTTCTTGATTTATAACATATCACTCTCCTTGTTCGGACATTAGCTGAGTTATCTTGATAAAAGAGGAAGCAAAGACTGGAGGGAGAAATTCTTAAAATGGCTGAAGATGGCATGTCTTATTTTTTTAAATGTACATACATACCTTCATGTTTTATAACGCTGGATCAGACTATGGCCATTAAAAATAAACTGCTGAACTCTCTGTCAAAATACGTCAAAATATTTGTCAAAATACTGAAATGAGAGAGAAAAGGGTCAGGAAAACTTTAATTGGCTTAATGTGATCTATAAAATCAATGACAAATTATTGAAACAGAACTGAAAGGCTTTTCATCATCACTGAGTCACACTGTTGCAGTTAATGTAACTGAAATCAACTAAATAACACCACAAAGACTACAATACAATATTCATTTAATCCCTTTAATACACAGTTGGACTTATTGACTTACTGAAGACACTTAAACTCTGTAATAAAAGCCTAAAAACTACATTTAAGACACAGAGCACATCTCAGTCAACTTGCTCTTCTTCCTCCTCTTCTTCACCTGATGGAAAGCTGCTGTACTCTGAGCATCATGTCTGCTTGTACAACTCTGACTTGTCTCAGAGGTTTGTCTTTTATATTCATGGTTGTTACTTCCCAGCTGCACATTTCGGGGCAGGTTATCAATAAGCTCGTAGAGGGTGAAGATGCAGAAGCAGATCTCGTCGTAAGCTGTCTTGCTGCCGCACTCAAACAGGCAGGCAAAGGCCACAGCGGGCGGTGCGCCAGGTGAGGGTGGCAACTCCAGATAGGCGAGGTCCGAGTAGGCACTCGGGCCCTCGTAGATCACCCAGGGGCCGCGCCAACTGTCTGGATCCCGGGGAAATAAGCTGAGGAACACACCCAGATCCTTGCGGGCATTGTTCCACGTTGGGTGGGAGTACACCACCCAGGTGGGGGTGAGGAAGTCTGGAGGGGCTTTGATGTTTGGTGATGGAGAGTTGGTGTGGTTTGAGTCTGTCATGCAGGATGTCCAGTGTCTGCAGTGATGTATAGGTTGGTGTAAGTGATGGTTAAGAGTATGACACAAATGTAACGGGGCAGGAAATCCCACAGTGCTACCATGACAACCATTTCGAGGCTCCACCAGCCGCTGCACCAGCTGCCCCTGCTGAAACACTGCTCCATCATCCAGACTGAGGGCCTGCACCCTGTATCCAAGAGGGCTGCGCGCATTACAGTACAACACATTAGTCCCATCCTCTTCATCCACAGACACCATCTGACACTCCACGCTCTCGGGCCCCGGCACCGCCTCACCGAAACGCCAGGTCTGCCCGTGGGTGTCACTGTGGAAGCAGAAGGCGTGTGGGGTTGTCTGGCAGAGCTGTCCAAAGCACTCTTTGCACTCGATGTGGTAAGCATAGGCAGGAACCAGCAGACGACCGGACTTGAGCTGGATGCCATGACCAGGACCGAGGGCGAAAGTGGCCCATTCTGCCAGAACAGAAGAGGAAGTGACATTCATGAATGATAATGATTAACTAAATAGTAAAACAGCATCAACTTAACTTAGGGTCATGACACCTAACAGGTGCGTCCAAAGTCTTTTCTCCTATCCATACTGCCTTTGAAGACACAGGGACGTAATCCACAGTCGTCTTTGTAATCTTAAAGCAACATTGCTTTTCTACCATAAAATAAAATTTTGACGCTACACTGACTAATCAGAGGAATCGAGTCCTATGTCTGTTCTTGCACATTGTGCACTAGGTACAATCACCCACAAGAAGTATGTAACGCTTTGCAGCACTAAGTCACGCACCACCAACTATTTCACTGATTTTGGTGAAACTGGATCATATTTTATGGAGAAAATGTTTTCTGGTTTTCAACCTGATGTCTTCCTGCCACTCCACCTCTTCCTGATGGACAGTAAAGTAAACTGCTGCCAACTGTAGCTGCTGTAGTGTTCACTCAGTTTGTTAGCCGGACTGTGAGCTCAGAGCACTGGTTTTCAGGCCTCGGGGTGTGGGCAAATACTGACTGGTAATGGAGCTGGTGTCGTGCCAGAACCGGAGCTGGGCAAGCGGACAATGTAACCGGGCTTAGCAGCCTCTATGGACATAATGACAGAGGTCAAAAGACTGAAGGTGAGGTTGACAGAAGAAGCTAAGAAGAGAAAAGAAGAGAGTAACTGAGCAAGAGGCCGCTGGACAAGAGTAAATCTGGGACTGACTTTTAGTCGTTGACGAGAGCTTGGTGAAATAAAAAGCTGAAAGACAGACGCCGAGCTGGGCTTCTTGCTGTTGGACTAGTAAGCAATATTAGCTGGCTGCTATGTCGTGTGTTGTTGCAATCAGTATAACACGATGGAGGTGTGTTCCTCACTGACCTTTGATAGTCTCTCCAATGACCCTCTTGGTTAGGTCGGTGACAGGACTCCAGGTGTCTCCGTCATCAGTGCTGCAGGTGTAGCAGAGGCGGGTCACATTCTTGCCCGTCACCAGCTGATAGGACTCTGACGTGTGGCCGAGAACAGCGATGAAGAACAGGAAGAGAGTGCCCGTGAACTCATCGTACACCGGACACGGGTTCATGGATCGGTGACCTGGCAGGAAGGCAGAGCCCAGGACACGCATGTCCTCCCACTGCAGCAAGGAAACGAAGGAGATTAGAGGTCTTTAATCTACACTACAGAGTTCAGACCTAGTGACTAACACTGACCTCCACATAATTCCTGTAGAAGGTCCCTTTCCTCATGACCAGCAGGTGAGCCTGAGAGTCTGATGGGCTCAGTCTCTCCTCACAGAAGGCCAGGAAGGTTCTGGATCGGGACAGGTAGAGCAGTCCTGGAACCCTGTACGTCACCCCGTTTGGCTCCTTGTGGAAAAGCACCGTCCTCGCTGGGAAATAGGGCGACCTCATACTCTCTGGTGTGTGTGTATATATCTCAAGGTAACCAAATCTTCTGAGAAGGAGAATCAAGAATCAGCGGCTGTACATACATCTATTGTGTACAGGGAAGGAGGTGCATAACTATAATGTTTAGTAGATATATAGATTATCTATATGGAGGTCAAACTGTTACTATAAACTGTGAACAGGGTTAAAAATAGTGCAAAGGTGGATGCAAATGTAATCCACAAACTGCTCAGCATTATGGACAATGACTCTCATCCCCTTCATGACCTCCTCATTAGACAACTGAGCAGATTCAGTTGGAAAAATTGATTGATCAATTGATCTGTTGTGGGGGTCCCTGTGATTAAAAATGTTTAGTTTGGTTGTCTCCAAAAAAAAAAAGTCCATTAATAGGAAAAGGTACTTCAACTGTTACTAATCTGATTTGGTTTGCTATCTCAACCATAAGAGTCTAAGTGTTATAAGTGTTATTCATCTGCTACTAGTGCCCCAGTTCAAGTTGTTAACCATTTGATCATTATCCTCATACATATGCAAGACAATTCAAACCCCAAATACATTTTGAATTCAAGCACAACGTCCTAAATATGAACATATTGAAAATATTGCACGTACCTGATATATCAAGCTTCACAAGACATTCAACAAGCTTAAAGACACAAAAGTAAAAAGCATCCTCTCGCTCATGCAGTGGGGAGGAGTTGTGATAAACTGTCAGTAAAATTTGCTGACAAATTTACGGTTTTTAGCAGCAACATTAACACATATAAACCTGCTCAGTCAAACCTTTTTGGATAGAGTAAGTATAAAGTATAAAGAGCAAGTAGCATCTAATGCATCTAATCCAGGTCATGAGCAGAAAAGGGTAAATGACTGCAGAGTACTTACATTCAAAGTGCTCTGTGGGAACTGCAGCTTCTTTGTGAGGATATACAGTATGTGTCAGCGTTTGAATGTTGGGTTGACAGTGTCATGTGTGTGTAGTTTAGTTCTGAAAGCTATGGCCTCTCCTCTCAGTTCCTCTATTCAGCGTGGCAGTGCGGCACACTGTTCACTGACCCAGAAATGGACCACACTCATCAGATCTACAGCTTTGGATGAATCAGCTGAGGGTAGCCATTGTGGAAATGAAGGCCAGGTGTAGGGAGGGGGATAGGCTGAACAATGATTTGATTCTCTGCCTCCTCTGTGTACTGTGAGCTTTTCTTCTTTATGTTCTGCAGAATGCACTGGCTTGTACTTCATACTTGGAGATATAGGGACATAATGTGCAACATACAATACATGAAATATCAGAATCAGAATCAGGAAAAGCTTTATTGCCGAGTACGATTTTACACATACAAAGAATTTGTTCTGGTGTCGTTGGTGCATGACAGACATTCTCTAAATATAAACAATTAAAAATATAACAGTATAAATATATATACACAGTATGTTTTAAAAGTAAAAAGAGCAGTACAGCTGTGCAGTGATAGTAAGTACCAGTCAAATATCATGGACATAATCACTGAACATTTTAAATTATTGATACACACTTACCTGTACTCGAGATTTGATGTTGTAAATAAATTGTTGTATACCGCTTCTCATACATATCTATGAAAACTTGCTTGTACTTTTGGCATTGTGTATTTTGGATTTATTTATTGATATTGTTACACTGGCACCTTAATTAATAGTTCATATTTACACTATGCACAACCACAAATAAAGGCTATCTTCACTTTTATTGCAAATTGCATATAGCAGAATATATACTTTACACTTTACAAATTGTTGTAGTTCAGAAGTCCGGATCTAAAAAAGGCACCAGAGATTTCCAAAGTTGGATGCAGATAGAGTTTTATTCTCTTCACACAAAAGAAAACCAGTCTGTTCATGAAGGGAACTGATTTATGTGCTCAGAACATCAATTTTTTAAAAGCTCCACAGATAGTAGGACTACTTCATTTGTTAAGACCCATCTTCATTTTTCCTCCTAACGGTGTCTAATATCAAGAAAACACATCATTACATAATTTAACAGTGTCCAATCATTTTCATAGGGGGCCTGGCTTCAAACCTATCTACCTCCTCCTGCCCTGTCCTTGATACCATTGCATCATTTACATTACATCATATTATCTCATTAAGTTTGCCAGCCTTTATGTTAGAATCCCCATCCTCCTCTTCTTTTGTTACTAGTCTTTACTCTTTTACACAATGATCTCTTCATATTGCATTTTAATCATAATTAATTTTAATCATGACACATCTTCACACATATTAAAGCTTCATTATCTTACTTATGCTCTCACTCTGTTGTATTACAAATCAGCCTTTATAACATACTTATGCTGACTGTTTATTGTTTATAAAAGTTATTATCATACAATTCCATGCAAAATTTGATATTTTATCTGTCAGGCAAACAGGCACAATATGCATTAACTCTTTCAAACATGATACCATTACACTGCATACATCTTTTATTTTTGATAGATCTCACTGTTTATACTGTTTGTTCTGTTTATACTGCTATGTTGCCATATTTATATCTTTTAGATTTGCTGTATTTTTCTTAGATATCTTTTAACTTGTATATTTTTTTTATATTTTATATTTCATGTATATTGTCATTTGCACCAGGGATATGAGGGAAACACTATTTCAATTCTCTGTATGTCCTGTACATATGGCAGCATTGACAATAAAGTTGGCTTGACTTGACTTGACAAAGAAACACAGAATATCAGTTTTGCCCTATTAAAATGGGGACATTTTGTCATGAACCAATTAAATGTTCTAAGTTAGAAATATAGTGAATAGTAGAATAGTGATAGGATAGTGGTTGGTGTGTTAAAGGTCTGTCAGGTTAAAGGTCCAGTGTGTAGAATTTTGTTGCATATAGTGGTCTAATCGCTGCATTGAAATCTCCTTACATCACCCTCACCTTCTTAGTGTAAAGGAGAAACAAACATTTTAAGGGCCCCGTCTAGAGCCAGTGTTTAGTTTAGTCTGTAGAAACATGGTGTTTCAACATGACGGCCTCCATGAAAGAGGACCCACTCCCACTGTAGATATAAAAGGAGAATTTTTAAGTAACAAAAATAAAAAGGTTCTTATTTTCAGGTGATTATACATGCATGAAAACATAGTTATGAATATTATATTCTATGTCTGCCTTATTCTGAAAATAAAGGCCCCAAATCTTACACACTGCACCTTTAAATCTGCCTGAAACACCAAACTCAGGGCTCCAATGTCCCAAAACAGGACGTCATCAGCGAGCGATCCAGCCCCACATGGCAGCCTGCTGAAGTTTGACGGGACTCGCTAAAGGTATCGTGATTATTTGGTCTTTAAGTCAATGACTGATGTCAGGGCAGGTGTTATAAATGATTTTAAACCAGCTGATCAACAACAACAATGTTTATTATCGCAAACAAACCGTGAGCGCGACCGTTAGGAGTTAGCCACATGTTAGCTGTGAGGCTAACACATGAGCAGAGCTGCTGCAGACTGTTTTTACTGTTTCAGACATGTTCAGTGTTTGTCTCTTAACACAGTGACTCAGGCTGCTGTGTAATTAAAACATAAACTAATATGAAGTCTCTCCGTTTGTGTGTGAGTGAATTCACATTAAGAGAGGCTGAAAAACAAACAACAACAAACATGAAAGCTCCTCTCGCATGTTGCCCTAAAAAATACTTAATATGTTGTCAATCTGACTGTTCTGCAGAAAAAGTGCTACTTCAATCATTTTTAATGTTTATTCATGTATATGTATACAACAAACTCAATTTCACACCCAGTTGCACTGTTTTCTGGACAGTTTACACCACAGATGCATGATTCAGTCTGCACTACCTGTGTACAGACAATGCTGTGACTTTCATTCATTTTATACAGTCTAATTGTATATAGTTTTAATTTAAATAGGTATATAGGTTTATATAGGGATCTATGTATCTATCTATCATGACTGCATACATTGATGTTATGTCTCACTCTTATTACAAGAAAGCTAAGAAAACATACACATAGTTTATTAGGTACACTTTGCTCAAGCCCTGCAATAAATCCTACCTTCACTAGAGTTTAGGCTACAACCAAATATTATTTTCGTCACCATTTTAATCTGATTATTTACTAAATAATTGATAATTTGCTTATTAATTATAGAGCATGAGAACATATGGTAACTGCGCTCTTTTTGGCACCAAACAGGAAACCAGTTATATAGTTTATTATTATTACTATTATAGATTTATTATTATTATGGGTTATATTGATTCCGAATTAACTCTCTGTGGTGAAAAGTTTCTATTTAAGATGGATGATGACTGTTAATGTGACGGTTGTTATTGGTTAGGACATCTGTAAAGCGGAGTGATACATGTGTTTAAAAGTCCCAGTGATGTTGTGCTCTTTAGCAGCACTCATGGAAAGCCTCTTGTCTGTCCTGTCTTGAAATAACTGTTAAAAAACTGATAAAAAAATATTTAAGAAGCTTGAACAAGAGAATATTTTTCACTTTTGCTTGAAAGATTACAATTTTAATTAACTAATTGATTAATCATCTAAGTATAAGATCAGTTTTTGTTGAAACATTTTTAAAGAGGTGTTTCTAATACTTATTCTATGTTCATTAACATAAGCGAGGCGGACAAATTGTAGGAAACTCCACAAAGATGATTGGTTTTTGGGTATTGAAGATACTGCTGCTTTGAGGGGTTTTTTTCTGCCACCACAAACTCATGTTTCTCTCCTCCTGTTGTTCACCTCCATGTCACAGGCTCAGCATGGCCAGGCAGTGGTCTGAAGGCCACTCCACACCCATCCTGTGTGTTGGGGCGTCTCCAGCCCCTGTGGGTCTCCTCGCTTCAGGCTCTGAGGGTGGAGAGGTCACAGTGTGGAGCCAGGAGGGAACCATCATAGGCCGCCTCCATCTTCATGGTGAAGAGGACAGCACGAGTGTTGTGTTTTCACCTGCAGCTCCGGGTCAGCTCTATGTGTCACATGGAGACACAGTGAGTGTACTCGATCCCAGAAACCTGAAGAGCCCTGTGGAGGAGTTTCAGGGTGCAGGGGAGGAGGAGATCAATGCTTTGGCACTGAATGACACAGGTTCAGCCCTGGCAGTGGCTGATGACTCTGGGGCAGTCCGTGTACTGGAGCTTCCTGGAGGAAAAGTGTGCAGGACTCTTCGTAGACACACCAACATCTGCTCCTCTGTGGCTTTTCGGCCTCAGAGGCCCAATAACCTGCTGTCTGCTGGACTAGACATGCAGGTAAGAAAGAGATCACCTCTGTACCAAGACCTACATTTGACAACACTTCAATGCTAATTCAGATTTTTTGTTTTCAGGTGATGCTGTGGGGGCTGCAGAAGACGCGCCCTCTTTGGACCCTGAACCTCCAGGATGTAGCAGAGGAAGAAGACGACCATCAGCAGCGTCCTGGTCAGCTTTTCAACCCGCCACTGGTCCACTGTGTTTCTGTGGCGAGCTGTGGAAACATTGTGGGTTGTGCAGCAGAGGACGGGCGTGTGCATCTGATGCGGATCGGCAGCGGCTCTAAACTGGAACAGCAGGGAGCGGTCAAGGCTCACAGTCAGGGAGCCTCACAAGCTCACTTTGTTAGCTTCCTTTCCCACCCGTACTGGCAGGTCACTGGGGGGAACGACGGCCAGGTCGCCCTGTGGGACCTCAGTAAGCACCCGGTGGTGACACCAGAGGCGAAGGCTAAAACTCGAGTGACAGCACCCCCACGCAGGAAGGGAAAGAGCAAGGCAAAGAGGAAAGAACAAACTCAAGATAAAGCAAAGACCCCACCGAAAGCTGAAGCAGAGAAAGAAGAAGAAGTGGAGGATGAAGTGGCAGCAGGTTCAGGGGAGGTGACGGAGGAGAAGCCTGGCCCCAAACTGAGCATCAGTCATGGGGACAAGGTGAACTGGTTGTGCCCTGCTGTGCTGAAAGGAGAGCCCAGTGTGGTAGTCGCAGATCAGAGCTCCAGTCTGACAGTCTACCCTCTGTCTCAACTATAGATCCACGCACTTTACAACATGATCTGTAATCTTTAGTGTTGGTCTTGCCTTATTTTTACTTTACAGCCATTGTTGACACTCTACACTGTGTTTGATGCTGTTGAGCTGGTATCATCATCATCTGGTCTAAATGGTGTTTGGATTAATATTGTGACAGTCGGCTCTTTTTAAAGGACCGGTGTGTAGGATTTAGCGGCATCTAGCGGCGTAAGTTGCAGATATCATCAGAGGCCACGAAAGGCCTGATCTAGAGCCAGTGTTTGGTTCATCCATTCCGTACTAGAGAAACATGGCGGAGTCTGTTTTCAGGTGATTATGCACTAATAAAAACATAGTTATGCATGTTTTCTAGAATATTCTGTAAATAGAGGCTCCTAAATCTTACACACTGGACCTTATAAGCTTCAACTGGGCAGAAACCAAACATGACATGCAGAACCAGTACAGGGAGGTAGATTTTTACAGAAGCAGACAAACAAAAATCTGATTTGTTTGAGTACATGGTTAATTGTTTTTTGGATCTTGTACTCATTGGTTTTGTGTGTGTGTGTGTGTGTGTGTGTGTGTGTGGTCCTATAAAAGATGTCATCCCTTTGAAATATATTTTGCTATATATGAATGCATTTTTGTGGATTGTAAAATTACCACATTAGACAGAAGAAAGTTGCATGTTTAACAGAGTCTGCGGTGCTTTTTATAGAGTAAAAACACATCTCAATCCAAACCAGGTGCAACAAAGAAAGACAAAAACAGAGCAAACTGAAAAACTGTGCCCAAGACGGATTTAAGATTTGTTTCTGTGCGCGTTAATGATTCAATCTTGTTTGCAGCTGAATCTGTTGAACACCAGACAGACTGGATCTCTTCTCTTTGCGTCACCATTGAGCATAGAAAATTTTAGTTTTGTAAACAAGCCATAAAACAAAGTTTCAATAAATTCATACATTCATTGCAAATGCACTGTATTCACACAAACTGTCATTCTTTTGCAAACAGGCAGAACACTCTGCGATAATACCAGAGAAAAAAAAGGCACAAGGCTGACTTCACACCTGTCTGTCTGTCTAGGCAGCTTATACATCAGACTAGCTGAGTTTAAAACAAATCTTTGACAGCCTATAATAACTTTAGCAATTATAAACAGCAAATGTAATTTACCAAAAACTATATTTTCTAAACAAGCCAAACTAAGCACTCAAACGTGGATGTTCACAGTAAGATGTACGCTGAAAAAGCACTACAGAGCGACCTGACAAACTGCTACATCAGTCTTTTGATTGAAAACGTTCTTCCGCCATTTAACGTCATTTTAAGTCAGCACAGATGACACCGTGTTTGACCGTTCACGCCTTCTTTCCGCTGAGATGCCTCCCTCATCCCTCCTTTGATTATGCCTGCAGGTAGATCCGAGGTCTGTGCCTCTGAGGCGTTTCTACAGTTTAGCCAGGCTCTTCTCCAGGCTCTCCATGTCTCCGTCCCCGTCTTCGCCCTTGCTGCCACGGGCGCTGCACTCAAGGAACTCCACCTTCACGGGCAGCTGGCTGAACTCAAAGTCCTTGCCTTTTTTCCCCAGATACACGCTGCCGCCCACAGAGCCGTCCTGAGAGCTCAGGGCCGCGGAGCGTGTCACTCGCAAGGTGTTCCTACGAGAAACAAGAGACGGGACACTGAGGCATTGTGGTGGTTCAATCCCAAACTAAAGTGTCTTTGAGTAAGACACTGAATCCCAGATAGTCAGGCCGTAAACACTCCACTTGAAGACACCAGCACAATGTGAACAATCCTCTGAAACAGTGCTTCTCAAACTTTTTGTACCATACCACAAAATATTTGACTCTCCAAGAACTACCATTATGACAGCAGTGTAGGCTGAACCTGTTCAGCTATGAACAGTTCACGCAGGAGAAGTTCAACAACCAGAGCGAGTCTTGTGTAAAAAGGATACTCCAGATAAATCTGCACTTCTCCTCCTCATATTTCCTGTTTGGAGCCACGATTGGAACGTTAAGGTCCAGTGTGTAAGATGTGTGTGTTAGGAGTATTTATTGGCAGCAATGGAATAAAATATTCATTAGTATGTTTTCATTAGTGTATAATCACCTGAAAATGAGCTCTTTATATCTACAGAGAGAGAGCGGGTCCTCTTCCACAGAGTCCGCCAGGTTGAACCGCTATTTTTCTACAGTAGCCCAGAACAGACAAACCAAACACTGATCTAGACATGACCTTTTGCTTTTTTATGTGAATTTGGCAGCCAGAGTTTTTATGACATGCTTTGAAGGAGATGGTGAGATGTTGTAGAGTATTCATATGGTGGCAATCTGCAACTTCGCTAGCTGCCACTAAATCCTACACACTGGACCTTTAAACCGTTCAATTTACCTCTACTTACTCTCTTGCCATCACAATTTAGCTTGTGACTAATCACGGAAAAATAAATTAAAGTCTCACATAAGGTAGCAACACACTGACAACTTGACACACACGAAAAATATAAACATTTGTGACGTAACCTTTAAAATAACAATTAAAAAAGATTAAATTGAGGTGAAAATTTTACTGAAATTTACCTAAAGTAAACATGAAATGGGAACATAGCCTCAAAACAAAGAGAATATACAGTACTATAGTAGTTGTCTAGTAATGTATAGTTACTTACAATTCCTTCTCCAGCTGCTGTTGAATCAGTTTAGCTGATTTTGCCATGGTGATATCTGTAAAATAAAGACACCAGTAAAAAATGGTGTCATAATGAATAAGCAATGTTAGGTGTAGACTGAAGATCAATAACGGGAGGTAGAAGTGTAGATTGCAGCTTAAATGTTTGTTGAACCTTGTTTGTTGCATGCCACCAGGAGGGCTGGAGCGTTCCTGGAGATCACAGTGTCGGTCAGTAAGATGTAGAGGAACTCTGCCACGTCCCTCACTTCTTTCTGGAAGATGGCGCTGTCCACGACAAACACAATCGCTCTGGAGAGATGAGAGAGAGAGGGGGTGATAATGAGATCAAGATGCATCAATTAGACGTAAAGTGATGTCTGTTACTCAGGCAGGGTCTCTCACCTGGCTGCAGATTTGAACTTCTCCAGGTACTGCGAGCGAAGGCTGTCGTGCCCTGGCAGGTCTATCAGAGTCCAGGTGGTGCCCTGAGCACAGGAGGGAGAGGGGAGACACTGTAAACCATGTTTACTATGAAATGATGTACTCATGTAAACTTTATGAACTCACCCTGTCATTTTTGGCTTTGTATGGAGCGCTGCTGTCAGTGATGGTGGTCTGTGTCCGCTTGAACTTTCCTGACAACAGCTGCCAAAATACGAAACACAAACGAGCATCAGCTGAGCAATCCCCTGACTGACAGCGTGGCTGATGGATACCACGTATCAGTGGCGTCAACTCACCCGGCTGAAGAGAAGGGTTTTCCCGGAGTCACACAGTCCGACCAGCAGCACAGCACTGCGGACGGTTTTGCTGGTGAGGAAATACTTTAGAAACACTGAAAAAGAGACAGCAAGAAGTTAAAAAAAAGCCTGTTTATATTCACCAAAAGTCGATAAACACGAATGACCTGCATGGGAATAAACTTTGCAACTGACAGCTGTTGACGTTTGCTTTAGCTTAGCAGTTAGCTGGCTAATTCAGCTAATTCATCATATTCTTAAACCACACATTTATCATTTATTAAATTAACATTAATTATTAAGCATCAACGCTTAATGTGCTGCTGGTAAAACCACTGTACAACGACCCACTTTCACGCTAATTACGCTAAGCTAACTAAGGCCTAGCCTGCTGAGCTAACGTTAGCATACTAAGCTACCTCCAGGACTAACGGTAACTTTCTCACCACAGGTGATGACAACGACCGCCAGAGCGACGATGACACCGATCAGAAAAACGGGGTCTTGGTCCTCCAGCTGCTGGCGAATAGATTCAATGTACGGTTCAAATGGGTTTTCCTCTGCCATCTCCACGTCTGCTTTTTTGCCCATGTTGCTACCGGTGCTGTCCGCTCAGGCTTATCTGAGAGTGGGACACGTCTCCTTCCTCCTGCAGAAGCCTGTATGGAGCCTGAAGTCCCAGCAGGGGGCGCTGCTCACCAGCATGGTTTATTTACTGGTGGAGGTCTGGGACCAGTGAGAGGGTTCAACAACAACAAAAACAACTGAATATGGAAGATAATTTCACCCGGGAAAAGAAAAAATACATGAAATGACTAACATGAAAATACAGAGGTAGAAGATGAGTCAAAGGTTTGACTTACTGAGTCAAAAAAATAAAAATAATCACGTTAAGACAACGCTATTAGATAATCAAAAGTATAATTGACTAAATTATAAGATATTAAATGTATTTTTACTTCCAACAGGTAATCAAACAAGTCTAAATGACGAGATAATTAGTCAAAAACGTGAGGTAGTGAGTTAAAAACAACTACTAAATCAAAAATAATCCAATATTATGCAACAGTAGATAGATAGATAGATAGATAGATAGATAGATAGATAGATGGATAGATAGACCAGAGTCAGATCGTCAGTAGCCTATTAGACAGTCAGAAGTATTTCTTACTCAATTTTGAGGTAATAAATCATTTTTTACTTCCAAACTCTAAACTCTGAGGTCAAAATGATGAGATAATTAGCAAAAATGTGAGATGATAAGTTAAAAACCAGATCAAAATATCCAAATGTTAAGGCAACATTATTAGACAGTGAAATCATCATTCACTGAATTATGAGATAATAAATCAATTTTTACTTCCAAGAGATCATCAGACAAGTCAAAATGATGAGATAATGACAACCACTAAATCAATATAATCAAGTATTAAGATAACATTATTTACAGTCAAAAGTATTTCCTACTAAATTATGAGATAATAAATACATTTTTACTTTCAAACTCTAAACTCTGAGATCAAAATGATGAAATTATTAGTTTAAAATGTGACAAAATTAACTAAAAGTGATAGTCAAAAATATAATTCACTGAATTATGAGATAATAAATCAATTTTTACTTCCAAGAGGTAATCAAACAAGTCAAAATGATGAGATAATTAGTCAGAATGTAGACTTTTGTCGACATTTTATTATTCCTTTTTATTGGCAAAACTTGGCTTCCATATTTATACCCTCACGTCTAGCTAATTGCAAGAAACCTTTTGGATAATGATTGCTAAAACTGTTGTTGGCAGCTTCATCTGTTTCTGTGCGTAAAGAGGTTCATAGACTCTATATAAATATTCAGATAAAGAAAACCTCTCTGGCTCCAATTATGGCAGGGTGGTGTCGTTAAAAGCATTAAAGTGCTGCTATTATATATAAATTACTATATCTGCAGGCTGGTTGGCAAAAGAAATCCCCAGATGTTCTCCAAAAGGAAAAATATATGACGAAGTGATGAAAACGACCTCATCAGATTATTGTAAGATCATAATGTCATCGCTCATCTGTCTTTGTTCCCCCTTACGTTTAAAGTAAAGTCCCCATGTATCCCGTATCTAACAGACAGACCTCTCACATTCATATATGAAAAGTGAAGGGTCGTGGTTTTACGATCGGGACCAGATGCGCTTTTACGCACTCCGTCTCCAGCCCTAACTCAGCTCGCTCTTTACGCACACTGGATATTTGACTCCTCAGTTCCTCGGCACGATGTCAAACGTCAGAAAACCGCATTATTCTATAGGAAGAGGCTGTGTGTCATTCATTTTGGGCTCTTGAGAGGGCCAGATTGTTTCTCTTCAGGAAGACGGAATGACCAATTCATTCATGGATTCGGTGTGGTTTTCTTAGACTTTCTATCGCCATTCCTCTGCAGATACTGTAGCTCTGTCAAAGGATTTCTGATTGCAGGACTCACTTGAAAATCGTCGGTATCTGCAGATATTTCTGTCAGGGATAAACCAAAAAAGGAGATGATGGCTGCTTTATCGTTACTCTACACGTTGTGCATGTGGATAAGTTTAGTGTGTCCATCGCTGGGAACAGGGTTTGTTTATCACTTTCCAGGCATCACTGTCCAGCGGCAGCGCATCAAGTCGGAACAGAGCGGCAGCACTGGACCGCCAGGTACCGGGTCCCGTACTCAACTCAGGTGAGCACATGCAGACTGGAGATGGCGCCTTTTCACTGCAAAATTTATTTATCATGTTATTATCATGTGATTAACGTTGATTGTATCTGATTTCCCCCATGTAGTATGAATAATAAACGTGTAATCTATTTAATTTCTGCTTTAGGAACTGGTGTCAGTACACTGTTTCCAGAACAGTGTCCTGCCAGGTGCACAATGGGACAGAAACCACAGTGCAGAGAGTGTTTCAGGGTTGCCGATGGCCCGGACCCTGCTCCAAAGTCATCAGGTACCCTCAGTTATCCCTCTTTTTAGCCGAGTCCTCTTCCTACTGTCAGCTCTCTCAGTTTTCTGTGATGCTGAGACTATTTTGCTGTTCAGGATCAGTCATGGGGCCAAGGGTGGATTTAGTGATTTGGGGGCCACGGGGCCTCTGTCGTGTCTTATTTTCATCTCATTTCTCTCACTGAAAATGTTGGTATAGGCAGAACTTTTACAAGAGTAAAGCTATTATACATCACTCTGAGTACTCTGTTGAAAGCTCTGCAGTAGCATTAGAACAATAAACTTATTTATTATCGTCCGCTGTGCCCAGAAATGCTAAAAAAAAAAAATGAGATCAATATGATCAAGTCTGTGTGTTTGTATAATATCTATGTGTATGTTTCTGTATAAAGCTCCAGTATGGGTCCCTGAAACCAGTGACCATGTGCTGTTTTCTCCAGCTACAGGACCGTGATCCGGCCGTCCTTCAAGGTTGCCTACAAGCAGGTCACTGCGCTGGAGTGGAGATGCTGTCCAGGGTTTGTAGGAGAAGAGTGTCGTGAAGGTGAGTTTCTTATCTTCGTTCTCAAACATTGTAGATGAAGTCTCTCCAGGACTGAAATAAAGGCCATGTGTGTGTTTTTTTGCCCCCATCTGTGTCCTCTTAGTAGCTTTACCCACATCAGTGCCTTCTTTATGTTTGGTGGTGTGTAGTCACTTGTAGTTGGGTGGCTTGCTAATCGTGCTTCTGTGCAGGAGTTGGCCTTTTGATATGATTGTAAAGTTGTTTTGAATTAAGATTCAAAGCCTGCTTTGGATTACTTTTGGGAATACGGACTGCAGTAAAACAGTTGAAAGGAATCCTGTGCTCTGTGGTTTTGTACCTTTTTCTTTTACAGCCGTGCATTCAAGGCGTTTCTGTGCCTGGAAGGAGGATTAAAATCACTAACTGTCTCGCTCTATATCTCTCTTTTCTTTGTACATGTGTTCCTCTGAGTGTGTGTGCACTTCACACAAATAAATACTGCTCTGTTAACTGAAGACAGCACAAAGGCAGTTTTGCCTGTCAGTCCAAATATCGTCATGGTTATTACAAGTCAAAAGAATGAATGAAAAAAAAGCTCAGAGGAACGTCCTGCAGGGCGGCTTGTAAAGTGGGAGGTAGTCTACATCTTACTGATGGGCAGCGCTGCCCCTGGATACCACAGACCGCAGACTCTGAGCCCAGCCGAGACCAACATATTCACCCAGGGGCGAGACACCACAGTCAGCCTGAAGAAACAGAGACAGAGGGTGGATGGAGGTCTAATATGGGGCTGCCTTAACTTTGCTGTTTATATATACAGTATATATATATGTGTGTCTGTGTGTGTGAACCACACTGGCAAACGTGGATGCCTGTAAAATGGTACTTCAGGCTGCTGAGTTATTTTAATGGCTTTCTATTAAAATTATTTAGTACACTCGGTAACAGTTGGTAGATATGTTTTTGGGCAGGTTACAGTAATTTGTGCGTAATTGAAAAACACTGGCACGCTCTGTCCACGTTTGTCCAAGATTAACAGTTACCTCAATGAGCAAGTTTTTACTTATTTGTCATAATTACCACACCTTGTTCCATTTTGCAAAATTATTCATTGTTGCACTTGGATGGGCAAGATTTACCACGAGTTAAGAAAACACACATTAATGCTAATGGAATAAACACAGATATTATTACAAAGCCTTTGGAAACCATTATTTTTCCCGGCTGTGGATATTATTCCACACAAAGATTAACACACAGCTATCCTCTGAGTCTGTAATGCCAGAGATTATGGTTCACTTGAGACCAAAGTGGTTGCAGGAGTGTGAAAAAGTAATCTGACTGTTTATTTAACGTTTGATAAAATGTATTTGCAACTTCTAATGGGTATAGAGCAGGAGAGAAAATTGCCTCCATATGGGGGGGGGGGGGGGGCTGAAGGCCAGCGAGGAGACCTTAAAGCGAGGAGACCTTAAAGAGGCTGATGTCACCGGACAGTCTGCTTCACACCGAGGAGCGGAGGAGTGGAGAGCTGGCGAGTCGGAGTTAGAGAAAGAGAGAGGAGAAAGTTATGAAAGTTAGAACGGGTGTGCAAGAAACAACAAGGTGTTAGAGTTGGAAGAGAAGAGAAGAGAAGAGAAGAGAAGAGAAGAGAAGAAGTATAACGAGGAGGTTTTCTGTCCCACAGGGCTCCAGCTGCTACAAGCTGCCCAGACGGCAGCAGAGCAGAGAGCCGGTTCTGTGGGAAAGTGGCCCCACTGAGATTAATGAGCATGACACTCCTCCACCAGGTCTTTGTAACAGACGTGACCGTGCTAAGATCAGGCTACAGCTCTGAAACAAAGACTGGTTCTCCTCATGCAGATCGACCTCCATGTCGGTGAAACCTAAATGTATGTCAGGATTACCTTGGAAATAATGGTTGTTCTTCGCAGTAATACCAAAGGAGGAGAAATAAAGCTTTGTTTTACATGTTTAAAGAATTTATGGGGCAGTCATTTTCAGTCTATGTTTCCATCGTTGCTTTGATTTTTAGATAGCTTTTGCTATCAAAACAAGTCAGTGTCTTTTAAGTCTGTGGAGGTTCTCAGCCATCCAGGTCCATTTAAATGAATGGAAAACCCGTGTTTTCGCTGCAGTGCCGGATTTGGTCAGAATTGGTCTTAGCATAAATATTGCATGGAAGAAAACAGTCTACAACACCCCCTCTCCAAAAACTTGGACAATTTTGCACTTTAGTTTTTGTTTGAAATTAAACAACCTAGATATGACATGTAAATTTGTGAATTTTAGAGGTGCAGTTAGACAGATTTGTTACTTTAAACAGAGCCAGGCTAGCTGTTTCCCCTTGTTTCAGTCCTTGTGCTAAGCTAGGCTAATTGGGTGTTGGCAGTGGCTTCACACTGACATCAGAGTGGTATCAATCTCAAGCATTTCCCAATATGTCAAACTATTTCTTTAAGCATGGACACTCAGTTTCCTTGAAACTTTATATCACTCTGCCAACTCTGCACATGCACCTCTGTGTAGCTGCATACTGCTGCGATGGAGGCTTTGAGCCAGCTGCTTTATCAGAGCGAGAGAGGACAGCCTTAACCAATGACGATGACATCACCTCTGGTTTTAGTTTGATGGGGCTCTGGCTTCACTTCAGAGGCCCCCAAGGCCCTCAGAGATGTAGATACAGATACATAAAGAAGGCTATAGAGTTGAAGTCCTGTCTGTATAAGCTGAGTAGATGCTTGTTCCTTTCACCTCTGCACACACTCCTGTTGTTTCTTCTTTTGAACCCTGAATTATTTTCTGCCTGACTCTCATGTCATATTCTTTTGTTATTATTCCATCTAGAAACCTCAAAGAACAGCCATTTATGCACAGACATTTTTGGTCTGTTATGATCTGACAAGTTCTTTGTTTTGATGACACAAATATGAAGGACAAATATGCACTGCTATCAATGCACACATTATCATGCAGGGTTTAGGATGCAAGTCAAGTCATTTTTCAAGCAAAAAATGCTAAACTCTGCCTTTCTTAACTGTGATAATTTTCATTATTTTCATTGTCTTATGTGAAACTAGAGTGAAAATCTTTGTGTTTTGGACTGTTGGTCAAACAAAACAAGCAATTTGAATACATCGCCTTGGATTTTAGGTACACTATTTTCTATTTTACACCCAATATAAACTGAGAAAATCATCATTTAGCATTTGAACCTGCACAAATCTGAGAAAGTGATGCTGTAGTTTTAATGCATCAGTCAGTAAATGTGCAACAGCAAGTATTTTCACAGTTGGTTCTGCTGGCTTTTACAAGTCCTCCTGTGTTTGCTGCTTTTTGTTTGGTCCTCTGAACCTTTCTATCATGGAGCTTGTGGCCGAGCCCCACGTTGGAGCTGGTCGCAAAAGCCTGAATTTTTCTGTGTTTGCTAATGGAAAGTGGGTGTTTTCTGAAGTCATTTCGTTGACACCCTGACCCGTCAATATTTTTGACAGTCTGGTTTGTGCTGGCTGTGTACAGTGCATCTGAAGATTTACATTTTGCTTTCAGCAGAGTTGTGCTAACACATGACGGCATGGAACACATTTGGGAGAAATGTGTTCGTAATTTCCCCTGCCCCCCTTTTTCTCCCCCCTCTCAGTCACAGCAGCACCCCAGCACCTATCTGCACACATGATTGTATTAACAGTAGGGATTGGGGGTAACGTCTATGTATGAAGGAGCCTCGACTTGAAAGAAAAAAAAAATGCCCGGACCTCCCCCAATGAGAGCGCTAACCTTTGATCTCCTGCAAAAGCTCAGGAAGAGAAGCTCAACACAGTTTAATGCCGGGTGTGCCAGTGCTGGGTTTTATTTTAGTGACGTTAACGAGGAATTTCATTAAAGGAGTGCAAAGGTGGCGTAAAGCTTAGGGTGTCAAATGTGCTAATTTGTTAATACTACAGCTATGAAGCTGCTAAAGTCACTGTTTCCGCCTCTGCAGCTGGGGTGAGGAGGAAGTGAGGGAAGTGTGATAGAAGCCATTGTTGGAGGGATTATCTAGAACACCAGCTATATTATATCACTCATAAATACCTTTCCTCCATGTTTCCATTTTATCATCCGTTGCTGTTTTGCCCTTGCCTTGCCCTTGGATTTTTTTTTCTTGCCACTGCTGGGCTCTTTATCCTCTATATTCCTCGCTGCTTTCCACTTATCTAACTTCCTATGTCCTTTTAGATCTGCTGCTCTCCTCTCCTTAGAGTAAAGTGATAAAACAGAACCATATCCCATATGTGCCCCTCTAGACTACAATCTCCACAGCGTGGATATGACTGATGTCTCTGTTACATCCCTGGCTGTGCTCAAATATAGGTCAGATGGTACCCTTTGACCTGCCGGGATAGCTCAGCTGTTCCTGGTCTTGGTCTGATCTGCTTGATGGATGATGATCTATCTGTTCACGCTCCTTCTGCGGGTTTTTCATTTCTTTCATCATCCTTATCATTTTGCCTTCTTTCGTCCATTCACCCTTCTGTCTGTCTGTCTGCAGCTCCATACATCTGTTTATGCCGAGTTAAGCAGGTAAAAGTTCCTAAAAAGGTTCCTGGAAAGATTTCTGGCGTGGATAACAGCCACATGTGTTCATGAAGGTTGTTGTAATCTCTAGGTTTTGGCTGCCAGGAGGATTTGCATGTAAGGGTGTGTGTGTGTCTGTCTGCTACCTTTAAGACCCACTAGACATTTCCTAATTACAAGTTTGGAAGTCATATGACATGTTTTGTGTTTTGTTTTGTTTGCTAAGAAACAAACCACTATTGTTTGGTGTGGCTTTTATCATCAAAACTGGTGCTAAGACGTGCAAAAAACAGGACTATGAGTCTACAGTTATGCTTGTGGCTCTGCACAGCGAGGTTTTAACTAAACGCTAACAGTCCCTCGTTTACCGCATTAATAGCAGATATAAGCAACATGATAAACTTAATTCACATGTTAGCATGCTACGATTTACTACTTGGGGCGGCAGTGGCTCAGGAGATAGAACGGTTCGATCTCTGGCTCCTCCAGTTTGCATGTCGAAGAGGAAGATACTGAACCCAAAATTGCTCCCGATTCTGCGCCATAGGTGTGCAAATGTATATAAATGGTTAGCTCCTAAAACTGATGAGCAGTTGGCACCTTGCATAGCAGCCAATGCCTGCAGTGTATGAATGTGTGTCTGAATGGGTGAATGAGATCTGTAGTGTAAAAGCGCTTTGAGTGGTCGGAAGACGAAAAGGGTGCTATATATAAGTACAGTCCGTTTACTTAGCACTAAACAGAAAATCCAGCTGAGGCTGATGGGAATGTCATTAGTTTTTCAGTTATTTGGTGATAAATCAAACTGTTAGACAAACTGATGATGGTGGGACAAGAGGAGTGTAACCCTAATAATGTAATCCATTTTCCATAACCACTTATCCTTATCAGGGTCATGGGGGGGTTGAACCTATCCCGGCTAGCATTGGGAAAGATGCAGGGTATACCCTGGACAAGTCATCACAAGGCTTGACACATAGAAACAAACTATTCACGCTCACATTCACACCTACGGGCGATTTGGCTCACCATTGGAAGCCGGACTACCCTGAGAGAAACCACACAGACACGGGGAGAAGATACAGATGGAAGGAGCCTTCTTGCTGTGAGGTGAAAGTGCCAACCACCACCGTGCAGACTGGGATTAATCCTCAGGAGATCATGAATGTTTATTCCAAAAAAAAATGCATTCAACAGTTGTTGAGATATTTCTCTCTGAACTGATCAACCAATCTTCTTTTTTGCACAACAAGCTCCAGAACATCATGGCTCATAGAGATCTGTATTTTTAGTAGTTAGCTCCAACGGTAACTATAACAATATTTCCATTATGACCTGTAAGCATCCATCCATCCATTTTCTCCCGCCTATCCGTTTCCGGGTCACGGGGGCAGCAGTCTAAGCAGGGAAGCCCAAACTTCCCTCTCCCCAGACACCTCGGCCAGCTCCTCGGGAGGGACACCGAGGCGTTCCCAGGCCAGCAGAGAGACATAGTCCCTCCAGCGTGTCCTGGGTCTTCCCCGGGGCCTCCTCCCGGGGGGACATGCCTGGAACACCTCCCTAGGGAGGCGTCCAGGAGGCATCCGGAACAGATGCCCGAGCCACCTCAACTGACTCCTCTCGATGTGAAGGAGCAGTGGCTCTACTCCGAGCTCCTCCCGAGTAACTGAGCTTCTCACCCTATCTCTAAGGGAGCGCCCAGCCACCCTGCGGAGAAAACTCATTTCGGCCGCTTGTATCCGCGACCTCGTTCTTTCGGTCATCACCCAGAGCTCATGACCATAGGTGAGAGTCGGAACGTAGATTGACCGGTAAATCGAGAGCTTTGCCTTTCGGCTCAGCTCCCTCTTCACCACGACGGACCAGTACAGCGACCGCATCACTGCGGAAGCCGCACCGATCCGCCTGTCAATCTCACGCTCCATCCTTCCCTCACTCATGAACAAGATCCCGGAGAGGGGCAAGCCACCCTTTTCCGGTCGAGAACCATGGCCTCGGACTTGGAGGTGCTGATTCTCATCCCAGCTGCTTCACACTCGGCTGCAAACTGCCCCAGAGCATGCTGTAGGTCCTGACCTGAAGAAGCCAACAGGACAACATCATCTGCAAAAAGCAGAGATGAGATCCTGTGGTTCCCAAACAGAACCCCCTCCGGCCCGTGGCCTGTAAGCAGTGATACCATTTTCACCATTCTCAGTCCCTCCATTTCATCAGAGACAGCTGCAAAAGCATCAAAAATCACTGTGCGATTGTCTTTCTCTCTCAAAGCAAATTCACAAAGCATCATTTCATAGCATGACGATGATGTCTGTGCACCAGCAGGGCCATCCATCTTGAACTGTGACCAATGTGTTGCTAGTGTTTCGGCAACCAGAGCGGTGTGTGCTTGTGTCTTGGCCGAAGGGCCTGATGATGCAGCGTGATGGGATGAGTGGATGCATTCTGGTAGCATGAGGGAATGACAGAGAAATTAGGTGTACTCTGAGATTGGAAGAGATTCAGCTTGTCATTGTTTCATGATTACGCCTGTGGAGTAGCAGCATTTTGTAAAGAGGGATGTCAGATTAATAGTGGTGATTTTGTGGTTTTCAGGTTATTTAGTCTTATCTTATCTTCTTCTGCATGAGATAATCACTCTATGTGTCTAATTTATTGATAAATTCCATTAATTCTCAAGTGTTTCTTCCTTGTAAAATGTTGCAAAGCTTCAGTTTGAAGAAATTGTGTGTGGCCTGTCAGCTGGCATCACGGCGAAGAATGCTAAATGGTCTCACTGTGGGACTACTAGACATTTTGGTTTTCAAGAAAAAAAAAAAATGCTTCGTTCACCGTCTTCCACCAGCCACCGCAGTCAAAGTGGGTGTGTGATTTAGTGAGTGAGAGAGTTTGTGACAGTAGGAGTGTGTGTGTCTGCATGTGTGTGTGGGGGGGTATGTGTTCTGTGCCAGCTGTTCTCCATGCCAGCAATAGCTGACCACTTGCTGGCTGGGGCAGACACACAACAGGCTCCTGGGACGTAGCCAGCTCTTGGAGGCCGACTGTGGTCTGCACACACACACACGTACACAGCTCACACACTTGTGTCCGTGTATCTTGGGGATGTGACAGCGACTCTTAAGATGGTCCAAAAAGATGTTTTAATACATCATCCTTCTGTCCTGCACACACACACACACACACACACAGACAGAACAAGTATTTAGTGGCAATGAAAATGACCGTCCCCAGCTGTGTGCGTCATGGTTTGTTTTGTGGTTGAGGTTGTCTGTCTGTCTGTGTGTGTGTGTGTGTGTGTGTGTGTGTGTGTGTGTGTGTGTGTGTGAAAAAACTGCAGGAAAACGAGTGATTTCTTTGATCTACATCCAGTACTAATGTAGGAAATGTAGCTGTCTCAACAGACGATGCCCACAGTCTGACTTACACTGTTGCCAAAATATCTTGTGCTGTCTTGTACTGCAGATCAGTACAATAATGGAAGTGATGATTCATTAAACCGCTTGGTGTTTTTGTAGTTTGCCCGAGATGAAATATGCTCTTTGTTTTGGTTCCTCTGGTGTTTAAATGAAGATTTATGTTCCAAGAGTTTCTAATCTTATTTTCTCTCTCTCCTGCCTGGAGGGAGTTTGATCCAGAGCAGCCAGTCTGTTCTGGTCTTTCAGTTTTCATCACCAGACTTAACGATTGAGCTTATCAGAGAAGACTAACATCAGCTTCGCTTCTGTATCATGTTATTTATGGGCATGTAATCCATTTGCATGCTGCATTACCCAGCGATCTGATAGTTTTATTAATTGCATTTTTCTACGGTTAAAGTATTCTGTGTCTGCGGTCATTTTAAATCATTTTGTCTAGTAACGCTGCATTTGCTAAATCGTTCCCGCAATAGATACATTCATACATTTTTTTTAAATGATAAAATGTTCATCTTGGCCTAATTTTCTGTGAATCTCCAATAACATCAAACAAGATGTAGCAGCTGAAAAACCGCTCAAACATTAAAATCCTTCTTTCTCTTCTCTTTGGCATTAACAGTTCCCAATTCTCTCTGTTTGTTTGGCTTCTCACTAAAGACAACACAATTCTGAATCTTTCCCATGAGCTGAGTACAATCCAAGAAAAATAACCCTGTCTTATGTTGCCATGGTGTAATTATGGATCCAAACAGACTCTATAGCTGTGGTCCCGTTCTAAACATCAGCTCGAGCACAGCGGAAGTTTGGTTTTCTAACCCAACATAATTAAATTCCAACCGTAGGAACGGAAATCCCGCCCCGCCACCTAAAAAAACGCAGTTGTTTTGCTTTGGTTCACATCTCTGGTAGATTGACTCAGTTCTGGTGTTTTCCTATGGTTTGTGTTTATGACATAATAAGATATGACTGGTTTATGTCTGGCTTTCGCTGAAGATTCGACAAGTTAGCTCATTAGCAGCGAAGGGTGGACCTGGTGTAGCTTTACTTTTGTGTCAGAGGAGCAGAAAATGATCATGGACCACCACCATACAGGAAAGCAGCTACTAAACATGACGCACTTTGAACTGAAGTCTTTTGAAGGATTTTTTTGGGCGGGGGGCATTTTTTGCCTTTATTTGAGGAGTAAGATAGAGGACAACACACAGCAGGCTAGAGTTGAGCTTGGGTCGCTGCAGCAAGGATTTAGCCTTTTGTCCATGAGGCACATGCTCTACCAGTTGAGCCCAAAGTACTACACTGTTACCATCAGTCTTTCCTCCGCTCTTCATTTGATGTTAAGCTTGTTGAAAGGTTGAGTGAAAGTGGGTAAAAACCAAGCAGCAAACTCTGTGGCTGTGAAGTGAAGCCAATGCGGAAGTGTTAAAAACTGCAGTTCCTCAAACGTCCACTTGAGGCTGGCTACAGAACGGCTCAATCTCCATAAGCCCCCATGTTAAAATGTCCATGGCCAGGCTTAAAGTTATGCATAATTAACAGCGTGGCCACTTTGATTGACAGGTGGGTGTCGTTACAGGTGGCTTGTTTGAGCACCCAGGCGTCATTCAGCCCGCCTCCACTGACGATCCATGTCTATGTCCTTTGAATATACTCAGAGTAAAAGTTATACTTCTTTGTAAGCATACAAAAACTACCATAAAAACTTTATCAGGAGGGCAGAGCACATGCTTATGTCATTATAACTTGGTTTCATTCATATGTATAATATCTCTTTCATTTTCCCAACTTTTAAAGATCAGTCCTCTCTGTCCCGCTGTTATGCCACTCCCCCCTGATTTGGTCAACTATGGTGCAATGGCCTTTAAAATACAATCCTTATCTGCTCATATGGAGTGAGCCATATGACATACTGTTGAGTAACGTTATGTTCCGTATGTTTATGTAACGTCACATTTTTAGCAGTTTGCATAATTACAAATGTCAATAACATTTTAGTAATTCAGGAGCAGAAAGCAGTAGCTCAACATGTCAACATGCTAACATTTGCTAACATAGACTAAACATAGAGTACAACTGATGCTGATGGGAATGTCTTTACTTTTGCTAAGCTGAGGATCAACAAAATTATTATACTTCATCCTGAGGTGGGCAGTAATCTGTGTACAAAAGTTCATGACAACACATCCAACATTTATCAAGACCTTTCACTCAAAGCCACAAATATCAACATCAATGTGGCAGCAAAGGAAAAGTCGGAGGATCTCCTAATGCATCAGGATTCATCCTCCGGGAACTATGAATATCTGCAAAATCTCATGGCAGTCTGTTGAATAGTTGGACCTTTCCGACCAACATTGCCATTCCCAGAGCCACACCGCTACCATGGCTAAAAACTAAATGTCACCACATCATCGTGAAATAACTCTTGGAATGCATCACAGATTGATGTACTGTATATAAGAGAGAAAGAGTGTCAGAGGGTGGAGACTTCCTCTGGGCTGATTATGAATAACTGTGGGGGAGATGAAGGCATATCAACTCATCAGTCCTCTCACATTGTGGAGCCCATGATTACCCACAGTCCTCTTCTCATTGTGCTTTTTGACATCTTTGGTGTAGTCGCTGTAGAAATCAGCGCAGTCAGTCACAACAAACCACTCATGTGGGGTTATTGTGGCCTCGTCCGTCGAACAGCTCTCAGTATTTGGGTTGATGGATCCTGAGGAATGTGTTTCGGGTTGAGCTGTTGATTGTTGTTTCCGTTTGTGGCTGCGCTCCAGGGCGAGATTCAAGATGTTGAAATGAGGCATTGAGAAACCACACCCACGCGGTCCGATAGACCACTGTACTGGATGTACTAGATTGTAGACAGACACACAGACATGGGACAGACGTTACACACCCCTGTACTATTTCAGTCAAGCAGAAACCTCAGCAGCTGCCATTAGTTCCCTGTGTGCTGCGGTCAGAGACGACGATTTAGGCAAACCAGAGCTGTTTGGGTCATTTTTGTTGTTGCAATATTTATGAGCACCAGTTGTTCCTCGTTCTAGGTATCCCCGCTATGACCACAATGTGGGTGGGTCCCGTCTGTGGGACTGACAGCTGACATTCCAGACTTCTTATGGGCCATAGACCAGAAGACGGCTCAGATTTAGAACAAATACTGGGGTTTTCTATGAAACTGTGCTATGCTGTGTTTTCACTTCTGGATTACAGCTTTTGTAAAACATCCACAATTGCAGCACAGCGAGGTATGTATAGGTATGTGCGGGTTTAGTGGGAGCTAGAATGGTATAATTTGTGAGAGAGATGACAAAAGTGTTCAAAATAGAAAGTTGCTGGAAAACAAGATATTCAATAAGACACACGTGCACATAAATATTTTGCCGGTGCTGACAGCAAAAATGAAACAAAGAAACCTAAAAAATAAGCAAAAAGTGCATTTCCCCCCTCCAAGTGTTAACACCGGCATCATTCAATATTTTGTTTATTGTCAACAATTGCTACAAAAAACAAAATGAACAATGCCTTCGTCTGTCTCTAAATACTTGCAGACTTTGCTACCTTGTCTGTGGCCCCTCAGCCCCAAAGTTGTTGCTTCCTACTGAGGATAAATATTTAAAGCTGATATAATCAGTGACAATAAATTACTACGTGATGTCAAAGTCTTACTCTCTTAAACTCTTAGTTTTAAAAAGCATGTGAGCCTCTTTTAGCTCATTGTTTTGCTTTTACAGCCACAACTTTACTGTTTTGTTTCACTTTCGCTCACTCATCTCATCATTGTTGTTTGTAGCAGCCCAACACCAAACGGCAGACAGACAAAGTTAGTGACTAGCTGGTGAAAGTGGCGCATTTAGCAGCTAATGAGCCAGATATTTTCCTCAGGAGTTGGTGGAGACCAAATCAGAGACAAAAATAGGGTGAATATTGCACTAAAAACTCAAAATGTTTCAGTGTTTCTTCATATCTGCTCGATGTAGCAACCAACAAGTTCATCACATTATCATAGAAGCTGACAGTATGTGAGTGTTGCAGCTCCCCTGCAGATTAATACACAATTTGTGTGCTAGGCTGGTGAGTATTTGCAGAAACAGGATGGCATATGTTGGACTGACTCATCTCAATCTACGGTGCCCATGTTCATCATAATGAAGGAGCATGTGTGGCTCATTGATGTGTCTGTGGCACAGAGGAATCAGGTTTTGGCTACACAGACTGCTGGATCATCAAAAAAAAAAAAAAAAAAGTATAAAATAATTATAGTAATACAGACAACAAAACCTCTCCTTTAGCATTTAGCCATCATTCCTTGGTTTAGGAGGCACCTATTCTAGGTCTTACATAATCAAGAAATGGGGTCCATATATGATTAAATAAACCTCTGGACCGGTATGTTAAACATGGGTAAAAATATTACCATGCCAATCTAAGACTGTTGGTGGCTTATTTGAAATCCAAGTCAGCAGTATAATTTTACGTGCACCATACATGAAAATATTCAACAATTTTTGTCTGTGAGACCCGTCCTTTTATTTGTGGGTGTGACATTCCTGACAAAAGGCATGCTGGGTCCAAATCCAACTCTTCTTGAAATCCTGACTATGCATACAGATCCATACAGTGTGTGTAAAGCTACCAACGTCCTTAATACACTTCATATACATAGTTGTTCTTATGTCGGAGTTCAGGTGATATCTGAAGGCGATGCAGTAATTTGTAGCTCGATTACATATGGATATGTTATTAGCGTGCTCCTATATATTTCTGATTTGTTGGATCATTTAGTTGTTTTTGGTCTTTTGCTGGGATTTGATGACAGAGACAGAGACTTATCTTTTGAATTACACCTTAACGCTGCGAAGACAACCATCTTTTGTTAGATTAAATGTCTGTAAATGTGCATTTTTCTTGCAGACATTTGGAAATGCTAGTGAAAGTGGATGGACGTGTGTGTGTGTGTGTGTGTGTGTGTGTGTGTGTGTGTGTGTGTGTGTGTGTGTGTGTGTGTTTGAGTTTCTCTGTGTGTAAATGTGTGTTTATTTGCGTTTCCATGTGCTACACGCTGTTAATGCCTTTGGTTTTGGTATCTGGAGGAGGATGTGAATATGGGCATACAGGCCATCACTGTGAGTGGGCAGACAGACAGAAAACATGCAGAGTCAGTAGACTAGCAGGTGTGTGTGCCAGGCTTATGTGTGTGTATATGTGGGTGTGTGTGTGTGTCGAGAGGTCCAATAATATTTGTTCTGTGCGTGAGTGACATGATTTAAGGAGGAATTCCTAATAAATTCCTGCGTCTGGTTTGATGGACATTGTTCTTGTGTATCTTGGCTTGGCCAGCTCAGTGTGAGATAGGGAGATACTACTGATGGTGCCAGGATGAAAAAACAGAAACGGGGATGAAAGAGACGAGGCAGAGAGAGTGAGAGAGAGGAAAAGACAGATGGAGATGGAGAAGAAGTCATCTGTATGCTTGTCTCACTGTTATGTGGAAATTAAACTCATCTTAGTCTGTCTTTCTGTCTTACAGAGTGTCTGAACTGCACCAGTTTCACTGACATGAACAGCAGAATAAATGCCATCGAATCAAAGGTAAAGATGTTTCCTCTGATCCATCCCTACGAGCCTCTCTTTATCCTATGAATCAGTGTTTCACAAACTTTTTACACCATATACCACCTCAGAAAATATTAAGCTCTCCATGCAGGAGGCAGGTTTATTTCTAATAAAAACATTATTTGATGTTGAATCCTGAGAGAAAGGTACCAGAGCTAATTTGGTGAAAAAGAGGTACTCCTGGTCCACACCTCTTGTCCTAATATATCCATTTATTGGAGCCACGATTGCAGTTTTTGATTCATTCATTTCACCTCTTGCCATGAGATTTTAACTTGTGACTAATCGTGGATGAATGTGCACACTACTTGCATGAAGATATATATTTCAGAGATTCCTCTACGTACAACAATACGGGGTCATGTAGTTTGCCAGTGCCCTGAACAGTTTGATTGTAAGCATTTGTACACAGATTACTTCATACATACCAGAGTGCAGATGTGTCTGAAGTCTGCTGCTCTTGTTTCCAGATCAAGATGTTAGAAGAGGGACATTCATCCTTGCCGACAGTCAGCAGTTTACCAGAGGGCTCAGCGTACAACGAGGTGGACACACCTCAACCCACTCCTATTGGATCGCCCCCGTACCTGCCACCAGGTGTCAACACATCATAAAAAACATGCTTTATGAAATATGTAGAGGAGATGTTGAAGTGCAGAAAGTCTTTTGTCCATATCATAATGTCTCTTTTAATCAAGAGTAAGTGCATGTTTCAATCAGTCCAACTTTTACATCTTCACTGGCTTTATTTGGCTCATTGTGCTTGACAAAACATTATAAGACAAGGTAGAACATGGATTAGATAGATGATAGATTATAGGGAAATATAACAGACGTTTATTTTTTTCGTCACTCACTTATTATTAATTTATTTTACCATCTTCAGTAGTTTGGTGAGACACTGAGGTGTAGCAAGGAGGCTAAAGAGCTACTCAAACAATTTAATAAAAACAACAACAAAATAGACAAAAATTGAAAAGTTATCCTGAGTTGTAGTTCCTATATGGCAACATTGAATCTTACGTTTCCATCATGCAAATCTGTCTTTTATTACACCCCCCTCCTCCACTTTGTCACAAATGACCACTGCTTTCAAACTGAGCTGCAGTGAACTATTCCTCAAACTCTATATTTGACTCTGACTATCTCTCTCTTTTGGAGCACCAGGAGGCAGAGGGCCTCCAGGGCCCATCGGACCACCGGGGCTTCCAGGTTCTGCTGGACCTCCAGGGCCGGCTGGAAGAGCAGGCCTCCCTGGACCCATCGGTAAAATATCACGAAGAGACGTTCCAGTCTAATTTGAGGATACTTTTCATTTTAAAAAATGCTGATTTAACATGACTGTTTCATTGATGAACTGTTTCGTGTTTTTTACCTCGTGCTCAGGAGCGAAGGGGGACAGAGGCCTGCCTGGAGAAATAGGTCTACCCGGCCCTCCTGGTCTGCCGGGTCCTCCAGGGCCGAGCTTTTCTCCTATCCAAGAGCGAGGAGATGTTTTTCATGTGGACAATCAAGGTGAGCGGACGAGTCCACCTTCCAAATTCACTCTTTTACAGTGACTTAGGGCTAAATCATCCCAGATTGCCTCAAAATGAGAACATAATAGAAATAGATCTGACACACATGGGTGAATTCTGACCCAAGAACAATTGTAAAACCAGTCAAGCATTCAGTTTTTGGATGATGAATTGATGCCAAAACCACAGGTCGATTTTCACAGTTCATCCTACAATGAGTCATGTGCTTCACCAGTTTCACACACTCTCATATCTCATCTATTATGTTCGTCCTTTTGTTCTCTTTGCAATCATTTTGTCAGGCAGAACATGAAGGTGATGAGGCCAGGTAAGTGTCTTTGAATGGAAAACAGTTTAAAGGGGGCACAGGTGGAAGGTAAAGCATGCTGCAAGTGTTTAAGTGAGAAATATACGTCTTTAGTTTTTAGCGACAGGCTCAGATTTCTAGAGAGAGAGTATTGTTTTGCTTTGGGCTGGCTTAGATTTAGTTTAATTGTTTCCGTGTGTTTTGCTGCTGCTGGGCCACTGTTTACTGCACCACCAACAACAACAACAATAATGGCGCCAAATATCCAGATATATATCACAAAATTGGCTCAGGTGGTTTTTAAAAAGACAAAGAGATATCGAGACATCTGGCGTTGATCTTATCCACTTCTTTGTCTTCTGTACAATCAAACATGTTTGGCCTGTGTAATATGGAAGTAATAAATATATAAGATAGAAGAAAGAGCTTCTGTGCAAAAGCTACATTTCTCACATAAAAACTCAGGTTTTTACCACAGGGAGGCAGTAGAAGTCCATGCTATAATCATTACCTCATGAGGACTGCTGGCTCTGATTAGGTTTTTGGCTGCGTCTGCCTTTCTGAGCCCGGGACTGTGTCTGCGGGTCTGGAACTATGTAGATTTGGGTCTGTGGGACCATGTAAGCTGAGGGGGGCCAACTGGCTGTAAATCAGGCCTAATTTGTTAGCTGTCAGCACAACAGTCTGCGTTTGGGGGAACAGGCCGCGGCCCAGAGCCAAAATCTGGGCTAGCTATGAACGAGGGAGGGAGATAGTCTGCCACTCATGTGGAGTTTCTTGGGGAGGCAGCCAGGCTCGAGGAGACTGTAACATTAGAAAATTAGTTCCAGAGGGAAATCTGCTCCTTTAAGACCCTTTCTGTGGACTGTAGCCATAATGTAACAGCGCTGTCTCAACACGGGGGAAGACTGATTCTGAGCATATGTTAAAGTGGAGAGGAAGTGGAAGTGTGGTTGCAAACAAAATTTATACTTACAAGCATACTTTGAAATATCCTACATGCTGAGAACAAGGCTTCCTCCTGCTGAATGTTTTCTATGAAGAGCGATCATGTGCTAACATTTACTGCTCCATTAAATGGGACCTCTTTTTTAGTTTGACCGGCTGTTCTTGTCGATCACACTGGATTTAATCCTACTGTTGACTGCTGATGAAACTCTGTAGCCTGGCTGGTGACCCCTTGATGTCTTAACTCTTCTGTTACTTTGGAAAAAGGATCCCACCCCCCGAGGTTCAGGCTGTTTGAGAGCCTAACGGTATCGGTATATGGATGGATACAGCCAACAGGCATATTGGAAATCCAAACATAGATTTTATAGACACTCTCAAGACACAGAGAGAGAGAGAGAGAGAGAGAGAGAGAGTCTGCAACTGCAGATCAACAGCAGCAGAGGCTGATGTAGTATCCAGCTGTGTGTGTCTCATATGCATCATGAGTGACGACTTTTGCTCTCCTGTTAATTTGACAAAATCTGTGATGAAACTGTGAAACAGCAAAACCTCATTCAAGTATTTTGTCATATGAAATCAACTGTTTTAGAGGTTTGTTTGGAGCTCTGTGCAGAGTCCTCATCCATGAGTGTGACTTCAGTAATCAGGTCCTTGTGTGTCCTTAATTTTGGTGCATTTTATGTTTGTATTTAGAGCTTTTCATTTCAGATCAGATCACTAAGAGTGAACAAAGTGTGCGTAGGTGTATGAGTGAGACAGAGAAAGTTAGCAGCTGTGCCACATGTGTCACATTTGTTTGATTTGTTTTCATGGTTTTTTTGTGAGATTATAATAAAATAAGTTGTAGAGTTGAATGAAACCAACATTTCAGTCTCTGAAGGATAAATATCCAGTGTTAGAGCTTTGTTGACCAGCAACAATGGAGTCATGGAGAGTTTGGCAATTTTCACAAGTAATTGGCTGACTGCTGTATGAGTCACTTCAGTGACTACTCACAGTGTTGATCAATGAACGCATAGAGTATAATTTAACATCTGTTTGATTCTCAGTGAAAGAATAACATATTAACAGATTATTTATTAGATTAAAACATGATTTAAATGATGAACTATAAATCCACCTCTTGCTGTAACACTATTGTTCATCGATTATTTGATTATTGATAATCTGTTGTTACAGTCTCTGTTATCTTTTGTGCAAACATGAAACTCAGTATTTGTTTTTATGTTTTTCCCAGAGGAGATCTCCGCCCGTGAAGCTCCTCAAATTATAGTCGGGCCTCGTGGTCCAACTGGTCCAACTGGTCCTGTCGGTCCCTCAGGTATGAATATCAGCTGTTTCATGCCTAAAGGTTGAAAGGGAACACCACAGAACCACAGCATGTCCTACATATATATATATATATATATATATATATATATATATATATATATATATATATATATATATATATATACATGTTTGTGAAAACATCGTCAAAGTTACTTGATTAAAGGGAATTTTTAGTGAAACGTTGAGAACTTGGAGGGTCAACTGGTTAATCATGTGTTTATTTTATAAACCCTGACAAATCTCTCTCACACGACTATAATTTCTGAATTGAATTAAACTGTGTTAAATCGACTGAATTGAATTTTGACATTGCACAACAGTCAGAGTCAAATTTGAACATTTTGACATCCATCCCCGCCTCACATGTGTGACACTACAGGCCCTCCAGGACCGAGAGGACCAGCAGGGATACCAGGTCTGCCAGGACAAGATGTGAGTATCTGTTGATCGATATAAATATCACTGTACGACTGGCATAATTAATACACACCCCTCTGTTTTGCTGACATTAGGGGAAGGAAGGCTTCCTTGGAAAGCCAGGGGATGCTGGACCTAAAGGGGATCCAGGGGAAAGGGTGAGGCTGCTTTAAAAATCATCCTCATTATTGGATTAGCAGGCTGGCTGCACATATTTGAATGTGATGAACTATCAAAATGCTTTTTGTTCTTACGGTTTGTAAATGGTCCTCGCTGTCATGCAATCTTAAACACATTAAAGGTGAACAAGCTTTTCTTCAAAGATGCACTCCAAGCCGTGACTAATCCTTCTCTCTCTCTCTCTCTCTCTCCAAGGCCAGGCCTCACTAATCAGGCGGTCCCCTCTTTTATCCGGCTCTCTAGTGGGCCTCTGTCTTTAAACCTGATCCCCTTCCTCTACTAGCATGATTTAAGATTGGAGATCTGGTGAAGAGGCAGATTAGCACGGGGGATAAAGAATGCAGGCCAGTGAAATGTGTGTGTGAGCAGCAGAGTCCTAAATTATTTTTCTCTGTTCTCTCCCTACCAGGGGCCTCCAGGTGTAATAGGCGAGCATGGTCTACCTGTGAGTATGAGGTTATTGTGTTGCATTAAACACACCCACACACAACGCAGAGATAACAAGGTTATTCTGTGTTTTCACAGGGAGCACCAGGGCCGAAAGGAGAGCCGGGAGAAGGCTTGAATGAGGTAAGAGACATTCGTATCTCTTCCTCCTGAGCTCATTTAAAAAAATGGCTTTAAATGAACACGATGGTGTTGTCCAGGGCGAGGCCGTGCAGCAACTCAGGGAGGCCCTGAAGATCCTGGCCGAGAGGGTCCTGATCCTGGAGCACATGATTGGCATTCATGGTGAGCAGAAAAACAGAAGTGGAGGAAAAACATTTTTCCAGACCCTCTGAATGATTATGTTAACGGAAAAGTTTGACATTCTTCGGAAATACGCTTATTCACTCTCTGGCGGAGGGTTACATGAGAAGATTGATGTCACTGTTAAATATAGCTGCAGTTAGCTTAGCTTAGCACAAAGACTGGAAGCAGGGGGAAACAGCTAGCCTGGCTCTAATAAAAGTGTCACCTAGCAGAGCTCTGAAGATCACTCAACATGTTATATCTCATTTGTTTAATCTGTACAAACAATTTGCTGTTTTATTTGGGTCTTGTGCTGAATTATTTCTTGGCGTTGAGCAGCTGCCAGGAAACTAAGAGGTTACTGCTCCCTGCCAAAAAGTAGTCCCACACATAAATATTGTTTTTCCTCTCTGGTGTTTGTATGTATTGAACAAATTATTATGTTAATTAACAATAATTTGTTAATTAGTGAGCTATACTTGTGCTGGTGGAAGATTTTGTTACCTTCGAGCCAGGCTAGCTGTTTCACCCCGTTTCCAGTCTGTTCTGGCAGTAGCATCATATTTAATGAACACTCATGAGAGACGTATCGATCTTCTCATCTGACTCTGCTCCGCAACACAAATAAGCATATTTCCCCACAATGTCAAACTGTTTCTTTCAAGCAGCATTTGAAGATTGTTTTTCTGTCTTTCGTGTCTTCACACAGACAACTCTGAGGGATCTGGATTTGGCAGTGTTTCGGACCCCCTGTCTTTCCCTGCCATAAAGATCAAGCGCCTTCAGCCTGTTCAAAGCCATCCTCAAAGTCCAGTACTGGAGGAGAGACACAGACGAGCTCCTCTTTAAGAGTATACTCAAATATTTTGTATGTATGTGTATAATGGTGATGGATGAGGTTGATTTGTTTGTTTATATCACGTTTCTTATACCTGTTTTATTACAATTTATTTGCTTATTATTGTCACATTATTATTGTCTGTTGCTGTACAAACAAAGCTCTTTGCAGACATGAGATGTTGAGCATTTCATCCACATTAAAGGCTTCTTTTTTTTAGCCTGTCTGACCCTGCTGCTGCATGATCCTACATAACCCGCAGCAGCACTTGAACAATGTTGTACAATGAAATATTATCTCATAAAGTGTTATGAAGGTTTTGGCATCTTTCTTTCCTCAGATAAAACACTGCCTAGTAAACACATCAGTTTCCTTGGCTGATGTTGCAAAGCTCCTCAGGCTGCGATGTGAGTTCCCGAGAGCTGGACCCAAAATATACTATTTAGTGTCAAACACATTTTTGGAACAACCTCGGGGTTAGTCTCGTGTTAGCCTGTCAAACATATTTCTTCCTTTCTCTTCTTTCTGTCTCTCTCTGGTTGCCTTGTTAAAACTGAGGTAAGACATGACAAGCTGCCAAGAATATCTGCTTAAAATAAAGTTACATGAAATGAATAGCATCTGGAGAGCGCACATCTGGAAAGCTAAAGGAGGGAGATACTGAAACAGTTGAGTTTTGGCCTGTAAACCTTAAACCCCGGCTCGGCTCCAGTGCACCTTCATGTGACAATATTACTTTGACTGCCTCTGAGATTTGTTTCCAAACTGATATGATTATTGTATAATGAGTCTCTGAGAGACCAAGCTTGTTGGCTAAAGCGTTGACCATGTCTGGTACAACCTTTGTTTTCTCCATTACATGGTTCATATGTAAAAGAAATTGTTTGGCATTTTGGGATCTAAGCTTATTTGCTCTCTTTCCAAGACTTAAATTAATATCACTCTCATGTTTGTACGCTAAATATAAAACTGGAGTCTGCAGCTGGTTAGCTTAGCGCAAAGACGGAACACCAAAGATAAAAACATCAAAATCCTTGTGCCAGTACTCGCAACCTCGTGGTGACAACCAAGTGTGAAAACTGTTCATGTCAGCCTCTGATTAAGGCCTATAATTTGATTTAGAGAAGCTACCTGGTAAAAAGAAGTAAGCAAACAACTGGAAAAAGGCTCATTGCTGATGGTTACATCTAAATAAAATGAATATAAATACTAGTAATATAGTTTGGTCCAGTGTGTGTGTATGGCAGTAATTAAAAAGTCATATGTCTAACTACATTTTCATCAACTGAAAATAAGGTTATTATCTTAGAATGAGACTTTTATATCTACAGACGTTGCAGGTCCTCTTTCAAGCAGTCCGCCATGTTGAACTACCATGTTTGAAGCCAGAAAGGACAAACTAAACACTGGCTCTAGATAGAGCCTTAAGTGTTTTTCCGCACGTTTCATTGCAACTGTAGTTTCTCCGTCACACTGGGAAGGAAAGGGTGAAACAAGGGTGTCGAAATCAGTTACCGCTAGTTGCCACAAAATCTCACACACTGGTCCTTTAAGGAGAAACAGATCGTTAGCGTGTCTGGTTTCATTTGTTACTGAACTGCTACAAAAGAAGCTCATTTATGATTGTTACAAGGTTATTAAAGGTTAAATAAAGGTTAAAGTCATAATAATTGGAAGTTTTCCTGTTCGTCCTGTTCTACCGACATATCTTTAATGACTTTGCGTGAGTCACTGCACCCAGGGAAGAAATAGTCTGGCATGTAACACCGGTAAAACCGCAACGTGTTATTTGTACAGTTATTTCTTTGTACAGATTAAACAAACAAGAGACAATGCGTTAATAAGTGGCACTGATACTGTAGGTAGGTTTTGTTAACTTTGGACAGAGCCAGGCTAGCTGTTTCTACCTGTTTCCAGTCTTTGTGCTAAGCTAAGCTAACTAGCTGTGGTATTGATCTTCTTGTCTTACTCTCTGCAAGAAAGCAATTAAATGTCTTTCCTAAAATGTCAAAGGATTCCTCTTTATTATTTGCAGAAGAGATGAACCTGTCTGTTCAGTCTCTGATCAGTTATTATATGTCACAGACGGCTGATTTTATTGAGCCTATCTTTGAAATACAGCTGTGTTGTTGAGTCTTGTGCATGTTTCATTATCTTTTATACTAAACAATGTTCAGGTGTGCTTTGTTGTTTTCATTTGCCAAACATTGTGCTCAGCAGATATTTATCTGTGTTGATTATTGAAGCGAGATTAAAGTCACAACAACAAAGGGACTCATTTGGTATAGTCATCCACTTTATTGCACATAATTACATTTACACACGCTGTACGCCACAACTTCACAGCGTGCCCAGACTATTTACAGGCAGAAGCTTCACTGTCGCGCCTGCTGCTGCTGCTGCTGCTGCTCCTCTTTTTCGTCTCCTCCTTTCACTCCTGCTCTTTGTCCTCTCCGTGGGTGATCACATAACACAAGTTCTTGTAGTCAAGGTTACCAGTGACATCCAGAGGGAAGTTTGTAAACATCTGATTTACCTGTAAGCAAACAGGTACAGTAAAGGTTTCACTGCACTTCTCTCTCTCTCATGTTGTGATAAGGACCTGTCGGGTTTGCAGAGAGAGATCACACATGCTATTACATCTACAGATAAACAGAGAGCTGGCTTTTGCCATTCAATTAGCTCATCAGAACGAGGAGATAAGTGCGGTTATGTATCATTGTCATATATTCCACTCTGGCCTCTTTGTGCACTCTTTCATCTATGCTTTGCCTGCCTGTTTATGTCTTCCTCCTGATGTAGTCCCTCCTCCTCCTCCTCCTCCACCACCACCTCCTCCTCTGCCTGTTTCTCTCCTCTTGTTTTTCCTGTCTACTGAACAGAGACATGTTGATATGAGGCCCGCTTGCACGGCCACAAGGGAACAAGTCTCCGGTGCTTTTGATCAGCTGCAAGATCAGACATGTCCACAGCTCCCCCGTGTACACTCCAGTGACTGATCATGCAGTATAATGGGTAGGCACAGACAACCAAAGATGCACACACCCACACATGTTCTCTCTGTAGATCATATAAGCATGGGCACACACACACATAAACACACCCCAATGCAGAGGGCCTGTGGTCCATGTGTTGGCTCTACTCACAGTGGGGTGGCTTGTTTGCTGGACACAAGGGAGCGAGAGAGAGATGGTGTGTGCGATTTCCCCTTTCTTGCCCTTTTTTTTTTTTTTTGCCTTTGACAGTAAGATGGATGATTGCAATCACAGGAACCATCAGTGAGACAGAGTGGAGGTCTATGGGGCAGTGAGACACAGCCATGGGAAACCAGCCGTCAGATTACTGCACCGCGCTGCCATGGGAACACTGTGCTGTTTATTTGTCTTGGGGTTTTGTTGTTTCATATGCATTTTCCTCTCTTCTTTACCCCCCTCCACTGTGAGGCCGTTTGATGTACACAACATGAAAGCCTCCTCATTAAATATGTGTAGGCTGAGCGAGAGGGACGGAGAAGGAGAGCGCTTACATTTCACAACATAGTAAGCCTACTGTAAGTCAATATGTCTCCTCAAACCAGTACAAATGTGACAGATTTCATAGAGATTAGACTGGTCTCTTTGATCCCCTGAGTGAATGAGAGGCAGACTTTTCACTCCCCAGTCAACGGATGTTTTTAAGAGAAACATCTGTTGCTGTACAAATGAGATTACTGTGTCTCTAGCCAGGGGCCATGTAGGTTATGAATGGCACTGTTACTGAAGAGTGGGTCTGGAAGAGAGCTGAGAAGGATCTTTGTAATAAGCTGTAGCTGGTAGTTAAGGGGTTTAAATCAAATTAAATTGCCTGGGATTCTGGGTATTCATCAAAGCTCACCTTCAACTTAGTCAACGCTATCGCCACCACCCGTACCTTTGAATCACATATCTCATATTGATACATCCAATATTTCACCTTGTTGCCAAGCAACAACTCACCTCATCCTCTGTAAACTTGTCAGCCTGTGACATGAGGTGATTTTTTATCCTGCAGGAGAGGAACAGGAAAGAAGAATTACTGTTTCCATCTCTTTGACTTAAGAATTAAGTGTGATTTGTATTTCACCAAACAAGATATGCGTTATCTTCACGCTGGAACTTTGTTAATGATTTACTCTACAAACTGATTCATAGTTATCTGAGTGATGAATTCCTGCGAGAGGCGGATCACAAGGCACAAAAGTCATTTCTTGCCGCGTTGGTGCAGAACTGTGAAGCAAATCACACACTCACTCCTCCCCCCTGAGGACTCCACTTCCTTCTGGGTCAAAGACCTTGAAGGCATTGAGAATCGTCTCCTCCGGGTCAGTTCCTGACAAAACACAGGTAAAGCTGCGAGTTACAAGTGTTCATCTGTGTAGACATGATGCACGCTGTGCTCTCTCAGTTTCACATCATACTTTATATGCCGTTTCTGGCTTTTCTTTGTATTGTTTTATTGGGAAATGCTAAAATTTAATGTTTTGATGCCTTTAATCCAAGACAGGGTTTTCCTTTGAGAGACAATAAACAAAACTTAAAGCTATGACTGAAACATGAATAAATGATCAAGATCACTTAAAACAATAACACAAACCAAACTAAAACTAAAAGTTTATTATTAATTTAAGTTTAGGGTTCCCAGTCAGAGACAAGTTACAGCTGTGGTGTAATACAGGAGAAAATAAACAGTAAAAACTCAACGTGAGAAGCTATGTATCTATTATTATTATTCATTTTGACTTTGTGTGACTGTTTTTCTCAAAAGCTGAACTCAAATTAAAATCATCAAAGTATCTGGGGAAGTAAATTAATGCTTGAACTCCAGATTAGTAAATAAAGCCTAATGACGCTGCACAATCATTACGACCTTGGTGCTGACTGACCTTTGAGTTTTTCTCCAAACATGTTGAGGAACAAAGTGAAGTTGAGAGGTCCTGAACACTCCTTCATCATCTCATCGAGCTCATCGTTACCAACGTTAAGGCGACCTGCCATCAAACATATCATACATGTTCATTTATGTCATGAAACAGCAATCGTAGGACAAAAATGTGATACTGAAATATAAAACTGGTGTTCTCAAATACAGGATGTTGTGTGGAAATGCACTTCTTAGCTAACAAATCTTTACCCAGAGCAGCATAGGTGTCCCTCAGGTCGCTCTTATCAATCATACCGTCTCTGTTCTGGTCCACGATTGTGAACGCCTGCCAGCAGAGGACAGTTACAGACGTTACCAGTGGAGGCAGTACAGCTCCACACACACAGTTTCACTACGGAATCTGTCCTCTAACCTCTTTGAACTCTTGGATCTGGCTCTGCTCAAACATGCCAACGATGTTTGAGCCTCCTGCCTCCTTCTTCTTGTCCTTTTTGGGCGACTGTAAGAGAACAGACATGTCTGATGAGAGAGGAGGTCCATATCCTTTGAGTCAGACACACCAAAGAAACTTCTCCTCATCAAGAAATTTGAGGATCATCCACAAACAGTTTGATCCTGATCAAATACTGCATGTTATTAGTATCAATCACTGTGTAACTTCAGAAATGACAGTGAAACGGTAAGAGATTAGCACAATGTTTGCACGTTAATGAGTGCAACAAATAGACTAGATATCCTGCACAGCTTGTTACCATTGTGTGGATCCTCTTGCAATCTTCTTTGTGATCCGATGAGCTCCTATGAAACAATAAGAGGAGTGCCCTTCCTTTATATACTAGTAGGTCAACTGTCCAGCATGCTGTACATGCTTCCCACAGTGGAAAGGTATGGCGTGCCATTTGAAGGATACTTTGGATAAGGACGTGGAAACAAGCTTTGGGACATGCAGTGGATCTATATTTGAAAGCATAAAGAGTGAATATGATTTTACTCACTGTAACTAATAATTCCCTATTGTACATGTATCGGATTATGACAGCGATGAGCGGTCTGGCTGCTCTGGCCGTCTAAAAACATTATTTCTGATAGACGTCAGTGGTTTCAACAGCTGTTGTGGCATCAGCTCATTATGGGGAGCAACATTACTCGCTCCCCCTGTGCCTGCAGGAAATGTCTCATTTGACAGCGTAAAGTGTTAATTCTGTGTCAGGGCACTAACACAGAGGTGTAAATTTAAATGATCCACATCACAGCTTCTGATTCCTGACTCCTCGAGCTTTAAAAAGACACACATGTTCACCTCCTCCTTCTTGCCGTATTGTTGTAGAACATATAAAGGAGTGTAAAAAACATCAGCAAAATGAGCATGGCTGTGCATATTTAATTAAAAACTATACGTGTTAGTACAACGAATCATGTCAGCAGTATGAGAGGTTTGGTGTCTAACAACACCTTTAAGGTCATTCAGTTAGGCCCCTGAGTGGGAACAGTGTTGCAATCAAGCATTCAGTGATGTGACGACACAAAGCGAGGCCTCGCAGTGCTATTTTAGGGACACGTGGCCTGCAATGACACGAGTATCAGCCATGTATGGCGTTAAGCTAATAGTAGATCAGATCTAGGGATTCTATGATTAACATGATTTAGTGCTAACCTGCAGGTACACACGTAAGAGAGCTGTACTTTCTGGAGATAGTGCACACGCTCACACATCCCCTCTATGTACATTCATTACCTGTCCTCGGTTTCTGTTTCAACACTATGTAAAAGTCACCTTGCAGAGATGTGAAACTTGCATGAGGTGATGTGCCGGCGTTAACATTGTCCCACCTTTATTATTAGTCAGTAAGTTGCATTGATGTTGCATGATGTTAAAGTTGAAATGGAGGATTTTGATATAATAATAAACATTGACCTGAAAATATTGTTTACTGCAGCAAATGATCTTAAAGAAGTCATTTTTTTTACTTTAGCTCTGTGTTTATCAAACTTTTTACACTGCGTACCACCTCAGAAAATATTAGGCTCTCTAAGTACCACTATTATGTTTTAAAATACAGTAGTCGTAGTAGGCCGACCCTTTTCAGCTGCAGACAGTTTACACATGAGGCAGGTTTATTACTAACTGGAAGATTATTTATTGTTGGCTGTTGAATCCTGAATGAATCCTGTTTGAGAACCAGAGCTAATTTGTTAGAAAGCTGTGCTCCTGATCCACACTTCTATTCCTGATTTTTCCCCAGTTGGAGCCACGATTGCAGAGTTTATGAATCACTTATTTCACCTTGGCTTATTATATTTTTGTCACATCTGAGCTCGTTCAATGGGCAAGAATGAGACTACGTTAACAGGATATTGTAACCAACCCCATAGTTTATTTTCATTAGAAACTTTGTAGTATTTTAATAGTTTAATGTGTTTTTTAATTCATTTATTTCATTTTAAAAAAATATTTCAGATTCCTTCAAGTTTAACTGTAATGCAGCTTTAAAAACACTATTAAATGTGGAGTCCATAGAAAAACTTGCAAAAATAACTACTCTGACAACAGTACATAAAAAATCAGTTATCTCATTCTCAGTTACCTCATGATTAAAGTCATGTCAGTGAAATAAACAGCCCCCCAAACAATAATGAATAGATTTCTGTTGTAAACTTTGACAGCTGATGATCATCAGGTGCAGAGAGTCTGTTTACAAATTATCTCTCAGCTGTGGCCTCAGTTCAGTCAGCTGTAGGTGATACAGCATGTTTATCACGACTCAAACCAGCCTGTCAAGTGTTGGACCACGTCAGTCCTGCCTCTGGTCCTCTTCACCGCATTGCAAGCCGTGCAGTAGTGTTCAGCCCAGAAGCTGGCCTGGTGCATGCTGTAGCTCCCTCTCCAGTCCAGGTGCCTCCTCAGCCGAGCCGGGTTGCGCCTCAGCATCAGGAGGTACCGTGCCAGCCCACGCACTGTGGGGAAGTCGTCCACGTGGATGAAGGCTTCCGGAGGCAGGAAGCGCTCGTAGTTCTGTCTGGACGGACCCAAGACCACCGGGATGGCACCGGCCTGCACTGCGTTCCACAACTTCTCCGTGATGTAGTCGGTGTGCTGCGAGTTCTCCAGCGCCAGGTAGAACTGGTACCGCTCGACCAGCTGCACCACGCTGCTGTCCTTTGGCACCGGCCGGCCCGCGCGCCCGAACACATCCACCCGGATGTACCGCCTGAGATGGTGGTAGAAGGCCACGCGCGCATGGGACTCAGACCAATTACTGACGACCCAGACCACGAGGCGGGGCCGGTGGAGGCGTGAGCGCGTGGGTACGCGGAGCGGGTGCACAAAGTGATTTTGGGCACCCTTGTTTCTGCGCGCACGTGGGAAAAGATACCCGTACGGCACGAATATATCTGAGTCAGTCCGGTAGGTCATGGTGAGGTTGAAAACACCCTCAAAATACCCCAGCCTTGGCGTGTGCGTGGGCGACTCGAAGTTCATCCATATCCACTTTTGCGCACGTGGCCGCGGTTCTGGTGGCAGATCAGCTTTGCCGGTGGCGACCTCCCGGTGGTGCACGATCACAGCGTCAGCATGCGGGTACGCGCGTGCGTCGTCAGTGAGCGTGCACTGGTCGATCTCATAGAGCTCAAAGCAGTCCGGAAGTCTGGTTCGGTACTGACTGAACGGCTGAGTCCATATCAGTAGCGTCACCGGGCTGTTGACCTCCAAGACAATCGGCTCCACAATGCGCGGCTCCGGCAGCCAGAGCAGGCTGACACCCAGGATTGACACGAACCCGACTGTAGCCAGGCACACGGAGGAGCAGGTCCTCCTGAGAACACAACATTTCTCCCTGTGGGACAAACCTGTGCGCCTTTCTCCAGCTCCCATCGACCCTCTTCACCCTCACAGAAACTTCATATAAAACCAGCTTGTTCCCTTTGGCCGCTGCACGAGTATCCTATTAAAACTTTTTTTAGTCCGTTGTGTCCTGCTGGCACACCTTAATGTCCTACTTTCAAAGTCAGATGAGATAAGCAGTGCCGATAATAAAGTCAGGTCAGGTTTGATAATGGAGCCCACAACAGTCCACCAAGCTTCTCCATGCATTGCTGTCACCTGTCCTATATATAATCCACAATGGTGATAGGTAATATCACGCCCTCCTCTCATTCTTCCTCTTCTTTCAAACAAGAGTGCATAACATTTGCACCAAGTGCTGTATGCTCAAACATTTCGACGTGGCAGCGTTGCTCTGGATTCCTGTTACCGGTGAATGGAGCTTTTGTGAGGCCTGGTTGCACCCAGTTTAGGTAAACACCTTGGGCCCCGGGCGCGGTGTCCTGGACTGAGCAGAGGTCATTTTATAAATAACAAGACATATTTCTCATTTAGACTGTAAATTACTTTGTATAAAAGCATTTTCACTCAGGGTGGAGGCCAAGGGGTCAAATCAAAAGCTCATAGAGTTTGGAGAAGTGTCAGTACTGGGGTGTAACTTAGAGCTGTGGCTAATAACTCATATTAAAATAATCCCTCACATGTTATGGGTTGACTAAAAGAAGCTTTTGTGCTTATCAAGTTAATAAATCATGTAAGATGACACTCAATCTTCTATTTATTACCATACGAACGCTACACGTGTTATCCTCCAGCAGGTGTCTCCCTACACAAGCAGAAAGCTGCCCTGTGAGGTGTCCTGTGTGCAGTCTGTGCAGCCTCTGCACTATGGTGACATTGGGATTTTTCTCAAAACATGCATGTTTAATTTGGCCAATGAATAAACATTTCAGCTGTAAATTAGTCAGGCAGCAGCAAGGCTTTGAAAAGGTTTGTGTTGAATGTTTTATTTATTAGATTATGACCCAGGATTGCAACACCCTCCAACCAGAAAATCTTAATAAATGACTCATAGTTTTAATTTGGTGATCTAACCTAAACAAATAAGAATGAAAAAGACAAACACAAGTCCTCAGACGGACACATTTCTGTCTCTGTAAAAGGATCAGCTGTCCAGGTTGAACAGTTTTCAGTTCTGATCAAAACTAATGAAAAAATGATGAGGCGGCGGGGTTGGAAATCCTGCACTGTGTGTTGTGTCTCATCTCTGGTGGGCAGGAAAAACACGCCATGACTGGGACAACATTATTCCTCCCCACAGACACAGAGTATGTCATGAAGTCTGAGTGCGAACGGAAAAAAATGGCAGACAAGGAGGAGTGGGAGGAGATGAAGCAAGAAGCATGTGTCTCCACTGGGTCCTCCTCCTTCCTGTTACATCCATTCACTTTTCTTCACCGTGGAGCAAAAAAAAAAAAAAAAAAATCTCTGGATATGTCTGTGTGTTTGTGTGCGTGCATTTGTGTGTGACTAGTTATCCCCATAAGAGGTTTTGTATTCTTTCTGCATTATTTATCCTCCCTTTCATCTGAACAGTTCTATTTTCAGCCAATCATTTAATGTCCTGCCTGGGGTTATCTTGAGTTGGGAAGAAGAGCACGGCAAACTCATAAGTTATGGATACATGCTGAGGCTCAACATTATAAACACATGTATGTCTTTCCTCAGAAATAGCAGAGGTGGCTGAGGTCAGGAAATGACACATAGGAATGAGTTTTGTTTATCTTCTTTCAGTTCGGTCTTGTTTATTTTAATCCTTTTTTTAGGCCGCACAAAAACCCATGTAAATGTTGCTGGAAGTGTGCTATAATTAAAGTTGTGCTGATTGGTGATATGGTGACATTTTGTTCAACTCAAATTACAACCAGGGTGATACACAAAGCTTGGCATTTATGTTTGCTTCATTTTTCTTCCTCTCCTTTGCTAGAAAAGAACTTTTCTTTTTGTCATCAAGCTCTTTTCATTTGCTGTGGTAGACCTATAAATCTCCATGGAGGCATCAATATCATATCTTTCTCTGTTCAAAGATCACTTTAGCAAGTGGCCACACGGATGGGTACATACATGAAACAGACACAAGGTCTTTTTTATATGGACTTTGTCAGCCATCTTATAAGGGATGCACTTCATTGTGTCGTGACAAGTGAGGTACACAAAAAGACAACATGTTTTGCAGGCTTTAACGCATCTTTTTCTCTAGTTTTGTACATTTTCCAAGTCTGTGTTTACTTCTGCCTTCCTGTTTGTGAGAAGTAATACTGCTGTCTATCTGTATGAGTTTTGGTGTGTGTGTGTGAATCATACCAGCACAGAGAGAGGCATTCACTTTTTGATGGGACCCCCAGGTCTTCACTCATCTTCCCTATTGATTTTCTCTTGCTTTCCTTTTTGCTCTCCCAGGGGATGGGGATGTCTCAATTGGTCCTGGCCGGTGAAGGAGAGTGTGAGCGATAGACAAACAGATAGAAGATGAGGGAAAGAGCAAGAAAAAAAAAAACTAAGGGGAAAGAACGTAGAGAGAAAAAGAGGAGGAAACTGCAGGAGGGGCCTGCGAGCTGCCTGATCACAGAGGCCCTGGCTGACCCCTGACCTTGATCATGACCTCAGAGGTTACAACATAGGTCAGAGGTTGTGTGAAAGTGCCACTGCGGCGATTCACTCCACTGCTGGGTGATGATGATCTTATGCAGCCTCCCCAGCCTGTCTGACATGATCAGTGTTGCTCTCTGCCTGCGGCTCCCAAGGGCCACACATCCATCTCTAACCCGGCCACACAAGGCCCGCTAAAAGCACCTTGCAGGCAGAGTCAATGAGCAGGAGGGAAAGGGACACAAACAGAGAAAAGTGGGAAAGCTAAAGGACAGAAAGGCTGTTTTATTTCATACCCTGTAGCTCTGTCGGGGTTTAAGATCTACTTGTATAATGGCAGTGACACAAAGAATGTGTGTTTATTTCTTAATATTTAAACTTTAACCAAACGTACATGAAGTGATGAAGCTTTTTAAAGACCTAAATCTGTGGGTCCCAACATGTTCCTTCTGCTGTCCTTGTCAGGAACAATTTACGTTGTTTTTTTCCTCCTCTCTAATTTTACCATAGAGTGTAATAAAAAGACAAGAAAGGAGGAGAAAAAACCCTCTCAAGTCACTCATGCCAGACGTGCATGAGCCTCTCTAGCAGGAACATGATAATTTGTAGGTGGATTGATAACTCAGACTCTCTGAATTACACTGTGTACCCCCTACTGCTTCAAAGTAACCCAGAGCCTAGTGAAGCTACAGTCAAATCCTTATGGAGATACAGTGTGCTGAAATTCAGAGAGTTTAAAAAGAGAGCCTGTTAGTACAAAATCAACTGTTTTGTAAGATTAATTTTACTGAATAAAATTGTTATTTTACCGGACACTGTTTTGGATCAAAACGTGGAGGGACCATTTATAAAAAAAATTGCAGGAATTCATTGATAAAATCTTGTGTGAAGGAGAATACACACTTATGCTCAGATGATTTACCGTTACCTACAGAAACAGACAAGTTTAATGAAAAGAAAATACTTAGTCTGTTTTGTGTTTTAGGTGAGATCTAAGATGAAGTCTGTTTCATGTTTTATTTTGCAGAGTTTGAATGATTTCAGGGCTACACTTTTTAGTAAAATTATTATTTTAAAAAATGCTGTTTTTAGGAAAGGAAACATTATTTAAGGGGCATATTTTATTTGTAGACATTTGGCATTGAATACTTAATACAACACTGTTTGTTTGCAAAAACGTTCACCAGTATTTTTGGTGTTTCATGTGCTGGGACACAATAAATAACAAAGCTAATAAATGAAGTAACTATATCACCTTACAACATTTGAAACATTTAATCATTGTGTTATTAAATGTCCAAAGTAAAAAGTCAACAGTGTTTTATTTCTTGGTACAAATAGTTTTCTGGTTTTACTTTCACTTGTTATTATTGATTGATAAGATATTGTTGACTGTGTGGCATGACAATATACCACGCTCCTTATAGTTGTGTCTTTTCCTTGTGTAAGAGTAAGAGAAAACTTAACAAACATAGCATAATGCACACAATGCAACACTACTAAACCTGTATGGATTATCTCAGACCTGTATTTCTGGTTTAGCTTAATGATAGGTAGCATCACAAGTCGTGCAGGCCAAGCCAAGAAAACACCGATTAACATGGCAGAGAGAGGATTAAACACAGGATTTATCGGTTCACATGCAGTATTTTGTCTACAAAGTAATCATTATGCCTCTCATGGTGCAGACAAGTTGCTCATATTTAAATATAAGACAATCATGAAAAAGATAAAATTAGTTTTTGAGACGGATGGTAACAAATCATGCTTCTTTTGTCACTTTCATCACAGTGAAGCTCTCAAAACAGCCTATTTGTTATATACAGACCAGTCGAGAACATTTCATTAAAAGCGTGTGACTGGGTGTCATGGCCAAACTGAAGTCAGTCTTTAATTCACTGTATTATGTCAATAAATGAAGTATAAAATAAGGCAAAGCTATTGAGGCTACATATCAGTTGAGCACTGAGCACCATTCATACTGTAGAAGGACGCAGACACAAACAGCTTCAAATCAAATCAAGTAATGACCTGAGAGTTGAAGCTTATTCAAAGCATAAAAATACCCACCTTTGTATCCGCACAAATGCAGCAAAAGAGGCGTTATTATCTATGGCAAATTCTCGTGTTATTTTTAGTGAATGCAATTAAAGTGCAATGGCTGTAAAGAAATGAAAATGATTTGAGAGAAAAAGAGAGAGAGAAAAAATATAGCTATATATAATATAGCTAAATATTTTTGTTAAAGACTTTGAGCATTCAAGAAAATAAACATCCTAAGTGTGAATGCAGGCGTGGATTTTCCAGGCCTTGCAACACATTCGACAAGTCAAATCTGGGAACCCACAAAAAGCTAAAAACGAAAACGACGTGTTCAACAGATGTGTTACCCTGATAAACCTGAGCAGCTCCCGCTCTGGGCTCGATGTGCAGAGCAGATTGGAAGCTTGAAACTGAGGCGTGATGTGTTTTTAAGATGCACAGTTTGACACAGGAATTTAGGGCACTCCATATGTACAGTGTAATTAGAAATTCTTTGCATATCCACAGGGTGAGGGGGGTCAGAGGACATGGTCAGCAGGAGTGACGCCTCAGGAGCAGCCAGGGTTCAGTTCGGTGCTCAAGGTCACTTCAACCACAGATATGTATGCACATTGACAGTCTAACCACTGGGCTGCCCTGCTGCAGCAATGACCGGATTAACAACACAACACTCTTATTTGAATAACTAATCTGATTAATATCTATGCAGCAAATTAATGTCTTAAATTAGAATATCAGGCTCACTTTCTTTGTCTTATTATTGTACAATGAGAACATTTTGAACTTGGAGATACCTTGTGCCAACTGTAAGTCCACTCCATCTTTTACCCACTCTGAAACGGCCAAATTCATCAGGTCCTCACTCAGCAACCCTGCTTTGTTGCACATGCTGAGTTTGTACACTAGATCCACCCTTCTGATAAAGAATAAAAACTCAAATTATTGTGGTTTATTGTTGTAATTCATTAGAGTTTAATGTTTTATTTTAACAATCTAGACAGACACATTTAGCCTGTGTTCTATTTCCAACAGCCCTAATGAATTAAATTGGTTTTAAATTTATATTCAACCTTATTTTTAAAAAGCTATAATCCTTCATACAAAACTAGATGGAATAAAACAAAAACATTTAACTGGCAACACTCAAAAAACTAGATAGAAAACATGTAAAATGATGTAGTATTCATAAATTAAATGCAAGTTTTTGGGGTTTTTAAATTCATTTTATGCTTTTTATAGAAAAAAAGTGACTGATAAACAAGCAGTTTCAAAAACTATGACAAAATCCAAGGAGATGAATGAGGGGAAATCACTTCTTACAAATCTACTTTTTATTTCTAAATCTGACTTTGATGCTGATTTTTGGAGCAGCAATGATTATTGATGTAATAAATAATTAAATGTATGAATTATCCTCTTGCACAGCTCAGAGGAAACATTGGTCCTGAATGCTCCCTTGGTGGGATTTTTTTTTTTTTTTTTTCTTTTTAGATATGGCTTCCAAGTAGCCTCCTGGCATTATTTTATATGATCTTTGCTCTTTCGTAATACACAATGATCACACAAACTACAACATCAAAGGTGGACTCAACTTGGCGCTCATAATTTCGCGTGGTTCAACGTAATAAAAACGAAGAGTAATTTAATGCCAGTTTGGTTATTTACCTGTGATATCTGAATGTTGATAAAAAGCTATTTAAGCAATTATAATGGCGTTATTAAGGAAACACTCCCGTGCGCTGACTCCGTTCCGTGCTCCAGCTGTTCCCGCGGGTGAGCGGTGGGAGTGATCCAGTCCGGGTGTTCCCTCCGCCCGGTCCTCTCCACTGAACTCCAACCCCCGCGCTCTCTATCAGCATCTCATTCCTGTCTCAATATGTCTCAAGATGGCGGCCAATGCAGGATCGATGTTTCAATATTGGAAGCGCTTTGACTTACAACAACTACAGGTCAGTTCAACCCCCGTTCAAACCGTCTATCCTCTATTCGCCTCGGCTTGTGTTGTCTCTCTCGGCCGCTGTGTTTTGTGTTTTTTTCGGCGGCCGCCTCGTAGGTGTTTCGGAAGAGAATTCAAGACCTCTTCCTCACATTGATGAAAGTGGCTCTCTCGCTGATCAGAAATTGATCCTCTTTGTTCAATTCAACATCGATCGGACACTGCAACTGGGCAAGCCGGGGCGACGCCGCGGGGATGCGGGCCGAAATTAAAAACGAAACAAGGCAGAGCTGTGGAGGAAAGCTTTTCGGTCGGCTATCTTTATTGGCGTGTTGTTCAACTTTTACTGGAGCGAGTAGCCGTAGTTAGCCCGACGCTTTAGCCGTTGTAAGGTTGGATAATTTGGGGGAAAAAAATAAGTGCGACTCATTATACGGTGGCGCTGTGGTGACACCAACCATTGAGACGGGCAGCTCAGACACACAACAGCCGCTTTTTGCTTGTGTGTGTTTTATTTATTTTGGAGTGTGTGTGTGCTTTTTTTTTCTTTAACTGTCAAATTGCTAAGTTTATACGAAGGCGAGAGAAAACATTAGCAACCTTATCGACCAACGTTTTTGAAGCAGTTTATAGCGAAGTCGTCTCCGTGATTATGGTTGATCAACTCGGTCGTTTTTTTTTTTTTGTCGGTTTCCCCTGACGGCAATTATACACAGAGAGGTTTTTTTTTTGTGTGTGTGTGTACTGAGACATTGCCACGTCTGTGAAAGTGGACGGGACACGGGACAGTGTTTGTGTTGTTTGACGCGGTGTAATTTAAATAAAAATGGTAGTTAAAGCAGCAGAAAATATGAAAAGATCATGACCTTGTTGATTGTGATGAACTCCAGAAATGTCCCAGCTTTTTTACCCCCCCACCTCCTCCTCCTCTCTCTCTCTCTCTCTCTCTCTCTCTCTCTCTCTCTCTCTCGCTCCTGTGCACGCTACTAATCTGTGACGTGCACGGGCACAGTGAATGATATGAGGAAAATATTGGGCCTATTCACTATGTGTGTGTGTGTGTGTGTGTGTGTGTGTGTGAATATAAGCCTGTGTATATTAGAGCGTGTTTGACCTATCACAAGACATGTAGACAATGGCACTGTTGTGTTTTCCCGTGGCATTTAAACGTGCATTGCTGAATTTCAAATCACAATTTATGAATATTACTATCCCCAGCCGCCGTGGTCATTAACATAAGATTGCATTATGTAGGCTAGTTCAATTGTTCATACATTATTTTGTAAATTGCACACAGGCTTTTTTTTTTTTTTTTTTTTTTGGGATTTAAACTTTTATTTAGGTCATGATGCCTCTATGACTGTGTAGACAAAAGGACAGTGAACAAGTCTTCCCAGCGGGCTTTGTGTCGCACTTATGCCACATCATCAAGGCTTCACTTCTCCTATTTATTTGATCCTGTTTGGTCCTCCTACTCGTGCCCCCTTGTTCATGCATTATGTAAAAAAAAAAAAAATTGAGACTGCTTTCTCTTTTCTTTCCTCACTATCTATCTCCCACCCCCTTCCTGCCACCCCCACCTCCCTCCCGAACACAGTCTCCCTCACCTCCCCTCCCATCCTTCATAATTTTTTTTCCTTCCCCTTCTCTCTCTCTCTCTCTCTCTCTCTCTCTCTCTCTCTCTCTCTCTCTCTCTCTCTCTTCCCTGGCCCTTCACCCTGCTTTCACCCATTTCGCCCTCCGTTAGATAGAACTGGTGTGTGTTTGTGAATTATTTTTTTTTTTTTGTGTGTGTGTGCGTAGATTGACTGCCAGCACGGACAGTGAAGGCACTGCCAGCAGCCAGGACATGAAAAATGCATCGCATAAGTTTGTGATAAGGCCCTGGGTAATTATGGCAAAGGCCCCTATCACAAGCGATTAGTCAGGACAGTGAATCTGAGCGTGTGCAAAAAGCCTGGCGGTTGGCAGGCCTGTCTGCAGGATAGGAATCAGTTGGAGCCTGTGTGTGTTTGTGTGTGTGTGTGCCTGCGTATATATGTGTGTGTGTGTGTGTGTTCAGAAATGCTCTGAACATTCACTGTCTATTATTGATGACATCTTATTTACTCTCCCTCCCACTGAGAGGCTCCTAGAGGAAAGCCTTCAGAGAAGAACCCTTTTTTTTTTTCTCATCCAGTTTCTGAGGATAATGTGGGGTTAGTAAGATATGATCACGGTCTACACATGGCCTTGTCAGCCAATTGCTTTCTCATTTGCTTCTTCTTTCCTTGTGATCGGACGGACAAACACACACTTAGTGTGTGTGAGAGAGGAGGCATCAGCAAAGGAATGTTTTCTCTCTTTTTTTGTTGTTTTTTTTTTTTTTTTAAAGTTTTCTTTTGATGATGAAAATCCAACCCAACCTAGATGTCAGTCGCTTTAAGCCATCACAGCGTCTACTCCTCAGGCTCCCAACTGCTGATGTTCATTAAAATCCTATTTGATCAGTGTGTCCCATTCCCTGTGTGAGAAACTAGCTAGGTGGTTGTTACAGGACAGAGAGTGCTTTGAAACAGCACAGCGAGCTGTTAACTTGTCTTTTCTGCATGCTTTTTTCTTTTTCCCTCATCCTCCCTCTCTTTTTTTTTTTTTTTGCTGCTCCCCCACCACTACAAACACAAATGGGTGCAACAGTGATGCTTTTAGCAAGGTCTCGCACACTTGCAAAATGGATCAGTGATTCAGAGATGATGGCAGGGTGACAGTGAATTACAGATGGAGGAGGTTTTAACGTCTGTAATCCCTGTCCGTCCATTACAGAGTTGAGTTTCTTTAGAGGGGATCATCACTCTTCTCTCCTGTTGTTTTTTCTTTTTTCCTTTTTTTTTTTTTGACCCAGTCAAGCAGTTTGCTGGAACATTGTGTTTCTACTTGAGAACGATGAGAGATTGCGCTTCATTCCAGGCAAACCTTAATAAGACACGAGTGAATAGCTGAGCCTTAAACATATACTTTATATTTTGTGTGTAAACTCAGGAAAATTAAGAACAGACCCTTTTTTGTTATACACAATTCCCAATTTAGGCCCTAATAGCCTACATCTCACCTCATAACATTTCCTGGAACAATGCACCCTAGAGCCATTTTGAAGAAAAAAAAATAGTTCACTATGTTAGCGTACAGCTAAATAGTGACTTAGATGAAAACTGATCTACAGCTCGTTCTTATTCACCACCTCCTAATGGGTAAATTTAGGAAAAGGGTTTTGTAAGGTGATCCCGGAGCTGTGGTCAGTGGCAACCTGAGTGGTTTAAATCTCTCAGCGACCGGCCCGCTGTTGTCTGTAGGAGTTTTAGTGTTAATTTATGAGCTGGTTGTCTGAACTCACTGGTGGGATATTTTTACCCCTCTGTTGCTGCACAGGCTGGGGGAGCATAGAGGAAGGGGCATCACGTCATGCTTTTACTGTAGCCAACCGCTTCTCTGCCCAGTGACAAAACCTGGCATTGGGACTGAGGTTTCACTGTGTGTTGGTGGGTGGTGAGCGACTAAGCATGAGTCAGAGAGAGGGACGAGTGCATGTCAGGTCTTTGGTCTGCCCTCGGTCTGCTTTGGTCAGGGCTATGGCATCCTACTTTCTCAGAGGTTATAGTGTATCCTTATGAGCGATACACTCAATAGGACTGAGAGGAATGGACACCTCTCTGAAAACTTGAAAATAACATCTACCGTTTGAGTGGCTAATTCTCATGGGACGCCCACACTCCTCAACTTCACCGGTTTAGTTCACGTCACACAGCTTCTTCATCCTGCCCCTCCACTTTGAGGGGTGTCTACTAGACTCAGTTTATCAGATATGATACGAAAAGTAAATGTATTTAACTCCACCAAAGTCTAACAGATCATTTAATAAAACAAGTTTACCGTGCACGGTGAAAGAAAGTTTAACCATTGTTGTCTGATGTTAGAACAAAAGATAAAAAGCACTTAGCAGAAGTCTAAAAATAGGGGTACCCAAACAGATGGAGTCAGCAGCTCTCTTAATGCAGGCTTTATGCAGTGCAAGTGTGTGACAAACAGAAATTCTTATAAAAACCAGAAGGTGTGGAAGTCTCAGCTTATGTTAAAAATATCACACTTTTTTTCTCTTTTTTTATCCGTATATATACATATATTTTAGATTAAGCAACACTAAAACATTTAATGTGGCTACATTTAATTCGAACCGCCTGTAGTTAAAACAGTCGAAATAACAACATAATGAAATAATTTAGTCCCCTCTTGTACTGAGCAAAATAACACTTTGTATGCTTCGTAGTATACTTCTTTTTACCCCCCAAGAAAGCCGTTTTTATTTCATTTATAAGTTGCAAACATGTTACAATATGTGGAGAGGTTTTATACTAAAAACTAGGCCAACTCGAACCACAAAGTTACTTTTTGTTGCAGAGACTTTTATGTGTTCTTACACTTTGACATAAATCATCACTGATTTCACAAGGGACTTATTATAAGCAGTTCAAATTTAAGCTGCAGTATTCCTCCACAGGCTGATTGTGGACGTCACAATATATCAGAGGGGGCCTACAGGCCGTGTGAATCGTCTGTATCTGGCTTCTGTGAAAGCGTACGGTGCACTGCCTACACCTAACTTTATAACTGAGAAACATACTGAGACTCACAGCTTCGGTACACAAGTTAATCCTGATAAAGACATCATAAAAGTGTCTTAACCATAATTTAAAAAAAGTACACATTTTATGTCTTGGCGTGCTCAATCAATATGTAAATAAACTCTTATTAATTTGTAGCGCAGCGTGGCTTTTCCAGCTGGGATCACTAACCTGTATCTTTAGAAAAATAATTAGAATTCAGCGTTAGTTATGGCAAAACTTCATTGTGCATGTAAATGTGCCAGCCATTTATAAAAAAAGACTGTAGTGCTTTCACAGTTCTCACCACATTATACTAAAACACTTTAATGTAACTACACTAGACAAAACTTCCACCCAACAACCAGCAACAAGAGCACAGGGGGCAGTTTCCAGAGACCTATTTTCAAGTGGCAGGCATTATTTACAGACCCACTTGGAGTCTCTCTCTCACCTACAGCATCATAGAGTTTCACCGTATCTCATGACAGAAGCATCCATTATTCTGCTGCTCTGTATTCCAGTACAGAGAGCTTGGGCTTCAGTGACTGGACACTTCTCTTCAGGCTCACTTTTTTTAGAATATACTAGCCGCTTCCACATTATTTAAAAAAAAAAAAATCAAGATTACCCTTGAAACAGTGCCTCCAAGTCCGGTGTAATCTTCTATAGTCTATTGTTCATCTTGTAATATTAAGCCTACAGGTTTCAGTAAACAAAAATCTTACATTCCCAAAGGGGGGAATGTTTTCGTCCATAGTCGACTTGTAAAGTAAGAATGCAGACCAGCAGTGGGCTCAGATCCAGTCTCGTAATTGCAACATAACAGTCCCGTCGCTCTCTTTTCTTCTTATCTTTAGACTCGTCTACCAGCTATCTCACCTTCATCAAGGTGATCTAATTTAAAATGCCAACTTTTTATTAACTAGTCAATACCTGTCGGTTTGTGTGGTGTGTGACCTACAAATAATTAAACTTTATCGATCCCTTTTTTTATTGATCCCTTTTTATTGACAATCGTTGTACACAACATGTGTTACACGGTGTAATAAAATGGGGATGTTGCTAACAATTAATGTAGAGCTGCAACTGAAGATTTTTATTATTGATCAGCCTGGTTTAATTGAATAATTTGTTTGGTCTTTAAAATGTCTGTCACAGTTTTCTAAAGTTCACCGTGACGTCTTCAGGTTTAGATTCAGTTCATCTAAAATGCAGAAAAGCAGAAATCCTCACAGCTGACATGCTGGGACCAATAACAGTTTGGCTTTTCTACTAGAAAAACAGTTAATCAATTGTCAGAAGAGTTGCTGATTAATCTCTCGTTCCAGTCATTTATTTTTCAGTAATGGATCATTCTGTCCAGTATTTTCCATTCTCCAGAGTCATTTTACACTATACACGAGGATTATAGTTATGTGAGGAAACCTAAGAAATGTGTGGTGAGAATAACTTTGAATAATGACAACTTATAGTGAAAAAAAATTGACTGAAAGCAGCCTAGGAAATCTGAGCTTTCAGAAGCCGTTTGATTGGTTGTTAAGGTGCAGATTTCTGATGACCCAGCAAGCCAATCCTGGACAAGATTTGCAGTGTTTTGAAGAGTTAAACAAGATGTTAACATGGAAATATAAACAGAGGCAATGGACCAGAAAACGAAATGGAGTCCCATTTCCACAAGGTACCACAATGTGATAATTTAGACCAACTGCAGACGGTCACACAGTGGGGGCCAGTGTTCGAAACATTTTTGACAAGTTTGGCTGGGCACGCCGCTGAGTTTGAAGCTAATGCAGTGCTCCATTTTGTTCAATAAACGCCGTCCCTCTGCACAAGCCTGCCCGAAATTTGTTGCTGCGGTAAAGACCCCGTGGCCTTCAACGTCTGGTGTTATTGGTGAACCACTTGCCCTACCTAATTTTAGTGCTGTTTATCTCACCGTTATCAAGGAGTCTGGGCTAAATAAGGCCTGAGGATCCTCATGTGCAGACCTCATCCCATGTCAACCCATGACTCCAGTATCAGTGTCCTGTTAGATCATTGACCATAGGTATTGAATTCTAATAGGCCTATTGGTGTGTCCTAATGGTTTGAGTATTGAATTATGATATTGGCATGGGCTGATGGCCTCAAGATTGAATTATGATATTGGTGTGCTGCTGGCTAATGGTTCTTAGTATTGAATTATGATATTGGTGCACTTTGATGGTGTAGGGATTGAATTATGATATGGCTTGCTATCTGCTAATAGCTCACTCTGTGTAATTTTCAATGTCAGTCATGGCTTCAGTTGCTAGATCCATAGCCGGCCTTCAGGCTCGGCCAATCAGTCACGTCAGATGTGAAGAGTCTTCAACCTTTAGCCTCACTTCTGTTACTCTCTCACTCGCGTTTGTCTCGTGTTCAGTCCATCCAGGAGTTTATGATTTGCTACGGCAGGTAAAATTATAAAAAAAAATAAATTAATAAGTGTTTCATATGAAGCTGCGCAGTTTGATTGTGTGAATCCACCATTTTAGCTTTGAAACAAGGCGTGGAACAAACTTTCACATGTCGTCCTCACAGCTGTGAGGCGATGAGATGTTTCATGGCTTAATGCGAGCATGGATTTGGCATTTTTCATACACCATCTTGCGTTATAAGGAGCCCTAATGTTAAAGTAATGGAATTGTAATGGCCCTGAATCTGAGCTAACTTCGTTTCTGTTAGTGTCCACACCTTCGCAGTGTTTATGTTGAGCTCATTCCCATTTTGGTAGTTTAAAAGCAACCAGAGCTGTGATGGTCCTGGCTGCCAGCTCACGGAGTAAATGGACGGCCTGCTTCTGTGTCAGCCCTCTAAAAATAACACAGACTGCTGGCTGGGCTCAGCAGAAAACTACCACCGATTATGATGATTCAACTACCCTGTATTCACAGGTGTGTGTGTGTGTGTGTGTGTGTGTGTGTGTGTGTGTGTGTGTGTGTTGGATGGGGGTGGTTTATGCTTAACAAATTGTTCTCTGCAGCTGGTATGCTATTCACTGGTCTAGTTTTACGTTGTAGGTTGGCGAACTTTGTTCAGGCGGAGGAAGCTGTTTAGAAACTATCATGTGTATTTTCAGCTATAAGGGAAGAACGGCCATCTTATTTAAGTGTAGTGAACCAAAATCTGATTAGTACACTGATATTTTTACTGCACAGGCTTTGCCTAATGCATGATTGATAAACGTAGGACTGTTCCACGGCTTTGTCCGCCAAAAACCTGGGAAATTCCGTGCAAACGCCACAGTCCAGTATCTGTTAAATTCATTGGACGTCCTCAGACGGTACCTTAACCTCTCCCTGACATTTGACCCGAGCAGCTGTCAGACTGGAGTCAGGGTTCAGAGGTGGTCTGACCCCCGCAGACCTCGCCATGACCTGGGCTGTCTGACTGGCCTAACCTTTAGAGCTAACAGATGATGACTTTACCATCTGTCTTGCCTTTAACAGGTCTAGCCTCCTTGAACTTGAACTTGTTTGGACGTGGAAAAGAAGAAAAAAACAACTGAAGGGGGGGAAATTGGTTCACAATTAGCCCGGGCTGTTTTGCTATGCTCATATTTGTTTTCTGTTTAAAGGATGACTACATGAATAGTCAAAATTAAGTTTTTGTTTACTTATTTGCGAATAGTTTGGAGGCGTCTCTGCATGCCCCATTTTTAAAAGCATAAAACTCAAGATGTACGTCGCTATGCGCTGTAGCCTGGTCGCTTTTTTAAAAGTGAGAGTTGTCCTCTTGAGAAAGGGGGGAAGGGACTGTGTTTAGTAGACACAGGCTCATCCGCTGACTGCTGTCTGACCCTGAGTTCAGCGGTATGGTTATTAATAGGCCCAGAGGCCTCAACTTCCAGGAGGCCCTCTGATCAGCTCCAGATGTGGAATGAGAGAGGACAATTCTGCGTTAGCCTATGTTTCACATGAAGCAGAAAGTAAGGGAGAGATAGGCATTTGGTGAGACTGATAAAGAGTTGGAGGGGAGGGGAGGGAGGGAGGGACAGGAGACCTTTCCACAGCAGGAGTGTGTTTTGTGAGTCTTTGTTTTCACGTGTGTGTGTGTGTGTGTGTTTTTTTTTTTCGTTTATTACACTCTCTGCCCTCAGACCAAAAGACCATAAAAACGTATGGCATCACCATGGTGACCATAATAACTACCTATAAAACAGCGTGTAAACTGTGAAATAAGACAAACAGACCAGAACAGCCCTGACTGGCTGGCTGGCTGACTGAATGGCTGCCTTCCGCCATAAAACTATTTGAGAGCCAGACTGAAGGAATGCCTTGGAGGCTGCTGTGGCTGTCACGACACATGAAAGGATTAGGCTCTGTGTTTTATCTCCTCTTTATCTGATGGTAATGGATAAGCTGAGTGTAGCCTATCATCTGACGCTTGGGCCGGGGGTTTGATGTTTTAGTAGGGTGACGGTTTGTTGAGTTGACCGCTTTGGTCTATTGATTGCTGTTTGATGGTTTTGATATGTAGGCTGTGTGGAACAGGTCAAGTCTTTTATGCAGTGAAGGCTCCAAATAGCTTTTAGCTGTCCTTCACTCCCCCCATTACTCCAGTGGTTCGTTTGATGTTTGGATCAATCAATAGAAAGAGCCTGAGCTCTTACACATGCTCCATCCTACTTCCCACTGAGCTCAGTTCCTCTTCCTTCATTGTGCAGGCTTTATATCATATTCTCTCAACACTGAATAAATGATATAATTACAACCCATTACGTAGCCTAATGCAAGCTAATTATTCTGTCATTACTGTAAGGATTAGCTATGCTCATTCTCTCTTTCTCACTGTGTTTCTTTGCCTTCTCCTCTCCAAAGTCGTGCAAGCAGAGCGTAAACTCCAACTCATAAAGGCTGAGTAAGACTTAGCCCCGGGACGTTCTCTGTTGACGTTGATCGTATAGACCATGGGTGTCAAACTCATTCAGGAGGCTAGGCCACACTAGAAGATAGTGACAGCACGGGCTGGACACATTAAAGAGTCCAGATATATCTAACCTAATGTGGCGCTTTGATACATGCTTTTGATTTATGCGTCAAAGTGAACATGTTGCTTTTATAGGCCGTGGCACGACTCCTGCTGATGTGTCATCATCAGGCGTCTAGAAAATTACTGGATACAACAGATAGACGAGGCCAAATTAAAACGTGGAAAAGGGCATCATGCAGAGCGGGGATTTAATGTACCAGAGGCACATGAGAGCGATGCAGACCTTTATTTATTTATTTATTTATTTATTTATTTATTTATTTATTTATTTCACTGTCCTGTAATTGTGCCAATAGCATGAAGCTGCTTGTAGTGCTTTAAATGGAAGTCTAAGTGAATTACTACAAATCAAATAGGCTAACGAATTGAGAACAGATCAGATCTTAACTAAATTAGAGCAACTTTGAACACTCCTCCATTGTCTGGAGTCGTACACTTTCTAGGCCAAAAAAAGAGCAGCTCGCATCTGTGTAGGATGGTTATCAACATTTTATCGCCGCTAAGCTGCACCTGTGACCCTGCCACCAGCGGTTACATGTATGTGCATTTGATGTCATACAAACTAATGTCAGTTTGTTGCCCGAGTCCTTGGGAAGCGGGCTTGTATATGTGCTACAGAGCCTGGAGAGCCCCACTCCTCTCACAGACTTGATTAATCCCTATCGCCCCTCTCCATGATCGCAGTTTCCATTTTTTAGTCCGTATCTGTGCACTCATCCCCTCCCCAATCTCCTCTCACGGGCACAGAATGGCTTCCTGGCAGAATGGAGGCATTAATTCAGGGATGAGAGGTGTGATACTCTCTCCCTCTCTCTGGTTCTCTCTCTCTCTCTCTCTCTCTCCCTCTCTCTGGTTCTCTCTCTCTCTCTCTCTCTCTCTCTCTGGTTCTCTCTCTCTCTATCTGTGCTCTGTTTGTAATGCGTGGCCTTTATCGTAGCTGAAACAGCTCACTACCCTCTGATCCTATCTCAGATCTCAATATCCTAGCCGTTCCACCCTGTAAACGCAGGGATGAAAAATCTTGCCCTTTCACCAATGCATTACACCCTAGCATATCGCCATAGCCCTCTCCTCCCATTGCACCCTCCACACCACTCACCCTTTGTGACACAGGCCTCCAGCTAAATTCGAACTCTGCAAAATGAGACCAAGTGAGCTGCACTTCCTCCATGCCAGAAACCATCTTAGTCTCATTATATTTGTATTTAGGCTCAGTCCCGGCCTCTGAAACCCCTTGTCAGACAATAGGTCGGGTAAAATAATGACTAGCTCTCAGTAAGCTTCAGGAGAGTTAAGGCTTGGATGTTGGGGAGATAAAACAACAACCAGTCTCTCAGCAGAGAAACATGGATCAATACAAACGAGGCTGCGGTGTAAAAAGGCTGTTTTTGATCCAGGCTTGCGTCAGCGTCAGTGAGGTGAGTCTTGACAGCTCCTGTGCTGTTGGTAGATATGGATCTGTGTTCAAAAAAAGGAGCAAAACGCTCAGGGACCACAAGCGTCTTGTTAGACCGTATAGAGTGGTAGGCTGACCCCCCCTCCGCCCCCGACCGCTCTGCACGCAAACACCGACGCACAAACACACACAGAAATGTTTAGGCCTTAGTTGTCACAGTGAAACTATTGTGTTAGCTTGTGGCTAAAAAAACTTTTGTGGCTTTGACTCCAATGGGGTGAGAGGAAAAGCAAAAAAAAAAAAAAAAAACGGAGATTCAGAAGGATGTGACTTGCGTCTTGAAATCCTGTGTGGTTTGAAAGAGCGTCTGCTGGCACATTCAAAGTTTGCACCCTGCTATGTCAAAGGTAGGAAGGCAGACAGGCAGCCAGGATTGTAGTCTCTTATCTGCGTTGCTGTTGTGCTGTGTTTTGAGGGGGCGTGCCTGTGATCTGTGATCATGTACCGTGTCGTTGTAGCAAGCGTGGCTGTCGCTCCTGACTGAGCCCGCCACCCCACGACTCCACCCCCACACAGTAGGTTTTGGCATACAGAACAGTCAGCCACATAGGGAGGTGAAACGCTGTGAGGGGAGATGGAGAAGGGGGAGGGGGGTTCAGAGAGGTAGGCCTCGTAGATTTCAGATAAGACATCTTTCCAGACGCCTTTACTGTTTACTATCATAACCACATAACAGCCTCAGACATGTCAGAGATAAAAGGAAAGATTAGTGACTGCAGTGGCAGGACAGAAAACTTCATCTCTTAAACATCTGTGTCATGTTGCCAAGAACAGAGGCTCTGAAAGGCTTCTTGCTTTGTAACGCACACAGAAAGATATTATTTTAAAATATTAGCCTCTTTTTGTAGTGTGACTAATATGCCGTTAGCATTAGCGGAGAAGAAGTGTGTGTGTGTATGTGTATATTTTGGTCTGTCTTTCTATGCCTGGCTTGAATTCAAGAGTGGTACTCAATTAGATTAATGTGTAAAACATGCACCGAATGTGGGGCAGTTAACCTACATTGTGTTTGGACTAAAGGAGTAGTGGCAGACTACTTGGCATGTGTGACTGCAGACTAGGTGTAAACAAAGTGTTTCTAGCAGTTACAGTCCCAATTATTCTACAGAGAGTGAGATCTGAAGCAAATCCTTTGCGCTGGTGGTGTTCTCTCCTGGTCACCGTGGCAGCACAGACGGCAGCTGCAGATTGACTTCATACTGTGTACATAACAATAACTTTGTTGTCATTCCACCAGCCTATCTGTCTCGGCATCGTCGGAGCGTGAGGGCATAAGGAATTCCATGAAGTTTTGATACCTCAATTAAAGTGCGTCTGTCTCCTGTTATCTCATTTAGTCTGTAGTCGATATGATTGGCATAATCAGACATGCCTGATTGGTGCCTCCCATTTAATTAATCAGTCTCACTGTATCATCACCTGTGGCTCATTAGAGTAATTAGAGCGAATTAGTCAGATAGAAGGCCTCTCTCTGCCTGCAGACGAGTGGAAGGAATTTCATTAGGAGAGATGAACACACACACACATACACCTTGGGTCTGATGGCCAGTAGTAATAGGATTTGTTTACCCGTGACTGTTATCGGTGATTAGTATTATTACCGCAGTGGTAGGACGGAGAGATACTCATTTTCTTTTGGCCCAGCCTCCCCTCCAAGCTGCGAACACGGCTCTGCATGCCAGAATTTAGCTGGGCGAACATGTTAACAGACTTCCTATTTTGAAACGGAGTTCAAAAGAATGTGGAAAGGCCGGGCTCCCCAAGTTACTGCAGCGGGCCCGTCTGTGCATTCATGTGTGAGCACACGCGTGTGTGGAGCAGCGTGCGGGAGGCTTCTTGGCCAAGTCGGTGTTGAAGTCTCTCTAGGGAGTGTTGGCAATCTGTTCCAATCGTCTTTACAGCTGACCAGACGACCAAATGAACCAGGACAGGGACTGCTGCTGTGGGCCAGTCCAGCCAAGCCAAGCAGGGCTGTTACAGCAATCACACAGACATTACAGCCCACTTAATGCTCCCCTGCACACACCATATTCCATCGTCTGCTAAACTAGACAGTGCAGCCTTAACCAGCCATAGTCTAGATTTAAAAATAGCAATGGAGTGAATGGTTAATGAATTAATTCACCAGTAAATTAAAGTGTTTTTTTGAGATTTGAAAAGTAAAATGTTTCAAAGTCGGGCCAAGGAGAGCCAGAGAGCGTTGACCTCAAAGACTGGCCTGACGGCCTGAAGGCCCGAGTACAGAAACATCAACACAAGCGCTTGTGCCAGTGCAATTAATTATATTTCTAGTCATTACATTAATCATGCATTGTGAAATATAGACTTCTTTTTTTAATTAGCATGTGTTTATTCATGTCTTGGCTCCTTGTCAGACATGTTAATTTGGAAGGTTGATCAAACTAACATGATGTCAATCACTGATGTCAAACATGATGGGGAGAAAATCCCAGTGGTATGCCAGATGGCAGAGCCCCTGTAGGAGCAGCCTTGCCTAAAGTTAGGCTAACATCACACCCCTCCCAAAGTTTAGAGCTCAATGAAGCCAACAAAACAGCTGAATTGACTCTCTGTTATTGGATGCTCCTTAATAAATTCCTAATTAGGGATTTATTGGTATGTATTTTTAGAGCTCCACTCTGCTTTTCCAATGTTTTCACGCCACGTTTGTATTACTGATCTCGTGTGAAGGCGCTAACCAATTCTTTTGGCTGCACACGGCGTTGCTGTTTGTGGTCATGACTTTAGATGGATAGTGACAGATGTCACCGTTCCAGTTATTATAAAAATGAAAGGTCTTCATCTTCCTATTTAGCCATCTATTAATCCAGCTAGCAGCTATCTTTAGTCATGACTGTAATATAAACTGCAATGTGGTGTGATGTTGGGAAGGATCAGGTAGCTGGACCGATTAGGCACTGACAAGTCGTCACTGCAAAGAATTCAAACAGGTTATCTGTAATATATATAGATAGATATCTGAATAATCATTTAGTGTAAATATCATTTTAATCATGGACTGTGTGGCTGCACTTGTGTGCAATATTACAAATTTGAGAATAGCACCTTGTGAGGAAGTTGCATCTGTTGGTCCTATGTAAATATTCTGAAACCAGTTTCAGAGGAAACAGTTAGCTTGACACAATGAGTCACATTTAACCATTTAAATAAAATAGGTGTGCAAGAAAAAAAAGCCTGTGTCAAACACTTTAAGTTTGTTATTATAAACTGAGAAAACACGTATTTGCAGCAGTGTGTTTTTATAGTTGGTTGAAACAAAAGAAGTAACGTGTAAGGAGAAAAAAGGACGTCCTGTTTGTTTCTAGCTTGAGTTTGCACCTTTTGTAACATGTAAACTGACCACAGTTCAGTTTTATTTTGCTACAAACCCAGACACAGCAAACATATTTGTTCAGTATTTCAACTTTAACGCGATAAGTTATCATGCTTATATGTTAAAATGGGAAAATCCGTCGTCTCGTAACGGTATGTGTGTTGATGTGTGTGTGAACAAGGGCCAGGCAGCGAGGATTGTGCACTTTCGGATGTTACGCTCTATCAGCAAGATGAGTGTAAAGTCTGCCCGTGTCTGCTGATGTGGGCAGAGAGTTTGCTGCATAGTCAAAACCTGACTGGGTCTGAGGGTCCTTTTTTTTTTTTTTTTTTTTTCTTCTTTCCTTTTTTTATTTTTTATTTTTTTTTTTCCAACTGAGACCATGCCCATAATTGCTTGCCCACTTGGCATTGAATCAATCCTCTTCCATGTGTGATGTGTTTATTTAGCTTAGCAGTGAGAATTTTTTTTGGAATGGGGGATTTGGTAACACATTGGGATATGTGCAGGCTTTTGGAAAGGGATTGGACAGAATCAAGGGCGTCAGGGATTGGCACATGACCTCCTAAAGCAAAACCTTTAGTTGAAGACTGTGATTATTTCAGATTCACTCAGAAACGGAGCTCATTAATCAATTTATATGAATAGACTGAGGTTGTGTTGTGTTTGAACTCCTTTTTGGATAACTCTTTTATCTAGTAAGGTTAGTAAAGAAGGTATTGTTTACAAGGTTATCTATTTCAACCCATCATTTATCATTCAGAGCTTAACAAAGCCAGAACAGACGAAAATAGTGTTTTAGAGACAGTGGGCGATTTTAGATGGTGTCATAGACTGAATATAAAGAGACCAAGTGGGAAACTTCAAGGCTGCGAAGTGAAGCCAATGCAGAAGTGTCAAAAACTGCAGTTCATCAAACGTCCACTTGAGGCTGGCTGCAGAACGAGTCAGTCTCCATAAGCCCCCATGTTAAAATGTCCAACTTCACAGCAGAAATAAACATGTTTACAGCCTGGTACAAAAAAACAGTTTTGGTCTCTATAGCTAATTTCCCCGTTCATGACAACTGTAACAATTGATTGGCATGTAGGTGCCATTACAGATAGCCCACCTGAGGTCATTGTGACCTCACCTGAGTTCAGCCGATGGTCCACGTGTTTGACTTCCGTTAGATTAGCCTGGAGGCGGAAGAGGCAGGACTACCAACACGGCAGCAGCCAGCGCCACAGATTTTGAGCTTCAAAGCAGCTCTTGTGGGTGACGTCATGCATACGCAGTCCATTCTTTATACTGTCAGTGAGATGGACGACCAACAGCTGAGCCAAAGCCTCGCAATCACCCCCTGCTGGCTGGCTGCAATATAGATCATAAATCCCGCCCCTCCAAAGGCAAACTTTTTAAAAAAGTACAAGTCAGATACTATAAATATTGTTTCTGTTATTTTAGGTAGTTTTTATGGCACTGATGTATGATCAACGCAAGTTAAGGTTTAACATCATAATTGACAACTGAGCCCTGCTTGTGATTTGAGTCAGACGTGTTCATAGGTGGGACCTAGATACAGCAGCTCCGACTCTGATCACTACTGGCTCCAGTGCAAGATGGCAGCCGCCGCATCCAAGATATTTTGGGTTCATTTTTGTGCAGCAGAAGTGGAGACGTGTGGTCCGTCTTTATATACAGTCAACGTAATGTCATGCACTAAAATTGAGCGACAACTTTATCCACGACTTGACTGTCTTTGCAGTCTGCTTCTGCTGACTTCATCTCAATATATTAAGTTTTATTTAACTTCCTCAAACTATTCTTCAAGTTTGATGCACTTAATTGTGTCCTGAGGCGCGTCGAATACAGACGCACACACACACACACATAATCGAAAACCTCGACTCCATTGGTCCTCCGTGGTGTTTTACTTTATATAGTGATTCAGATCTCTCAGAGGGGAATTCTATATTTTCAAAATTAATGTGTCCTAGTGTTTAACGGCACAGCTTGGATGATTAACGACATTATCTCTGCTTTTGGGATATGCCTAAAATTGTCCCGGTTGCTGCTTGTGCCTCCTGATTTGAGACTAGGCTTTAAACTGAAGTGTTCCACTGATTTAAATGATTTTGGGAAGTAAGCCTTAAGGCCTAATACATCATATTGTGATTAATATCCGCCAGTGACTAATATCTGTTAATATCTTGAACCAACTGGGCCTTATATTCTTGTTCCTGTAGCTAATCTTTACCAATATAATAATTACACCTCTATTCATGAACTAGAGCATTCATTTTTTGACAATTAATTTAACATGATTAAAATTTATTAGGTTCCTCCTTCCATCAAGCGTTGCACAAGCTTCTGCGCACGCTCGAATTCACTAACAGATAGTGCAGCTGCTCCATGGCCATGGGCAGACAGGCTGCTACATCAACTGCTCCATGGGCAGCGAGTTCAAGATGGCATGTAAGCAAAGGAGCAGTTCTTTACTTTTTTTTTTTTTTTTTTTCTAATGTCCCGAGCTACTGCGTAAAACCCATCGCTGAGGACAGTCGAGCAACATTTGTTAGATTTTTTTATGGTTTGTGGATAAAACGAGATCACGGCTGGTCAGGGAATTAAACTTAACGCTGATGGGGGGGAAAAAAATATCCTAATTAGTACTTGATCACGCTATTTCTTTAGAGGGTTGTATTTTCTTGTGTATTGGTGATGTGTGTGTGTGGGCAATGTGGGGCGGTGGGCATGTGTGCGCGAGTGTGTTTTGGGACCTTGTCAGCAGACTGAGCCACAAGGGCCCCTGTGGTAATGTGTGTATTAAATGATTAGTGTGTTAGTTAGCATAACGGCCCTTCAGCAGCGTTTAATCACTCTCAGGGGTGGGCGGCCTCACAGGAGGTGGATTGGAGGAGAGGGGGGGGGAATGTAGGGAGGCGGAGTAAAGGGAGAAGAGATTTAAACGGAGGAGAAGGTACTGCTAGTTGAACGAGTGAGTGGATGATCTGTAGTGAGTATGGAAAAAATGAGGAGGGAGTGAAGAAGAGGAAGAGAGAAAAAAAAAAGGAACGAGCATGACAGAAGGCAAGAATCCAACAGAAACATAATCCAGCAACACTCACACACTCAGCAGAGAGAGATACAATCTTTACAAGGCCTGAACGTCTTGTTAATGTCAGCACTTGGCCCATCATCTGGAACAAGTCCCATAAATAGCTATTAATAACAATGCAAAATGGATGTGGATAAAGGCGGGCCCTGCCTCAGCCTTGACAACACTGTTGTTGATAATTGTGCTGTTGTTGTTGTTATGTGGCGAGGGGAGGGGTCGCCTGCTGCAGACAGTCAATAATTGTTGTGGACTGCGTGCGTGTTGTTGTAGTAGTAGTAGTAGTAGTCTATTGCGACACAGGCTGTCATGCCCAACACAGCGGCGACTGATTGACTGACAGGCTGAATGGCTCAGATATTGCTTGCGCTGGTAGCAGATCAAACTGCTGGTGTAGACAGAGTTTTCCTTGGCGGGACATCGGTGTTGTGGTTCTGTTCTCTGCAATATTACTGGCCAAGTTCAGCTGAGGCTGGTTGGGTAGTCCGCAGCATGCCAGATGGGTCAAGGAGTCTGCCGTCTAGTCAGAAAAACAGCCCGTCTTTTTCCTTATCCTTAATAATAGCGATGCTGATTATAATGACAGTGTGATAAAATGTGCAGCAAAGTAAAAAAGAAGTTTTGTGTTTTGTGTTGCAGAAAGAACTAGACGCCACCGCCACACAGCTTGCCAACAGACAGGACGAGAGCGAACAGACCAGGAAGAAACTAATCGACCTGAGCCGCGAGTTCAAGAAGAACACACCAGAGGTGAGGAAATCAGATCTATTCGCAGACACGCACCAATACACAGCCTCGACGCATATATGCCGCAATTCTTTTGACAATCACGATTCGCCTCTTGCGTTTCTTTGTGTCTCTTCTCCTCTTCATAAATGTAGCGGTGATTATTTACTGAGAAAGCAAGGGGAGGAGTAGACGGAGCAGAGAGATGCGGGCTTGGCTCCCAAAAATAGTCTCTCCATTAGTTTCCCTGAAATCCTAAAGAGACAAAACAGAAAACCCCTCAGGAGTTTGTATTATCTGACCTAGTTTTTTATGCGTGCAGAAAAGTGTGGTCTGCGAGTGTGTATGTGAGGAGAGAGAGAGAGAGAGAGAGAGAGAGGCAGAGCAGGAGGGAGAGAGAGAAAGAAAGAAAGAGAGTGTGACAACACTACTAAGTGGGATCAGGAGGGAATTCTGTCCTGTTCCTGTGTTCTCATCACTCCTCCTGGGAATATTTGTTTCATCTCTGTTACCAAGGCAACACATTTTAAACCACACAGCGAAAACAAAGTATTGTTGTGTTATTATTGGTAATGTCACCATGGTGAATTATTGATGGTAGTATGAATTATGTATGAATGGAGTAGACGGTGGATAGAAAATTGTCAACTCTCGGTGGAGTTGACAGTAGGCCTATTATAGTTACCACAGGATGAGGATTGTGACTATTGACTTGAGCTTGTAGCCCACCCGGTGTAGGGGAATATACACCAGAGGAAACTGTACCTGCATACAAAAGACACTAATTTCACTATACCCTACACATTCATCTCTAATCTCATTTTCAAGTATAACCACATAAGAGACACACACACATAGGGAGGCAGACAGAGAGAGAGAGAGAGACACGCACACAAAGAAAACATGCAGAGAAGCAGAGGTGCGCACACAAACACACAGAGGCAGATAGCCTAGATCACAGAACAGGACACACACATTCATCAGTGTAACAAGGCTGTGATTTAGGAAGGCTCCTCTGGCGTCTGTGTGGCCCCTGGCATCTCCCTGGTATGTGGAGGAGGAATCTGAGCCAGGCCAGACGAGCGACAGGATTCATTACAGGGTTGTAACAGGCTCAATAGGAATCAGCACTAAAACTCCCGACGTTTGGAAGTGTGTAAGCATCGAGGCTGCCTACCAAATAGGTTGGTTTATAACATGTGATGGCCTGCGCTTGATTAAAAATGCCCCGATCGTCTTGTGTGCAATCACAGAGTTTTCTGTCCCGTGTGTGTGTGTGCGGTTGACCAGCCTATAGAGCGTGGCTGTCAGCTCTCTGTGGTCTGCACCAGTCAGCGGAGATCACAGTCATATCAGATCAGACTGCATTAGGCTGAGCGGGAGTCCGTCTCTGATCCATTATTCAACAACCAGGAGACCGGCCCACGTTGACTGTGTCTAGTCTGCTGAGCTGTACTCGGCATGAACTGCACTCATGGTCTGCATAATAACGCACACGCACACACACATGCAGGCTTTTGTAGCATTTTGAAAGTAGTGCAAAGAAATGCAGCGTGAAAACAAAGTTTTCATAATTCATTAGGACTGACACACTGTTGAATTTTTCTTTTTTTTTTTGAGACTACATCTCACTGTGCCTCCTAAGTTGCCTGAATTATTCATCGAGTTCTTAATTTCCTTTTAGTTAGTCAAGACTCCTCTACCACACTGTTATAAAGGCAAGGGTGGGAATGGTTGTAAAATGTCCCAAAGATTGCTAGCCAGAGGCAGTGGTAGTAAAACAACTTTGTGTGCGCTCGCGTGTGTGTGTGTGTGTGCACACGCATGCACATACACACGTTTGTGTTTAGCTGCAGGGCAGACAGACAGCGAATGGGAGTTCCATACTCCCTGGAGGATTCCTCGGGCTGGCCTGTCTGCTGTCTGCCGGCAGCTCACACACCAGCCATCCATCTCCTGCTGCCTGGCCCCCTCCGCTCCCCTCACTACACACACACACACACACACACACACACAGATTGACCATGGTGTCTGTGTGCATTGTTATGTTATATGGTCATAAATCTTTGGATGTGGAGGGGGCAGGGGGGCGGAGCACCAGAGAGTGGACCAAAGGGGTTCAGAGCTCAGATCTCCGGCAGAAAGCAGCGGGCCTGCCTCTGCATGTTATTTGAATGTGTTTGTTTTTTTTGTGTGTGTGTGTGTGTGTATTCAGTGAGTGAGTGTGTGTTAGCTTGTCAAGCTGCACCCCCAAAACCCCCAAACAAGACGAGAAAAACGCAGGACGAGTGGATAAACATCTAAATCTAATTAACTCTGCCAAAAAATTGGATTAATACAGCAACTTCAAACCGTTGTTTACAAAACGATGGTAGTGTTGAGGCGTCTCCTCCTCGTGCAGATGCAGTCTCAACAAATGTTGAACATTATGATTTGAACAAAGGTAGTAATTATTGGAGGACTACTAGGCTAGACTGCATTACATTATACAGAGGCTTCTTTTTTGGTCACAAATATTTACATAAATTTGAAGCCATGGTGATAAAAGTGTAGAATAGTGACATGAAAAAGCACAAGCAGATGTTTTGCTGGACTCTTAAAACAATGAAGCAAAATAAGATATAAAATTAAAATTTTTATTTATCCAAGCAGGAACTAGTGCTGAAAACTAACTGAAAGGAAACCGACTCCCCAAATGGAAAATTAGGATATAATCAAAATCTAATGCAAATGAAAGAACTGCCACTTCTCTTCTTTTGTGTGTGTGTGTGTGTGTGTGTGTGTGTGTGTGTGTGTGTGTGTGTGTGTGTGTGTGTGTGTGTGTGTGTGTGTGTGTGTGTGTGTGTGTGTGTGTGTGTGTGTGTGTGTGTGTGTGTGTGTGTGTGTGAGCCGGGTGGGGGTAGAAGCAGGGGCGGGGTGGAGGTCATTATCCCCAGCAGGGGAATATTGAATTGGCCCAGACAAACAGCCACGGCGACCCCTGATGAGGTAACAATGGGGCAGGGTCAGTGGGGTCGCGACCTGTCCTCAGCCCCAGACAAGCGGCCTGTCTGGACCAACCTGGGATTAGGCCAGCCCCCAGACACTGGTCCCAGGTCAGTTTGGGAAGCAGGCTCCCTCACTACATCGGTTAGGCTTTTAGGCGGAGGTTTTCTGAAAGGCGAGCAGAGTCTCCTGAGCGCACATCTGTCGTTGCCCTACTTCACATCTTCATTAGGCAGGTTTGTGAGTACGCGTGTGTCCACAAACTGTGCAAATCAAATGTTCCTGTACAGAATGTCCTATTCTGCCGTGCTTTTCACCGTACGCTCCAGTTCAGTTTGTCAGGATGTAGGCTCAGCTAAGAGCATGGTGATTTGCATGTTCCCCTGATACATACTTGACTGGCTATCTAATCTGAAAAAGGCTTACTCTCACTGGAAAGTCATGCAATGGGACTTGCGGGATAAAAAGCGCTAGCTTTATAGTCAAAACTCGGTGCGTGGAGACAATTTGCATTAACTGTAGGCCTACTCTACGGCTCATTCGCTCTATGTCTCACACGCACTAGTGGCGCCTCTGGGTGGCCCAGGTGGTGCTGCACCTGTTCTGATGAGAAATGCAGTCCGCCAGAGCACCTCAGGGTACAAACCTGGCCTCCTCCCCTACCCCCGTGTTCATCACTCGCTCACGCATCACTCATGATTCATTGGCTACGGCAAGAGTAGTCTCTACTTGATTTCAATTAGTGACTTATTTGATCACGACATGGTGTGTTAGTGTGAAACTCTGTAGCTTTTCACTGCCTCTGAACATCACTGCCACATGTTCCTGTGTATTATTTCAGGATTAAAATTGATCTCATTTTTGAGACTCACTAACGTTTTGTTTTGTTTTTTTTTTTGTAGGATTTACGGAAACAGGTTGCCCCTTTGCTCAAGAGCTTCCAAGGAGAGGTGAGTGTGTTATTGGGAATTTTTACTGACATATTGACAGACAGAAATGTTCAAGCACAGCATTCCAACAATGCATTTTATAAAGCCCATTTGACATTGGTTGACTGGTCTTGCTCCCTCTCTCAGTGCCCTTCTCTCTCTCTCTCTCTCTCTTTTTTCGTCTTTCCTCTTAAATCGCCCTCTCTCTTCTCCCTCACTTCTCTCTCCTCTCTCCTCTTCCGCCATCTCCTTTTCTTTCTCTCGCCACTATCTCATTTCCCCTCTTTCCTCTCTCCCTCTTTTCTTCACTCTGCTCTGCTCTTGATTTTCTGTCCTATTCATGAAGTCCTGTAGCCCGAGGGTGTGTTTAAATTGCATCCTGCAAAAAAAAAAAAAAGAAAAAAAAAAAAAAGGCACCACAAAACCCCGGCTCTAGCCAGTCACAACTCACCGAATGCCATTTCCTCAGACTTTGTTTGTCTGCATGATTCGGCGGGGTTATTTGTTGTTTTTTTTGTTGTTGATCTGGTGAATCATGTGCCTTTTCTGTTCATTGTGGCACATTTATTTACTTTCAAATTAATGCTGCTCCCTTGGTTTTAATGTACCCTGACCTATAAGAGGTGACTTTTGTGTGAGTGTGAGTGTGTGTGTGCGCGCGCTATATCATACTCCCACCGTTCCCCTCTATCTCCTCCTCCATCATTTTGGCCTATTTCCATCATGACTCCTCCTTTTTGGCAGCCATGCATTTCCAGTTCACTCCCATATGTGAAAGTCAGAGGGTAGGAGTGGAAGCGGCTGGTTCAGACTGGGGCGTTATTTGGGGTTGGAGTGGGTGGACATTCAGCCCAACAGTATCTCTTCCCTAGCACACACACTCACACACAGAGACACACACATAAACAAAATCATCTCAATGGATAGTGACAGGGCTGCTTTGCTACTGGGCATAGAATATTACAGTTTAACACTGGGTTAGTTTCCATATTCTTGTGTTAGAGCAGCGACCACAGCCAGTGGTTATGTAAAAATGCTGTAATTTATAGTGGTTCCACCATGTTCTGCTGATGATCCACAGTCTATTTAGAGAATAGAAACGGCAGCAATATAATTGGGGCTTTGTCAGCTGTTTCCACCATCCCCGTGTTGACACACCTCGACGGCGTGCACACCAGAACACGCTGAGGCGCATAGTGGGTGGTCGCGGAACTGAGAAAGACATTATCTTATGATTATTGAGATAATACTGTACACCCGCGCCAGTCTTAGAGCAGCCCATCAATCAGTCGACTATTCTGCTCGCTTGCATGCCACAACACGAGGAGCTCTGAGAATGTGTAATTTTAGCCCGGCTTTGTTTGCTTACCCCTTCGGTGCTTTGATCAAGGACAAGACAGCACCAGAAACCAGAGGGTCTTCCTGTTGGAAGTCCCACAGTAACTCATCCTTAAGCATTTTTACGCAGGAGCCCGAATCTTTGCTAAGTGAGCGTGGGACCGAGACAGAACAATAAAAAGTTTTAGCCCAGGAACTCGGAGGTCTTGATACTCTGTTTAATCTTTGTCATTGAAAGGTGGATCCCCTCGGGTCATAATTATTACCAATAACAGTGCTGTTTCCACGAGGCCTCAGTTTGGTAAACAGGTTATACAGTGTGTGTGTGTGTGTGTGTGTGTGTGTGTGTGTGTGTGTGTGTGTGTGTGTGTGTGTGTGTGTGTGTGTGTGTGTGTGTGTGTGTGTGTGTGTGTGTGTGTGTGTGTGTGTGTGTGTGTGTGTGTGTGTGTGTGTGTGTGTGTGTGTGTGTGTGTGTGTATGTGTGTGTATGTTGCATGCTCAGTGTTCCTTGTTGGTCCATCGATCAGATAAGCTTTTCCATTATCCAAGGCTTCAGTCTCTGCTTCCCATAGCCTCCCCTTATCAGACTTCACTGGGGCCACACACACACAGACACACACACACATATACACGTAACATGCACGCACATACGCAGGTCAGCCTGATGCCCTTCACACACTATGGGTTAGATAGGGGAGCGAGGCGGTGCTGAGTGATGGTGGCACAAGTTGCTGACGTATGTGCGTATGTGTTTGTGTGTGTGTGTGTGTGGATGTGTCAGGGATACCTTTTGCAATTGCAAGCACTTCTCATCGGTAACCTACTGATACTGGTGAGGTATCATTTGTGTCACTTCATTTGTTTTGCTTGGTCTGTGTGTGTGTGTGTGTGTGTGTGGGATGGGGGCAGGGGAGCATGTAATAGCAGATGTCATTGGGATTGGTTGAAAGAGCTGCAGTTTGGAACAGCAGGGTTGTATTTGCAAATCCTGGGTGGTCTTCTAATGGCTCTGGTCCTGCAGTTAACCTGCCTCTAACTGTAGGGTGTGTCCTACATTAAATGTCTATTTCCTGCCTCCCATGTTGGGCTATATAAAGCTGCTGTACCACTGACCTTGGCCCAGTCATTGTACAGTCACGCAGCCTCACCGCCATCGGCAGATCATTCCTTGCGTTAGTTTGCGAGTGTTTTCTTCTTTATCATGAGTGTTTTTGTGTCCTCTGAGCCTCTGATTACATATTCTTAGATACACATATGTACACACCCCGATGAACCGGTTTGGTGCTGGTGTGTGTGTGTGTGTGAGAGGTATTAGTGCTCAGCATCTGTAATCTGCCATTAGTGGCCTTGCATTTGAGGATCCAGATCGCTCAATGTCACACAGCACATGAAGGAGGGTAAAGTACATGATGCAGCATGATGTGAGAATGAGATATAGTAGTAGTGTGTGTGTGTGTGTGTGTGTGTGTGTGTGTGTGTGTGTGTGTGTGTGTGTGTGTGTGTGTGTGTGTGTGTGTGTGTGTGTGTGTGTGTGTGTGGGTGTCACAGGGCAAGACAGGAGTCCTGTGCATGCCAGTCAGACATGAGTGTGTGTGACGGAGAAACATGTGAGAAAGACTGACACTGAAAAAGATCGAGGGAAAGAAAAAAAAACTATGAGTCAGAGAACATGGAAGTGACAAGAGGGAGAGAGGCTGAGAGAAAGACGTAGAGAAATAAAGGGGGGAAAAAAGAGGGAGGGGTGCTGGCACCAGCCTACACAGGGCCAGATGTTTTGCGGCTAAAAAACTAGAGATGAATCAAAGCCATGTGAAGAGATTTATTAGGTTCCCATAGGAGCCCAGGCAGTATTACATGTAGCCTGCTCTGTTTACAGTGGCAAGAACCCCTAAACCACCCATCAACTACACTACTGGCTTGGCTGGGAATGTGAAGACTTTATATTTGGACTTATATAGGCTTTTGTCTTTATTCCTTTTCTCTCAGCGAGTGTGCTGCTGGAGGAGTTGGAATAGAAACACAAGGCTGTTTAGTCTGAGTGCGTGAGCCAGAGTAGTCAGCTGTAGCTCTGCCCAGTACAGTAGCAACCTCTGAATGTCTTTATTTGGCATCTGTTTCCCTCGATTTAGACTTGATTTCAGATGCGTCTCGCCTACTCTCTGTCTGCTGCTCATATTGAAGTGTGACACACTTAAAGTAGAGCCCCGTTGCCTCGTGTCTCAGCATCGACAACAGTGTAAAAGTCACCCCCCCCCACCCCCCCCCCCCGAATGATTTGGGAATTAATCTCTTATGGATCCATTCTAATGCTGTCCATTTCAATAATATCAGTGATGGAATGCATGCCGTGCTCTCTTGTGTTAATGGCTGCATCAGTAATGGATCCACACTGTATTGCTGCTAAGAGCTGACTGAATAATCTGCCCCTGCTGTGGCTGGAAAGACTGAGCCAGCTGTTTAATGATGTCAGTGTGCTGGAGGGGAAACGAACACACACACACAATCGCACACTGGCGCACACACACACACAGACCGACTGACGGACTTAGGCACAACTCGCTCGAGGACAGACCGACGTGGACACGCACGGGCACGCGGCAAAACGAAACGCATCCGTCATCGGCTGAACAGCTGAACTGACTCCACGGGAAGGAAACACCAACGCTGCCACTGTCAAGACAACCACGATCGCATGCAACATACCAACGCATAGTGAGGAGAGACAGATATGTAGACTAGTCTCACTGTGAAATTAATGGGCCTGCCTTTTGAGTGTATGGAGGTGACACTCTCATGTGAGGTGGTGTAACTGACAATACTTATGTTTTTTTTCTTCCTCTCCCCGCAGATCGATGCGTTGAGTAAGAGAAGTAAAGAAGCAGAGAACGCCTTCTTGAACGTGTACAAGAAAATAATCGATGTCCCAGGTAAGACCATGTTTAACATCTGTGCAACTGAAAGTGTGTTTGTCTAGACGTCTCCCCGAGTCCGAAAAACGTGATCATGAGAAAGACCCCCTTATCCATGCAGACAGCACCAGCAGGGGAAGAGGGGGAAAAAAAGGATGACACCATCCCTCTGGTGCTCCTTCACTGTGCATCCAGGCGCGTGCGACGCCTTATTATGTCCCCACGAGATCTCATCCCCACTGGTGAAGCCTTTAGAGGGTCTTAACAGAAGGTGCGTCCTGATATGGATGACAAGTGCGCCCACGATTGGCTGCTGCAAAGTGCACACATGAGCAGTCACGTTCAGCACACTGAGGCCGAGGAGGGACACGCAGCACAGAGTGTTACAGAACACACACACACACACACACACACACACACACACACACACTCTCACACAGTCACAGAGCTACTGGTTGGAGATTTTCAGCTGTATGGGAGCCCTGGAGGGGCCCAGTATGTAGGAATGAGAGAGGAGTTGAGTTCATCTATAGCGTAAGGAGGTCATCATATTCCCACATGGATAGACCTACAGTAATATCTTTGGATTGTACTGCTCCCAATAAGTCAGCGCCAGCTCTGACGGGGCTATTCTTAACTTGCAGCGAGACAATGATGTAATGCCTGATGCACACACGCACACAGACACAGACCAGCCTGACTAATGCAGCAGTCTTGAAAGAGGAAACAGTGTGTTTTGTTCTGTCTTCTATCAGCTGAAGGCCTGGTTAGTCAGCCCAGTGTGCTCTGCTTTAGATTAAAGGTGTCTGGCAAGAGCGCTCAGCACCAGTGGCCCACAAGTCAAACTGCTTTTAACAGGCTGTACAGTTGATTTGGAGGAGGTGGGGGGGGGACTACGTGAAGGACAAAGCTTTGATAAGGGGGGAGAGAAAGTTGATTTTCAAGGGCGCCGAGGCACATTGGAGTCTAAATTCAGGGCATACAGTTAATGTTCCTTAGTGTTTGTTTGCACTTGTATGAGACTCTATGCAAGTGCGCACGTGCGTGCGTGTGTCTGCATGTGTGTGTGTGTGTCAGAGCTTAGCCCTGCATGGTGTGTCACCTTGACAGCACAAAATCAGCATGAAATTCCCCAATCGTTCTCCGCTGATCTCTCATTAGCATAGTTAAGATATCTAACTGCGTCAGACATGAGACACACACAAACACAAATACACACACACACAGCCCTTACCCCCAGCTGTAAGCTGTCAGTTCCTCTTATCTGTACAACACACACACATAAAACACACACACACACACACACACAAACTGCTCTTTTAGCTGGCATGCTGATGAGCGTCGCCTGCGTCTCTTGGCTGCCTGTCACCAGTCTGCCACCCATGAGCACCAATCAGATGTGATTGGCCTGACTGACAGGGCTCTCTTCATCACACTGACAGTTAACCCTGCTGTGTGTTCACAGAGATGTTGGTAAAATGCCTCCAGAAAGTTGTCTTTCTTCCTTCTGTCTCTGTTTCTTGTAATCTTTTATTTACCTTTTTGCATTGCCTATTTTTTTTTTTTTTTACAGCTCCACTTTGTCCATCTGTCTTCTCCCATGTTTCTCCATTTTTGTTTTCTTGCTTTGAAGCGGCATCATAGTGAACACTTTAAGTGATCATAACCCATTAATATGTTGTTAATTCGCCGCATTTATTGTGCTGTCTGTGTCATTTATCCAGTTCTTTTGCTGTATCAGCAGTTGACGCATACAAAACAAAAGTTTATCTTAAAACCCGACAATAGTCTGTGTTGATACAATGGCTGATAGTTTATCATTCAATAACCTTTATGGATAAAGTTTTGTTGATATGGAACGTGAAAACTAACCGTGACCTTTTCAGTGTTTTAAACTGTTTTGGCAAGCCAAATCTCTGCTCTGTTCTGTTCTTAAGTATTTACAGAAGAGCCTGACCAATACTGGATTTTTATTTCTCGGTCGATACTGAAAATACTTGACTGATATTCAGTAAAATTCATGATAAAGACGTGTCCAGGGTAGGATATTTTACAGCTGAACTTAGTTGTGAATGTTATACACAGATTCCTTTGATCATTTATGAATCTGTGAGCTCTGGTGTGTAGCTGTCTGACGCATCAGTGACTGTACCTATAACTCACCATAATATTGTTATTAATTTGTGATATATTTTAGTCTTTGCTGGCACCGGTAATTCTCCACAGGGAGTTTAAAGGTCAGGGTCAGCTCTAGGACAGTTCTCCTGGAGCTGTTAGAGATTCATTGCCTTGCTCAAGGACACTTCACCAGGGCAAATGCTTCGCTCTCACAGGGCTTCGAATGTAGTTATTCCTAGCTCGCCACGCCACCTTGCCGCCCTTGTTTGTGTAATCTGCGTTGCAGTGTGTTAACGTGGTGTGTGTTGTCTCTGACAGATCCTGTACCTGTGTTGGAGCTGGCTCAGCAGCTGCAGCTGAAGCTCCAGAGGATGCACGACATTGAGACAGAGAACACCAAACTTCGAGAGACACTGGAGGACTACAACAAAGAGTTTGCAGAGGTCAAAAACCAAGGTTAGAGACAGGATACATGCAGAGGAGCACACAGTGGGATTTTCCTGACTTTAAGAGGGGCACGGATTTGGGTCACACAATTAATCACAGATGATCACTTATCGTAATTTCATACACGTACGATTAGTTTTTGTGTAGTTCTGCAGTGTTTAATGTCATATTCTCCCACGTAATGCGTCTTCTTACTACTGAATGTGCAGAGATGGTGAAGCAGGCAGCGGCCGTGAGAATGAGAGAACGCCTACGCATATTTTTATGTGAATGGCTAATTTAACATCTTGCCAAGGGACAACAGTTGAAAATGAGCCTTTTGGCTATCACTGGTATATTTACATGATGTTTATCAGTGTGCATTGTCCCTGTGAAAATAAATAAAAGGAATAAAATAGAGAGGGACTTGGTATGAAAGTGTAAACACCGAATCTGTGCAGCCTCAGAGAGACAGATTTTGCAAAGTCATGAACACAGGATAGGTGATCAAAGCATGATGATAAACAACCTACATATTTTCAATTTGGGTTTTGACGACAACAAAATGACTTATGTTGTAAAACTTTCAGTCGTAGTTAAAGTTAACATGAGTAAAATGTCACTTGTCATATTTTTGTATCAAACAGAAACATTACTAATAACAACCGGTTATTAATGCGAATATTGGAGTTATTATTTTATCCAGGGTGATGCTTGAGCATAACCTCGCCATTATGTCTGTATGATGATACACAGACAACTTTTAATTGCAAATGTAAGGTCAAAGAAAAATATTTAGAAGCCCCTTTCAAAGCAAGAGGCCACATTTCACATATTTTAATGTCTCATAAATGTTTCAAAAACGAAAAAAATGTACAAGGTTTTACATTTTCAAATAGGTTTTCAGGGGCGGGCGGTGGGAGAAAAAAAAAAACATGAGGCACAGTTTCATGAATAAAAAACGACAGGCTACCTCAGGGTAAAGAAAGATGGAAAAACTGACAAAGGCAAGGAGATGAGTGAGAAGCAGTAATAAAAGTGGTGTAATTTCAGTCGAAAAGGAGGAGTGAGCGAGCGAGCAGGGAATGTTTTGGAATCCCCCTTTCCTCAGCGAGAGTTAATTGGAACAGCTCGATAGCGGCAGGGTTCCATTCTGCCATTGATTTTCCTGTTCCCTCATCCTTTATCCCTCCTTCCCGCCTCAATAGATGGGGGATATTTAAACCCCAAAACACACTGTAGAACTCCCACTCCTGTTAAACACACACACGGACCCGCCCGCACACTTGCACACGCACACACACACGCATACAAAGAGTGCAGGGGCCATTGATCCCCGCAACCTAAATGTTTAAAGTTCAGTTAAGCAGTTAAGGGGTAAGAGGGCTCTGAGGGGACTCTCCTCTATTGATTATGTGTCAGAGCAGTGAGACTGGAGTTTAAATCACACACACACACACACACACACACGCACACAGTGCTAAGAGCCCTCAGTCAAAGCAAGCAGCAATGCTCTTTATCATTGTCTCACTCACTTATATCTTTCTTTGAGAAACACACACACACACACACTGAGGCCTATTTATTACCCCAGTTATGTGTTAGATTTATTTCAGGCTGCCCCATACAGAGCTCAGCCGTCAGCAGGTTATGGGGTTTCAGCACTAATGCAGCCCTAATGAATACACCCTATCTATATTGGTGAACGTTGAATATTCTACACCAATCATGGATGTAAAGATTAGGCAGGAGCCATAGGGGCCACGGCCTTCGCCTGTGCTGACGGAGGAGGAATGCAGGATGTTGTTCCTGAAGTAAATGTCAACCCAACCCTCTCGTCCAAAGCGTTATCGTCATCGCTGCCGTTTATCTCATATCTGGAAGTTTGTTTTCAGCATAGTTTGCAAATTGTCTATATGTATGGTAACTCTTCCTTCATGTTCTCTGCTTTTTAGAGGTGACCATCAAGGCCTTGAAGGAGAAGATCCGCGAGTACGAGCAGTCTTTGAAGAATCAAGCTGAGAACCTGGCCCAAGAAAAGCAGCTCCAGCTACACAACGACTATGCAGAGAAGGAGAGGTATAACTTTTGTGTGTGTGAGTGTGTGAGTGTGAGTTTGCAGAGTAACACCCTCTGCATTATTTTGCCATTTTAAACCTGTGGGTCATTGTGCCCTCAGGCAGAACTCCTACGATCCTAATCTTTGAGCGATTTTTGATTTTCTGACTTTATTTAGCAGAGCTATTCACGACTCAGTCATTTCTTCTCAGCTAATAGTCCTTGGATTGTTCGCTCGTAGTTATCAGTTTAATCAACAAATTGTTGCTTATCCTTCCCCGACATTGCCTGCCTTTTTTTTTTTGCAGATGAATGCAGGAATGGAAAATAACCTACATAAAAGACAATGCCAGCATTTTTGTCATGTGGGTGCTTGCCATTCTTGTCTTGATGGGAATCAACACCGCAGACTCCTATTTTCTGTCTTTACCACGATATATTTCAGCCATTTTATTTTGAATAATTGCTGCCACAGCCTTCTACTGTGTCTGGAAATGTACTACAGTAACTGATTGAAACCCACCAAATAACTGTAATGGCAAAATTTGTGCCTGGGTGTCACTTTATTTTGACACAAGTAATATATTTTGATTTAATAGGTTACTTCCTTTTCAAACCCATTTTCAGGGCATTTTGCTGTGTGTGTGATTTTCTGATACACACAAAGCCTGTGGCAGTAATAAATAAACTCAAAATTGCTACCAGATATTTAGGAACATGAAAGAAACTATTCTAACTTCTGAAATGTTATTAACTCTTGCAAAGACTAAAAAGAGTCACTCTGATATGACACCGCTCAGTAAATCCAGACTTATATGACGATGGCCGGCTTAAATGATCATGTGAATCCACATTAAGTTTTTTTTTTTTTTCAAACGCAGGTGGAGAATTGAGCTGTCAATCTTAAATGTAGTTATCTTGGGGTAACTATGTGCTCCTGTTTTGAATTAAAGGCATAAATAAACATGTGCACAGAGTCGAAATGATGAGCACTCATATGATTAGCTGGTGCAGCCTCAGGGCTTAAAGAGACGGCACATTTTTACTGAGGGCAAGCAGGAGTTAAAAGCTATGATAGCCGCATCAAACCTATGTAGAGTATTTTAACTGGGAAATAAAGTTAAATTAAAACCAATAAACTGAAGCAACACATTAAAGTTTTTAGTGTCGATAAGATCTGTATATTATCTGTAGGCTGCACATACACTTTTTTGCACAACGTTTCCCCCTCTTATCAGTTTGTTTACATGACTTCCTCTTCGGTTTTACTTTTACCTGCATATAAGTTATTAAAAGTCTTTATCACAGTTTAAAGAAATACTTCCTTACAGTTGCATCATATTCTGCTTAAACTCCAAAGCATGACGCACTGCCAGTGATCGCTACTGATGTTTTCACACTCCATTACAGTCATTAAAACACTTGAGAAGAAATCTTTCCCAGTGATCATTTTGATAAAAGTCTGTGGCCCGATTCAAGTTGATTTTGTGTGTTTGTGTGTTTACTAAACGCACATTAGAGCTCATATTTTCCCCCTCTTGTCAATCATCGTGTCTGCTGCGAAGCAGTGTTGAAACTCACTGCCTCTTTCAGACGTACAGTAGAAGATCAATTGTCCAACTGTATTTCCTTTACGTCAGTATTTTATAGGCCCCTTCCTGTCTGCCGAGAGCTGACTTCCTGTGTCTGAGAGGGGCAGTAAATGGATGGCACCTCTGATGCATTTTATCCTGCAAGGAGTGAGGGAAGGAGGGAGAGGGAGAGAGATGAAAGGATGAAGTAGAGGGCAGAAAAATAGAGATGACAGGAGAGACAGATTGGCGGAGAAGGGGGGCATCAAAGAGTGCCATAAAGACTGTCTTTGTGCTAGATTATTGATGTTTTTACACGCAGTGGCAATTTCTCAGCAGAGCCCAACTTTTTATATGCTAAGAATGAATCTATTTTATCCTTGTGGTTTGCGTCGCCCCTCTCCTCCCCCTCTCTTACTCAACTCTTGCTCTCTCTCTCCCCCCCCCTCTCTCCCTCCCCCCCGGGTGCAGTGTGCCCCAGTGGCCAGACATTCCTGCCTAATAGGGCTGCTTAATGAGGAGTGGGTTGTGTTGGGAGGATTTTAGTGGGGAAAACACTTCAGAAATGGTGGGAAAATAGAGAATAGTTGCCACAAAGTGTGAACCCAAGATTTACTGACTCAGTATCTCTATCTGTGACTTTATGCTCCCTGTTTTTTCCCTTTTCTTTTCCTCTGTAGGAAACTCCAGGAGAGCCAGGACTCCATGTCTTCAAGGTTGGAAGAGGCCGAACACAAGGCCCAGTCCCTACAGACAGGTACCAGCCTACTCGATCTTTATATACCTGGGTACTTTTTTAACTAAACTCAGAGAAATGGCAACCTTATCACTGGATTTGAGTTGGTGCCGACCTCTGAAACTTTAAAAAACTCTAAAAACTTTCAAATCTTGAGTACTTTTTTATTAAATGTCTATGTATTGTTCATACTTGCGTACATATTCTTCATTTAGCTTGTCACCAGGAAACTCACAAATGACTGTTATCCCATCTCTTACAGCACTTGAAACAACTCAGGCCGAGCTCTTTGATTTGAAGACCAAGTATGACGAGGAATCCACAGCAAAGTACGTCTCTTGCTGATCTGTGTGTGTGTGTTTGCGGGTGACTTCTCCCCTCTGGCTCCTCCATAGTCTGTTCCTGACATAATCATCCTGTTTAGTGCATCTCTTTGGCTGGAAACTCCCCCCTCCACTGTTTTCTCCTCAACAGCTGGATTGTCTCCCACAACGCTCAGCAGCCTCCAAATCCCAGCATTACCCACGCACTGTAAATACTGACGGGGATTGTGGTGCACTTTGCCGCCACAGCAAGCATCAAAATAAAGATTTTTGTTTTTTTTAGGCTAAAGTGCCTTGTGATTCATCAGGGTCACGACAGAGGGGCGAGGCAGACGAGGGTCACTTTGAGATCTCTGACTAACAAGACCTGTAAGATAAGGTGGCTTCAATTACTTGAGCTGTTGGCATCTATCATTATTGATCTCATAGTGGTGGCGAGGATGAGAACAGAAGCTTTTCCATGTCAGCACTCCACACTGTGAAGTGGCACTTTATGACATTCACACCCATTGTTCCCTCGGGATTAGTAGCGGGAACCAGAACCACTCGAGCATCCGAACTGCATTCAGAAAAGTTTACAGTTCTGAGAAGGAAAACAAAGTCTTTCATGGTGTTTTATTGGTAATTGGTGCGCTGCAAAACAGATTGCACTTTCTGTGAAACGTTTAACTCTTTCTTTAAATTTAAAAGGCGCCCTGCATGTCCCCTGTACACAAAGTACGACAGAGTATCAACTTGGCTTTTAAGGTTTTTTCCCCCCACCCCATTTAACATGCCCCAAACTCACTGTGTCTCTCCATTAACAGAGTTGTTAAATTGATTGGCTGTTAAAAACAGATCGATCCCTCCTCTCTCCCTCACAATACTCCCCCCCCCCCCCCCCCCCCCCGGTCCACCTCCTTCTCTCCCTCACTTTGTCTTTTATTTCCTACATTGTGAGCATACGAGGAAAGACCACAGGAAGATAATCACATGCAGTGTAATGGCACTAATCAATAGGTTTCATAGTCTATCAGAGGGCCCCCACCCCTTTTTTTTTAAATTATTTTCTTACCCCATCACTACATTGCACTGCTCCTTTTCTTCACACTTTCTTCCTTTTCTCGTCCTTGTCTGTTCCTTTTATGTCAGAAGAAAACACATTTTGAAAAGACGCATATAGTAGGCCCCATTTGCTTACAGAAACTAATAAACACATGCCGGCCCACATCCACACACATGCACATACAAATACACACACTCACTCGTGAGCCTGAGGCAGTCAGGGTCCTTGACTATGTGGCGTGCTGTGATCTGAAATTTTAATGCAACGCTTTAAAGCACACACAAACCCTCTCTAACCCTGCACCCTCCCAGTCCTTGGAGTCCTTCCCCCGTTTACTGCTTGGCTGAGCAAATCGCCAGTGTTTGGCTGAACACAACTTTTAACCCTTTGACTGCGTATATTTTGGCACTGCAAAACACAAACGCCATACATATCATGCACTTTTTCCACGCAGACACAAACGCACATTAGCATGCGCGCACAAACACACACTTACACACACACACGCTTGCTCTAAACTTTCCACTAAGGAGGACATTGCGTGACAAATCCCCCATCCTCTTGCTGCATTCGGGTAATCTGCCTTTTAAAATGCACGCTAACACACACACGTGCGCACACTCTGACGTACACACACACACTCTCCCTGAGAATTTGGTCGATGTTGCAGCGCCCAGAGTGTGTGAGCTTCAGCGGGAGGCGGGCCTGCAGATGTAGCGTAGCCCCCTCTCTGTGTTGGCGCTGTGAGGGTCTGGCTGGCCGCGTTTTACCCGTTTAGTCCCTGTTAAAGATTAATGATATATTGATCCCCAGCCCCACAGGATGCTGTGTGTGTGTGTGCGTGCATGTATGTGTCTGTGTGTGCATGTGCATGCTTCTCTGTGTGTGTGTATGTGTAGCTTTATCTGTGTATAAAGGCCTGATACCATTTTGGGAAAAGCATTTAATTGCTGATGATTAAGCCATAGTCGATCGGCTTTTCCTGTGTCCATCTCGAGCACAGACAAACACAAAATGGCGCACAACATAGACACAAACACACAGACACACTATTGCAGCTAGCTTCTTTTTAAGCCTCCTTGAAATCCCCAAGGTAACACGCTGTGAAAACGCAATGTGGAGAAAGCCAAGGAAAGAAAAGGAATGGAGTGATGAAAGCTAGAGGGCAAAAAGCAAGTCGGTCTGGAGGCTACAGCGAGGAAGAGGGGATAAGAGTGCGATAGAGGAGAGAAATGAAAATCTAAATCAGGGGAATATCCTGCTGGCACCGAGGACAGAGGCCGAGGAAGAGAGAGCGAGAGATGAGAGGGGAGGTGGAAGAGGAAAGAAAAAAGATGAAAGGAGAGAAAGTGGAGGGCAATGGGAAGGGAAACGGGTTGAGGAGAAAGGATAGAGGCAAGCAGAGGGTGGAAAAAGAAAAAGGAGCCAGTTGAGTGAGGAGCAAGACAGAGAAGATGATAAGAGATGAAAAGGCCTGTCTGAGATGGAGGAAGTACAGTAGGGGCTTAGAGGCTCTGGGCTTGTTTCAGAAGTCCTACAGTACTCACTGATGTCACTGGGTGCACCCATTGGCTTTCATGGTACAAAAGAGTGTGTGTGTGTGTGTGTGTGTGTGTGTGTGTGTGTGTGTGTGTGTGTGTGTGTGTGTGTGTGTGTGTGTGTGTGTGTGTGTGTGTGTGTGTGTGTGTGTGTGTGTGTGTGTGTGTCTGTGTCTGAGAGTGTGTGTTGTTTTGTGTATGTGATTTCAAGTGCTGCTGTGTATCTACTCTATAGCTCCTCCCTGTGGCTGCTATATAGAGCTTTGTGGATAAGTTTTGCTGGCCTAAAATCAGGATTTGTCATTACCAAGGACCCCCCTTCACCCTTTACCGTTCAGTGTTTGATGAATTAATTCCACTGGGTGCATTGGCTGGCCATGGACAGTTCCTCCCCTGCCCAGCGACTGACTGACTGTATCAGGATATGCAGAAAATCCCTTCCCTGTGATCTGCTTTGGCCCTCAGCCTCTAGCTTTGCCTTTATAATTCCCAAATACAGCCAAATCCAAAGGTTATTTAAGAAGACTTTGTGCATCTGTACTTTGATTAAATGATCACATTTGGAGCAGGAGCGGCGGTGTATTTGGGTTGCATTACTACCCATAAACGCTCTCCATTACAAGCTTTTCTGGCTTGTTGGCTCTCTGACCTTACATTTGTGTGTACGGGAGCCCGAGTGAGTGCGCGCGTGGGTCCCGCACACTATAGCTTAAGACAGGATAAAAGCTGGTGAGGTAGTGTACTATTATGTTGCTTAAATGCATACTAGATCCTTTTAACTGTTAGGGAAAGAATAAAAGCGGAGAGTGAAAAGCTCTCCCACCCACATCTGATTCTTTTTGCTGCATTGCCTGTGGCACAATGTTGACCTAATATCAACTGTGTCTGTTTTGTTAAACACATTCAAATCAGTAGTACTCAAGCCTATGGGACATAACACTGTTTCTCATACTGTGACACACAAATACAAAAGCTGCGTGGGTTATTGGGTTCACTATCAAAAGATTGCAGAGAAATCAAAAGGTCTTAATGGATACGGCAGTGCACATATGTACTCACATCTTGCCGTTCAGTGCCGTCTTCTTATCGGCAAGTAATGTCTTAAACAAACACGCACGCACACACACTTCGTCAAACACAAATAAAGTAGTTCTGTCAGGATTTTATTGCATTTGTTTATTGTAACTTCCACATGCAGTGAAACGAATTCAAAATGTATCTTGGGGCGCACACACTCAAACACACACTGCCAACTAATTAACAGAGAAGGTAATCATATTTAGGCAATTATTTAGGCGTGGTGTATGACCTGAAATTTAATGCAAGTCTTACCAATTAATTAACATTCCCTGCGTGTCTGTGTTGTCCGTCCTCGTCCCCAAAGTTTCTTCCACATCTCGGTCACCGCTTGCAGAAAAGTTATAGTTCTTCATGTCACTGATGGAAAGACGCTTGTTAACTATTTCTCCAAAATCCAATGATATGCTGTATTATAGGGATGTATTCCTGCTGTCTGACCTCTAGCAAGTGAGAGGTGAACCATGGCCCCCATCCAGACCATTAGTCAGACACAATCACACAGCTTCATAGCAGATTAGTCTGCTGTATTAGGACTTAGAGCTCTATTAATGTAATCCCTCTGTTTTAGTGTGGCCTGGGTTTAGGGGCTTACATGTGCACACCCACACACATAGGCACACACACACTTAAATACATGTATGCACGCACACATACAAGCTGTTTGGGTTATGCAGTTCACAATCAATGGATTAAGGTGAAATTTAGACAGTAGCTTAATGGACGGCACTGTCATTCTCTAAATGTGTTCTCTCTGAGCAATCGTGCACACACGTGATGTGTGCAGAGTGTACTTTTTTTCCCCCCTGGGATTCATATATCTGTTCATCCATTCCTTGTTTTTTTTTTTTTGTGCGCTCTGTCTCTCATAAGCACTCTCACATGCTCCGCTGTAATGATAAATGTCTTCCTCAGGGCCGATGAGATTGAGATGGTGATGACGGACCTGGAAAGAGCCAATCAGGTAACCCACTCAACATCCCAACTATTCGTGAAGGCAGAGTTACACAGCGTTTGTCCAATTTGTCTGCCACACCAGACTCCACCAAGTTTTATTGATAAAATCCAGAGAAAGTTCTTTGACTGAAAAAGAGTAAATTTACTCGTGCAAGTAAATTTGATTTAAACGATCCAGTCCAGTGATATTCTTTATTTATCTTCCTGTCAACAAATGGCGTCTGCCCTTTGTGGCACATCGATGAGCCTCAAAGTTTGACTGGATGAAGGAACATGAGTTTATTTTGATCCCACATGCAACCAAATATTTATTAATAATGATAATAATTTATTAATCCACGTCTGAAAATAGTCCCAAACACATAAAATAGGGAGGACTTTAATGATCCCACACTGGGGAAATTTACTTGTCACAGCAGCTTGTATAAATGAGGTTGATAAGAAATTACTCATAAGTAAGAAATGTATGTATGAAAGAAAGTCATGCTGGTGTAAAAGAGTCTGACAGCTGTTGGAATGAAGGACCTGCCGTAGCGCTCCTTCTTACATGGTGGGATTGGCAGTCTGTACGCTACTTACTCATGCTTGAGTTGAATTTGTGACAGTGTGCAGCTGTTTTTAGGAAATTATTTAGCTTTTCCCAAAAACTAAACTTTTGCATGCTTTAGTAGGAATACACAGGACTGGGGCTGAAGAGGCTGCACAGTTTATTTTAGTCTTTTTTTGGGGGGATTTGTTGATAACACCAAAAATATAAAACATCGCCAGCATTATCCTTTAAAATACAAATATTCTTCTTTGTTCATAATCTGTAAAATGTGGCATCTATTAACAAATTACGACTTTTGGTGTTACTGTGAGGGCTGCTGTTTGTTTTACATGTTTGTTACACACCTACTAAACCGGCTGAAATAAGCCCCCCAGCGCGGCCTCTGCCCTTGTGTTGTAAATATTCCTGTGGTATCTGTTAATGTCATTGTTGTTAACTTTCATTATTAGCCCAAGAGTATGATTTGTGGCTAAAGGGGTAGCATAGGCATGTAATGTTAATATTAGCCCGAAGGTTAGCGCTCCGACTATAATGCCACACACACACACACACACACTATTCACACTTCTGATTTGAGGTTTACAGAGGATGACAGCATGGCCTCCAGCTCAGTCACAGACTTTTTATACGCTTTTATAAGGAGAAAATGGAAAACAGGATTTTTCTTTTGCAACTAGCAGTCCAACTCCCACCCAGTCAATAACAGCTCTCAATATGGTTGCAATTAGGAACACTGTGGAATCGGCTCCCTGTAACTCCTAATGATGGCAAGTTGGCCAACGTTGCAGATGATTCCCAACTGGAGCATGGCAGCTTGGCCACGAATACAAGGCATCGGGTATCATCTCAATTCACGGGACTAATTTAATATTTTCAATTAAGTAAAAATCCACCGTCGGCTGTCATTCCACACATACATCGCAACCTCTCCACCTCCACTCTGTAGTGTGTATTTGTTTATGCTGGAAGGGCATGGGCCTCCTTTCCTTACAGACACACAGTTGGCTGGTAGAAGAAGATGGTGTATTGGAAAACTTTATTCAATTTGATTGCTTTGAGTGCCACTACGTTTGAACAACTTTTGCTTTCCTGGTCTCCCTATTCTGTTGTCAGTCTGCTCTCTCCATCTACATGTATTAAGTAGGTTTTCAACTGTGGGCTAAGTGGAAAATTGAGATGAGTTGAGGGAATACCAAAAAAAAAAAAGCACATAACACAGTAGCACTGAATTGATCATCAGCATTAGATTGATCATGTTTGACAATGTTAAAATATCCTCTGGTTGATTTTCCTTCAACTTTTCCTCTTCTCCTTCCAGCGAGCAGAAGCAGCTCAGAGGGAGGCGGAGTCGCTCCGAGAGCGGCTGTCCTTGAGTAACCAATCCCAGCAGCTCAGCAGCCCGGCCAAGGCCGACCCTGACACGGTAACACATTTCACTGCTTCACTGACTTGCTGGATGGCTGGCAAAGAGGTATTGATAGGCTAAAGATCAGCTTGGCCTTTCTGTGCTGCAGGCGGTCAGCTGATTTAAAGCTCCAATTTATGGATCACTGATCTTAAAGGTCAGGCTTTGGAGTCAATAGGTGATTGGTGTATTGATTAACTGATTTATTGGACCTGCACAGCAGACTGTAGAGGTCAGACTTGGTTAACTTCGAGACTGCCACACTAAAGTAGCTTCTGATTATTGGTGAAGAGTGGGAGGCCTTTTGAAATGATAATCAGTGCACAGATCAGCTTCTGTCTGGCGGACTGATTGCTGTAGTCATTAAATGTTTCTGAAAGCAGGACTTTTTATCGGTGGTTTTGTAATTAGTCGTATAGCTTTTATTTTGCACATTAGATTAAACTGCCATCCTCTTTGGCCTTTAGGAACAGCCGGCGGAAGTGGCATCCCACTCAAGTCTGGAGGCGGAGCTCAGGGCCAAAGAAAGGGAGACCGCCCAGCTGGTGGAGGACGTCCAGAGACTGCAGGCCAGCCTGACCAAACTCCGAGAGACCACCAGCTCCCAGATAACACAGCTGGAGCAGCAGCTCAGCAGCAAGACTGCCATTCTCAAGGTACCCACAGGACACGCAGCTGCAGTTTATTTTCAGACATTTTAGGTGTTAGTTTCTAATCAGCCTATTCTGTCTTTCTTTCCTGCTGATCACACCTGTAACTATATTCACACATTTACTCAATATCTTCTCTTATCAAGGGTGAAGTCACTGAAATAAGTATGTGACACACAAAGCTCCAAGGAGTGCTTTTATTATTTTATGTATTTTCATCTCTTTGTAATCTACAGGAACTGGAGGAGAAGCTGCAGAAGCAAGCTGACTATGAGGAGGTGAAGAAGGAGTTGAGGTGAGGAGCAGGCACAAAGGAGTGTGTGTATGTGTATGTGTGTGTGTGTGTGTGTGTGTTCAGCACAGGTCTATTTATTGAATGCGTTTGATGTCTTTAATGATGTTAAACAAGATGCGTTTCTTCATTTAAGATGTCTAACTCAATTGAGTGCCCTTATGAAGGTGAAGCGTGGATGTCTGTAGCTTTATATCGTGTCTCGTGCCCCTCTATCCTTTCTGTGTCCTTAAAAAGACTGAAATAGAAAAGCTGGCATGCTACAGGGTGTGTGTGCACATTTTGTGGGGTTCATAATGAATTTTCTTCTCTCTTCAGTATCCTCAAGTCAATGGAGTTTGGAACATCTGACTCTATGCAGGTAAAAGTTACAATCTACAGACATACGTGACCTTTACACGTAACTTTACACTGGATTTTACATGTAGAGTTGCAGTAATAGTAATTAGGTCATTGACAAAACAAAATTGTACAACTAGATCAGTAAAAATGAACTTATGAAAGGGGGAGGTCTGAGTTATTTTGAAAGTTAATTTCCGTTCCGTTCCTCCCCTCCATCAGGACTCATCCAAACCTCTGGAGGTGCTGTTGCTGGAGAGGAACCGTAGTCTTCAGTCCGAGAGCGCCGCTCTGCGCATCGCCAACACTGAGCTCAGCGGTAAGTCCGTCCCAATGTAAGTTTATAGTAACGGCTGGATTCATCAACACTGGCCGAACCGTGTTGGCAAAAGCTTCAGTCAGACCAGCAAAAAAAATGAAAGGACGTCCCACAGAAGTGAAGTCCAGTGTTCATGGGAGCTTAGATGAGGGCTGAGCTGCAGGTAAGGCTGTGAAGAGATTCACATCAGGGATGTGCATACATACATATTGTATGTATGCACACAGATTCTTTTTCTCTGAGAATACTTGAACATTTATCATGTGTTTTTTAAATGATTTACAATATTGGGTCCTAAATATGCAAAAGAAATGGTACAGAAATGTTGTTGCTTTAGTCCCACACTATCCGGTATCTCTAAACACTAACAAAGTTGCAGTACACAAAAATGAGGACACCATACTATCGCCCCTACATGAGGACTCCTGCCCTCTGCAACAGTGTTTATGGGTTTGAAATGTCATGGCTTTAGGCTTGAATAGTTGAATAGCTTTGAATTGATTAACATTCACAGTAAGGGGAGCTTACTGTCTTACTCGATCATGTTAAGTCTCAATGGTTCTGCATTAGAATAATATTTCTCCCAGCGTTTATCATCAAGATGGATTCTAGTAGTTGCAAGACTGAGAAAATATAGTTTATATGAAGTATATTATATTTGTTTTGGAGAATGTAAAACGCTTAACTATTCAGCAAAGGGGTGACTTAAGTCATTTACTCACTCTGTGCAGTCTGTTTTTTGTTTTTGGTGACATGCATTTGTTTTCTGTTCAGCCATAAAAATGTTTTTCAAAAGTTTCATTGCTCCAATTTTTTTTCCTGGATGTATTTTTTTTTCTGAACTAAAGACTATGATACTGCATCTACTATGGAATTTATGAGTGTTTAGGAGCGCACCGCAGCAGCATGGAAGAGGATTCACATGGTGTATTGGCTATCTAAGGACATCATTTTATCCTGTCCAGTTACTTCCACTTTGACTGCGTGAGAGAGAGAGAGAGAGAGAGAGAAAGAGAGAGTGCGACTGAGCCCTGGGCCAAGCTAATCTGCCTAAGTGGCACAGTGTCAATTGTTTTGTTTGTCCTTTTTTTCTTCCAGGCTGTGGCTTACAAGAAAGGTTGAAATCACAAATGCATGGGCACTTTGTCTGGGGGGGTTGGCAAAAAAGGAAAACAAAGTTCACTAATTTGGAAAAGACTTGATTAAGATAACTTTCAACTTTTGTTAATTTATTTTTTTTCCTCTCTCTTTTTGGAACCCCTTTTTTGTTGACTCCCCCATAATGCATGGTGTGTTTGACCTTTCTTGTAGGGTCAGCCGGGCGAAAAGGGACAGAAGAGTCCACACCGAAGGAGGAGACCATGCCCAGCGACCCCTCTTCCTCGCCCCCTCCTCCCCCTCCCTCTCTCCCTTCCTCCTCCCAGCTCCCCATGTCTCGCTCTCATACGGACCCCCTCAACACTGCCACCACCACCAGCAGCGGCGAAACGCACCCTTTCACTCCTACGGGCATTGGACAGGACTTCTACTCCCCCGTGTTCCCTCTGGTGGGTGGTAAGATGGCTTTGAACTCCCTGATTCAGCGGCAGCTGCTCCAGACCTTCTACTCCAAAGCCTTGCAGGAATCATCTGGAATCCCCAGTGGGGCTCTACTGTTCACCCCTTTCACCCCAACCCTCAGCTCCATCCCTACCTCCACCCCTGGCTCTGGCTCTGCTGCCATCCCGCTGGCAGCCAGTAGTCCCCAGCCACCTCCAGCCAGCCCAGACATGGCTCCCGTTAACGGGAGCAGCACCGCTGGCAGTGCCCCGTCCCCGTCACCCAGCCACTCTGACGCCACCACGGGAAGTATTTTGGACGGGGAGGACATGGACACTGCAGAGATCGCCCGGCAGGTGAAAGAGCAGCTGATCAAGCACAACATTGGTCAGCGTGTGTTTGGCCACTATGTGCTGGGACTATCCCAGGGTTCGGTCAGTGAGATCCTGGCCAGACCAAAGCCGTGGAACAAGCTAACCATCCGAGGGAAGGAGCCCTTCCACAAGATGAGGCAGTTCCTCGCCGATGAGCAGAACATCCTTGCTCTGCGCAGCATCCAGGGACGACAGAGAGGTGAGTCTGTGTATCTTGAATGTCTCAGTGTGTGCGTGAGAGTGTGTGTGTATGTGTCTTGCATGTGTGTGAGTGTGTGTGTGTGTGTGTGTGTGTACAGCCCTGCACAGAGCCATTGATTAGCTTGTCAATATGGACTAGCTTTTTATTTTTCTTTCTCTTTCCTAACTCCCATCCTGTGCCACACCTGTGTGTTTTGAGTGAGTTCCTAGTCACGCACTGATCCCAAGAGCCTCTCCTAGCTATCGCAGTCAATACAGAAACCTTTCACACGTCAATAGTATTGATCGGTGGGAACTAGGAGGCAGGCAGGGGTACTGTTAACTACGGGTAGATTCGATTAGCCTGTGCCTGCTTTTGTTAACGCATCAGGACATTTCTGATTGAAGGTGGTCTCAGTGGTACAAAAAAACATAAGTCTACCACCCTAGTTACAAATAAAAATAAGGCTGCCCCTGTTTTATACGCATTATTAAATATTTTATCCCTCACTACTCTGACTTGGTTTAATATTCCTGGAGGTAGAAGAGGCCACAGATGGTGAAGATCAATGCATTTATGGTACTATAATGTGTTTTGGATGGAAGTGTCCACACATTCCATGTGTTTGATCACAGGGCACCATATAGTCTAGCTGTAAAAAAGCCAAAGAAACACACAAGTGCTGTAACATAGTGTGTGGTATATTGTTTTTAACAGAGGGCTCAGGCCAGCCCCAGCTTAGCCGAGTGTTTCAGGATGTTCCGAAGCGGAGAGCCCTCTCCAATACAGCTTCACACACAGGTCTGTCCCCTTCACACACAGAGATTGTAGCACGTTCTGTCTGTGTGGCATGTTTGTGTTGGGGTGAACTGTATCTATGGTGTGTGTGTGTGTGCGTGTGTGCGCGTGTGTGTGTTTGAGTTGGAGTTTTATTAATTTGCGGGCAGGCACGCAGATATACATGTGCCTTGAAGGTAACCGCACAGTTCCAGTGACTTGCGTCAAAGGAAAAGCCAGCATGTGTATTTAGGGATTTTATTGGTAGTTGTTATTCTGTGGGGAGCGTTTACTGTACGAACCCTGTAGCACGTGTGCATGTGTGAGCTCCAGAGGGACCAGAGAAATTATGACAATCCCTCCAGTGTAGTTGCCTCGTAGCTCAATTGTGGGAATGTTGTTCTTTGTGCCGTGCTATGGTGTAATTACTCGATGTCCTTTATAGGCTCCATTATTGTTGGTTATCTCTGCTTTTTAATCTGACTTGATTTTTTTTTTTTTTTTTTCATCTCCCATCTCCCTCTTTCTCTCCTTCCAGGTAACATCACTGCCCGTGTACGCACCCCAGAGGCAGGTTCAGATGAGGCTATCAAGTCAATTCTGGAGCAGGCCAAAAGAGAGCTGCAGGTGCAGAAAGCTGGTGAGTCGTAGTTTTTTTTTTTTTCCATCTCCAGAGGACTCAGAGCATTGAAGATGATACATTGTGGCTGTGAGTGTTAGTCTGCGTTTCTTGTGACGACCCTTTTTCTATTCCCTCAACAGACTTGTCCCATGCTCAGCCCTCGTATACAGGACTGAAAGGAGGGGGCGGAGGCGGTATAGGAGGCGGAGGGGGAGGTGGTTCAGACGAGGCAATCCGCTCCATCCTAGAGCAAGCTCGCAGAGAGATGGAGGCCCAGCAGGCGGCGCTGGAGCCCATGCTCAAAGCCTCCTCTTCCTCTTCATCGTCCACTGCATCTCAGAGGGACCTACTGAGCTCCCCGCTCACCGCTCCCCTCCCCCCTTACAACCCGCTGGCACTCTCCCTCAAGAAGCCTCCCAGCTCCCTCTTGTCCTCCCCCTCATCACCGTCTCCCATCCTGGACTTTAGCTCCAGCGTGAAGAGAGAGAGCAGGGCTTCTTCAGGGATCGACATGTCTATTGACGGAGCTCTCAGGTTGGGTCGGAGCTCTGAAGGGTCGGCCCGCTCGGGAAGTTCTGGAGGAGTGGGGTACTGGAGAGAGCAGTGGTGGAGCAATATGCATACAGACCACCGCAGGGCCATGACTGGCCAGACAGGAGAGGACAACCACAACCAGGAGGACTCCAAAGAGGTGAGGGGAGGAGGGGGGAAGCTTGTGTGTTTTTTCTGCCCTTGCTGTTTTTATTATGCTGTTTTTACTCCACAGTGTTTGCATGTCTGAACCATTCTCTGGCTGTGTGTTTCAGGGAATATTGAGTGACAGTCTGTCTCGACACAAACCGTGGAACAAGTTGAACCAGAGGAGCAGAGAGCCATACCTCCGCATGCAGCCGTGGCTCAACGGAGACCAGGGGCAAAACGCACACATCCAGCCAGCTCAGAACCAAGGTAAACAAATCACACGCACACACACCAGTACATAGAGTATATGGATTCCCACAACCAGGCTCCTTGGGCTAGAGCATTACTCTGAAAGCCTGATTAGAGCTAGTGGCTAGTTGTTACTGTCAGGCTGTCACTCACCCCACCCACGCTCCTCCTCCCCCCACCACCAACCCCCCACGCCTCCATCCTCCTTCCTCCCCCCCCATCCTCAGTGCTGTGGCAGTGTCAGCCAGCAAGCTGCTGGTTTGTCATGTCATAGACAAGTTAGTGTTGCAGCGCCAGATGGCAGCGCTGTGTGTGTGTGTGCGTGCATGTGCGTGTCTCTCTTTCTCTCTGGGGGTGTAAACAGCAGCTAATGTACACTGACAGCTCCTCATGACTGCTCTCTTCCAGCCTGCTGAGCTGCACAGCAGTACTACACAGACAGAGACAGGGAGATGAAGGAATAGGAGGAGGAAGCCAAAAAAGCTTCAAACTGAAAACTTAAGCACCTTTGCTGTTTGTTTAACAGGAGTTAAATTAATTGATGTAGTGTGACTGAAGTCCCTCCCAAACCCAGCAGGGTGAGGAGATGAAACTCTGTTTTCTTGCACGCTAACACGTCTTCTAACCTGTATGATCTTTCTGCTCAAGCAGAGGGTACTCCTAAGACATCCGCCAGCTGCAGCCCGGCTCCAGAGTCGCCCCTCAGCTCAGCCGAGGAGTCTGTCAACGGTCTAGCAGGGGATCCGCTCGCCTCTCAGTCCTCCAGTCTCAAACCTTTGTCCGAGGATCCCTCAGGTGGGGAGTCTCAGCTCGGCACCCCCGCTGCCTGTACCTGGTCATTCGGGTCTCAGCATCCAGGAAATGGTTGCAATGTCTCCTGAGCTTGATACTTACGCTATCACCAAGAAGGTTAAGGAGGTGCTGACTGATAATAACCTTGGTAAGAAACATGGATGATGTTGTCCACTTGGTTTTGTTGCTCTTTCTCTCCCCCCTTCCCTCCCCTATGATGAATTATTCAGCTTTTGAATCAGTTCTCTGAAATGACCATTTCATCCCCCCCCCCCCCCCCCCCCCCCCCCCTCTCTCTCTCTCTCTCTCGTCTAACCAGGCCAACGTCTGTTTGGGGAGACTATCCTGGGTCTGACTCAGGGTTCTGTCTCAGACCTGCTGGCCAGGCCCAAACCCTGGCACAAGCTCAGCCTGAAGGGCAGAGAGCCTTTCGTCCGCATGCAGCTCTGGCTCCAAGACCCACACAGTGTGGAGAAACTCATGGACATGAAACGACTGGAGAAGAAAGGTGTGTAGTCAAAGCTTGACGACGAGAAGTGAATGCCGTACAGAGCAGCATGCCTTCAGAGATAATGAACAAAAGACTGAGACAAAAACCTTTATGTCGCCTACTTAAGCATGCATTTACTTTATAAATACATTCACAAAAAAAGCCTTTGAATTACACATGCACATCTGCACTCACAAAATCCTTTGTGCAGGACAGCAGAGCATGTTGTGCAGATCACAGTCATCTTGGTGTGATGTCAGTACCAATCAGGACTGCAGACATCACATACTGTATTAGATGTGACAGCTAGGGGACTGCCGCAGGCCTGCTTACTCACAGTCATCAGCACTCCTCTTCATCATCATCATCGTCATCATAATAATCACCAGTGTCTATAAGCTCGTATTTTTATCATACGTTAGGCCATAGCCCGCTCTGTCACTCCGTCAATCTTTATTCCCTTCTGTGTTCATGATGCGTTTAAGGAACAGCGAAGCTCAGAGGCCTCGCCCTCCTCGCTGCCTCACAGTGACCCCCCCGACTGCCCACTTCAAGCTCTCTCTGTAGAGATGGGACACACAGATTTGAACCTGCCAGTAGGCATGACCATCCTGGATCAGTTTCCCCTCCCCGATATCACAAACTACACACAAGGGCAGAAAAACAAAACTGACCTCACACAAGTGTGTTTGGGGCTCAGACGGGTGTGGTTACCCTCCATTCAACTTCGTTTTAGATTATTGACCCCAAAGTAATGCATCCAAATAGCAATGGGGAAAAGTCCTGCCCAGCAGCGGAGCCCAGAGGAAAGACATGGACCCAGTCCAGGGTAACCATATTTGACCTCTCACCCTTTGTGGTACAAGCCTGCGAGGCAACACACAACTTTCAGAGTGGTCTAACCTTGCTTTGAGGGGTTTTATTTCCCAGCAACACTAATATATCTGGCAGCGTGTATTGGGGTTGAGAAAATGTCAACCTCATGCAAAGCTGCCATGAGCTGTTCATTTTCAGCCGCTGGTGCCCCGAGTGAATGGTGCTACTTGTTTTGCTATAAAATGGAAGAGATGCTTTCATTGTTAGAAGTCCTGAGAAAGACAATAGCACCACCTAGTGGATAATGAAGAGGATGGTCAGATTATTTTTTTTTAGAGCACTGTCTGATGCACATAGTAGGTAACGTTTCCTGGCGGCGTGCATCCGTCAAACACGAGACATCAACTGTGACCGACTTCTGACGAACAAGACCGTCTGACCCAAATCTTGAAAAAGATTTTCTCCTGACAGTCTGCTTACAAAACGGCTCAGTCAAGGGCTTCAACAAATCATAATTATCAAATAATTTAATCATGATGATTTGATCAATTAATTGTTTGAAAAAAAAATCTTTTTTATGTTTGGCCAACTGTCCCAAACCCTAAGATGTTTAATTTATGATCACAGAAAAGAAAAACGATGAGCTGGAACAAGTCAATTTTAGCATTTTTGTTTCAACAGTTCGTTGATTGATTAAAACTGCTGCTGATTAATAATTAATTGACCAATCTATGCATCTCTAGTCCAATCAGTTCATCCACATGTAGCTGTTTAGACTGCACTAGCTTTACTTCACATGAATATTGCGTATTAAACTTCACGCTTATCGACAGAGATGCCAGTGTTAACTACAGCTCACAGATCTAGACCAGATCACCAACCTCCAGATTTTAATCCTCATTTTTCTTAATAACATAAATGTATTTTTGGAGGTACTAACTTCCTCCTCTTGTTTTTCTGTCGCCGTTCAGCGTACATGAAGAGGCGGTTGAGCTCCTTGAGTGATGGCCATTCTGTGGACGGGGGTTTAGTCGGACAAGATTACATGCAGGGCTCCCAGAGCCCCGGGCAGCAGCACCTGAAGAAGCCCAGGGTGGTTTTGGGCCCCGAAGAGAAGGAGGCCCTGAAAAGGGCCTACCAGCAGAAGCCCTATCCCTCACCGAAAACCATTGAGGAGCTGGCCTCCCAGCTCAACCTAAAGACCAGTACTGTCATCAACTGGTTCCATAATTACAGGTCAGCATTTGGGAAAGAGTCACTCTTTAAATTAATGTTGATCTATTGATCGAGCATTTGTGTCACAAGCTGTTCTTCAAAGGGCATTAATAACATTTCAGTAAATCTAATTCTGTTCCCACATAAAAACAGCTTCTAATCATGTTTGCTCCTTACTCAGTTTGTAGGTTTGCAGTTCAGAACTTTATCCGTGTATAAATACATTTTCTGAAAGGTTTTTTATATTAAATCGTGTTCTGTTGTTAAATAAATGGCAATTGTCTCAGATATTGTTGCCATATGGAGAGGCTTAGTTACTGCCCTGATCTCGTCAGCACACTCCTTCATTATCTGGACATGAGTGAAGTTTAAATTGTTTTAATTCCCTTGTCTCTACTAGGTCACGTATCCGGCGAGAGCTCTTCATAGAGGAGATCCAGGCAGCTGGAGGGATGGGGCCTGGCAGTGAGGGGGGCTCCCCTTCCCTTCGCGGGTCCAAATCAGGAGAGGGGGACAGCTGTGATGGCACAGAATCTGAGGGCACAGTGGAGACACGCCAAGGACTGGGCATTGGCCTGGAGGATCACGGAGGATCATGCAAAGACCATGACATGGAGGCTGAGTCCGAGGCAGGGGGCTCTAATAACTCCCCTGCCGAGCTAGACTGCACCACCTCAGGCTTAGCCGGGCCAGGCTCCAGCTGTGGACAGGGTGGACTGGGGCTCTTCAGCCTCACAGAGGCGTCCTCCAGTAGCACTGCCTCTAGTACTAACATCCCAGCCTCTGGCCCTGCCAGAAACCCCAGGGACAACAATCTGCGCAAGAAGAAAGCAGCCAATCTCAATAACATCATCCACAGGCTGGAGAAGGCTGCAAGCAAAGAGGATCCCTCAGAGTGGGAGTTCTAGCTCCCCCTGACCATCCTTCATCCCTCTTGTCTCATAACCTCACGACCTCTAACCTTGGACCCCTCCTGCTCTGTTCCAGTTGGAGAGTGGACACAGCCAAAGTCAAGCTCAGCAGCCATTTTTATTACATAGAAGCTTTCCCAAAAGAGGAAAGAAACAAAGAGTGGTTGGCAAAACCCTTAAAAAGAAGATTTACTGAATACTTAGAAGAACAAAATAAGAGAACTTGCGTGTCTCTCCTTTTTTTTTTTTTTTAAACTGAGTTTTGTTTTTGTACTGAGAAAAGCACTTAGCCGTCCTGCTGGCCTCCGGCCCTGCTGTACCTCCCCCTATCACCAGCCACTGGTGCACCAGACTGGTTAGTCCTGAGCTGGGGTCTGACCCACAGCTGGGGTCAAAACCTGGACTCAGTAAACACAGGCAAGGCCTGACACAGCAGCTGTCACAGTGATAGACACTGATAGATGATAGATAGAGACAGGAACTCTCTTACAAGAACTCTCACTTTCTTAAAGGAGATTTTTTCCGCTCTTCTTCTCACCTCCCAAGTGTCCACAAACCTCCCCTCACTCAGTGAGACGCCTCATTTTTCACACTGTAGAGTGACTGTTACAAACCCTTTGCCTTTTTCACTCACTGCGTGTGTGTGTTGTGTGTGTGTGTTGTGTGTGTGTTGTGTGTGTGTTGTGTGTGTGTTGTGTGTGTGTTGTGTGTGTGTTGTGTGTGTGTGTGTGTGTGTGTGTGTTTGTATGTTAGGGGTTGTGTCAGTGTGCACCTGTGTGTATGTATGCACACCCAAAAATGGTGTGTGTGTGTGTGTGTTTGTGTGTTTGTTTGTTCTCTTCTCAATGGCAGCATGTTTTCTTTTTTATCTCACTCCTACACTCTTAAGAGGGTAGTGGAAGGCCTGCCGGCTGAGCTGCCATGGTTACTGATGTAAGAAAGATGAACTTTGACCTGTTGTGTCCCATATCCTATCCTGCTGACAGCCATGTGATGGCCAGAAGGATTTCTTAATTCCTCACAAACACACGCACTCATCTGAAGAGGAAGGAAGGAAGGAACCCCCTTTTTGTCTCCTTAAAGCCTTCTTTTAAGGATGAAGGATGATCTCTTTTTTTGATATTGCAATTTGGTTGCCAATAAGAGATTGCACAGTCTATTGACTCTAAAGAGGACAAAATAGGGAATTTTAGGAAGCATTTTTAATTAGTACAAAATAAGAACAGAAAATAAGAGAATAACAAGTTACTGTTTTTGAAAAAAAAAAAAAGCAAATTAGAGTGGAATAATGTTGCATTGTTGAAATACGATACAATGAATTCACGTAGTACTGTAGCTGTCTGACATGGTGATACTTTACGTGTCTCTTGTTGTTTTAGGTTGTGCACAGCACATCTCTACACCCGGCACTGGACCTGCTGGGTGTGTGTGTGTGTATGTGTGTGTGTCTGCACCACCGACAAATTTTCTCTGTTCACAAACACACATCTTTTTATAGGCCAAATCAGGAAGAGTGTGTGTGTGCGTGTATGTTTGTTTGTTTGTCTGTGTGTGTGTGTGTGTGCGTGTCGTGTGCATTTGTATTTGCCTGCATGTATGTCAGGGTCGAGGTCAATTCACTCAGAATTAATTTTAAGATTATCAGTAATGAAATTTATGACTGAAAAAATGGGTTTTAGCAAATAAATTGCAATGTACAGTACTTGATTACTCTGTACTTCCTGTAGATTGCCGTCAAAGTGAATTCACCCCAACCCTGGTATGAGTAGTTACCACTCTCCTCCAGTCTATCCTGTATCCAGGGATGTAAGTCTTTTGCATTGAATTCTACTGTATACACTACAAATTATAAGGCATATCACCTCCTCCCTGTCCCACACAAACCCTCAGTGCCTGTCAGCCTACTGCCTCCCCTTTGTGTGTGTGTGTGTGCGTGTGTGTGTGTGTGCGGGTGCATGTACACACACGCCTGTCAATACATGCGTGTGCCACAAGTGTGTGCGATTGAGGAGTGTTCAGTGTTTCCAATGAGTTGGGTCATATTTCGTATCTACTTGCACACACTACTAGTGCACAACTGACACCCTTCTTTAAGCTGTTTGATGCGTTACCATTACATTAATCCTCTCACAAAGTAGTGTAATACTATGATTTACTGTAGCTTGGTTTTATTGCTATTTTGCATTTATAGTTTGGTTTTTATTCTGCTTATTTATAGGTGCTGTATTTTTCATTTAATGTCTTATCATTTGAGTTGTCTATTTTTTAAGGGATTATACTGTTCCTGAGGGCAAGTAACATTTTTATTAGACGTATAGACTGCCGGCAGTATTGGTTAATATTTACAAAGATGTACTAGTTCTCATTTGTTTGTATATTCATGAATCCTAAAGTTTAGTGTCATTTCAATAGCTTTGAAAAATGTGTTTGCTACAGTTCATGCTCCCGTAAGCATTAAGCTTTTACCACAACAGTTATGCTCTTAAAATTGCTAGCTAGAGAATCAAAGGACATATCAAGATCAGTGAATATATGATAGCATATCTCTTTTCCTGTTTTCTATTCTCCGATAATGTTTTTTTTTTGGTTTGTTTGTTTGTTTTTTCGGCTGTTTCTTGGGCAAGCCCAACACTAACGCTCAGCAGGGCATGCAGCTTTCTTTAGATTAGAGTCCGCCCACTCGTTAATCACATTTAACATAATTAACAGGTCCAATTGTATACACTTTGTCAAATAGGTCAAATGAAATTACCTAAACTTGAGAACACATGTTAACTTGAAGGAGGTCATATCTGCCAAATTGAGATTAGAGAAGTGTACCAGCTAGCAGGTGTGCTACGCCAGATTGAACAGATAGCCAGCCTATGATTATGCAGAATTTATATTGCAGTCAGCGTATCAAAGCACTTATTAGGATCTTACCTTGGACAGGGTCTGTAAACACTACAACAAGAGTACGATCCCGGGATCCTGGGAAATGTCTGCCTTTTTTAAAAGAGAAAAAAAAAAGTGGTTGTGAACCAAGCACAGACTCTGCATCCGCATCCTAACACTAAAATTGAAACATAAGATAGCTGTACCCATGTTTTCTACGTGATCAACTGTATTCTTATACAGCCCCTTATTTCAAACTACAGATAGCTGTGTGACAGAAAAGGGCCATTGTCCTGTACAGTTGTAGATATTATGAGTAAACACCTGTTTTTATCCAAAATCTCCTCAGTCCATCCTTAAGCCCCCCCCCCTATATCCTTGAACGCACATCCAGATATATTGGCAGCCTGTCAAACGTTACTGATAACCTCATTGCACTGCATCAAGACGCATTAGCTAAAATTGGATTTTCTAATGTATCTAATAATTGTAAACTCCTACAAACCATTGGCTCTTCCTGTGGACGACTGATGTGAAACATCTGTCCTCTGCAGAATACTAAAGGGGTTATTGCCTTCTGTTGGACTGCTTGGACCGAACACCCACAGTATGTTTTATGGTGATGAATAGCTACTGTAAAAGTATAAGCACTTAACCCATTCGCCATTTTATAGCCAGATCCATCAACTCACCTAAACCACGTGAGATCATCAGATTTGTGCCTTTAACTGCCAAGCAGGGCACCAAACTAGTGATGTCATTAGTTGTAGAGGACTTCACCTGATTTGTTTGGAATAATATATCCCACAAAATGATTTCTCATCCACTTCATATTGGTACTTTAAAGTTTATCTCAGCTCTCTGGAGAGGGTTGTATATAAATGCTGGGGTGCAGTGAAAGAGTTTAAAAAAAAAGGAAAAAAAAAAAAAGAGGAGAAAACTCGTGTATTCTTACGACTGACCTGTTTTTGGTCCGGGTCTTATTTCAGACAGTTGTTTTCCCACAATGCATTTCTTACGTTGTACATAACCTAACTAGCAGCGAAAGGCCAGAGCATTGAATGAAGGAGGAAGCATGCAGAAACAGCGTACACTGTAATAACACTGAATTTATTCATAGGGCATTTTGTATTTTTCTGTTGTGTCAGGTTTGCTGTGACATTAATAATGGCACTACAGGTATTGATAATGACGTGTGCCAATTCTAATGGTTATTTGGAAAAGAGACGTGTAAATACGGTCGTCGATCAAGTAGCTATTGATTCACTATTGTCACAGTATGCTTTTGTTTGAAGGCAGGAGGAGAGAAGGGACGATTCAGGACTTTTCCATGATCCACAGATATTTTTCTACAAATTTAAATCAGATGATTCTATACACTGTTGAATAACATTGTAAAGGTGTAACAGATGCTGTATATCATATCATGTTTTCTGAAGTTGTAAAGCTTTACTGTATGATCTGTTGAAGTAGTGGTTATTCATTTGACATATTGGTTGTAATGGAAGCCCGAACAGCAGCACTGGTCACCATATTCAGGAAAAAAAAGAAAAAAAAGAAAGAAAAACCTCAGATGTTTTTTGTAATACTTTTAGAATATATCTTATGAAGTGGGTTTTGTAAGGAAACACTTTCCGAATCAGTGGTGCTGTATGCATAGCACACTCAGTAATACATACACACAATACAGCACAATACACTCATCCTTTAACCCCCCAACCCCTCAACTTTATTTGCGTGCTTTTTTTAATTTTTATTTTTATTTTATTTTCACTCACGTTGGCTCGAGCTAATTTTAAGTCTTAAACCATTTCCTCTTATCACTTTGATTTATTTTCACGCTTAACTGTACAGGTTTTAATGCCCAGAGATCAACTCTGGAACAATAAAACATTTCAGCGAATGCTTGCATTGCAGACTTAAAAAAGAGGAAGCAAAAAGCCAAAATAGTGAAGTAGTTTTCCACCTCTGTTTAAAAAAAAAAAAAAAAAAAAAAAAAAAGGTTGCTGACATTTTTTTTTTTTTTTCTTTTCTGAATGTTGCCACCTTGTGTCGTTGCTTCAGTTCACCCATAGCTTAAACCACAGTGTAGTCTGACAACCAAATGACCTGGGGAGATCTTCAACTCCCCCTTTTGGAAAGCTTTAAGATGCTTGTTGAGGCTTTAGCGAGTTCAGAGTGTTTTTAGATGATTTGTCCAACCTGTCATCAACAATGTGGAAGTAATAATTCTCATAACTTCTCCCACTGCTTTTTTTTTGTTTGTTTGTTTGTTTGTTTTTTTATTCTCTTGTGAGTGTGTGTGCGTACATGTGTGTTGTAGTACAAAAGGCTGCATGACTGTAAAGGGATGGTTAAGATGTTTTTTGAAAGTTGTTTCCCCAGCACTTCTGTCACTCCTGAGATGCTTTTTTCTCCTTTGGGGTCTCCCCCTCCCTTTCGTTTTTCCTCACGTATCATTGTTTCTTTATCTTTCTATTTACTAAACGTATCATGTTGTTTGTTCTCAGCACTGTAAAACAGTCCCTTCTACAACATTGAAAAGCAATATCACTGTATGAAACGTTCACAATGTATTTGTTATGATTGACATTTGATTCATCATCATTATTATTCACATGCACCCTAGGTGTGATAATTGAAGTAAATCTCTTTTATACAAATACTAAAAGTGTGCTGTTGTAGTTTTTTTTTCTTTGCCCAGAAATCATGTTTGAAATGTGTTTTGTTGAACATTTAAATGTGAAATAAGTATTCTCAGAGAAAGAGATCAGTTAGAAAGCAGGCAGGATTAGACATTAAGGGGAATCTTAAATGTTGGACTGCTTCTGCCATTTTCAGCTTCCACAGGTGAGTTATTTTGGAAATTGGAAAAACAAAATACAAAGACAAATGAGAAACCCGAATGATAAATAGTCTTTATCTCTGCTCTCTGTTCTCAACAGGCCGTTATGCGGAGCTGCAGGTGGAGTTTTCCTCTGCGGTGCGGACCAGCGCCGAGCAGAAGGAGCTCATCCTGAAGCTGGAGCACGACCTGAGCACCATCCAGGCCATGTCCTCCCTGCCGCGCCCCGACGCAGACGGGTCGGAGGTCGGCGACATGGGGAACATCCCCGAGCCGATCAAAGAGGCCACTGCAATGTTCGCTGGTACGTCCCTGGATTAGGAAAGCAGGGCTGAACATAATGTCTCACTTCACATCTATTATACAGTTCTTCTCTTTGGACACAATTTCAGCGTCCCGACAATATCTCAAACAGTTCTGAATTAAGTGGAATTTTAGATGGAGTCGTACTTTTAATTAAATTTAAACCTTTCATTCAAATGTGCCTTCAGAGAAGAACACATGATAGTTTTCATTCGCCTCAATCAGCCGATGTGCTGCATTAACCTTGCAGATGTTTGCTGTAAGCTAGCTTAGTGACAGATTTATAGGCTGATTGTGTCAGTGGGAGCTCTGTGTTTGTGTCCTGCTCGGCCTCTGATGAACTCCGCTTCTTTAAAGATTCCCCTCTAGTCTTTCTCCCTTTTTCCTCTCGTCTTTGTGTGTTTGATGCAGCAGATTCATAAAGTGTCTGATCCCGTATTTTTATTGACTATATGCAATCTAAAATTCGCTGTACCTTCTGTCTAAACAGACATTACTATGTCAACGTAATAAAAAGTGGAATTAGTAATTGACAGAATCATGTCAAACGACGACTGAATGATGGGTTTACAATTTAAAAACCCTCCAACACTCTCCTAAAAATTTAGACTACTTGGGGTGTCGTTTAGCTCAGTTGGTAGAGCATCCGCCCCATGTACAAAGGCTCAGTCCTTGCCGCGGCAGCCCAGGGCTCGAATCCGACCTGTGGCTCTTTCCCGCATGTCATTCCCCATCTCTCTGTCCCTACATTTCCTGTCACTTTTCAAGCTGATGTTGATGTAAGAACACGTCCCTCATGAACAGAAATCTCAGGTTCTTAAACAGTTGGTATTCATTCACATGCTGGTTAAAAGTCTCAGGGACATTTTAATTGGCTGCTCAGTGGTGCTGTGTTCCTGTTCTTCGTATCAAAAAAGACAAAATATGACGAGACAGATGATAAACTTTTTGTTCTGTCTTCAAGATCTCCAGGTTAAACATCTGTGTCATTTCAGTCTCGTCTTTGAAACGATCTTCAAGCTTTGCTTGAATTTCCCACATTGAAAAGTCTTTGTTCTAAAAGAGTTGACAGCACATGAATGTAAGCGTCAGACCTCGCAGGCAAAACAGTCAACATACTGAAGTCTGTCTTGCCGACAGCACAGCTTCTCTGATTGAAATGAGGTAAACCTGCTGAGCTCAGGCTCTGTGGGGGGGCTGTCTGTTTTAAATACTGCAAACTCGCCTGATTAGAGGGATTTTTCTGTCCTTACATGTGACAGTCAAGATGGAGTCCAGTCTTGAAGTGTCCACTAGAGTTAATTAAAACAGAAAATAGCATCAAATATGCGCATGCATGTTTAAAAGAGGAAGTGAATTCTGGCATTAATGTGTTGCTTTATTCGTGTCGTCTTCAGGTTCAGGCGTGAGCCCACATCCCGAGCTTCCTCAGGGCCAGATGGACTCTCTGCTCTCCATCATCTCCAGCCAAAGGGAGAGGTTTCGCTCCCGCAATCAGGAGCTGGAAGCTGTGAGTCACGAGCTTTCTCACACGTTCTCTATTCCTGTTTCTTTTTCTGGGAAAACTGAATTTCTCATGTGTTTGTTTCCTCTGTTCCCCCCCGGCAGGAAAATCGCTCCATGCAGCAGACCATGCAGGCCCTGCAGAATGAACTGGACAGCCTGAGAGCAGACAACATCAAACTCTACGAGAAAATCAAATTCCTGCAGAGCTACCCTGGCAGAGTGCGTCTGTGTGTGTGCGCGTGACTGCATGACCCTCTATTTGGGTGACATTCTTGTTTCTGATGTGATTTGGCAACCTTGAAATATTTAGAGGTGTCTGTTTTCTCTGCGCTGCAGGCTGGAGGTAGTGATGACACCGTGATGCGCTACTCCTCCCAGTACGAGGAGAGACTGGATCCGTTTGCATCCTTCAGCAGGAAGGTACAGGACACACACCTTCAATACACACAAGTGGAAGTCTTCTGTCATATCTTGCTCCATTTTGCTGTTTACTGTCATAATTTCTTAGTCTGATCGCTGACAACTGACCAAACATGGATGATCAGTCCTACAGAATCAAAGGACAAGTTCTTGTATTTTCCTTTTCCCATTTTGTGTGAGATTAAACAGAAATAGTTTATTATAAATGTTAATAAGGTTCCATTTTGTCCGCCTTGGATGTTGTGTTTGATTTAGTTTCTGTCACACAACAGATGATGATGATGATTATGGCATATGGTCAATAAGTCCTGTCTTATTTTATGGGGACTTTGTTGGAAGTCATTCTGGGAAATATAGGCTCTAAATTAGAGGTAGAAGGTCTGCAAAAGCTTTAAATGTGAAAATCTGTGAGTATTCTCTTCCAAAGACGGTGTATTATTTTGTTGAGCCTGACTACTCTGTTTTCAGGAGCGTCAGCGCCGATACCTGAGCCTCAGCCCCTGGGATAAAGCAACTCTGAGCCTGGTGAGCTTCAAACAAACACACACACTTAACGTGTTTTCGTGCAACTTCTTGAATAATCCTCGTGTTTTTTTTGTCTCTCAGGGTCGTGTGATTCTTTCCAACAAGATGGCCAGGACCATTGCTTTCTTCTACACCCTGTTCCTGCATTGCTTGGTCTTCTTGGTGGGTCTCATGTCAACTCCAGAGCAGTTTCTGGCTCTGTGTCGTCAGCTTCATTGATTTTTTTTTTTTTAAACTGTGATTTTAATTCAGGTGTTGTACAAGACTGCTTGGAGCGAGAGTATCGGCAGAGACTGCACCGCGTTCTGCGCTAAAAAGTGAGTTTGTTCAGCCTGCAGTTGAATGAACTGAGTATATTTTGGAGGACATGATGCAGGTTTAGGTTAATTTTCTTAATTTCTCTGTTACTCACAGGTACTCTGACCACCTCCACCGTTTCCATGAGAACGACCAAAACCTTTAAGCTGTCCCACAGTAACGTCACCTCGCCCCAGTCGGATGAGGCTGGTTCAACGTTCAGCAGCATGCATGTCCTGCATAAAAGTTAACCTAATCATGATCCACATGAAGACAGAGCTTCACTTTCCTTCCTCTTCTTCCTGCAGTAGCTAAAATCTCCACTAGGGGACAGTTTAGGGCTGTAAACTGTAAATCAAGCGATTGATTCTAAAATAACTTCTTGTTTTAATTTCCAGATTCTTGATCTCTAATAAGTCGTGATTAAAATACAAGTCTAGGGAAACTATAACTTAAGGTTCTGTCTTATATTAACATAATAGTGAAAGCCAATCATTGATAGTATATGAAGTTATCTTCCCACACCAAAGGGACCACAATACTCGGGTTGTGTTAAGTTGTTTTTGTCTGGGTTTAGCTGGAACTAGAGAATTAAATCATTTAAATCAAAGTAACGTTGATTATAATATTACAGGTAATACGTTAAGATTATAATTTATGTTTGATTGGAGAGTGTACTGTGGGAGGTGGGTTATTAAAGAGGAGGGGGAGAGGTGGTGGTTATTTTAAGATGTTCTGGTGGTGGAACAAAGTATACAGTAGTTATAAGTTTACTTGTTATTCCTCTGAGATTTGCCGTACTTGAGTTTAACTTGATTGATTCAGTGGTAAGTATAGTTTTTAACGACGTGTCTTTTCTTGGGTGCAGAAATCACCTCGTTACTGTTTCTTTCTATTAAGAGTTCATGTCTTTCTCACCTGATAGATGAGGGCTTGCAGCAGTAATACACTAAAGGTTACTGAGTCTATGATCCTAATATTCTTCAAGACGAATTACTGTGCATGTTTACCTGCTTTCTTCTTTTCTGACTGATATATTCCAAATAAAGACTATGCAGCAATTTTTCTTGTATCATTTTTATTTTAGATTTATACTCTGAGATGTGTGTGATAGTGAAGATATTCATATATATGGATAGATATGTGTTGGGTTTGCACATGGTGTATTCATGGAAATAAGTTTCCAATCTCATGAAAAGACCAAAAACAATATGAATTCATCCCGTTACAGCTGATTTCTCTGTCGCAGAGCAGAAGTTAAGCTGTTTGCCTTCATTCTAAACTCATTTGTCATAGCATGCAGCAGTGACAGAGGATCAAGCCAAATTTTTTGGTGGCTGGCGGTTGATGTCACATATGTGGTCCAGAGGGGTTGTGAAGTTTTCACTGCTGATGGACGCTGAACTGCATCCGACCTTGAATAAAAATAAACAAATAATAGAAATGTTGAAGCAACGAATTTCAACTCAACTTCCATCCATCCGTTATCTGTAACCGCTTATCCTCATCAGGGTCATAGTGGGGCTGAAGCCTATCCCAGCTGACTCTGGGCGAGAGGCAGGGCACACCCAAACAAACATTCACATTCACACTCACACCTACAGGCAATTTAGAGTCACCAATTAACCTGTTAAGTGTATGTCTTTGGACTATGGGAGGAATCCAGAGTACCTGGAGAGAACCCACACAGACACGAGGAGAACATGCTCCTCCATTCAGGCTCCATTATTCATCCTTGTTAGCCTTCAAGTTAAGATTTTCATCTTGAATTTTGGTTTAAACTTGAAATGACCTTTAGGAACTCCTGGAGGTGCCGTGGACAAAAAATATATTTGTATGCATGGTTAAATTTAAAAATATGTGCACCAGACTTACCAATTTCTGCTCTCGATTTAATAAGTTAATATGACATTAAATATTTGGCCTCCTTCCTCTGTGCTGGAGGTTTGAACCAGGAACCTTCATGCTGTGAGGCGACAGTGCTGAGCGCTGCACCACTGTGCCGCCCTCAAGTTGATGTGTAATTTAGTAATTCATATTAATGTTATAATATCATGTTGCAAGGTAGTTTTTGAAAATTAATGTGTGGTTACAAGGCATATAATTCTTTTTATTGTTCTTGTTGTTTTCTATTTAAAAATAAATAATAATTTCTCTGTATAATGATAAATGCCTGTCTAGTTATACTTCTCACAGAGCGATACTGTGACGTCGTTCCCATGACAACGGACGTCGCGAAATTGTCAAATTTATGAATAATCTACATTTAGCTACATCACCTGTTTTTAGTCTTTTAAACGTGTTGACAACAAACTAGTTACATTAATTCATTCTCATTTGCACTGGACACCAATAACCATCAGGACCATGGTAAGTTTTCGGTCATAATAATGTAAGAGATGAGATTTATTTTTAAGTCAAGCTAAGAGTTATATTGACACTCCACTTTTCATTTAGCTTCCTGCTAATCCTAGCTTTCAAAGTTATTTTGGTTTGGATACTGACTCCACCAGACCATTATTATGTTCTCCATGTAGAGACGGGGATCCAAGACTTCAAGGGGCAGTGGTCATAGCTTTCGGTACCGCACCATTTCTGCCACCTCTGATGTTGATGAAACCCTGTTTGGGAGCCCAAAACAGGTGAGTGAATGTAGTACACATTACATATATAACTCAGATGTGGTCATTTTCCTTGGTTTTACCATGAGTAAATATGCTATGTAGTTAAATTGTGTCCCTTGGCCGGCAGATGGCACAGGGTGTTTTATTTTGAAAATCAACCGGATTCTCTTTGCCGTTTCTGTGGCAACCTCCGGTGCTGTGAAGGGAAGACAGTGCAGGAAGTGCTAAAAACTGTAATTCCTCGAGTGGCAGCTTGAGACAGGCTGCAGAAGTGAGTCGGTCTCCATAAGTCCCCATATTAAAATGTCCAACTTCACAGCAGAAATAAACACGTTTACAGTCTGGTACAAAAAACAGTTTTGGTCTCTATAGATAATTTCCCGTTCATGACAACTGTACTGAGGAATTTTTATAGAACTCACCAGTTCAAATTACATTAAGGCTTAAAGTTTGGCAGAATTAACAGCGTGGCAGCTTTGACTGGCAGGTAGGCTGTTACAGATGGCTTGTCTGAGCACCCAGGCGTCATTCAGCCCAACTCAGGTCTGCCAATGATCTACAGGTCTGGTCAGTTTTGCTCAGTAAGGTTCCTAACTGAGTGAAATGACCCAGAAGTATTAACATAGTCGCCATCATAAGAGCTGTTTGAATCCTCTAAATGTTAAGGAAAAGAGCGTCAGTGCTAACAGCACCAATTTATGGCTATGAACGTTCATCTGATATAGAGAATAATACACTGTTGCCCCTAAAGTTGGAGTTAAATATTTTTCCCTTTTCTCAAGAAATAATTATGACGATGTGATTTATTCTTGATAGATAAAGTGTATCTTCTTAAAACTTTATTGATAAATCTCTTCCAAACAAAATCACAGAGAAAATTAAACGGCGAGAGGAATGTGTCTGAAAACAAAATTACTCTAATTTTATGGGCAACAACATATATTTCAAGCGTGGACATACCACAAGTTATGAGTGTGTTTGTGAGATGTTAACTCACTTTACCTTCAGGTATCATCACATTTAGACAAATGTGGAAAGTCCAAAGCCAAGAAACAGCAGAAAGAAACCCAGAAGAACCAAGATGGAGAGACAATTCAAATCGTCACCAAAGACCTTATTCGCACCCTCAGGTAGGTTAACACTCACTGATATAGATTTGTTACACATTTTAATGGATGGAAATTTAAGTTTAATTTCATGCTATTACCAAGTGATGTTAAACTCGATTTACCTGTCATTATGCCAGGATCCCAAAAGAGGCTCCTTCGAGAGATTCCATCATTATACCTTCAACTGAGTTTGAACGCATCGTGTCAAATTCCCAGATTCTCAACAAGGAAGAGATAGGGGCCCAGAAGGCGACTCATGAGAAGAAGAAAGAAGAAGAACATGTGAGAAACACTCCAACCAAAATGGTCCTTTAACTTGCAGATTTACAATAAATAAGCCCTTCACTCCTCTTTTAAAAATATATCCCTCATCCAGAAAAAAGCAGAGGAAATGAAGCGTCGAATGATGGAGATAGACATGTCCCGTAAGCAGAATCCTCTGACCGAGGAGGAGGTAGAGGCCCGGGAAACCCAGAATCGCCTGGTGGAGAGGGCCAACCAGTTACAGCTGGAGGAAGATGAGGAGATCAGAATGTTCAACAAGGTAGTAGGCAAATGTGGATGATGCAGTGTGAAGCTGTCAATCATTATCTGAGTGCTGCTGAGTTTGTCTGTGTCTGTGTTCCCTTTAGCTGATCCTAAATGCTAAGTGTCGAGCCACATGTGACGCCCAGATGCGGGAAAAGAAAATGTCCCAAGCTGAGTATTTAGAGGAGGAGAAGCGCCTGGATGCCATGATGGAGGCGGTGCGCCGCAAGGCCTTGGAGAATGAGGCACAGATTTTTGAGCTGCGCAAACAACAGAGAATCAGGTTAGGAGAGCGAAATGCTTGCTTTTATTTCACTCAACCCACCTCATCAGGCAGTAAAGGCGAAGAGCTTGCAGTTTAGCATAGCTCTCATGTGTGTGTCGTGTTATATTCCAGCAAGATGCAGGAAATTCACGACCAGATCCAGAAACGCCGGGATGACGAGATAATTCAGAACGAGATGAAAGAGAAAGAGAAGCAGCAGATACGAGAGGACCAGGAGAAAATGGACCTGGAAGACCTCAAGGTGCACGCCATGCAGAGACAACTCGCACAATAACTTAAAGTGAGAACGAGTATATGCAACCTGTCTGGTTGTCTTCTTCTTCCAGGCCCTGGAGAAGAAGAAAGAGGAGCGGCAGCGCCTGCAGGAGGAGATCATGCGCATCAATGCGGAGACCTTGCGGGCCAAGGAGGAGAGGATGGAGGAGGAGAAGCTGGCTGACATGAAAGACATGGAATACAACCGGAAAAAAATGGTCAGATGAAAAGCAAATGATCTCCGTAGACAGACAATCATTTGTCACATACAGTTCAGTTAAATAGCTGAGTTATTCTGAGTTTTTAGTTTTCCAAGGGTGTGCTTCATATCTTTCATGACCTCCGCAGGAGAGGGAGGCAGAATATGAAGCAGAGCAGAGACGAATCAAGAAGGAGAAGGACTTGGAGATTGCCAGGCTGAGAGCTCAGCAAGAAAAAGCTAAAGATCGCAAAGCAGAGCAGGTCAGGAATAAAACCAGTATCTGACCACCGCCTTAAAGCTGCTACCTGCTGAATTCAGCTATCTAAACTCAGCTTTCATACAGATTCATGGGAATTTGAGTATGTCTGTGTGTTGGAAAGGATGAGCTCCGTGCTCGAAGGCATCAAGAAAGCACAAACAGGGAGTGGAGGAGAAAAGAGTTAGAGCTGGCTAAAAAGAAAGCCCAGGAGGAGGCAATGCTGAAGGTGGCTCGCTTGGAGCAGGTTCAGTATAAAGAGCACTTCCTGTCTATGGAGGCCGGCCGGGAGAAGGCAGAGTTTGAGAGAGTGTTGAAGTGAGTTTATTTTCACATCATAAAATCATCTTAAGAATCAGAGGAAACGTAGAATGCCACTTACATCCTACAGCAGTAGACACTTTTAGTCAGTTTCATGTCTACTTTGTCCACCTCAGGGTGGAACAGGAGGCGATTCTCAAAGAGAAGGAGTTGGAGGAGAAGCGGCGTCAGAAGGCCCGGCGTCATGCAGAGGAAATGCGACAGCAGGTGAAAGAACGTGAGCTCTTAGCCATAGCGAAGCGCAGAGAGACCTTCAAGGAGGACGATGGGTTGGTCGAGCAAGCCCGGCAGAGACGTATGCGCCTCGATGAGATTAGAGAGAGGAAGCTGCAAGAGCTCAAGTAAGTACAGGCGTCTTATGTGGAAGCTCTATTTGTGAGTGTGTGTGTGTGTATATGAAGTGAATTAAACTGACATGTATTTGTCAACATGTAGGGCTGCAGGGCTCTCTGAAATGTACTGCAGTGAAGTGGAAAGGAAGGCCCGGGCACTCAAAACGGTGTGAAGCCATCATACTTTCTTCTCTTTAAGAAGTGAAAATGTTTCAAGTATTAATGTAACTTTAACATATATAGGAATGAATCAATAAAAAGTGTTTCATGAGCTTTTGATCACATGTTTCAGTAATTCATGGTGTTTTTAGGGTTGGCTCTCTAAATAGACACACCCTCTGATGACTCAGGAGACTGGGTACAATTTTTATTTTTTATTCAGGCTAGTTTAAGCCGTCATTAGGTTCCACTGGCCTGTATTCTTCCGCCTCCTTATTTGTTCATGCCGCTAAGCGTTAACGAAGGAGGAAACAGGACAGGAGAGTGGGTAGATGGTGGATAACATTTGACCCAGTAGCTAATACTGCATGGACCGGTACCGGGTTGTGGACCTCTCGTTAAAAATCACACCCATTGTTGTCCAAAAATGAATCAATGACATGTTCATTCTCTAGGATGAACACGCACACTGTAGTTTATTTCATGTCAATGCTGAATACACCGCTTTGCTGCTGAAAATACAGACATGTATCAATACGCAGCTTAAAATAGTCCCCTTTAAATGCACTTTTTACTCCTGTTTGAGTCACACAGACAAAAAACTACAGTGCTCAGGATATTTAGGGAATTCCTTGACCTTTAAATATATCTATATATTCCTAACCCATTTTCAAAGGTTTATGTCTTCAGTAGGAATAAAGAGGCTCGAGGCTGAGAGCCAGACAGGCTGGGGGAAGTACTGAGTCACACAAGTATTGATAGCCTTGCCATTTAAATGTTACAGTAATATAACAATGGTCTCTGAATTTTTACATAAGTCTTGATGGTAAAAAGACAAATGTGAGCTGATGGTGAGCCCTCAGTGAGGAAAGGTCTGTTTAGCATCTGACAAAGAAAGAGGGGCTGACGTTTGCACTGAAACACACACACAGGGAACGAATGTGCTGATCAGTGATTCAGGTCCCACTGATGGCTGCATGCGTTTGAGTATGACTGAATTTGACTGCATTATTCATGAGAGGCCTCCTCTTGAAGAGCACCGCAGCTCACGGCCATTAAAGACTAACGAGACTGGCAGACCACACACACACACACACACACACACACACACACACACACGCACACTTCATCCCCCATTTCCCCTTCTATCTTAAGCCCCTTTTTGCTTATCAATCAGAGCAGACTCTGTCCTATTTCAGCACAGTTACAGCCTCATTCTGCCCTTCAGAACACCATTCACCTTTAACCTCCAAACCTGAATACACACCTCCTCCCGACCTCCATCTCTTTCCTCTGTACCCTCGTTTCTTCTTCTGCAGCCGCCCATTGACAGCTCCATAAATATTAACAACCTCCATCTGTGGCATAACAAAAGTCTTAAGTAAGCCTAATGGCCTGAGGTTATGTTTTACTGCAGTGGATGGGTCATTTCACGTGGACTGATCCTTTAATGACAGAACACTGATGGGTCAGCACTTTAATTTGTGCATTGTCATGTTTATTTTGAGACTGTCCCAAGGAGCAAATGTCATCCCGCAGCGAGTGAAACTGTTCTCTCTGTAGGAGCGTAAAAAGAAGAGAGCGCTGGACTATTTCAGCTTTCTTTCATTGGTTTTTCATTTCCATCATGGGTTCAGCAGAGGGCAGTAAAGTTATGCTTTATTTTGAATATGAATTATTTAGCTGACACTCTCGAGTGTAGTCCCTCATGTCTCTGTGTGTGTCTGCTTGCAGCTTCCTCTTACTGTACATGGCATGATCTGTTTTTTTAATAACATGTCCTTTTAACATTCTTAATGGGACATTTGTGTAAACGTTATTTTTGTTGTCTTCGTCGAGCATCAACTATGAAACCCCAGTGATAACTTTGGATGGAAGAAAGGAACTTTTTAGAGCTGCAACTAACAATTATTTTAAATGTAAATATAAATTATGGAGCCTAACAGTGTCTGTCTATGAAACGTCCAAAGTTCCTAGAGGCCAAGGTAAAATCCTCAAAGTCTGTTTACATAGATAGACATATTACATACATTAAAATTAAATTTAAATTAATTTGAATTAAACCTGTGAAATGATAGAAAACTAGACTAACTAGATTTTTTGTTAAATGGAAATAAGAAAGTAAAGGAGGAGGAGTAAAAAAATAGAGCTAGTTTTGTTCTGAAAACAACAAATAGCTCCTACTGAGGACACTAAAGTTGTCTTCTTCAATATTTCTGGGACTTTGGACATTTTATTTACATGCTGGGGATATTTATATTCTACATTTACTTATGATTTGTTCAAGGTGGTTTCTGATATTTTTTAATGAAATATCTTGAACAGATATACCTGTTTAAATGAATATAAACAGCGTCAGTGTGCGTACATGGCTTTAAACCACGGCATCCAACGTAAATTAGATAGTCGGGGTAATGGCAGGTGAACCCGTCTGGACCTCCTGTGGTGCTGGCACTGCTTTAAATAATATAATAATACAGTTCAGGAAACTGAACTCAACATTTGAGTGAATTCACAAAATTTTCTTTAAATACTTAAAAAAAAATGGAACAAAGTTTGGTTTGGGGAATTTTGTGAACACTCCCTGTGAATCATGCTTAAGCTTGGCAGGTAAGATCTTTTCCTCCCATTCAGAGGCATCCCTCTTCATTCATTTCTCCATGGCTGTGAAAATCTCATTCAGTGCTTTTATTGAACTAACACACCATTCAGGATTTTTCTCCTTTGTGTCACTAAGTAGCTCAGACCATAAACTGCTGAGGACTGTTGCATGGATACAAAGAGTGTGTGGGAGTGTGTGTGTGTGTGTGTGTGTGTGTGTGTGTGTGTGTGTGTGTGTGTATGTGAAAGAGGGACACACACACACACACACACACACACACACACACACACACACACACACACCCCTCTATATCAACCCCCCCATGGGTGTTGCTATGGAAACAGGCCTCCTCTGTCAGGTGGCTCCATGCAGAATGCTCCCCAGCGCTCTGATTTGCTCTGACATCGTCTGGCTGAATCACTTGGCCACGTGATCAAGCAAGTCCGGATACTGAGTATGAAGCTGGTCTCTTATGACCCCCTCCCCACCTCCTCTCCCGCACACACACACACACACACACACACACACACACCTCTAACGTCTCCTCCCCACCCTGCCTTCCTTCCTCGCACCTCATCTGGGGAAGGTGATAGGAAGTGACGGGTGGATTTGGATCATGTTAATTCACAGGCAAAAGATGCGATTGTACAGTCATTGCAAAGAATAAAAAAACATGATTAACATATTCAAATGATATAAATCACAGCCTCAGCTCTGAAGGAATTAACCCTGATGCTCTGTTTGGGCTCCTGGAGACCCCAGACCCTCTTTAACAGCTTAACAAACAGATGTTTTCTACACTTCATGACTTTTCTTAGAAACTGTTTGGGGCCTTACACACACAGAGAGAGAGAGAGAGAGAGAGAGAGAGAGAGAGAGAGAGAGAGAGAGAGAGAGAGAGAGAGAGATAGTAATACAGTGTTTAATACAATGGATTTCCAGATATTGTATATATTTAGGATTGAGTTGACTTTTCATGCAGCACTCACAAATAAATCAATTTTCTGATGTTGGAGTTTCACAACAGTTTGTTCGTTTGACTAACTGACCCTTAAAGTCTGTGTAAAGTAAGAATAAAATATGTGTTCTGATTTTGTCAGACCAAAGATGAAAGTGTTATTATCCACCCAGCCAAATTTGAATGATTAAAAATATTGACAAGTTTATGAAATAAGGATTCTCCAGGACTTTGGGGGCGTGTCCTCAGGGTGGCCTCAGCGTGTCATCGAGCCACCCTTTAGGACCACCCAAAAAATTCTGGACTGAAAACTGGTGAAAAACTGTTTTAACCTCTAACTCCACATTTCAGTAATATATTGTTCAAAGTCTTTTCACGTGTTTTCAGCAACTATTTTTCAACATATTTAATGTATTTTGAAAGAAATCTCAGAATTGCCTTTACACGGACTTTAACATAAGTAACTTTATTATGTAAGATGACATCATTTACATTTCTTTGTCATAGTTTCTCCTTCCTTTAACTGTGCATCATATTCTATAAGATCAACTCAGTTTTCTTTGTAAAATCCAGTAAGTGCAGCTTTTTTAGGCCTCTGCTCGAAAATAGCATACCCAAAATGAAAAGAGTATATCTCTGCAACTACAAGGTATATTTGAATAATTTGGTGTCATAATAAAGGGAACACTTGTGAAATTTGCTTAGATGTGTAAGTATCAGTATGTATGTCACTGGCTCAGAATAAATTAAGATAGCGCATGCAGCATAAATGAAAGATTTCATTTCCACATAATAAAAATTCACACTTTCACACTGTGTATTTCTTTGAAATGATGCAGTTGTAGCTCTAAATCAAAGCATAGCAACACATATGGAGACAATTAGGAGATCCTGGGGCTTAAGAAGTTAAAGTAAAAAGATTTATATTGAAACACAGAGGAGCAGAAGTATAAAGTACAAAATACAAATACTCAAGTAAAGTACAAATACTCGAAAGCTGTATTTAAGTACTAAATGTACTTACTTTCCACCACTGTCTCTCCAGCAAATGACTGACGTGCTTTTCCTTCCTGTTGTTGTTTCCCCGTGTTGTTTACACTGTCATTGATAGTGTGGTTCGCTGTGCTATCTTGGGCTGAGCTCCAGAGTGGCTCAGATGACATCATCACACACATCATGCATCATCCCTTGCCAACTCTGCGGGAGAGACGCAACCTCAGGTACACACTCACACACAACAAACACACACACATGAATGTTTCACCAGCAGGTCATCTGAGGATCAAAGCTGCTAATTTCTTCTCACCTCGGTGAAGTGGTTTGCAAGTGAAAGTTGGCGTGAGTCAGCTGGCGCGTTAACACTTCTGGCACTGTGTGATGAGCTCAAACTGGGGCTGAAACCAGTTAGTACCTCGACACATCAATACAAGAAGGACATGACTTTTGTGTGTGCTGATCAGAGATGCTCCAGTTTGTGTACTGGTGGACTACACATAGTTGGATGGACTTCTAAAGCAAGGCTGGAATGAAAACCAGGCAAAGGTCCAAAAACCTCATGTGCACTGCATGCAAGTTTGCACATAATTTCATGAATTGCATATTTTATGCAAATCTGATCTGCATCTATTAGAGCCGATCTGTGTCCAAATATAATTTTAAGATGTAAATTGTGTTTAATCAAATCAACATCGTTAAGTTACAGCAAACCTGCCACTGGTTGGTCTCTGGGAACATAAATTAAATTATGGGTTGTTGTGTGCACTTAGCTAGAGCTTAAAGATGACACCTACAAGCAATTATCTTAAGTTAAGTGTTCGAAACAGGACTATAACTATTATATTAAAGGTCACTAACAAATCTTGGATAAGAGACGGATTAAAAACAGATTTCTCTAAATAAAAGCAGTCAGAGATGTGAGATTTACCAAAACAGCAGAAATATATATTTTTTCTTACCAAAACAGTGTAGAGTCATCTGTCAAAAAATGTTTAACCAGACTTTTGCTGCAGTACAACATCATCCGACCAATCACATCTGTAAATGCACGTTCCTGGTGGTTTATTTTGTGCCATGAATGGAATATTTCTACTGTTTAGCTCTCAATCGTCTTAACAAAAGATAAGAAATAGTTGCTACCATGATAACTTTCCAGGCTACAAACAATTGTGCAGCCTTTTGGCATCTGATAAGCCTTTAAACACATTAATATGTTTCCTCAACTGGACTTTATGGATTACATTTGTAGTGGCTGTTTTATCCCAAGCTCCAAGTACCTTAGTACATCTTATTTTGACTCGTATCCATAAACTTAATTCAACGTTCTTGCATGCAACAAGGAAGGGAAATTTAAATGATGAATTATTTAAATATTAACAACTTGCAGCCTTAAAAAAGATCCTATAAAATTATTCATAAATCTCCATTAACGGCTTGATGCTTTACTTCACTAAAACTGCTTGTATCCATCAATCAACTCTGCTGACTTCTTCGCACATTATATCGCCATGCACCTTTTTAGCAACTAGAACCACAACTTTAGCTTCATCCACTATTCAACTATCCAGCTTTACATAAATAATAGCAGAATGTAAGTAACATGTCATAACAACATTTTTACATGTAACTTTAGTGGCTCTTACAACATTGTTTTAACACAGGGCTGATTTTTGGTCTGGATCCCCACTTAGCCCCCCGTCTGCCTTCAAAACTGAGATATTAAAGATTTCAAATGTGTCAAAAAGGTTTATTTGTAACATTGGAATCTCTTATTAATCATGAAAACTGTACATCCTGTTTTGTTCCCTATTTTACATAGTCTCACTTTTAGATTCTTCCTTTTTTTGTGTCTCTGTTCCTTTTCTGTAAAATAACATTTTTCCATTGTGTTTCAGGTTACAGCATTTAAATGAATTACTACAAATGGAGTCTATCCTATGTTGAACACAATGGCGTTTTCAGAAGCGAGCAGAGTTTTCTGTGTGCTTCAGTAGTGTGTTTTCCTGGTCAGGAAACAGTCAGGAGCAGTTTCTTATTAAAGCCTGCTGACACATTGATCCTCAAACAGCCTCAGGAGGCCAATCTCCATCTCAACCACTTTAGATGCTTTCACAGGAAATCAGCTCAAAAGTGTCTCTTTTTTTTCCCCCCCTTTTGTCTCTCAGTAGCTCAGTCTGTAGGGATTTGACTCGGGAACCAGAGGGTGGCTGATTCACATCCAGCTTGGACCAAAGTATGGAAGGTGGACTGGTAGCTGGAGAGGTGCCAGTTCACCTCCTGGGCACTGCAGAGGTGGCCCTGGGCAAGGTAACAAAACCCCTGACTGTTCCCAGGGTGCCGCTCTGTGTGGCTGCCCATCACTCCACCATCTCTCCACATTTCCATGTCTATGATGAGCACTTTGTGTGTGTGTGTGGTTGTACTTTGGGGTGGCTATTCTTCTTTCCCCCTCTCCCCTGTCTTTCTTCTCTCAACTCTAAATGAGGTATATATTTGAACTTTCAATCGATTATGCCCACTGAGGAGGCCATGTTGTTTGTGGGCAGTGTGGTCAGGTTGTTATGGGTTCCTGCAGCACGTCTGCACGATAAGATGAGTTGATGGTTCAACTGAGGGACTCAGATGCTGAAGTGAAGGGACTAAAACAGAGAGGTGATGTGGGAGAGACAGTGACGGGTCTGTGGATGACCAGGAGGTTGACGCACCCCTCCTCCCTTGCCCCCTCGAGGCTCCTGTCGATTCATCCTTCCGGCAGGAAGTGTGTGAGGATCAATACGAAGCGAGGGTCTCTGGAGAGAGACACAGAGAGAGAGAGAAAGAGAGAGAAAGACCTCGACCAGCCCAGGTCTCTTTTTGTTTCATTAGACAGCTCCACGCTCACATCTGGGTTTGAATTGTTGTCATCATCTCAGTCATCTCTGAAAATAAAAGCATTTTACTGTCTGTATCATCTCTCATGTGTTCAACTCAGTAAGTTTTGAAAAGAGAAATATTTATGTACTCATAAATTCTGAATTTTACATTAAAGGAGAAGGAATAGGTGTGATTTCAAGACATGAAATTAATGATTTTAAATTGAATATTAATTTTGAAAACATCTTTATTTGAACTTTTTCATTGAAAAACCACATCAGACATTAATCATTACTAAAATCAGATTATGTATTTTAATTTTATATCTTAAGACAAGTCTTTAAACAGAAGATCTTAAAGTCTATTTTTATATTTTGGATCTTTAACAACCAACAGAGCAACTATATACTGATCATTTTTGCCATCCTGTAACTTTATTCTGATTCTGTGATTATTTTATTATTATGGGAAATTAAGTTATGGGATGAGTTCACTTTATTGTCTTTCCCAATAAAAAACATTTAAAATTTTGTTCACATGTAAACATAGTCCACATACAAGTCTGAACTGTTATCAGTGCAAATACTACTGGAATGAATGTACTAATTTTATATACATATAGTAGGTGGTGATGTAATGCATGTATACACATCTGTGTAAGCATATACACTCTGCTTATGTTTATATTTGACATTTGCACATGAGTTGTTGGGAAAGTTGTAATGAATAACCAGAAAAATGTACAAAGTTAGTAACAGGAAATAGTTAGTAATTGTAAATTATTTATTAAATGTTTGTACAACAGTTACACAAACCAGCAGAAATCTTTAGACTTCTTGGTACCATTAATCAGACCGGACCTCCTCTGGACTGAAAATGTCTTTAAATGTGTGAATCCCTGAGCTGCTTCCTTGAAGACACTTCAGTATAGAGGGCATGAAACAACTGGCAAAATTTCAATCACATGCTTTGGTTTAATCATTCTTCTACTGCTAATCATTACATGGATAAGTTAGAGCTGCTTAACAGCTGATAAAAGAGTCTCCAAAACAAGATCTCACAGTCTGCCAGATCTGACTAAAAACACTAAAGTTTCTGAAGGTCACTAGAGCCGTTGCTGAAAAAACACTCAGATTAGATGCTGACCTTTAAGAGCAGCTCGTCCTCTCCCACTACCACCTGTCTGCAGCCTGACCAGGTTATTATTTTAGCCCTCAGCCCCACCATGAAGCCACAGAGTCAATCCTCTCAAAGAGGATTAGTAGTGAAGGTGTGCTACGCTAGAGCCACACACTGAGTTATAAACACCACCGAGTCTCATTTGGCCTCAACAACACGCATGTGATGCTGTCAGTCTTATAATAGTCACAATAACAACACAAATAAAAGGGCAGTGCAAATATTAGCTTACAAGAAACAATACAAGTAAAATAAAACAGTGGTAACAACCACAATAATATGCTTTTATCATTACCATAACACCATAAAATTATAGTATATTAGTAATAAAAACTTCTACGTCAAAGCGTTTGTCTAATAGTTGTTAAAAAATTATGAAAGATGGAAACAATTCTTGAAAATAAACCTGCTTACATTAAACACACACAGCTTTAGACACAAACTCCATCACGTTATGGTGTTTTTTATTTGAAATATGACCGACATGAGTGATGGAAGAAGGAAATGAGTCATCTGCTTCTGCAGGCCAGACAAAAGGAAACCAAAGTCATGTCAGTTCAGTCAGGTGCAGTGACCACGTCGGATTTTCTCTGGAAAAAGGAGAAGTTGTCCACACGCAGTATGAATTTATGAAAAAACATGTGATGTCCTGAATGACATGGGTAATATTTTGATTTTATGTGCATGATAAATTGTTGCAGAGAGCTCAGAGCAGTGAGTTTTGAAGTCAGATCTTCATCAGTCAAGACAGAAATGAACTTTCTAAAATTTGTTTCTCATAATTCCTCTGGTCTGTTTATAGGTTAAAGGTTTTAAGTCACTGATATATATTAATGATCCACAACGACACAGGAGATATAAGTGTGTACGTGTGTGTGTGAGTGAGAAGTCAAACACTTAAATTAGAGACAATATTAGAGAAGGAGGCTGACTGGTTCATTCATCCAGTCAAGACTGTTTTCACACTGTGTGTGTGTGTGTGTGTGTGTGTGTTTGGACCAGCTGCCCACACTTCAATGTATGTGGTCCTATTGGCATGTGTGTGAGTGTGTGTGAGAGAGTGTGTTTTCAAAGGATCTGTGTGTTTGGTTGTGTCAAATATGAGTGTGAGTGGAGGGGGTCAAATATTTTCTTTCATACATTTATTCATGAATTTATAATACAACTCTCTCTCTCTCTCTCTCTCTCTCTCTCTCTCTCTATCTCTCTGTTACACACACACACACACACACACACACACACACAGTATTGTGTCAGTGGCGAGTTATAACAATAAAAGGGCGTGGTTCCTTTAAGGACAGTCATCGGTGGCCGTTAAATAGATCAGTGAAACGCACACACACACACACACACACACACACACACGCCCCCCAGTGAAGGAAGCTGCGGTCAATTCAGCCAATAACACACAGGATATGCCAGTATTTGATTGTGCCTTCAAAATAAGAGCCTTCAGAGTCATGTTGAAAGTCACTCATGTTTTAGGAAATAGTGTACGAAAGGACTTTTCGTGGTTACTTCATTTGGATACATTTAGCTTGTTTTTTTTAAAAGGTCAACTTTTCAGGAACCAAAACTTAAAGTGTTTTTTATCTTTCAGTTCACCATATCCACGTGAACTTTAGTCCATTATTAGTCCCTGAAATGAAACATAAAAAAATCTCCAACATTATGAGAAAGTTCTCAGTCCTCCAGGTCATCTTTCTTTGAGAGGGATTAAAACTGGGACAACTGCACTTGGTTATAGATCCGTGAATATGTTTCTGAAGAAGAAAATCTGAAGAAGGCTCTTCAGTGAGAGGTTAAACATCTTCACGGATCTACAACCAAGTCTGGTTGTCCCAGATTTGATTTAATGAAATCTTTCTCAAAGAAATATGACCTGGATGCCTGAGAAGATTTGAGAGGAATATTTCATATTAGGGACTTATAATGAACTAATGGATATAGTAAACTGAAATGACACAAACGTCACGACTTTCACCTCATAGAAGAGGCTTCTTCAGTTCTTCTTTTTTAGAAGCCTCTTGGATGAGAGGTGAAACGCCATCAAGGACCTATAACCAAGTCCACTTGCCCCAGATTTAACTCTAACTTAACTTGTTTTACATACAGCATCATGCAGGTATACGGGGCACAGATTGATCAGGTCGTCTTCACACAGTGAACCACATGGCAGCTTCAGCCATAAACCAGTCTGGCTCCACACGTCTGAATCATACACATTTCTTGATACAAAGTATAAAGTCATAATAATAAAGCTTGATTATGATTTAGCAACCCGCTACATGAAAGGTCCACAGGATTTGCATCAAACTCTGGTTGTTTGGTAAATTTTGGTGAGTGAGCTTCATCTAATTGCACAATTTTGGCAATCTCTGATCAAACCAAAAGGTTGCCTAATGTTTTATTTCAGAGGTCCCAGTTTCCAGTAATTAAATGCATTAATATGAAACTATAGAGAATGTTCCTGGAAAAGTTGTAGTTCGTTACTAATCATATCGTTAATATCAGAGACTCTTTAATTCAAAATCAACAAACTAAACTGAGCCTTCAGAGTCACAGTAAAAGTGACTCATCTCTGTTTTCCCTAAATTATAGCAAATTGTGGTACAAACTTGAAATATTGTTTAACTGAATTGCATTAAAATGACCAAAACTCATTAACACTAATGATTTTCTGAAACTCTGGACGCCTCAAACCAATAAACATTTATAGGCTTCTCATTTGTTTAGCACCTTGGGACTTTATTCTGAAAATAATTTCCGGAAGTAGCGTTATATTGTGAGTCTTTCTGACTTGTTGTCAGTGGAGAGCTGATCCAAAGGTACAGCAGCCAGCAGCCAGCAACACAGTGCGTCGAGCGGAGAGATGGAGGGAGAGCTGGCCGGCTGTGAGCGCGTATAAACCGGACAGGAGAAGATCAGATGGAGAGGGAATAACCATGTTTGGTTAGTCTGAATCCTGAATAATAATTATAATAATCATAATAGAACATTTCCACTGCAAAACCAGGATCGTCTCAGAGACAACCAACCAGCGTCATGAAACCAGTCCTGCATTGAGGTGAGAGCCGCTGCTGCGTTTTATTTCTTATTTAGCGCGTCTGGACCGTCCTGACGCCTGTGATTAGACATCTTGCAGAGGCTTTTTCATGTGCTGCTGCTGTCAGGAGAAAGAGGCGAGCATCGGGGGAACAATAACAAACCTCCAGGTGCTGAGGAGGAGGAGAAGGAGAAGAGGAGAGGAGGAGGCTGTGTTTTGGTGTTAACCCCCCCCCTCGATTGATCCCCACAGTCAGCCTTCTGCGTTAACAATCGTCTTTTTGATGGTGGAGAACAAGTGCAATCGGCTGATGATCGCGTCGGTTGAGGTGTTGAGCGCAGGGACTGTGGATGAGGCGTGCGGGACTTGGCAGAGGGGTCGCGGTGTAAAAAGGGGCTTTTCCGATAATCCATTTAATAGCCTTGAGGGAGTAAAGTCTGGTCAGTCACAGGACGGCTCAGGGGCCTGATGTGATGGGATGTGATGTGATGTGATGTGATGTGCAGGCTTGCTCGACATGATCCAGAACAAGGGTACCGACTCGAGACTCCGCTCGCAGGCTCCCCATTCATCTCGTTGCTTTCTGGACCTGGAGCTGTCAGCCATTCAGCAGGAGGCTGCTGCCGATTCCCATTCATGAAGTCCATTACGCAGCCTGCACAACGATCCACTGTTGGCTTTAAATAGGCTCTTTGGGCCTGCAGTAGGCCTGTTTCAGGCCTGCTATTGACTTTCTCTCATGTATCTTTTTAAAGGCTGCAGTCAGTTAATATGAAGCCTAATAAGCCTGATTTTTACAGGATATAGCTCTGCTAATATTCTGATAATACTCCTGTGAGGTTATGATGCGTCTCTGGCACTGTGTTGTGATTTTATAGTGACCTAGTCAAAGAAAATGACTCATTATTTTATTTTTTTATATAAATATTCTATTAGAGAGATGTTGTTTTATGCTAAAATCAAATTCTCCACTTAAAGTTCAGATTTTCAGAGCTCATACTGTCCATTCAGGTTAGATTTAGTGTGCAGGGGGTGGACACAATAACAAGAACACCATACAGAGTAGACCAATCCAACACATCACTACAAAATGTGTTACACTGGCCTTTATGTCACTGTAATAGCCTAATGATACTCCTATAAGGCCACATCACCTCTTTGACACAATGTTATTCATAGTGACCTAATTGATTATATTGATTATATATTATTTACTTATTATATGACTAAAGTCTATAACAATCTTGTACAGATGTTGTTATATTCAAACAGAATCCCTCTAAAGTCATATTTTATAAAGATTTTCACTAAAACCTGAGCTTTTTACAGCTGACCCAAGCTAAGCTACTCAGGCTAGACTATTTATTCTACAAGGGGGTGGACAAAATAACAAGAACACTTTATAATATCATGCAGTCTAATGCAACATCGTCACAGAGGCTTCTACAGTTGAATTAACACAAATATATATTGTGGAACATCAATAGATGTAGTGCTGAAACAAATAGTCCATGAATCTATTAGTCATAAACAGAAAATCAGGTGATTATTACTGGTTATTTTTCAACTTTAAAGTCTTTTATCATGCAAATATACCAAACTTAAGCCTTTTAAATGTGAGGCTTGACTGCTTCCTCCTGTTTTATATCTGATAATACAAATATCAGACATGTTTGGGTTGTCACCATTTATAATATATAAATAATAATCATTTGGAGCCTTGTATATTTAAATTCAGGTCGAAATACAGAGGCAGTTTGAGACACAAACAATTCATTCACACATTATAACAAAGTGTTATAAATATACAAAATATGATAATGTAAGAATAGAGAAGTGTTACTGTGAATGATCAGTCCATAGCTGGCTAACAAAATCCCCCATGAAGGCATATTATTACTTTGAGCCTCCATGTTGTCCATTCTCTGCAGGTAGCATCACTGTCATTATCAGGCTGTTGTATTTCACATCAGCTTCACTCTGCGACACCAAATAATAATAATAAAAAAAAGCCCATCTATTCCAGTATGTGACACCCTCGATGCTCACACAGGTTGTACAGTATTTCTCCTCAGCGAGAGGCCTGTGGTCATCTGTGAAATTAGTTAGACCTGGTGGGTGAGAGACAGGAAATGGAAGTCAGTGGCAGAATGTGTGTCTCCCACACGCTCAGTCCTTTATCACTGGCTGCCATATGGATGCCTGAGCTCACTCAATATTTACATTGCCATTGCTTGCCAGAGAAACCATGAGAGAGAGAGAGGACAGCCTGTTGGTGGAGGACACGCTCATTAATGTGTTTAATATCTGTGTGATGAGGCTCATGCCATCAATGCGGTAAAAAAACAGGCAGGCTGGTGATCAGTTACAGTTTGGTTGTGTGGTACTCTATCTTCTCATCAGACCAGTTGCATCTGTCTGCTTCTACACACCCACACACATACACACACACGCACACACACACACACACACACACACACACACACACACACACACACACACAGACAACTCCATGCTGGTGGGTGTATCAGTGTCTGGATCAGGACTGCATACCTTTCGTAACATCTGTCGCTCACAGTGAAGGTAGACACTCTCCTCTCTGGTGGACCTGTGTTGATATAAACTCTCCAGACAACGTTCAGTCACATCAAGGAGGGGTCGAGGTTATCAGGGATGAGGTCAAAGGTCACTGACCAGGCTGCTCTGAAGTGGACAGATCTAAAAGTATAAGAAAGAGGTCTGTTACTGCTGACCCTGACTTCTGCTATTCCTCCTACCACGGCATCTGATCCCTCTGCCCCATCTGATCTCTCTATCTGCGATTTCTCCCTCCTGGGATTTTTTTTATCTTGTGTCGACATCTCGTCTGCTTTTTTCTTCCACCGTTCCTTTTATTCAGTTGAAGCTGGTTTACATAGTTTCCTTCTAGTTTCCCCCACACACCTGGATGTCTACTGTAATAATACCTCTTTTGACTTCTGTAGGTAGGGTCAGTTTTTGTCAGTATGCTCCTTCAGTATCCTTACACAACAACAACAACAACAACAAAAACATCCTCACGACATTTATGCAGATATCTACATCACTGTCGACTACTTTTGTGCTGAGAATTTAGTGTTTATTTTTTGCAGCCCTGGTTGTTTATGTCACATATTAAATGTTAATATAGCACAGACTGGGTTAACTTTAACCAGTTCATTGTGTTAGTGTTATTTTATATGAGAAAATCTGGTTATTTGATCCAGTGTTGGACACAACAAGCTCAAGTTTTACCCGAAAAATGTTTTGTTAGTTGCACAAAATGTTGTACATATGACATTCAAAGCTTCAAAGAATACACACATTAATAATAACACACATTTAAAAGAGCCCAAGTTGACTTTTTAATTGTCATTATTCATTTTTAGAAACAAAAAATGTCTGCAGTAGTTTAAAAAACTAACCCCGAGTAGATTATAACATCAATTAATCAACTAATCATTTCAGCTCTACTTACTGTGCATGTTTTACATTAATACTTGGACATGCACGAACAGTAAATAAAAAAACATTGTGAATATGCATGAAGTGGCGCAGCATTGTTTTGCTGTTGCGTGTACACGACATGTTTCATGTCCTTAAATGTCCTCAGTCCACATCTAACTGCTGCAATATTTACATGTTATATAAGAACACATAATTAATGGATTCACATAGCGTTAAAGATGTTGTGTATGTACAGGGCTGTACTGGACTGAGTGTGCTGCTGCTAGCTGTGTGCTATGGAGCAGGCTAATCTTAGAAAACATGGCCCAAACTCCCCTGGGGTGGGAGCACAACATCACCAATCATCTTCATCAGCCAATCACTGAGCGTCGTCGCGCTGCTGGCAAGACACCGCTCACAGGAACGTGAGTGTGTGTTTGGATATATGAGTGTGTTAAACTGCATATACAGTGTTTATCTGTGGAAGTACACAGAGGTATGTGTACACACAGCTTTAAAAACATAAATCCTTGTACATCCGTTATGCTTGGCTACAGTGTCATTTCCTTAGTAGCTCGACATTACTACCTACACCACCATAGTATTAATCAGGCATATGTAGTTCTTGGCTCTGCACAGTTCAGTCCTGTGAATGCTCCACAGAGTACATGAAGCAAACGCATGTTGTACGATGTGTTTTGCAGGCTGCAGTTGATCGCTTCTCCCTGCACAGTAATGTCTCTTTCCTCTCCTCCCCGGTCAGTTTACTGTTACAGACAGAACTCCCAACCATCTGACAGAGATATCAGCCGTGCTCCCCGGGGTATAGAAGCAGCAGGAGGAGGAGGAGGAGGAGGAGGAGGAGGAGGAGCAGGGGGCACAGTAGTGGTAGATTTTTACAACAGATAGCGAAGAGATACAGGAGGTGGGGGGAAAGGCTTCTGAGGCCTGAAGGATGGAGGTGAACATTTTTATATTCCCCTCGACTCCCCTCAATCTTTTCTTTTTTCCTCAGCAAAGAAAAAAAGACAGAGGGGAGTCGTCGAGATGTGAGACTCGACATGGTACCTCTGCACCCCCTCGTCCTGCAGTGTGTCTCCCTTTCTTTATGCTCCCCTTGTCTCCTCCACCTCCACACACTCACTGATTGTTTTAGCAGCTGGCCTATGGAGCAAAAACATGCCCCCCTCCAGTGGGGGAAAAGTACTCAGATCCTGTACTTAACTAAAAATACCAATACAACAGTGTGGAAATACTTTATTACAAGTCTGTCATTCAAACGGTTAGGGTTAGGGTTTTTTTTCTTTGCAACTTTTCAACTTATAATGGTGAAAAACCTCTAAAAACCTGATGTATAGTATGTCTGCTGAGCCCCAAACATCAGACAGACAAAGTTAGCAAATAGCTGGTGAACATAGTGCAGCATCTATCAGCTAAATTACCAGATATTTTCCTCAGGAAGTGGTGGAGACCAAAAACATAGCTAAAAGAGAGAGTAAATATTGGACACAAACACGACTCCAAATGAATGATAATGTTGCTCCGTAACTGCTGGATGTGTAAATAAGCAGCTAACAAGTTCTACTTAAAGAGTAACCAGTCCTCTGCTGCCCTCTCTGGTTGAAGGTTTCAAGTCTGTTTTACCTCTAAGCACACCCAGCATCACTGATAGGTGACCCAGTCCAGTAACCTGGGGGTTAGGCTCCCACCAAAAGGTCACAAGATAAATCTGAGGGGCCATGAGATGACCAATGCGGATCTTTTTGCCATGTTTAAGCATGATCTTTGTTTTTTTGGGAGATTTTGAATAATTTCACTTCATTGGGCCTGAAACTTTTAAACAATCTGTGAAGTGTACACAACTCAAAGACCTCTGAAACATGACAAGGGAACTGAAAACGCTGCTTAACTATCAGAGGTCACAAATCAAAAGGGTTGGAAACCATTAAACAAAGGAGTGGAGCAAAAAGTACAATATTCCTTCTAAAATGTAGCGAAAAAAAGTACAAATACCTTAAGACCACAGTATAGTACTTGATAAATACACATTATCTATATTAGATTACTTTCCACCACTGCCCCCCTCTGTAGTCACAGCCAGTCATTTTTGCTTTATGTGCTTTGCAGTATGTAGTTGCTTCAGTCTGCTGAGCCTCAGAAAACCTTAATGCTGTCCACTTCCTCCAGCGTCTCATGGCTTGAGTTTCATGCTGACTCGGTGAGTGAATGTATGAGTGTGTATGTGTGTGTGTGTGTGTGTGTGTGTGTGTGTGTGTGTGGGTGCGGCATACAGTCAGTTCAGTATCCTTGAGAGAGAGGCACATCCTCATCTTTGCGGAAGGGCAGGAGTTTGAGAAATGCACCTCACCGTGTGTTGTTGTTTTTCTGCTGAATGAGTGGAAAGTTGGCCAAGTGCAGGTTTTTAAATAGCTGAATGGATATTGACTTCCTCACAGCCAGCAGCAGATATATACACACACACACACACATTCACATTCACACAAGGGTAGCGAGATAGTTATTACAACACTTGGTGATTAGCAGTTTAGTTTACAAATCTCGTGCGGCTTGAGGGAATGAATGGATGCATGTTTGAATGAATGAAGTGATGGATTCATGAATGAAAGTGGAGAGTCATTTTACTTTTGGTTACATACATTTATCAACTCTGATAAACAACACTTTCTAATAAGGCAAAGTTTTAAATAACAGTTTTATTAATGATTATTAACACATTTACTGGGTTCCCAGGTTGTGAAAAATCCCTTTAGTTGTGAAAAATCCCTTTAGTTGCTCACTTCTGTTTGGTAATAAATCTATTTCCTAATAAGACATCTGCAGTTAAACTTGTTAATAGGTCATTGGGAAAGGCTAACACATACTGTATAGTCTTATGTTAAAGATGCTAATAAGTTGTTAATAAAAAAGGATTTTGGGTCAGACTTTCTGCAAGACAAAAGCACCATTTTAATTTTAATTTTATCAGCACCAAAATACCTACTTGTTAAATATCACTGAATTTATATCATTGAAAGTAGTGGGGTTTAATTCTACCCATTCATTATCTGTAACAGCTTATCCTTCTCAGGGTCACAGTAGGGCTGGGGCCATCCCAGCTGACTTTGGGCGAGAGGCGGGGTACACCCTGTACAAGTCGCCAGTTCATCACAGAGCACATAGAGACAAACAACCATTTATATTCACATCTACAGGCAATTAAGAGTCACCAGTTAACTTAATTAATGAAGTGCATGTCTTTGGACTGTGGGAGGAAGCCGGGGTACCCGGAGAGAACCCACGCAGACACAAGGAGAACATGCACACTCCAGCTGAGGTTCAAACCAGGAACCTGCTTGCTGCGAGGCAACAGTACTAACCTCTGCGCCAAATTTAGATAAAACTCCTCTGTCTTATATTATGTGACCGACAGAACACAACCTGATAGGACCGAGGTCTGATTGACCTCATCCTTGTTAGCCTTCACTTTCTAATTTTTCATCTTGAATTATGATTTTATCAATCCACCTGATAATGACCAGTCAAATCTGCACAACTTGAAATAAAAACAGTATTTTGTATGCACAGTTTAATAATTTGAGCCCTTAATTTAAAAATATACGCACCAGACTTACTAATTGTTTCTCGCAATTTAATAAGTTAATATCATGTTAAATATTTTGCCTCCTTCCCCTCTATTAGAGGGCATTGAACACCTTTGTTTTGGTGGGTTTAGCCATAAGTTTAACATTTATGAGGCTCTCTTGAGGCTGAGGTTTTATGAACTGTTTAACATCTCAGTTTTTACAGAAACACATCCTGTAAATTACATTTAAAGGATCTCAAAGATAACACACAGTTTCACAACCAAAATCTGGAATATATCCTCAAAACTACTGTAACTATCCGGCTGCTTATAAGATTTAAATCTTTACTTTTCTTTGCTCTCAATAGTTGTCAAACTGTCCCAACCAGTTAAAGTCATGTTAGAAAAACACCCTCTCTTTCTGGATGAGATCGCTGTCACAAAATCGAACATCTTGCCTCGTTTTTTTTTTTTTTTTTTTTGCTCTTCAAGTCTCTGAAAGCTGTCAAGATGTATTTCTGTCACCTGATGGCAGGTTATGAAAGCGCTCCCATTTTGGGACCTTTGGTTGTGATTCAGCCCGGGGAGCAGAACATGGAACAACTACACAGTGTTCAGCCAACCTAAGTGCTACACCAGATAATCTTTAAAATGTCGTGCATCCAATCAAAACAGCTTAACTGAAGATTCCCACGACTGAGGTGAAGCAAAGAAGTGAAATAAAACTAAATGACCACACTTTAGATTCACACAGATAAGAGAGAGATTTCCTTTGCTGTTATTATTATTATTATTTAATCCTAACCTTTCATTTTCTTTTTAGTGTCATGATCCATCACAGTATTCCTCTGAAATTTTGACATTGAGTCCCAACATCTTTCTCTCTGCACACAATGAGCTAGAATCTGGGACTCCTGTGTACTTTCCCTTATCACATCCCTCTCTCTGATCTAACATACTGTTTGTTTCACATCTCTGGGACAGTGAAAGAAGAGTGAATGAGGGAGAGAGGCTGACTTGTAGTTGAATGTGTGTGTCAGACTTAATTCCAGTGGAGAGGTTTTTTTTTTTTTTTTTTGCGCTAATCCGTTATGAAAAGACATCCCACACGGATGCTTTTTGAAAATGACAATAAAGCTGCTTGCGGGAGAAATTCCAGGAAACTCTGCAGTGCGAATGCTTGCATGTATGCGTGATTTGGTTTAAGAGTGCAATTTCAGAAAGCAAACATTTGAGCGCATACTGTCAGCGAACTGCCAACAGAAGCCCAGCAGCTCGGAGAATAAGCTTTCACAGATTTAGGGAGTGTTGGCCAGTCCTGTGCATATGTCACCCAGCCTGCCCACTCAGACGATATCCTCTTATCTGCATGATTTACAGACAACAATAATCAAACCAACATGTGTTTGATTGTGCGATGTTGTATTAGTCACTGATGTGCTGAAGCAAAGAAAGAAAGAAAGAAAGAGAGAGAGAGAGGAGGAGGGGGGGTTGAAAACAGGCTAAGGATGTTGCTGCTGACACAATGGTGGTATGACTCTGCGTTAGATCCCCACTGCAGACCAGAGTTTTATCAGTGATGTGATGTGGTTTGGCACTGATGACGGGCCGGAGAGGGAAGCAGCGCTGAGGACTGAGTCATACGAACACACACATGCTGATGAGCAGAGGAATGCAGGGATGAAAGCAAGTGTTGTCTTAAAGAAAGAGCCTGCTCTGACTTAACACACTTCTAGATAATCTGAGTGCTTGTCAGAAACAATCACCTGGTGATTGGTTGACCCCAACTTTCTGGGTGATTTCTTTCCCGATCTATAGTCACAGTGAATCTGTTGATAAGTGGTTTTTAAACTTTCAGTGACACACAAAGCCTGTGCATAATAATCCCCAGCTTCAAAGTAAATAAATTCCCATCACAGGGATGTTGTTTGTTGTTTGTTGCTGTCGCCAGGGCTGTAGTTACAACTGAGGGACACTGAGGTCATACGTCTATGAGAATTTAGACAGCAGGAGAGAGCTTAGTGTCTACACACTACATTTATTTTTGTCCAGTTTTAGTCCAATAAATATGGATTTATTATTTGACGTCCACTGAACACCATGCATCTTCAAAATATGGTGATTTTAACCTTGTGGGTGGGTTGATTCTCCAACATTAATGCACCAAAAATGCATTGGATTATCTGAAAAACGTGTGACCACAAGCTGACAAGAGACCTGTTTTTACAGGACTGAGATCCTGATGTTGAGATTTAAGGGGCTCTATTTACAGAACATGCCAGAAATTAATATAATATACATAACAATGCTGTCATGAGTGTGAACTCACCTGAAAATAAGAATCATTATGTTTTTGTTACCTTAGATGAGACTTTTATATCTACAGATGCTGCGTCCACCATGTTAAACCGCCATGTTTCTACAGAATGCGTTTCATGTGGTTAGCAGCCACTGTAGTTTCTCCTTCACACTAGGGTGGAGAGGGATGCAACAGGGATGCATTTCTGGTGTCAGGTCACATTTTTCTTGGACTTATGATCTCAGTATTTCTAAAATCTGGACATAACTCTGAGAGATGTCGCACCTTTATGTGATGTAGGATGTAGGAAAAGTGAACGCAACATAAAAATATAAGTAAAAGCCAAACCTTTGCAGTCTTTTCATTGACAAACGTGTCACATAAAAGCTTCATTTTTCATATCATCAAGATATGAATATTCTAATGACAGACACAAGCTGGTCCAGCAGTCTGCTTCATTCACACATCTTTTATTCTTTGCACTATCACACATGCAGGCTGTTCCACAACTGTTGTTCATCTCATCCAAAGCCAGCAAGCAATGTTTTTCTTGCATCCACACTGACACTCTGCTCTTCTTCCTCCTCTCCAGCCTCTCCTCGGTGGGTTGGCATGGCTCAGCGATGAACGGAGCGGTGGTGCCCGGTAGCCCGGAGCTCTCCTCCTCGTGCCCACTGCCTGACTGGCGAGAGTTCTGTGAGCTCCATGCTCGAGCCTCAGCTGCAGACTTCGCTGACAAGTTCCAACGCTTCCTGTCAGAAAACCCGTGCTACGACTCGCCAGGTGCAGATGTGAGCTTCTCACAGCACTTTGCCCATCACTTCCTGGAGTGCTTCTCTGCAGCGTTGACCCAGGCTCGGGAGAACCAGGCGTCCTCGCCGGGGGAAGACGGCTCCAACACAGCACCAAAGTACAGCATCGTTCCTTTCCTGGGAATCCAGGGTTGCCCACTGTCCTACGGTCACGACCTTTACCAGAGACGCAAGGACGCCGGGGCTTCAAGTGAATCCCTGGACAGTATGGACAGTGGAGGGGGAGGGATAGATGGGGGAGGCAGTGGCACCACCGCCTCCCGAGGCCCCCAACCGGCTCACAAGGTGTCTGCTCTGGGACAATCCCGCAGCTCAGAGGACGTTTCAGTCAGTCACCCAAAGGCTCGCTTCAAGAAGGGCTTCTCCCTGAGGAACATGAGCCTGTGTGTGGTGGACGGGGTGAAGGAGATGTGGCACAGGCGGGCCTCCCCTGAACCTGACGGTCCCTCCGGTGCCAGGAAGGCTAATGGAGGAGCTGCAGGAGGAGGAGGCGGAGGAGGAGGGGACGCAGCAGGGGGAGAGAAGTGGTCCCAAAAGCTTCGGCTTCCCAGAGGCTCCCAGGGCCACAAGGCTGAGATGCTGGAAATCCAGAGGGAGGGAGCGCTGAGATACATGGTGGCTGATGACACAAACTGTATGGGCGCTGCACAGTGGCAGAAGTGCCGCCTGCTGCTGAGGAAGACGAAGAGGGAGGACGGAGGCGAGAGGTTCCTGCTGGAGTTCTACGTACCACCCAAGGTACACAAATACACATAGACACTATAAAGTATTAGGCAGAAAAGATGGATCTGATGCTGAAATGATGAGTTGGTTAAAGTCCAAAAATGTAATCTAATCTACAGCAAACAAGAAAATGTCAAACATTTGCCAGCTTTGTTCTCTGTGTTAAAACTTTGAGTTTTGGACCGTTGGTCTGCCAAAAACAATCAATTTGTTCATCAAGTTTTATCAGTCGATATTATAAAGTATTTACACCCACTGGATCATTCCAACCACCCCTGCCTGACAAAAATAAAAACAGATAAACAGATAGACAAACTAATTATTTACATATGTGTCTATGACATTCACAGTCCTTACAGAAAAAAGTTATGATGCAGGAAAATCTGTGTTCTCCATAGTTTTTATTGGGTACAGTCCATGTCCACCCAAAATGTTGTCCCAACTTCTCACCTGAGCCACTTCTATCATAGCAACGTTTTTGAGTACAGTAAGAAAGTAATTTCATCCAGCCTTTGTTTAAAAGCACATTTCCAATTCTTCTTTGACAATTAGACTTAAAGATTACCCAAAAAAATGATCAACACATTAATAACTCATGAAAATAATCATTTGCTGCAGCCCTTACTGAATCCTAGATATAAATCCAGCCTGATAATCCAACCTCTATGAACCCGGGCGACAGCCTGAAGTCAAACCACGTGCACACTCACATGCATTGCATGCACACTTCACATTTGTCTATATGGGATTTCCAGATCATTGCCCCTGACCTTAAGAAGGCCATGAGGCTGTGCAGCTGAGTGTGTGTAAATCTGCCACTGTCCTTTGATCATAGCTGGTGGGAATGTGGGGATAAGGCTGTGGAGAGGGGGAGAGGGGTAAGGACAGGTGGGAGGCAGGCATAGGAGGGGGGTCGAAGGGGCTGGTAGAGATAACCGGAGACTCTGTATGTGTGTGTGAGAGAGAGGAAGCTGTTACATTGATTTCTGTAAGCTGGAGCAGATAGCAAAGATTCCCTTTCATGTGCAAAAAATAAATATTGATTGGTTGTTCGTCTTTGGCAAACTATCTGCTGTGACAAACTGAAAATAGGAACCAAAATAGTTTTGTGAGTCACTCAAAAACTCAGCGAGAGCCACAAGGGGAACATAAAATGAAACTTAATAATTGTGCTTCAGCGGTTTCATCTGTTAGGTTCTATTAACGTCTGCACGCTGAGGACTCGGCTGAGATTAAGAGAAACTTCAGAGCTGCTGTGAAGTGACACATTAATTAAACACACACATCTCGACAGGCCTGCCCTGCAGACACTCTGACTTGTTTTATCACTGCCGTCCTATTCAGGTCTTACAAATCATAACGCTGCAGAGTCAACAGTGTTGGAAAGATAAACTGACTCATAAAATCTCACTCCTTGCCTGCTCCTGGCTGACTGGCTCTGGCTCCGTCCCTGTCAGGGCCATCAATCTGCCGGTGTGGCAGAGACGGCATACTGCAGCACGCTAACTGCCTGCATTATGACACAGCAGCAGGTCCTGAGACGACCCACTATCAAGTTCACGCCACCCAAAAGTAGCATGCAATAACTGATTGATTGTTAGCATAATCAAAAAAGAGGCAACTTTAAGTGAAAACACCAAAACTAGCAGCTGGCTGCAGCAACAGCTACCAGCAAGAAACCCAGAGAAATCCTTTATTTTATATTTTTTGTCACTTCTTCAGGTATTTAACCATGCAGATAGTATTTGTTTTATTTGTACAGGTTTTGAGGTGTCAATCTTTGAGATTTCCACCTTGTTTGATTTAAAAAAAAATATTAAAGCTGCACTTATCAATATTTTAAATCAACAAGAGGTCAGATAATGTGTGTAATGTGAGAGGGGTCGCTTAACTCACTGACGATTATCACCCAAATCTGGAGTTTCCCTCAGCACTGAGCCTTATTGTGTCCTTCAGCTCATTGTTTTGACTTTATGCCACCCTCTCTTGACTGTTTTGGCTCATTTTCAACACTCTTACCAATGTGTGTTTTTACACACAGTAGGCGGCTGTTTCCAGCGAGAAAGCTCATAAAATTTAGCGAAGCATTTAACTAAAGAGCCAAACATTTTCCTCAGGAGCTGGCAGAGAAGAAAACCAAGCTGAAGGAAAAGTGGATATTGGACTTCAGGTGACCAGAAACATGCTAATGTTGCTGTGTATCTGCCCAATATGTGAAAAAGGAACTGTTTGCTAACAAATTCACCTCAAGAACTTGTCAAGTATCTCAAAACATGGACAAATTGTTATAAGAATTTTTTAGAGTGACCCTTCAATAAGAAAGACTGGATTCGAAGCATCAAAGTCAAGTTGAATTTATTATTCTTGTACAAGAAGGAGCATTTAACAGTGCAACACACAACAAGGGGTTACAGAGAAAAAGGCTCCCAGTGGAGCTTCAACAATTGGTTTTTATACACTTTTTAATGGGCTGTCTCAGTCACCTCCTTATTGTTAACAGACACCTTCCCTAAATAGCACTGTTACATGTTGCAGTATTCTCTTTTCAACTGTCAGTAGAAAGTCCCCTCATCTATAACCTCTTGACCTGTCTCTGATGCTCACACCTGAGCTAGACTTCCTGCTTTTGCACGCTAAGCAGAACTCTAACTCCCCCTGTCTGTTTAAGCAACAATACTAGGGAAAAGGAAGTGCCTCCCCAACAAACAGAAAATAGAAATACATTGTATAATTATAATGTCAAAACACATCTGGACCACAGTATTATCCTAATTTATCCTAATCCTAACAGAACTCATGTACACATTGTAGGATAAAACACAGTATAAACCTAATTTTTATAACACAAATAAAAACAAAAACATCTGTCTGCTACTAAAGGTATGAGAAAAAATATGTTGGTTTGTTTTTTTGTCATTTGGGTTTTGACCACATCGCAGAATAAAAAGACTGACCACACTAACTACACACTTATTTCCTGTCAGAGCTGTGTGGTGGAGCGCATACAGTCACGAACAACGGTTCCAGCAGACAGTCGACACAATTGTGCTGTCCAAAGTGGAGAGGTACAGGAAATGGTCAAACGGTTTAATACAGGAAGTGTTTTTTGACATCTGATCCAGAGAAAGGAATTGTGGGTGTGGATGGCAGCCAGCTGCACAAGGCAGATCAAGATGAGAACAGTGTTGCTCCAGACAGATCAGCTGATAAGCCTTTGCCAGACCATCAGTCAGCCTCCTTCTCGCTCTGCCTCTCTTGACACACACAGAAATAAACACACACACACACACACACACACACACACACACACACACACACACACACATTGCTTCAAACACACTCATTGGATCTGTTAAGATTATCGTCTGCATCCAGCGCTCTGCTGAGGGCAAACGGAGGCCAGGATGTTTTCCGTGTTCACCCTCTTGTAAACTCTTCCCATTTTATGTTTGTTACACTCAGTCAGCATGAATAACTGCTGCGAAATGCAGTGAGAAATAAGATCCTGCATAAGAAGTGAGCTGTGGAGTCATTTTTGCAGATTGTGCAGTCTTTTGTAAACTCTACCTTTGCTGTTTTAATGTTGGCTTTATTTTATTTGAATGAGTTATTTAATCTCAGTAGACATATGGTGGAGTTCATTGCCGCTCAGGCTGTACCAATAATTCAGACGGCATGATAATGAAGGGGTCATTATCATGTGTAAAGGTTGAAGTTTGAGGGTAGGGAGAAGTTGGGTGTATTTCACACTAAAGACAGACTTCCTCTGAACCTGCACCACTCATTTAAAGCTCTGTGAAGCTTTTTTTGTAGTAAAATATAAAGTTGTACTTTTACAAGTGTTCCTACAGGATGTAATGAATGAGTTAATTTAAATTTGGACCATTCATCATTGTTTATTGTGGGTTTTTGGTGATGCACACTGATTACACTGGTGAAAAAACTACAGTACCACCCAGGAAGAGATGCATTTTTTTTTTTTTTTCAAAAGGAGAAATGCGAAAAAAATAATGTTGAGGTTACTGCTTTACATATGTTCCTCAATCCACTTTGATATGCAAAGCACAGGCAGCACATGATTGTTCGCTGTCTATCGTCATCTAAAGCAGCTCCGAATGCCTAAATCGATTTAAACCTATTTTTTCTCGACATTAAATATTCATGACTAAATAAGGAAAAAAATCAAATATAAAGTTAGAAATCTCCCCTGTGAAATCACCAAAAGTAACTTATGTAACCTACTAAGACAAATTTGAAGCTGAAAATATGTTTTGAAATGTCCACTTGTAACCTTTTGCACAGGTCGTTATGTCTCTTGAGTTGTGAGCAGCTCAACTGTTTCTGTTTCCTTTGAATAATTCTTTAGAAACATTTTAAAGTAAAACTATACTGTGGAGAGAAAAGGCAAGACATAACAAACATACTGTCGTGTAGCAGTAGAATTGTATTTATTCTTTTGCAGCCCCATAGATTGATTTTATGACCCTGTGAGGGTCTGGACCCTCAGGATGGAACCCAGACTGCAGTTGTGAATCCTGAATAGGTTGCCACGATTGTGTCAAGTTATCTTGTATCACTAGAAAATGTTATTATCAAGAGTTTTAAATAAACAATAAGTCAGATAATGTGTATAATGTTGTTATACTTTAGTTAAATGTGACTTTTTATTCCATCTGTACACTTCAGTCTTCAAAGCCCAAAGTGAGCATCCCTCTGTCAGCCATCGTGGAGGTGAGGACCACCATGCCACTGGAGATGCCTGACAAGGACAACACTTTTGTTCTTAAGGTAGGAGCTGCATCCATCTTACAACCACTAAACACACCTGCCTCAGTTACAGCTATAATGACTATACAATAACAGGTTGCTGGAAAATGAGCTCCCCTCCCTGCTCTGTGGGCTGATGTGGTCCTTTGAACAGAGCTCAGTGTGTGATCGCAGTGTTTGGCTGCTTCCACAGGTGGAAAACGGGGGAGAGTACATCCTGGAAACCATCGACTCGCTGCAGAAGAACTCCTGGGTTGCTGACATCCAGGACTGCATAGACCCTGGGTAAACCACCAGATAAATATTTGCTGTTGGCTGGGGATGGAGAGAAGAGAGGGACAGAGGGATGGAGAGAGGGGGAAAAGGGTGAATGGGAAGGGGGGAGGAGGGGTAACACACACAGTCATTAATCATCAAATTTGTGCAGTCTTTGACAGGTTGCTTTAGCACAAACATGCACCACCGACATTCCTGCTCAGTTTCCAGGGTTAGTGGACATTTGTCGGTGCAGCTCGTGACGTAAACAGAAAGGTTATTTGTGTTCGTGTTTGTCGGATATGTGTAGGGTTGTGTGTTAGGACTCATTGATGTTTGTTTGCACGTGTGTTCGTGTTGTATACGTTCTTGTGGTTCTCCTGACCTGCCTGCTTGTGTACAGTGACAGCGGCGATGACATCGAGCTGGCGTCCTGTCCTCATGGTCAGGCCTCCAAAGACTGCTCCATGGTGGCCTCTTGCAGCTGTGAGCTGCTGTCTGAGGGTGAGCAAAGACACACCCACTGTTACATAACATTCAGATATTTTGATCAACATGAATGTGTTGAAATATGAAAAAAAATATCTGTATTTAGGTGTGTATCGCGCTCCGGAGAGGTCGTGTCCCTCAGCAGCAGAGCATTACAGCGCATCTTCAGTCCGTTGCAGGGAACCCCCCTTCACCCAGCACCCATCCCACATGCCTTTAGAGCGCTTCCTCCAGTCCCCAGAGGCCCAGGGCTCCAACACTTCTGCAGGTAATAACACATACATACATGCCCCTTTTCTCTCCAGACACTCAATATCAAAGCAAAAGATTACATGATCTGTTATGACTGCTCAGGTGGAAGTGAAGGAGCAAAAGAGTCCGATGGCGATGCCAGCCTGGCAGGTTACCCATGGTTCCACGGCACACTGTCCCGTGTACGTGCCGCTCAGTTGGTGCTTGCAGGCGGGGCCAGGAGCCATGGGCTCTTTGTGATCCGTCAGAGCGAGACACGGCCGGGCGAGTACGTCCTCACCTTCAACTTTCAGGGCAAAGCCAAGGTGAGATGATTAGCGAGAAGAGAAATAACATCATGTTATGTGTGTACATTAAATGCAAAGAAAGAAGGGGGGTTATGTGTTAAGATTAGAGGTGTTTATATATTCAGTGTAGTTTATAAAATGCTAAAAATGAAATGAAAAAATGCCCGTCACAAGTTACCAGAGTCAAAAGTTGTCTTCAATTTGCTTTTTATTTTGAAAAGAAGTTGGAACCTGAAAATGTTTTTAGTTTCACTTGCTAAAATACAATTAATCAGTTATTAAACGTGTCATTAATGGATCTTATGTTCTTTAAATAATGAATTAACTTGTTGTTTCTACACTAGAATACATTAATCTCTCCTGACAGCTGCAGCTCTGCTCTGCAGCAGTGTTTTATTGACTCAAGCTTGTTCTCAGGACATTTTGGGATGCAGCCATTGCAGCTCACAACACACCGAGTTGTTCAGGCCCTGGAAAAAATGCAGTAATGTCAACGTTTTGTGTGCTCTTATGTAACATGATCCCTGCACATCACATCCTGCCAGTCGGCAGTGTTGAGGAAGTGTCAGCTGCCGCCTCTTCCTCTGGTGTCAGCCTTGGCATTCTGTCGCTTTGCTCCCACAGCGAGACGCCTCGCAGAAATGTCCTGACCTCTGTCCTGGTCTGTCTGTTTCAGACGTTCAGTGTGTCTCACACTGCATCTCTCCCTGTTCCTCTTTGAGTGTTTTTCTTTCCATAACCTCTTGTTCAACATGCATCTCTCCTTCGTCATTTCTTTGAATTTCTTAAAACTGTCTCTCCATTATTAATTTCCATCCTTCTCCTTCCCTCCCAGCATCTGCGTTTGTCAGTGAATGAGAACGGACAGTGCCACGTCCACCACCTGTGGTTCCACACCGTGTCGGACATGTTGAGACACTTCCACGCCCACCCCATCCCCCTCGAATCTGGAGGCTCTGCTGACATCACATTACGCTCCTACGTACAAGTGCAGCGAAGCTCCACCGCAGGTTCACAACACACAAACAAACTGCTCATATACAAGCTTAAAACTATAGTCAAAACTATAGACTCCATAGAGGTTAATCACCTGAAACCGACAACACATGTTTTGATTTAGCAGTTAATTTTAAGGCCTAATATTTGTACTTACTTAAAGTACAGATAAAAGTACAGTAAAATACATTAAATATGTTGGAAAATAGTTGCTGAAAACATGTGAAAAGACTTTGAACGATATATTACTGAAATGTGGAGTTAGAGGTTAAAACAGTTTTTCACCAGTTTTCAGTCCAGGATTTTGTGGGCGGTCCTAAAGGGTGGCTCGATGACACACTGAGGCCACCCTGAGCATACCCCTGCACCCCTAGCAGAGAGATAGAGATGAATTCATCTCACTCACAGTGTTTCAAAGTTAGTCATGTCATTTTCTGAACTCATCTGACACGTTTCAGTCGTTTCAAAATGGCCGTTTGACTGCTCCCGTGAGTGGGCGTGGCTTCAGCACATTTAGCGGACACGCCCCCACGGTCCAGGAGCTGAAAATCATTTTATATGTGTAGTAGATGCTAAATACGTGATTAGACCTCAGGTTGTTTGGTGGAGGAGGAAATAACCCACCATAGTAAAAATTATGACTTCCTCTCTACTTGTTCAGTTCAGTACACTCATGGGTTTTGCTTGTGTTAGCAAACGTAAGCTAGATTGCTGTGTAACTGAGTTAGGTCACTGACTTCGTGGCTCTTTGATAAGTGCGTCACCATTACACTAGGTTTTAGCGTATAGCATGACTGTGTAACTGCCTCAGTTATCACTTGAAACCCCCCAAAAATAAGTAAATAAGACTAAAATTAGGGTCTTTAAGTTTTTGCAGAACAATTTGTTGGTGTCTCAGCTTGAAAATTGCTTCTCAGGTCATAAAAGGATAACCACAAAGTTAGATGTGTCGATGGACAGCAGAGGTTTGTCGGAAGGAGCAGAGCTAAAACTCACTGGACCTGCCCTCCCTCCTCCTCCTCCTCCTCCATATCCATACTAACACTACTCCTGCCCTCCACTCTCCTGGCATGGGATGAATGCCCTCCTGTACAGGAGAGTGAGGGGGCGATTATACCGCAGGAGTTTTGCATGCAGGCCGAGACTCCAGCCCCAACCCACCCTGGTGGTCACAAAGAGGCCCTCTGTTTCCCCAAACGCTGGACCTACACACACTCGTGCACTTATTCCCAAACACACAGTTGCATAGAGTGAGGGTTTGATTCAGTGCGTAAAAGGCTTTACTGATACACTGGTCAGGCGTGTCTTTGGCACCAGTGTTGTCGGTGTTATTGCCCACCAAGAGAAAGGACAATAAAGGAGGCCCACAGTGCCTGTGTTTACATGCTGCTCTATGAAGGAGTCTTTCTGCCAGCAGCTCTCCAGTGTACAGCAACAAACAGTTATCAGATTAATCGATATTATTAATCCTCTATTAAAATGTTTTCTTTCTTCTTCCCACTTTCTGCTACAGATGTGACCGTGCCTCCAGTCCTCACCCCACCCAGGGATGCAGGCTGCCGGACAGATTCAGCCCAGCCAGCTCTCCACCCTCCCGGGATCACAGCGCCTGCAGGGCCCCCTCCTGATGCCCCACTCTCCTCGAGCACCTCCTCCTCACCCACCGCCCTTCCCTCTCTCTCCCGCAGTGACCCAGGTACCGGAGGAGGAGTGGGAGGAGGGTTACAGAGCCGGAGCAACAGCTCTGAACGCCTGCTGGAGGCCTCTAGTGGTGCATCCGAGGACTATCACGACGCTGATGGGACTCGCAGGGCCCGAGCAGTAGAAAACCAGTACTCTTTCTACTAAACGACCCGGGGCATGGTTCAGTCACGTATTTTCTGGATTGGCAGAACGTCAGAGGTCACATGGGACAATCTGCTGATGATGAAAACGGTCCAAATCATTGGATAACCATTGTTTTGTCTGTTTGTTTTTGTTTCAAGGCAATTTCCTGTTTCTCTGATTTGAGAAGGAAGGTGAGATCCTGCCAAGCCGTCTGTACGTGCTGTTTAAATCACTGTGTGGCTCTTTGGCTTCACTTCAAGTTGTCAAGAACGTCAGTGAACAGAGAAACAGAAGGCCGCAGGTAGAAATGGAGATATTGAGATGCAGCAGGAGATAAAACCTAGAAGTAGAAGAAAGCAGCGGGAATGAGTGTAGGGGAGAAAGCAAGAGGAAGTCATCCAGTGGAGTCATATGGCTTTGATTCTTTGAGTCTTCTGACCACTTCCTGTTCACCCTTACTCAGAGTTCCCTGGGAGAAGAGCCTGTGTCACCACCCCGCTGAAGGGTTGAGAGTTTGAAATGACCTTGAAGAAACAGTCCCTTCCCTCAGAGCTCCCGAGAGCATCCCGTTAATGTTTATGAAGCTGCTTTGAGTATGTCCCGGATATCCTCACTGTCCCTGCAGGGTTTCCTTACAAAGTCCTGCTCTACACTAACATCAGTACAGCGATCATGGGTGTGTTTGTGTTAGCTCGGAGATGTTTTTCTTAAACGTGTACAGCCTAAAGGGTCTTAGTGCCTGACAATTTCCTTGAACTTGAACGGACTGTTGCCCATATTGACGAGAAAGGATGGTGTCGACATTTTAATAATCACAAAAGCCCAAATATTACAATGCAGGTGATTACTTTACTGCTCAGAACATACTGAACACGTATATCTCTGCATACTGAAATTGTTTCGTTATAACAGTTTCATAAATGGCTGCAACATACACACAGGTGGTCACATGTTTTGTTACAAATCGGTTTAAAAATGTTGAAATGGAAGATGAACACAAGTTCGGCCTGTTAGAATATGGCAGGGTGGCTCGAATTTTGCTGTTATACTGGGTTATTTCTATGAGTGTGTGGTGGTGTATTAGAGTCCAAATATTTTTCAATGATTGGTGTGCTACAGTAGTGTTTCTAAAACATGGTTTTCGAGGTCCCTCCGTCTGGTGCTGGTTCTGTATTCAAGCTTATCATATCAGTAACCTGTAGATTAGATATGCTGTTAGTATAGGAGTTCACTTTGAAGTAATGCCTTTAAGATTATTATTATACCAAATCCAGCATTTATCGGAGGGACTGGGGACTTGGTTTTTAGAAAGGCGGCAGTGTTGCGTGCTGTTTGTGCTGCCTGGTGACTGGACTGGAACGGTACAGGCAGTAAGGTAAAGGATACTAGATGGCCATGCTTGACTAGAAAGATGTGACATTGCTGCTTTACTTTATGCAGAGTACTGAGTTTATGCTTTTTATGTTAATAATCCAAAAGTGAGGATAAATTTGGCACCACAAAATATTCATGTTAATCTAAAAGTTTACACGATAGTCCTCAACTTTTCAGTATAATATGTCTCTAAAGGAGCCCTCCCAAAAGTTAGCATACAAGTCTAAAAAATATTAAACTATTCTGCTAGCAAACCATTGGCTTATCTTAGCATAAAGACTAGAAAAAGGGGGGAAATGCTAGCCCCTGTAGGTCTCCTAGAAAAGCTCAGGGAAGCAGCTTTGCACTGCTCTTTAATGGAGGTGGTGCAGTTTACCAGACAAACCAATCTTTGTCTTCTCTTGAACTCTCCCACACAGTAGATGAGAAGAGGGGAAACAGTAAGGCTGCCTATGTCCAAAGGGAACAAAAATCTGCTTACTGGCACTTTTAAACCTCATTAATTAAGACGTATCTCGTTTGTTTAATCCGTAAAATGCTAAAACAACAAACAAACTGCAGTTTCTGGAGGGTTTTGTACCGGACTATTTCTTGGCTGGGTGCAGTTGCCAAGCAACTAGCAGAAGTTACTGATCCCGACTCGAGTGAGACCAAGAAATAGTTTGGCACATAACTCCATGTAAAAACAGTGATTTTTCTTTTTTATTACACACAAACAAAAACAGAGTGAGCTTTAGAGATGTTAGCTGGTTGATTTTGTTACCTTTGGACAGAGTCAGGCCAGCTGTTTTCTCAGTTTCCTGTCCTTGTGCTAAGCTAAGTGAGCTGCTCGCTGTAGCTTCCACATTTACTGTACATACATTAAAGTGGTGTCAATCTTCTCACTCATCTCTCTGCAAAACAGCTATAAGCATACTTAACTTCCCAAAATGTCAAACTTCTCTTGTATTGCATGGTAGACACATTTCAGCTCCTGTATTTCAAACATATGCAACACTTTTGTTCAGTTAGACTAAACATATCGATCGTCAATGTCTGTCTCTTTCAAGGATGGTCATTTAGCTTCGGAGGTGAAATTTCACTTTCAGTTGAGGAGCGGATGAAGCAGTTCATGTGCCAATTTGAATCCTATTTTTTGAAACATATTTATTCCTCAGCTGTTGTAAATTACATTTTTCCTATTGAGTCTTATTTATGTACAATTGATTGATTCTTCTTGATGAAACATCCTCAGTGGAACCTGTCTGTTGCAAGAGCCCATCTCACATATCACAGATTGCTCATGTCTCCCTTTTATTTTCTTAACACTTCTTAAAAGCTAAAATTTTTCTGTTGTCTGACTGAGTTTTGAAGAGTCTGTGCAATTTTGTACAAAGTGATGTACTTGACATACTACTTTATATTTCTGTGAATAAAATGTGAACAAACTATTGCACCTTTCCTGCATTCATTATTCACCCGTAAATGTCACAACAAGGAGCTTCAGAGTGAAAAGTTTGGAGATTAAAGGCTCAGAAAAGTCAAGAGCTTTAGTGATATAAAACATAATCTGATGAAGTATTTAAAGTGACATTACTCTGTAAAGATAGTTTTCTCATCTTTATTCAGTCGTCTATATTAACAACAAAAGGGTGAATGTGGTTTTCTTTTGTTTCAGTTTCTAAAATAAAATAGTCTGCCTACATATCATATTTAGCCCCTTTGTGAACACTCTGAGTCATTACATTCAGTGTTAAAGCGTTTGACCATTAACCTATAGACATTTACCAGACTTGATGTTTCTAATGTGCAGCATCTTCAGGGAAATTTAATAAAATAAACATACCGTCTTACTGTCAATAGCAGCAGCTCTCAGCAGGCTGAGGCCTCCATAACACAGATGCAGATGCCCTCTAGAGGTCAGAAACACTGCAGCAGAAACTGTTTTATTAGATTTTTTTCATGTGCTTCCCTCACACAAAATAAACAATTTAACATAATGTGGCATCTTGTTTGTACAGTACATACAGATACAAGCACCTGGAACAAGGCGTCACAATGTGTATTAATTTCCTAATAACAATTGCACACTTCAAAGATATTTCTACATTGAGTCTACATTACAGATCCAGTGCGTAGGGAGAGGAAGAGGAATTGTGCGTTGATCAGCAAGATAAGTTTAATTTTTCCGTCCTTGTTTGGCTTCACACTCGACACTAGAAAGTAAATACATTAAACTGTTTGAACGATTGCTGAAGGTACAAAGACTAAACGTTAACACTTCCTATGAAGACTACATCCATAGTGTCTTATTGGAGCATTCAAAGTGAATTATAATCCATTCATAACCCTTTATGACTACACTATATCATAAAACTATGTGACTTATAATGAGTCACGTAAAGTGAGGTACGTACTGTTGCATCTATACGATGCATTCTTATTTTAATGTCTCATTATTGGCGTCACATCAGGCAGTTGTTGATTGTTGAGGGGTGTGTACAGGTCAGTATAGGTAGTTATAATGTGTTACAAGCCCCATTAGTCAACCTCTAGTTTATAACTAGTCAAGATCATCCTTAAAACAGCATGAGCAAGAGTATGAGTTTATGACACACTATAGATGTGGTCTTCATAGACTAAACCTGCGATAATACAGCAGGTGTGCTCCTGCAAAGGTTGCAACGTCTGCGCAAGAAACTGTGAACTTTAACAAAATTGTGATGGTATAACCAATTTATATAATAAATAAAGCCAAAGAAAGCCATTAATTGTGAAATATTAAATCTTATCAACCATGAATTGGCTGTTTGAAACAGCTGCATGCTCAAGTTGTTGCAGGAATAAATAATCCCACATCCCGCAATGTGGTCTGCAGATTTACAGTTTCTAACTTTCTAACGTTACTTGTTTGTTTTTCGATCCTCTAGATGAAAAAATGCAGAAAATGAATCAGTCGTTTTCTTCACACGATCAGTGTGTGTGCCCGTCTATAGCTTCAAACAAATTAGACAAAGTGAACTGACTTTTGTTTATTCCTGCAGCACCTATGATAATTATTATTATAATTGTCTTCAATTGTCATAAACTGTGCAACACTTGCAGAACAGTCTGAGGTAGCACCCTCACACCCTGAGTCACAACATTCAACCCCATAGGGGTCCAGTTGCTGCTTCTTTTTTTTCAGGGCTCGGTAAGACTGACAACAATCAGGCCTGCCATGGCCAGCAGCATCACCGCAGTCACCTCAATCATTTTTTTCTGCCTCCACTTGCTAAAATTCTCCTTCTGCATCTCCTGCATGCGCTGCTTCCTGGCTCTCAGATCCTTCTCCCTCTGCAGCTGCTCCCCATAGTGAGCCTGATAAAAGGCGTCAAAATCAAACATAGTCTTTCCTCCAGCTTGGGAGAACCGCCTGGCTCTGTGCTGCTGCTGCTGCTGCTGCTGCTGATGTGGAGAGCCTGTGGATCTGCTCGAGGTCTCTTTGGAGGATGGTCTTCCTGCATTCTGAATGTCTGACTGGCTCAGAATACCGCGGTCATACTTCCTCCTCAGGCTGATGTTGCCCAACACCATGTAGGACTCGCTGATCTCAGAGAAGCGCTGGGTGGCCTCCTTGTTACCCGGGTTCTTGTCAGGGTGGTAGATGAAGGACTGCTTGTAGTAGGCCGTCTTGATCTGGGCCTGTGTGGCACCTTGGGACACTTTGAGGATGTCGTAATAGGCCGTCCTGCTCCTGTACAGCAGAGGAGCATCTTTTGAGTCACTCCTCCAGCTGTAGTTTCTTCTGGTTGCATGCAGGGTATCAGGATGCTGCTTCAGACGCCTCAGTCTCAGTCCACAACCCGGCCTCTCTGAGCTCTGCTCTGCCAGAATGCAGATGACAGTACAGAGAGCTCGGAGCTGCTGAGGGGACATGAAGGTGTCAGGGTGGATGGAAACAGCTCCTCTGGTCCAGGATGTCATCCTGCCAGGCAGCAGCTGCAGTCTTGCTGAGAGGTACAGAGCTGCTTTATGAGCTCGGATACTCTCTCTGGTCTGAACAAATCCAATAAAACGAGATGAATCCACCTCCAAAGATGTGTCACAGCGCAAAGTCCCATTCTCCTGTTGACTTTCACTTGTTCTCGCTCTGGAAAGTTTCGCTGATTTGCGCTGTGTCGCTCTGCTTTGAGTCACCGGCTGATCTTCACCTTGATCCTGGGTTACTTCGTCTTTTATCCGGCCGTCACTGAAGCGGCAGCTTACCAGCAAACATCCGGGGCCTTCTCCGGTGCTGAATGGTCGACCCCGGCTGAAGAGCCGGTAAGCTCCGCTCCCCAGCCGGTGACCGACCTCTGCCATTTTACCGAGTACGGAGCGGTGAGCACGCCGGAAAACAGCTGCAGCATCCGGCTACGTCACAAAACGACGAGCCAATAGGAGACAATGTTTACAGGAAGTGCTGAATACGCATGACCAATCAGGATTCAGAAAACTGGGAACGTAAATCCTAAAGCAAACGTCATTTTTATTTCATTTCACTTTATTTTATTTATGATATATTATTTTTTCTCATATTTAACGGCACTGGACTATATATTTTATATAAACAAACCATCTGTTTTTTAAATAAATAGATAAAATAAATATATTGGAACCAGAATTATATTTAATGTAAATTTTGTAATACTAGGCATGAAACGCAAGCTTGTTTTTACATTTAAATTAAATATATTACATCATCAACTCCTTTCTTTCTTTCTTTCTTTCTTTCTTTCTTTTTTTTTTGGGGGGGGGGGGTCATGCAGAACAAAAAACTCAAAATATTTTTATTTTAGATTTTAAATGCGGATATTTGAAGGGTGACAATTATTTGAAATGTTCAGAAATAAAAAGTAATTATAAAAAAAAATAGAAAACACCTTATACTGATATAAACAGATGACACAGTAGCCTATACATATATATATATAGTAGCCTAAAAACTCCCTGATTGTATTTTCTTCACATCTTTTTGGTGTCATTTTGATAATTGTATGTTTTGATTAGTTTACTTTTCTTGTATGTATTTTATGAATAGATACAATATGTCTCTGTTGATTTGTTCTGTACATGTGACATCTATTGCACGTCTGTCCGTCCTGGGAGAGGGATCCCTCCTCTGTGGCTCTTCCTGAGGTTTCTTCCACCTTTTTTCCCTGTTAAAAGGGTTTTTAGTGGGCAAGTTTTTCCTCACTCGAACCGAGGGTCTAAGGACAGAGGGTGTCACAGATTGTACAGATTGTAAAGCCCTCTGAGGCAAACGTGTTTTGTGAATTTGGGCTATACAAATAAAATTTGATTTGATTTGATTTGATACTGCGTTGTTCTTTTTAACAGGTTTAATGGCAGTGTGTGTGTGTTTTTTTTATTAAAAATAAAAACAGTTTATGTGTTTTCACATTAATATTAAACAGTATGTTTATTACACTCTGTAACACAGGCAGTAAAAGGTTTGTGGTATTTCCCTAAGGTGGACAGTAGGGGGCGACATCGCGCTGCTTTTATTAATACCAGCGAAGAAGTACGCCTTACGTTCCTTGCGTGTGACGTCACTGCTCTTCACATGTGGACCGTGTGCTATCACAACATTTAGCTTGTTTATAAACTGATATTTGCAAGTTAACTGTTGATCTTCACACACCGACACACACGCAGGGACGACCATGGCCTCCAGCTGTCGACGGCCTGAGCACACAGCTCCTCCGGATGTGGTCAGTGACGCGGTTTATTGTGGTTTTTAGCGGCTAGGCTAACGGTGGTCTTACCTGGTTCAGCAGGAGCTGTTTGGGTCTTTAAAGGTCTCCTCCTCGGCGGCCTGTGGATATAAGACACCTCCAGTGTTGACTGATAGGCTAACTACTCAATGTTAACAAGCTGTCAGCTGACATGTAATGTGTTTTATTGGAGTATTAATGTGATGTGCTCTCATCTCTGCAGTTCTACAATGAAGAGGAAGCAAAGAAATACTCTCAGAAGTGAGTCCTGGTGGTGTTTGTTTTGAAATCTCCTGACTTGACCCCGTGTTTGATTCAGAAAGACACACACTGTATTGAAGGGTTAAAATAAACCAAGAGATGCTTCATCTGGGTCTGACTCCAAGCTACATAAGCAGACTTGTCAGCCTTACATCCTCCGGTGTGGCCCTTCTAGCTGTTAAAGAGTCGAGGCTTAGACCCATTTTATACACTTGTTTTTATGTAGACGACATGTCTGTCTATTATTTCATTTTATTCATTGATTTTTATTGTTTTTATGGGCTTTTTTCTCTTTTATTTTTGTATATACATTGTCATGTTTTCAACAGCAATTGCTTTGACCGTCCTTAACATGTTCATGTAAAGATTAAACTTGTTTGCCACATAATGAACTGTAACTGAAACCTCTGTGTGTGTTTTGTTGCTTCGCAGCTCTCGAATGATTGAGATCCAGACCCAGATGTCAGAGAGAGCCGTAGAGCTTTTAAACCTGCCAGAGGGACAGCCATGCTTCCTGCTAGATGTGGGGTGAGTGCATGTTTACACGCAGTCTTTTTTTTTTTTTTTTTACATAACTTATTGTTAGATTCAGAATAACACAGTAATCTTGTGTGTTTGTGATGTGATGGACTCAAGTGACTGTCTGTTTCTTAGGTGCGGCTCTGGTCTCAGTGGAGACTACCTGTCAGAGGAGGGACACTATTGGGTTGGAGTCGACATCAGCACCGCAATGCTGGGTTAGTTTGACGCTGTTACATTTAAACAGGAAGCTACAGCTGGGTGATATACCAACATAACATGGATGATAGTTAAATGATATAACTGTCTGAAATGGACTGAAATAAAAAAAATCATAAAATATTTTGCTAGAAGAAGAATGTATTCCTAAAGTATCTAAGCTGCTCAAAGAAGCTAGAAGTTGACCAGCTGTTAGAAGAAGAAAACCTTCCATAAAAATGAACTAAAACTAAAAACTAACTTTCTAACTTTGAGAACGCAGTGAGGAGCAGACCAGCATCAGCTTCAGATCCATTAAACTTAAAAGATTTTGCACAACTTCTTTTTTTCTTCTTTCTTTTCTGCCTTCATCAAAGAGGTATATGCTTGGTGGTGGTTGTATCTGGTTTCCTTTTGTACAGTCTAATGCTAAATACCAAGCATAAAAACATTCCCATTGTCTTTTATGTATTCAAGTGCCACTTGTGTTAGATTTGATGGTTTTGCAGTACAGATTAAATCAGAACTTTCTGTCTTTTTTTAACTTGCTGGGTGACATTTTAACTGTTGCACAAAAACTATATCATTTCTCATGTATATTCATTGTTGTTTTTTCTGTGACAGATGTCGCACTGGACAGAGAAGTAGAGGGAGACCTTTTAGTTGGGGACATGGGCCAGGGAATGCCTTTCCGACCTGGTACCTTTGACGGCTGCATCAGGTGAACAACAAAGCATGCTTATGATTAAAAAGCAAAGTTTTTCTGTTCTGGATTCATTTTGAATAATTTCGGACTCAGTTTTTCTTTTAACTTTTTGCTTTTCTCCCTGTCAGTATCTCCGCCCTGCAGTGGCTCTGTAATGCCGACAAAAGGACACACAGTCCCCCAAAGAGACTCTACACCTTCTTTAGTACTTTATACTCTTCTCTGGTGAGGTTTTATTACTCTCGATGACTTCTTTGATTACAATCTAAACATCCAGATCCTATGTTTGATGATAAAGGCCTTTACAAATTTTTTTTTCTCTTTCAGTCAAGAGGCGCACGTGCAGTTTTTCAGCTTTATCCAGAGAACTCAGAACAGGTGATATAATGTTGTTAATGGTGTATGTAAAATCAGAATTTTTCTCCAGATTTCTTTACTCACCTTCAGTCTTCTTCTTCCTTCTCTAAAGCTTGAGCTGATCACGACGCAGGCCATGAGAGCAGGCTTCAGTGGAGGCATGGTGGTGGATTACCCCAACAGCAGCAAGGCTAAAAAGTCAGTACCTATCAGAAGCTGGGTTTTTATTTTGACACGTTCAGCTGCAGCCGTTGGCAATTGATTCCTTCTTAATAGCCTGTGAAATTAGGAGCTCGTAACACAAGGCTAATTAGAACAAGCTGACATTAATATTGACTCGACTGTTTGTCACATTAGCCCCATGGTGAATTATCACACGTTAAAATGCACATTTGCACATCTTGTTTGTTTCCAGGTTCTTCCTGTGTCTGTTTGCTGGAGCATCAGGAGTCCTTCCCAAAGTAATAAACAAAGAAGTTAGAATCGGTGCATATTACAGATGTCTGCATTTGATTTTAGCTACATCATGATCACTGTAATCTCTGTTTGTTTATTTTAGGGATTAGGAACAGAAACTTCAGACAGAGCTGTTTCCAACCAGGTCCAGTTTTCAGGACAAAGGTAAAGATATTCATATGTATTTTATGATCTATGTATCTGTGAAATGCAATGTGATGAGGTGCTGCCTGAGGACATCTGAGCGTCAGATGACAATTACATAATGTGGTTACTGCTGACTGCTACATGTAAAGCATTTTTCAGATGCCCCAAATGTTTGTTGTTTACAGCCATACATTTAAATTGTTTTTAGTTAATTGTTTAAATCTTTTTTTTTTTTTAATGCTGGTTTTAGCTTCTTAAATGTGAGGATTTCCTGTTTTGTTTTTTTTTGTCTTATATGATAGCATACAGAATGTATTTTGGGTTTGGAACTGGCAGCTCAATCAATAACAAAAATAATCGTTAGTTGCAGCCCTACTTTACTCCATGTAAGAATTCCAGTTTATTACTTGTCATTAGGATAGAAAGCAGGTCTGGGCCTTAATAAGTGCAGGTTCAGTCGTACCTGCTTTGATGAAGCCAAAAGACCGAGAGAAATGTAAAAAGGGTTGTCGTCCTGTCTGACTTAAAACCCTGTCAGGCAGCTTTTCCTCCCCTTTACATAGTGATGTTCAAATCTATCTGGTAACTAGAGGCTGAATATGTGAAACATTTTGCATGATTGGGATGAGTTTTGGATGTGCTTTCTCATAAAGAACAAGGTGCATTTTAAATAAACTAATCAGCCACATTTTGTCTTTGTGAAGATGCCGGTTCAAGAACATGAAGGGGAAATCAGCGAAGAAAGGACGAGATTGGATCTTTGAGAAGAAGGAGAGGAGGAGAAGACAAGGACGGTATGTACATGATTGTGCTTTAAACGTTTTATGATCATGTTCTGAATAATGTAATATACTTAAGTTTTAACACTCGCTGACACCTCCTTTCTCTCTGCTGTGTGTTTGCTGGCCTGCAGGGAGGTTCGAGCCGACACAAAATACACTGGACGTCAGAGAAGACCTCATTTTTAGCTCTGGCTAACGCAGCTATGCCTTCATTAGCTCTTGTCTGTACCAGGCTGCACACACAACGCCTCTGGAAAGTGTTTGGACTCATTTTCAAACTCTTTAATTCAAGTGGATGAGATGAGAAGAGTAAAAAAGCCATCACAGCCGATCGTTTTTATATTTGGTTGAGTGTTTGTTTCTCACAAATGATGGTAAGATTGCACTCTCCAAGTTCATCTTGGCTGGAAGACAGACATTTGTACTTATCTGTGATGCAAAACATAGTAGAGACAGAGCTGACAGCAACAACAATGTCACAGAATTAAAACAAATTTTATCAATGATTAGATGTCTCATCTCTGATCTGCTGTTTATTGTAATATCTGCAGGATTTTCACAATTAAAAATCTGCAAAAATAGACATTTGTATAATATTTACTGTTACAATCTCAATGCACACTGGATTGGATATGCAAAATGGTACACAGTTCTAGTTCATTTAGTTAATGAGATTACAAAAAGGGGAAGAGTTGGTATGAAGGAAAACAGCCTTGCTTATGAAGGGAAAATGAAACAAAATGAACTTTTAAATTAAATTTAAAAAAAGCAGATTGCTGCAGCAACAATCAAAGAAGTTTTTGGAAAATTAGTTTTCGTGTATATGTAGACCATATTTATCAGTAGAATAGTGCTCAAAAGCCCTGCTACACATGTAGACTATTGATTAAAACAATAAAATATACTATATTAATGGATAAAAAGCAATTATGATGGCAAAGAGAGGCAAAGGCAGAGTTATAAAAGCAAATATAAGTGTCTTTTTTTTAAATACTAATTAAAGGCCCAGTTTGTAAGATACTTTAACAATTTGTTGTGCAGCAGCAGAACATCACAAACAATCATTTACAAGGTTGAATATTATCCATATATTATGTGATAATTTATAATATATATGTTTTCATTTTCATGTTGTGTAATTGCCTGACAATAAGAATATCTACAGAAGTTTCATCCACGGTGTCCACCATGTTGAGCTGGCATGTTTCTACAGTGACTCAGAACAGACAAACCAAACACTGGCTATAGTTAGTGCATTTCATGGTCACACCAGTTTCTCCTTCATGCTTGGAACAGGAGTGTAAGTTGAAGGGGTTGCAATCTGCAACCACAAGAATCCTCCACATCGCTCCTTTAATTTGCTGCTTCCATACCAGTCTGCACCGCGTGTGGCCGACAGAGGTCGCTGTGCGCTTTGGCACAGTGGAAACCACCTGGGCGTTATCTCTGAACCCGCTCAATCGATAACCAAACCAAACACAATTTCACCACTCAGCCACACACTCCCAGGTGGTCATTTCCTGTCAATCCGACCTCCAGCCTGTTAGACTGACTTTAAACAAAACAAAAAGAAACTTGGAGAGGAGGTTCAATTAAAAAAAGAAAAAGAAAGGGAAAAAAAGGATCAATTAGTGCGGACTGAGGAGGAAGTTGAGGGTGTGTAATGGGTTAACGGCGGAAGGCCTCGCCTCACCTTTAGTGCGCGTCACCCGGCTCTGTAAAGTGGTCCCACCATCCCAGTATCCAAAAGGGGAAAATCACCGCCTCTCGTCGCCGCCTGACGCTCCTACTCTCCCCGGTCGATCTCACATCATCCTGTCGGTCTCCGCCCCGCCGCTCCAGCATCTCACACATCTAGAAGAAGACATCGAGAACTGAAGGAATAAGAGTGATTTACCGGAATCATGAAGGACCGCATGCAAGAACTTAAACATGTAAGTAAATGTTTGATTGTTTTTAAAATGGTCAGCGTCCATCTGTTGCGTCAAAAGAGGCTTTCTGGACGCGCTTTTTGGATGATGTACGAGCGTTTAAGAGAGCACAGAGCTGGGTGCGCTGATTGAGCAACAGTTGTGAGTCTCGGGGGTCTGGTGGAGGGTGAAATTTTGTGTTTTATTGGAGGCAACAGGCGCAGATTGCGACCGAGGATAAAACCCCAGCTGAGATGAATTATTTCAGGTGTTCAGTCAAAGTAAAAGTCTTGTTTTAATCCTCATTATCAAACCGAAAAAACACTTTCATCATTCTGTTTATATATTTTAAGCAATTTATAGGCTGTTACAGGATTTCTCTGGGACTCATGAGGGAGTTAGACGCCTTGTATTTATTTGTGTTTAATCTCTAAAGGCTCATTCATTTAATATTCAGAGTTACATTATAGTATTTTCTGTGCTTTTTTATCAGAATCTTAATAGTTTTCCAGAAAGAGTTAGTTTGCAAATTGTGTACCCTATGTGGAAATATTTACCGGCGAATGTGTGTGTGTGCATGTGTTTGTGTGGTTTGATCGATCGGGTCAACTATGGGTGTGTAGAAATTGGTCCCAGCTCGCCCATTTCACCTGTTAAATGTCCGCCTTCTGCGCGTCACAGGCGGTCTTGTCTAAAAAAACAGCGAACCACCCACAACGAGCACAATGTTTTGTCCCTATCCACACCTCTACCATCGATCCTACATCCTCTAATCTTCAAAATAAATCCTTAAAATCTATAAAATCCACGTTTTGACCTGATGACAGCTGCACACATCTCAGCATATATAACATAGTTTTTAAAGGATATATAATTGTCGCTCAAAGCCATTTGTTGATGTTGAAACGAGACCCAGAGGATGTATGATTGATGAGATTTCTGGCTTGAGTGTCATCCTCCATAGGAATGCTGCCTTTGAGCTTGATATAGACTACTGTGTGTGTGTGTGTGTGTGTGTGTGTGTGTGGTGGTAAAGTGGCCATTGTCAGATCTGGGTAATTGGCAGTTAAGCTGAGAAGAGAGAGGGGAAACAATTTATGACTCCTCAGTTTTTCAGTGAAGATCTAGCTATGAATTGGCCTCAAGAGAGAACCCAGCCCTGCCAACTGTGTGTGTGTGTGTGTGTGTGTGTGTGTGAGCAAGGGAGCAAGAGAGGCGTGTCTCCAGCCTTGCCATGCTGCCTCCTCTCATTGTTGGAAGGATGCAGTTGCACAATTGAGAGAAAGACAGAGAAATGTTCTGTCTCAAACCATTTAGGGTCGTCAGAAATTGTCTGTCAGGCGCTGATTCTATTTTCTTTTATTATTTTTGATCATATCTTTAATGTCTGAGAAATGGCTGCTGGAGCAGCTCCAGCCAGACCAATTTCAGGCAATCTGGACCAAATAAAATTGAGGTAAATTGCACGTCACACACAGTTATTTCCCATCAGCGCTAGATTAATATTGTTTTCCATTTACAGCCTCAAGTTAATGCAGCTTCTTGAATCTCATGTAGATGTTTCAGCGGGTCTAGGCGACATATTACACCAGTACAGAGTTGGATACATGCGTGTCTGTATAAAAGCTCTAAATAATGGTTGTTAGACTTGGGCTGCCATTTTAAAGCAAGCTGACAAGTTTCCAGGACATGAATCCAAGATTACATCTTCAAATATCTTGTTTTACCCGACTAATAGTACAAATTCAAAGATTTTTCATTCATATGAAACACAGAAAAGTAAATGCTGCAATGTAGAGAAGCTGGAACCAGCTAATTTAGTCAGATTTGCTAGATCAAACAAACCCTGTCAAGCTCCAGGTTTAATCTAGAGAAATGTTGTAACTTGGGGAAATGTTCCTGCTGAGGTTCGCTGATGAGAGCTCACTGGGTTACAAGCAACGCTTTAGCTCAGTTTGTGACACTGAGTTTGACATTAACAGTGTACTTGGTGATATAATCCTTTTAAATCAACAGACACAGAATCTGCTATGATGAACCACCATGTTTCTACAGTAGCCCAGAACAGACAAACTAAACACTGGCTCTAGATAGGGACTTTTCGCATGTTTCACAGCCACTGTAGATTCTCCTTTATGCTACAAACAGGTGCCGGCCACTGGCATAAGCGGGCTATGCGGTTGCTTAGGGTCACAGATTTACAGACTTACAACAGACTTATGTTGCTCGCTCCTCACTTTGTACGGTGTTATGTTGACTGACTTGTTCAGAGGCTGCCAACTCTCACACAATGACCATGAGACTCATGCAGTTAATCCTTTCACATGCTCTCCCACCACACGTCCATTAACCTACAGTTTAATGTCCTATGGAGAGCCAGCTAGTTCAAATATACATGACTATCAACGTGTTGTTAACGTGTTGTTAATATGTAAACAACGCATTGATTTTTCACACGTTGTTTACGCGTTAACGCTGCAATCATCACGCTTTGGTATCTATCCTCGCTCTCATTTATCAGACAGGACCTCTGGTTAATATCTTCATATAGCTGTGAACATGTCAGAAGATAAATGGCCTTTTTAGCCTTTTAATAACTTGTTTAATAACAACTGGTTTCTTTGTTTTCTGGACAAAATGATCCTCCATGATCTTTGAACAACTTGTTTTGTTTTCTCCATCACTTACTTTACATTATGTTTCTGTTTGTAGCTACTTGTGTGCGTGCGTTCATTAAGTTATTAGCGGTGTGTGTGATTTGTTGACTGCACTAGGAGTTTTTTGGGGCCACAAATGAAATCTTGCTTAGGTCCACTAAATGCCTAGGGCCGGCCCTGGCTACGAAGGAGAGGGTGAAGTGAGGTGGTTGGAATTACCCACTACATCGCTACATTTCACTAAATCTTGCCCCGATCCAACTTTTTCTCCCCTGATACCTCAACACAGGACATCTGCTGATACTGAGTGCCAACCCAATATCAGTGCTCTGCAGCCTGTTAATGAATGTTATTGATAGTGGATTGCAACATCTGGCCAATGCTGGTGCTGATACTGATCAGTGTATTGGACTGTTGCACCCAAAGATTTATTTCTATGTGGTTTCATTTAGGAGGACTTGTTCTCTCGGTTAAATGTTGTCATTATTTTTGGGACTTTTTGTCTTCTAGTGTGAAAATATATGTCCTGTGCTGTGTTTAAACAATAAGTGAACTTATTATATAACTTAAGAGCATATTCCAAAGATATAACATAAGCGTTAATTGTCACATACAAACCAAACACGGGCGTAGCCAAAAGAACTGAGCATTACAAATTTTGTTGCTTTCCTGTGTTTGTGTGTGTGTGTTTTTTTGTAGAGTCACACTGCAAGTTTACTCACCCATGTACTTGTGTGTCATTTTGGCAGGAAATTGAGTTTTGCTCATATGTGTGTGAGGGCGCAGGTTCTGCTCCAACATTGCCCATATGCACATAAAACTACTTTATGAGCTCAACACCTGCCTACGACTCGGCTCTTCGAGAAGCTCATTAGCTTGCTGCCTAAAAACTGCCAGTCTCAATAACTAAAATGGTCACACGGCCTCTCCCCTCCCCTCCTCACCTCGTCCTATCAATCCCAGTTGGCCAAGCAGTGATTTAGTGACAGATGGCACAGATAAGATGCGTTTGTCAGCCTTTTGAAAGCACTGAGACCTACAGGGGGAGACATGCTGATGAGGTTATTACAGATTTCACACACCACAACGACTGTTATCAATCAAATTTTTTTCCTGACGTTTTATCGGCTCCATCTTTATTTTTTCTGTCTCCCCGTTTGATTGACCATATCTACCTCTTTCCCCATCTCCATCTCTTTAATAATAACCCTCTCTCTTATTTCATCCTCTTGATAATGGGGAGTTCCTCCATTATTGCTCTTTCCCTGTCAGTGATTTATTAGATGGCTTCCTGTCCTCCTCTACATTTTTCTTTTCTTTTCTCGCTTCTGTCTTCTCGGTGCAGCCCTGTTAGTCAGTGTTAGCACTGGTTGAGACAGCTCTTTGTGAATGTGTATGGCCAGGCTACTCACTGTCACTGCCTGTTTGGCATTAGAGTGACACATTAACTAATAGGTTGGATGTGGAGCAACGACTCAGAGGCTGTGTGTGTCTTTAACTTTCCTGTTTCTTTTCATTATCCCGTCTCTTTTTTCCATCTCTTTCTTTTCCATCCATCTCTCCTCTTTATCCCTCTTCTTGTTATTACCTCTTTTTTCTTCTGTCCTTGACCTGATCTTGACAGTTGACACTTTGTCAGTGACACAAACAACAGTCACAAAAAAAGCCACTTTGGTTGCTGTTGAACTGAACATTTGTAGAGGGTCAGAGGTTGTATTTGTCCTCGTTCAGAGCTTTAAACCTCTTTAAACGCTCCATCTGTAGTGGTGAAACCAGCAGCTCTCTGGTTGTGCTCCTCGGATGAGCTTTTATCCTAAAAATCAGTGGTGGAGGGAATAAAACAGCAGTGAAATGCATTGTCATCATACTGTTTTGTCACTATAACCACAAGAAAGGCATACACATTATTCATAAACACATAGAGGCTGAATAACTGCTTTAATGAGCCATGAAATGAGTGGAACCGATTTGGCATTTGACCAGGGACTTGTCTGTCTTTGCAAATGAGTTGACAGTTGCATTGGTATCTGATATCTGTTGGCTGTTAATAGGTATTTTTGAAATGTGTGAATGGACGGCTCATTGAATCGTCGTGCGCTACACCATCCTTATCCATACCAGTAAAGCGTGAAATAAGAGCTCATATTTATGATTTCTTTGAGCTGTCTTCTATCTCAGTGTCTGCTGATGGGTTTTATGATGTTGTTAAAACCCTGTTGTTTGTTCTCATGCAGCTCCAGAGGCATCAGCTAATGGAGATCCTAATAATAAATATGGACGATTCTGTAATCCAACTTTCCCCATCTGCTGTGGGAGAATTAGCTTCGGGTCATTTTTGTTAATGCTGCTAAAATTTAATTTGTAACGTGGTGACCTCCCCTTTCACATCATCTTATAATCGATGGCAGCAGAAGTCTTTGGCAGTACAGATAACACTTTTTGTTACATATACTTCACGTCAGGAGGTTGTGAATTGTCATTGACCTCATTAGGCCCTAATTAGTTCTGTCTTTGTTGGCTGATAATCCTTCATAATAATAATAATAATAATAATAACAATAATAATAATAATAATATTCCAGAGTGAGACTGAACAGATGCTCTGAAGTAAATAATGAAATGCATTATTCACCAGCTGTCATCGTCATTCTATATAAGCGCCTTGTGATCTGATCATTTGTCAGTGCTCGCCAAAGCCAGTATCCGTGTAGGTGAGACTAAGTGGTTCAGGTAGAGTAGTGTTGATCAAACACAGGAGACAGGGAACTTCCTTTCACCAGCTTAATAGCTGTTTATATAATGACGGAGAGGATGTGTGGTCTACAGGTGAACATAAAAACCACAGAGACTAACCAGGTTGTATAAAATATGGTTGTCATTAATAACACTGAACAGCATAACTAACAGAGAATGGCAAATCCAAATCAGTTCAATATACCAATATCAATGAAAAGAGTAATAACATGCAGTTACACTCAAACATTGCATGCATGTAATATCAGACCAAAGAGTTCTCAAACACAATTGTATTATATTAACCCAAAGGAAAACACTAGAAACACAATTAATTGAATTCACATCACAACCACATAAAATATCTGGAGATAAAGTAACATATTACTCCACCCTACAATACTACAGCTTAATATGGCTTGCATTTTACATTTTAATGAGCAGTCATTTATCTGGGAAATGCATATGTCTCTATAGAATCTAAGTGAGCTGGTACAGATGTAGCAGCTAACAACAAAAGGTTACATTTAACTATAAAAACTTAATGAGCTTCACTTAGCTTAAACTAATGTCATATATTTTACATATGAACACAAAGACAGATATGATATAACTTCTGTTTCATTCATGCACACACAGATAATCCAAAGGAGGAGTAAAACTGTAAAGTCCCTCTTTTACAACTTACTACCTTCTTTTCTACATTAACCTCTTGGTTTATTCGCTAATTAACGGCAGCCACACAACGAGCAGGGCGAGCACTGCATGTTCGAGTCCACTTTCAAAAGGGAGCTGGTTAGGTTTAAGCACCAAAATAACATTGTTGGGGTTGTAGAAGTATAGTATAATAGTTTGGATTAAAAACAAACTAGTAGTATTAACTTTTTGGCCTCTTGGGGGCAGCAGAAACTGTGAATGCCATACTGACATATTATCACCTTTTAGGTTGATATGGTAACGTTTTTTAACAAATGTTGCAATGTTGGCATATATTTGGAGTCGTGTACCTGGCCACCATGCATTCTCTTTTAGCTCCAGAGGAAAGCATGTGGTTCCACGTGTTTGCTCAAACACTCTGAGCTTCACGATGGATCTTCAGAAACCTAGAGACTACATCCATTTTTAATTGTACAGTTTATGTTCTTTAGCTCTTTGGCTGCCACTATGGTCACCAGCTAGTTGCTAAGTGTGTCTGTCTGCTGTTTGTTGCTGAGCAGGTAGTGTAAAGTGGGTGCTTAGAGCTTTTTTCCCCGCTTAAAATAGCCTCCCCTTGAGGATGAAAATGACACTATGAGAGTGGATGGACAACAATTATAATTCCTACACACTGTTTGCTGAAACGACTGATGCTGTTGGTTTTCTTTGGAGGACAGTCCTGTGGAAAATACTTTGTCAAACATTCTAAATATTATAAAGCCAAAACAATCAATTAGTCGATTGGCAGCGACTAATGATAATTGATTAAATGTTTGAGGCATTTTTCAAGCAAAAATCAAAACATTTCCCAGTTACAGCTTCTAAAATACAAGGATTTTTCTGCTTCTCCTCTCCTCATGTCGTAGAAAATTGGATATCTTTGAGTTTTGGACTGTTGGTCAGACAAAACAAGCAATTTGAAGACATGCGCTTAAGGAAATTGTGCTGGCATTTCATATTTCTTTACTATTTTCCAACATTTTAAAGGCTGCAAATGAATTAATTTTTTGAGAAAATAATAGGCAGGTTATTCAATAAGGTAAATAATCTCAAATTCAAGCCCTAAAATATATTTTTTCTTAATTCTCTCTGTTTTCTGATATTTTTCTTTGGACTTCTTGTCCTGAAGCTCTGTCATCTCTCCCTCTTAGAGACATGATTCTTTTTCTCCTCATCCTGCCATTCCTTGACATCCCTCTCACTCTCCGTTACATCTCTCCCATATCTACAATATAATTGTGTTAGTGGTGCATTGGTGCTGTCATAACCCTTCATGGTCAGGCAGTCGCAAACTGAGGTGCTTTGAATATATTCCACAGGGCAAGAAGAAGAAGACACTGGGGGTGGGAAAGGCCACAGAATAAGTGGTGACAACACATCCCTTTTCCTTGCCTGTGATCTGTCATTAAAGTTCAATTGAAGCTTTATGACATTTTCTCACCCACTACTGCAACACTGAACGCTGTCCGACCACCCGCAGCTGCCTACACGCATGCCCAGGGGACAGACAAGTTTGTTAATGAACATCCTCAACAGCGTGTAATTTATGTATTCTTCATATCCATCCATTGGCCAATTATGTGCTAACAAGCCCAAATGGAAGTAAGCATTCACTATTTAGTCTGAAAGGTCAGTCATCTCATCTATGTCCCTGTGGCAGAAAGAGTTATCTCTGTGAGAACTGGCAGATGCAGACATTTTGAATTCGGGCCAGAAATTGATTATCATTCATTTGTAGAAAGACGTGTCATTATTTAACCTTTTATGGTGTGGCAGTTTGTAAATTTGTATTTAGTCGTGTTTAAATTGCATCACTTTGATGATTACACTGTTAAAGGTCACAAAGATGTGAGAGAGACAGAGGGCGGAGGGGGATGAAAGACAGAGAGGAAAATGTCAGGAGGAGCATGAGAGGGATAAAATCTAGGATAAGATGAGGAAGGAAAAGATTACATGAGGAAGATGAAGAAGTTAAATAGATGTTCCTCTCAGGATGAAGTAATAAAACAGATACAGCATAAAAGCATCAAAGTGTAAGTTTAGTTGGATAAACTTGAGGAAGGATAGCGGGATGTAACAAAGAAAAGACAAAGTGAAGGCGTGAGGAGGGAGAGCGAGACAGAGGTAACAGAGTACACGTTGTGTGGGCCGGCCGCTGTAGTGAAGTCTGGAGGAAGAGAGAGAAAGAAGGAGGCGAGAGAATGACGGACAGGGAGAATGAGAAAGAAAAAGGAAGATGATTAAAGGGGGAGGACATTGAGGAGGATTGTTAGGAAAAGGAAATTGCTGCACATGCACACACTTTGACTCTCTGTGCTGCTGCTGCGGTGGCAGTGCTTCATTTCTTCTCCCACCCACATTATTTCTTCTTCGTGTATCTGCTGATCCCTACTCGCTGCGGGCAGGGCTGATGAAACCCTCTTGTTAACCTCAGTCAGATCTGTTTTTTTTTTTTTTTTACTGGAATGCAAAGTATCTTGAGGAAGCATTATGTACATTTATTTCAACAAACTCATTAAAACACAAGGAAGGAATCATGCAGTTAAAACAGATGTGCTAGCAGAGAGACATTTTTAAGGATGGATTTTCAGATTACATCACCTCTTCTTTGAACTCTTTGACAAATTGCTGTTTTTCAGTCTGAAACTGTGTTCGTGTTAGCCGTTCTCTGTTTAGGACCACAGGTTTTGTTTTTCCCTAACCAATCACTCAAGAGTGAAGTAGACACCCTGCTGGCATCATTTGCAGTCGACATGGAAGCCGCAGTAGAAATTACTCTGAGCAGGTAACATGGATTCAAGAAAAGTGTCAATTTAAAAGTAGTTATTTTTGAAACCTTTTACTACCTGTACAGCTGATCCGCACTTGTCACATTTTTTTCTCTGTTGCCATTATTCCGTCTCTGACACATGAAAATTACATCCCCTTTCTCAATCCCACCTGCAAAGATCTGATTTCTGTAATAGTTTTTCCAACTGGAAAATAGCATCAATGAGCACGGCAGTAGATTTATTTGAATTGCTGGAAGATTTGAATTAGATTTGGAGATGTGGAGAGAAGGGTCTATCTGCAGTTCTGGATTAACTTTTTAACTCAAACCAAGTAGTTTTGGTGCCCAAATCTAATCAAACCGTGACCATCTCAATTGTGTGTTCTTTAGGACTGTGGCCCTGCTCTGGATCTGCAGATAGACTTGGTTGGATATTTGATATTTTAAATTGAAAACTGCTCTTGTCTGTCAACCTTTTTTCCCAACAAGTTACAACCCAGCTAGTGCAGGGAAAAGAAGTAACATAAAACCAGCTGTATTTGCTAAAAAGAGTCCCAAAAGAATACTCTCTAAAAATCAAGTTATCTAACCGAAATTGTAAAGGAAAGGAAAACCTCACTATTTACACCCCTAAACATAGTGACTCTAACAAAAATATTTCTCAGTGTGTGCTGTGTCAGTAAAATTAATTAAATCTAGCCCAGTGTCCAGGTATCAAACAAAGCACCTCCACAAAATACGAGTTGATACACTTACTAATATTGTCAATTGTTCACGGGTATAACAGAGGCGAGCTCAACACAGGAACCAAGCCACCACGACTGTCAGGCAGTTCAACTTAAGTAGGTAACTCTTCAAATTGGAGCCAGTGGATTGGGTGGTCGGACCGGGTGGTGACGGTGGTGGCCACGCCTCATCAGCTGGTACCAAACGGGGCCAGGCGTCTGCACACCTAACATGAACACAAGTAACAAATTCACCATAATAACTTTATCAGGTTGTTATGTTTAAGGTTAGGGTTAGAAGTCACCCAAAAATCAACTGAGGCAGGCCTTTTCTGTTTCTGGTAGTTGTGCCAAGTCTGCTGAAATAATCATTAAAGAGAGACAACAGAGTGTGTAGATCTGCAGTTATATCAGATTCAAACTCAAATGTCTCACCTAAACAGAAGGATGGATTCTCCTCTCTGTGATTGCTCCCCACAATAACACAAAAGTAATACAAAGTTATCAGTTGGAGTGCATAGATCGGTGATAGTATATCTTTTTTCCAGCTGACTACATCTGCAAATCTTCACACTCGCCATTAGTCCATGCCCTGATTCAAAGATTGTTCCTGGTGTTGTTGTCACTGAGGAGACAGCATAGTAATGTGAAAGGAACTGGCTAAGTTTTACATTTGGCTGGCTCAATCTATCACTTCCTGTGTCCTCTCGTCACCCACGCTGTTCCCTGGTTGTGTAATTATCCTGTCTCGATAGCCCTACAATGTTTCCTCCTCCATCAGCCGGTCATTTACTCAGTCAGTCATAATTCGTGGGTTTGCTGTGTCAGCATCAGCTCGGCACCACCACTGCTTTTATTTGTATTTTGTAATCAATATATATCTTTACTGTAAAACTACACAATCATTGGTTGGTTTTTCTGCTGATGTATAACTTCAATTCACCTCCTGCACTCAAAAGAAAGTCACTCTGCATGCGAGCATCAGCTGGAGGCTTACAGTGTAAGTGAAAATGTAATTTTCATGTGTGATTTTATTGCCAGCTGTTCCTGCATGCTTACAGACTCTCTCAGCCTTTAGGTGGTGAATATCCTGAGGGCTTGAGAACATGGGAGCAGGTGAAGACGTTGTGGCTATTTTTAAAAGTGGGTTTTTGTGTACTGTATATGTGCAGTTTAATGTCTACACCTGAGGAGCAGTTTGAGTTTTAACCATGGGAGGAAGGTAGACTGGCCAGTCGTCACTTCTTCAAAAGACCGTTTGAGGTTTAGACTTGGCTCTAGAGTAAAGGGCCAGTTCGCCCATATTACTTAAAAATATATTCTCTCACTTACTTCTAGTTGTATCTTTCTATCTTTTGGTTTTATTTGCCCAGGTTACTTTGGAAGGGCTCTAACTATCATAATGCATTAGCCCCCAATGCTAAGCCGACCTACAGTTTTAGTCTTAATTGCCGTGTGTTGTGATGTCTGTCTCCACGTTCTTTTTAGAAACAATGTCTCAGTTACTCTCTAATTTATAGATCTTGGTGTCTATGATATTGTCTATAAAAACTGTTCACTGCAAGGTCTGCAAAGTGTCAAAGGTAAAGGAGCTGTTGTTACATTTTCTGAATCTTACATTTCACTTCTGTGATCATCATAAATAAAATCGCATTCTGGCAACATAAATATGGGAGACACAACAGATGTTGGGTAACTGAAACCTGTATAACCAGAAGTAAGTAAGAAAATTTGTTTTGTAATCTTCAAGAACTGACCCTTTTAAGTTTAGAATTAGGTTTAGGCTAATTATGATGAGAAAGTTGGCAGCGTTCACATCATGTGAAAATTAAATATATAGTGTGCATTGACAGTGCAGCTCTGTATCAGTTAAATTTGGGGGTAAACATCGTATTTCTTTTGACTTTTCAGGCACTTCCATGTTATTAAGTTGGAAATATCAGAGCAGGAAAATCACAGTTTCCGAGCTGTTTTTACGCCTTTGATGTTGACGTGAATTCTATTTACAAGTCGGAAACAGATCATTATGGTAATTACTGGAAACATGAACGCGACGTCAGGCAAAGGTTAGGGGCAAGTCATATGGTAGTAAGGGTTCACACAGTCATACAGCAGAAGAATACGTGTGTGTGTGTGACCTGAAACATGACTTGTCCTATGAGCTATAAGCAGATTTACATACTCTGAGAGCAGATTGGAAATGAAGCCTACTATTCAGTTTTTATTTTTTATATCTTTGTATTTGTAGGAAACATGAATACAGAATCAAATGTTCAAATGTGAGTGTGTGTGTGAGAGAGAGAGAGAGTGAGCACACATCCATAATGAATGTTACCTAGCTATATTATGATAATAAATCTGGGTATGCTCTCAGTATTCCTCTGTGTAGTTGACATAGATTTTTATGAGTCATTTCTAATGGGACTGCAGGAAGCTGCTTGAATTGGCTGTAATAGAAAGATGCAGGAACCAGGTCTGCTTTAATATGGAAACACAAAAGCACAATAAAGTACTGCCCACATGAGTTTCCGGCTCTACTTGAACTGTCTCTCGCTGAAAAGGGTCTGCATACGCTCTTGTGCTTTATTTCCTCCCTCTTCATTCAACCTGTCGACTTCCTCATCAGCACACACCTGGCGTCTCTATGTCCTCTTTTTGCTCCTACAATTACACTTTCACAGCTTTCAGTAATTGTTGTGTTGCTCTGCTTCTCCTCCTCTTTTTTTTTTTTTTTTCTGTGCCGGCATCAGCTGTGATTTTTGCAGCCTGCTCACGAGATGTCTGTTTTATCTCTCACTGCTTCACTCTTGGACTACATTTCCTCCTCCTCCTGTTTAAACTGTATGTGAAGGCACTGCCTTGTGTCTTCATGGAGCGACTCCCTGCTGGCATGGTGCCTAGAACAACTCTCTAATCTAATAAACAGTATAATCAGGCCACTGCTCCTGTCGGGGCGTTTCACCCGAGTGTGAGCCCCAGAGGCAGAGTGAATTCAAGGGTTGTGGCCTAATGGGGACTGGCTTGTATTAGCCTTGATCGCTCTGTGTGTTAACCGTCTGTTGTATATTATCAGTGTGTCAGCTGCAGTGTGTTAGTATGTATGTTTGCGTGTCTGGCTCAGAGCATCTGTTGTTTGTGGACAGTCAAGTCCAAGTCTCTTTGTGGCTCAGCAAGAGCTTCAGATGTGGGTGGGAGGTGCATGTTTGGGGTGCAATGCTCAGCCATCTCAGCCTGACCACACTGAAAAAAAAAAATCCTCATCTCTCTGAGGAGTCAGAACACACTTCTGTTGCTACCAGAGCTTATTCTGATTCCCTGCTTGTCAATCCTCCTCCTCCTCCTCCTCCTCCTCCTCCTCCTCCTCCTCCTCTCCCTTCTGCTGCTGCCTATTTTCCCTCTGCTTCTATTAGTCTGCAGTTCCTCAAATGCACCTCATTGCCATACCAACACCAAACTTTTATTTATTAACACCATGGAAACAAAATGAGACTAGAAAATGACACCCATTGACCCCACCGACTGTTGAGCACATAATCAGTTCATTGTTTTGAACAGAATTATTTGATTTTTTTTTTTTAAATGTTGTTGTGCGTTTCTGGATTAAGTTTATTGGATAATTATATCTTCAGTGGGTTTAGATCAAGTTAGCGTGATCACAGTGGCTCTGCACTCTCCCTCTCACTTAGTTTTACGCTAGTTTCCTCACCATCTCTCGCTGAAGCCTGTCCTCTCAGACGTTTTTCTCAAGAACTGGTCCCTCTCCCGCTGCTCTTCTCCCCATTTCCCTGCATTTCTTTCATGCTTTACCCGTCAACACATCACATTTTAACCCTCCACAGAATGGCTTTGTGTCTGAGAAAGAACCACAATTGTAAAGTAAACAAATAAAAATAAAGACCAGAGAAACACAAGTTATTTATAGTTTGATTACTCAAAAGTCTTTTCAGTGTCTCAATTCTGATACATGTAAAATTGAAGAGGGAATTATTTTACATTTACTTTGAGATTATTTTACAGGTTTCATTTGTTCTGCAGCCTATACAAAAAACTACTTCCTCTCAGAGACTTGATTATTTTTTGGTTATTGTCAGGGGAGACTGTTTCATTTCCCTCTTATATGCAAACAGCTTTGAAAAAAAATGTTTCTCACACTGAACATCAACAAGCAACCCTGTTTCCAAAGATGGGTGCATAAATTAGATTTGGAAAAACATTGTTTTAATAACTTGCTTCTCATTTATTCATTTTACTTGAACTTCTTGCTGTATTTTGCTCTAATATTAAGTGTGTTTCTACATTTGTTGGTTTGCCCATACACTAAAAAACTTCAGGGTAAAAACAACATTCAAACTCTCCACCGAGCCTCAGCAGAACTACACAGATCATACAGTCATGTTACCAGCACAGATGTAGATATCAGTTAGCTGTAGATAAAAACACAGCTGATGTAGGGAGCCATCAGGATGTATTAAAGTGCAACTTAACCCTCAAACATTTTTTTTTTCAGATGAAAATCAGTATTTAAACTCTACATATTGTGCAATAAATATACACAGTTAACTCCCTCTACTGGTTGAAACTTGGCTATTGATTTTGAATTTCGCTATTGGCTGATTTTGGAGGCAGTGATGTATGGTGGCAGTTTTTGTCACCAATTAACCCCTCCCCAACTGTATTCCTGCTGCACTGAGTGGTGGTCAGTCTGTCACTAAGGCTACACTCCCTATAGTGATTGTCCTCTGCTGCATTTTTTAAATTGCTGGGGCTACACTTTATTCTTTCTTTGTCTGTCTCCTGGTGCCTATATTCACATGACTGTCTTTGTCTGGATGAACCTGGACTACTACTATAACATTATCCTGAGACAACTCTGTGATTTTTAAAGATTTATTCTACCTAATTTCTTAAATATTTGTGTTGGGGGCGCTCAGGAAATGTTTTCTTTGCTTTTTGGTTCTTTTTTAAAAAGGTAACAAACTTTTGACACTTGCTTCTACTCAGTATCAGTCCAAACCCACAATCCACAGCACACTAGATGGAAATTACTTCACTGTAAACAAATAAGACCTGAGGGATTTTTGTCTTTGGGTCAGTGAGAATTTTTTTACAAAACATCTGGAGATGGGAGGTAATATCTGCACCTATGAGACCGTGAAACCAGTGAAAGTTTGGCATTTGTGCTTAAAAATGACAGGTAGCTGATTATCAAAATTGTTGCAGATGACGTTTCTTTCATTCTGCTTATAAATTACTCCAACCAATCATTAATCAATCCCTTTTTTTTTTTTTAGCTCTAATGTTGTCCAAAAATAGCTATCAGTCATATGTCTTCTTTCCCTGCTGTCAGGAATATTTTGAAATGAGAATGAGGAGTCATTTCAAGATGAAGAAGATGAAAACTACACCGCCTTTTCACAGTGTTGAGAAGCAAATGGTTCTCATAGGCTGCTAATGGGGAATTGAATTAGTTTTGACAAATGAATGAGATGAAGCCACATGAGATCCCTCTTAATGTAGTGTAATGGCTGATACGTGATTAGAAATTAGTATTTCAGAATTAATCATTAGTTGGATGCCAGAAAGATTGAGAACTTTTTAAGATGAGTTGAAGTTTTAATTTAATTTTGAATATTTGACACTCTCTGTTGGCATCAAATAGGCTTCAAAGGGCTAATACATAATTTCTGTAACCTTTTAAATCTATTTTAGTTTTGTCATGATTTTTGTTAGAAATAAAAAAGCTGCAGTTTACAGTACATTACAATACAAGCCATATTTACTGAACAGTTTCAGACCTTGCTGATGTAAATAAACCATTTTGCAGCAGCAGAAAACACTGCAAGTTGCTGTTTTCTATTGTTACTCCTTGTAGTGTCAGACCTGTAGACATTTTGTTGGTGAAAGCTGCTTCCACTCGTGTTTTTTTCTTTCATACTGAGCTACCATCTTCTTTGCTTATCATATTGTACATTTAAAGGAATAATTTGCTTATTCGCCTTCTTGCATAGAGTTACTGTAGATGAAATTATTGATACCACTGTTGCCTACACAAATGAGATACAACATGTTGATTAGTGAGTTTTAGAGCTGCCTTTGGACGGAGCCATCTGTTTCCAGTCGTTATGCTAAGCTAAGCTAACTGTCTTTTAACTGCAGCTTCAATGCTTCATATTTAATGGACAGACATGAGAGTGATGATATTGAATTGTTCCTACAAGCTGACACGTTTCTTTAAAGTATCTTTAAATGCTGGTGAATGAGTGTACAGGCTGAAGTGTGTAAAAGTCAAGGCTTTCTCTTCCCCTAGGTCCTAATTTAATAATAACTTGCTAATCACTCGACCTGCGATTCTAATTACAAGTGTCGTTAAGTGCTCCTTGTTTCTAATCAGCTGATGGGTGAAGATGTGGGGGAGAGTGCTAACACTGCTCTTGTTAACCTTGAATTATGCATATTACATGGTCCATTCCAGTCCAGTCATGGCCAGTATTATTGTACCACATGTCTTTCATTTAGCATTTTAGTCTCATATTAATGACTTTTAGCTTTTTCCCATAAATCCTAATTGTATGTGTGTTTGTCCAGGGGAAGGAGACGACAGAGGAGGAGGATGAAGTCGCTGTGGGGATGGAGAAAGGCTTCATGGATGAATTCTTTGAACAGGTTTGTTTCCGTCACAGTCCTGATCGTTCCTTCCTTTCTGTCTGTCTGTCAGTCTCTCTCTCTCTCTCTCTCTCTCTCTCTTTGTCAGTCACTATTGTTCCCATTCACACGTTTAACAGATTGATAGTAGGTTAATAACTTGCCATCTTAAATTATAGTCCAGGTCATTTGCTACTCTACATTACTTGGGTATTATTCGTCTCCTGATATTGAATCTAATTGTGTTGGGTTATTAGAGTTCTCTAATCAATCTCCCATTTCTTCTCTCTGGGGAGCATTGATATGATTTATAGCTATTGATGTTGTTGCTGGTGTGGCATGTGGATCGTCATGTATTTTTATTTCATTTCAAACTGATTCAGAGAAATGCTCAGCCCTAAATAACAATATTGGTGATTTTTCTTATCTCCTTCCACTCGCTCCTCTTGTGCATGACAGATACTGTATGCACAGAGCCTGTGTAAAACTGCATCTTTGCATGTATTTGAGAGTGTATGCCCCTGTTCACGCTGTGCACGTGTGCTGGGAACACAAACTGAACATCATCATGGCTCTCGAAGGGGTAAGGAGGGGGGTCATTTTTAATGGATCTGCTACATACATCTCCCGCAGCGAGTAGTTTAGAAGTAAAAAACAAGTCTTGGGGTGCCGGTTAGCTCACCTGGTAGAGTGTGCGCCCCATGTAGTACAGAGGCTCTGTCCTTGCTGCAGAGGTCCCAGTGTTCGTAATCCAACCTGTAGCACTTTGCTGCATGCCATTCCCCCTCTTTCTCTCCGTCACTCTTCAGCTGCTACTATCCAATAAAGGTTAAAAAAAGTAATAAAACAGGATAATTCAACTAAAATAAGAGGAACGCTGAGGGACTTTACATCTTCTTTATAATCCATATTTATCATCATTCATCTTGTCTTTCATGTATTTCATGTATTTCTTTTGGGGCATGAGGCAGTCCTAGATTTTAAAACATCTGTGTATGTCAATTTATGTAATGGGGGCATTAACTTTAAGTATTTAAATCACCATTGCAAATTCTGCTACAAAGGTAGGTTGTGTGAGGTTGAATGCCATTTATCAGCATTTATTAGTTATGAAAGAGGTCTGACAATCAGCACTTTGATATGGGAGTTTTTCAAAGCAACATGAGATGACAAACACATTACCAAAGAGGCTAAATCATCTGTGACTGAGCTGCAGGTGCATAAACCAAAAACCCTGTATAGATATTTAATATATTTAGGAGAAATCAGGACAGGAAATAGAAAAAAACAGCCACAATGAGCAACTAACCAACAGGCATAGGATGTACATAACATAGGACCAGGGTATTAAATGTTTTTCAGGCCAAGGACCCTGTAGATGATAGAGAGATGGAGTAGAGACCTCCTACTGTGCTGCATATTGAACTGGGGCTGCAATAACGTGTACAGCAGCTTATAATGCTAGCTCACATGATTGTACAAGGACTAGTTGGCCTACCATCAAAGCTAGTGTACTTTTTTTTAAATATAATAATATATAATAATATGTTGGATTTATTTAAAGAAGGAAATCAAATAATAAATTGGCGGCACTGTGCAGTAACTCTGAGGACCCCCTATGTGTCTCAGACCCAGGACATAAGAGTAATTTTAAATTCTCCAATCATATATAACCGCAACTATTAATTCAAGCAACTGGGCAGCACATGAATAGATTTGGTGCTCAGTCACTCTGCTTTCATGCAGCTACGACCGTCGCCTGCTTCTCAGCAGTTTAACTCCCTCCACCTCCCCTCCCCTGATTCTTCCAGCATTAGCATTTAGATTCCTCCATTCAGAATGAGTTCATGTAAATGTAAGTGTTGTGTATCTCTCACTCTGTCTGCTATTTGTGAGCTTAGAGACATGTCTGTGTCACACTTGTGCAGATTTATTTTGCAGCATCACAGGAACAGAGCCGCACCGCTGAACCAAAATGTGCTCTATTATTGTACACTTAGAATGAGTATCCTGACTGAGCTGTCGCCTAATATGATCCATCTTCAGTGGTGTCTTTTCCACTCTTCTATCCATTTCCAAGTTACTTATCTTGCTCATGGTTAGTGATGAAACAGATAAACAGAGCAGCACGACTGTCCTTATCCAAATAAGTTCCTCTTATTCCATCTTTAGTCCCTCCAATGGGTGCTCGTATCATATCTTCTAGCTCGTATCTCCTCCGAGTTGGTTGTGCCTCCAAAGGCAGGTGACCAGGAGCATCATTTGGTGACCAAACTACCTCAAATGGCTCCTGTCAATGTAAAGGAACTGTGGCAGAAGTCACCCGTTCAAATGATATTAAGGCTTAAAGTTACGCATAATTAACAGTGTGGCCACTTTGATCATCAGGTAGGTGCTGTTACAGGTTTATTAGAGTACCCGGGCGTCATTCGTCCCACCTCATGTCCACCGATGACCCACATCTTTGCCGATATTTAGATTAGCCAGGAGGCGGAAGAACCAGTACATCCAACATGGCGGCAGCCAGCAGCGCATATTTTCAGCTTCAAAACGGCGCTTCGGAAACCTACGGGTAACGTCACTCATGTTCTGTCTTTACTTGATACTGAGGTCCTCCCCTATGAAAAAGAAGTAAATTGAGCAACATCTCTTATAAAGCCCTTGAAGGGACTACATAACATTTTGATGAAAATTTGCAATGCTCAAAAATCCAAACAAAGATCTCACTTTGATTTTCATTTCTATTCTGTAGTTCAGTTTAGTTTCTTTCAAGTTGTCTGCACCCAGGACTGATCTGTCTGGAGTTTCAGCCTTACATTTGTCTCAAGGGAGACAAAGAGAAGAAAGTGGAGGTTGAGTGAAATGTGGAGACGGGAGACAACAGAGAACAGTTTGAAGCCGGAGAGGATTTTGGAATGAAAGTGATGTGGATAAGTTAGACAGCAAAGACCAGAGAGGAGGAACAGGTAGTAACATGTGACAGAGGGAGATGTAGATAGTGAAGGGAGCAGAGGGAGTAGTCATGCTCTCATCCCGACTGTGTGTGTTAATTAAGTTTTGAGTGGTGATCAGAAGGGATAGCAGATGGTTGATAGACAGTCCTTTGTCCATCACTTGCATCATAAACGTGACCCTCAGAGTATGCATGTTGATTTCATAATATGTTTGTGGCATTTGTTTGTGTGATGCTGCTTGTGGCTGTGTCTTTTTTGCATCATATCGTATTACAGTATCGCTTTACACAATGATTATAAAAACAACCTTGATCATTACTATTAAAACACATGGAAGAGCTTTACTGTTGCATATGGTTGACATATTTTCTCATAATAAATATGGCCAATGAAGTTTATTCCTCTCAGGTAAATGCAGTGTACAAACACAACCTGGTCTGTGACTGAGTCTGAAAGTGTTGGAGATGAAGTTTTCTATCGAGTGGTTAAATCACTACAGATGGGAGCTGGAAGGAAGGCTAACCCTTCTGCTATATCGTTCAACAGCAGGTACGACATTATGACGTAGGCTGTTTACCCCCACACTTTATGGCCTTCAGTCTGGATGTGTAATCTGGGCCATATGTTCTATGTTCACTTCACACCTTTGATAGAAATGTGTGCATGCATGTGTATGCAATATGTGATGTTTGTTTTCTAACCTTATGTGGTCATGAACTAAGCTGTAACAACATTTAAATCTGAGGTATTTATTAAAGTTTCATGATGCTGTAAAAGATTTGTTTACATCAGGACTAGTGAATTAGGTGTTTATGCTGAATTATGATGGATTTAGAAACAATTTTCATACTATACTTTACTATGAGATGCATCTACAGTAAGCAGCAGTACATTTGTCAGTGCTCTTCCTTCATCATGTAGCAAAGCTCATATCAGGCCCACAAAATCCTTCACCGGATGATGCAAGACTGAAGTAAGACAGACTCACTGTGGCCTCAAGCCTTCTTATTCTCTTTTACTTTGTATAACTAAAATTAGATGATGAGAAGATTGTTCAAATCTGTGAGATTTAGCTGATTAACATGGCATTTGTACCATAATCTAGAGAACTGATAAGATTTTATTGATACCAGTGCCATTATTGATTCTGTTTATAGGTCGATTCTTTATCGATTTCCTCAATGATTCCTGAGCAATTTTTTGTGTGGAAAAAAAGTTTTCAGAGTCAACACAACTGTTTTATTATCTTTGAGTCTGAACCATTGACAGTATAAAGAAGGGATGGCGTATCCGTGACGTGGATGGACGTGCCGCTCAGTTGGGAAGCAGTGGTTCATGTGTTGAGTGTTGCAGTATTTCTGAAGTTTTAAGGCCATGTTGTGTAGAGAGATGTTTCACACGTTTGAACTGTTTCCTCATCTCTGCCATGAATCTTTCTAGTTCCAGCAGTGCAGATGAGTTTAAGGTCAATGTTTTGCAATGTGCAACTATCATAGAAACATTCCAGCACCAATGGAAAACCTTTAGACTCGGAGGCATGTGATATCCATGAATTGGAAAATGCAGCTGTCTCTCAACTGGAACCGATTCCCATCCCTGTTCATATACACACAAATGTCAAGCTCATAAAGAAAAGTTATCCGGTGAGTGTTTGTGTGTCTGCACATTTGTTCCTGCATGCATGTGAGCTTTTGAAATTGTTTTCTCCCACACCAATAAAATTTGCCTCATGTCTTATGAGACCTGAGAGGCGCACCGTGACTCACTATCACATTGTCTCTAAAGCGAGACAGCTTAAAGTGGTTTCATTTTCTGCTCATTTACCGTCTCCTTCACTTCCTCCTCTCTGTATTTCCGTCTCACTTTTACTTTTAACTTTGTGATCTTATCCCACTTGTCTGTCTGACTTTATTTAACTCATACCTCGTGTGTCTTCTGTAGCGCCTGGTCTCTCCCTAGTGGTCTCCCAGAGCCAATTGTGTTGTTATTAAAAAACAGATCCAATCAGGAGCTAATTAAAAGAGATAATGGAAGAATAATAACCCTGTCTGGAAAGAGGAAAAGCTCAAGAATGTGTGGATGGAGAAAAGGAGGGAGCTGTGGACTTCAAATGGAGACGTCAAACCAGTGACATGCACAGAGAAATAACAACGGACGTATCATAGAAAAGAATGAAGGGGGAACATGCCGACCTGTAGCGGAGCAGGTGTAGAGGAGGAGTAAGTGATCGGGGGTGGATGACAGACTGAGATGAAAGTAGAGATTGATGACGTCACTGACAGATGTGACCCGCTGCTCGTCCAGCTGTTGCCTGAGCCAGAGGCAGCAACGCTGGTGCAAGCCAGCAGGGAGGAGGAGGGAGGTGATTTTTTAGAATGTCAAACCTGGATCTTGGTGACAGATGATGCTGTGAAGTGCAAGCGATCAAAGAAGAGTATGAATGTAATGCACTTCCAGGGTCAATTTCCTTTCAGAGTGCAGTACCACTGTAGACAATATGAACAGTTATGCATGTGTATTTGTCATACTTATATTGCTTATTATAAAAAATTAGCAAGTTGGGGCGTTGTTTAGCTCAGTTGGTAGAGCATCCTCCCCATGTATGAAGGCTCAGTCCTTGCCGCAGCGGCCCAGGGTTCGAATCCGACCTGTGGCCCTTTGCTGCATGTCATTCCCCATCTCTCTCTCCCCACATTCCTGTCACTCTTCAGCTGTCTCTATCAAATAAAGCTTGAAAAAGGCCAAAAAATATCTTTAAAAAAAAAAAAAAAAAATTAGCAAGTTGGCATCTTTGCTAAGAGCCAAACATCAAGAATGTGCAACAACACAAGACATAGCAGCCAGCTAGTCCAACAGAAAGAAAATCCAGCTCGGTGTTTCAGCTTTTCTGACTAAAAGTCCGTCCAGGATTTACTCTCGTCCAGCAGCTTCTTGCTCGTTCACTCTCTTTTTCTCTTTTTAGCGTCCTCTGTCAGTCTCTGCCGTGCTCTGCCTCTGCTGAGCCCAACTACATTGCCCACTCACTTAGTTCTGGTACCCAATCCAATGTCGCTCCATGTCTACAAAAGTTACAGAAAAGTTACATAATATAAACAATTAATAAATAAAATAGGAATAGGAATAATTCAACATTTTGGGAAATATGTTTATTCACTTTTTGAGATTGATTCCGCTTTCATGTCTGTACTCTGTCTGTAGCTGCAGACAGCAGAGAATTAGCTTAGCTTAGCATAAAGAGATTTTGATGGAGATCCAAATGTTAGATGTTTTCTTACAAGAAACTAATGAATACTGAGACTTGCTCCCAGATTTATTGAAGTTGATGTTATGGACTACTTTGTGTATTTATGGGCTAGGCTTCTTTGCTCCAGTTCAGGTACGTCTTCATAAAAAAGCACACAAAACGTTGGACAATAGTGCATTTCCAACTGTGACAACAGTTGGGAAGGCCCCTTTACATGAAGCGAGAAATGGTTTTCTGAGTTTGGCGTGGAAAAACTTAGACTGGTCTACGCAGAGCCCTGATCACAACCCCATCCAACACCTTCAGGATGAGATGTAGCGTAGACTGTGAGCCAGGCCTTATCGCCCAACATCATCTTGCTCACTAATGCTCTTGTGTCTGAATGGGAGCAAATCCTTGCAGCCAGGCTCCAAACTCTAATGGGAAGCCTTCCAGGAAGTGCAGAGGCTGTTACAGCTGCAGATTAATGCCTGTGTGTTTATAATGAGATAATCAGCGATCAAATATGGATGTTATGTTTGGTTATCCACATACATTTTGTATGTAGTGTAGCTGCAACATATTTTGGTGCTTTGCGCAGCTCCTGTTTCTGCTATATAGTGGTATTTAAGCTGTGATTCATACTTCAATATCCTGAGTTACATCACAGGTTGTTAAGACACAGGTGAGTGGTGTTTTTCTGTATCAAAAGTAGAAGACTGAGTCATTTTTACTGCACATAATGTTTCAGTTTCATCCCGGTTCTTGATGAGCAAAGCATTCATATGAATTAAGTGGATGTAGCTCTGTTTGTATTAATGGTATATATGTGTATGGTAATTTGAGTGCATGCATTACACATACATGAGAGAAATAATGACTTGAGCACAGATAAACATGAGAAACATTTTATACATGTGTGTTATTTCACTTAAACCTGCTTCACTCTGCTTTTATTCTGCCTCTAATATGATAATGAGATCTTCATTTCAGTTTCTGTCAACATCACTCAGGCTAATCACTGGTGCTTCCTGCCTCAGCACTGAGGAGATCTAAAGAGCCTTTTGGTCTCTGTCTCTCTCTCTCTTCTCTCGACAGGTGGAGGAGATCCGAGGTTTCATCGAGTCTCTGGCAGAGAAAGTTGAGGAGGTAAAGAGGAAGCACAGCGCCATCCTCGCCTCGCCTAACCCCGATGAAAGTAAGGCTGGTTGTGTTTTCTGTTTCCTCTTGTTTTATTCTCTCAGGATAACAAACTCAACACACCAGGACTCTCACCGTTTTTATACTGGTTTTATCTGAATGACCAGTTGCATTTGTATCATCTGGTTGGTGACACGAAAGGAAACATTTAAATGAAGCAGGGATACTACAGGTGAATAGGGTGAAAGTTTTGCTAATGGACATCACAATTAACCTTCCCCGTTTTTTATTTTTTATTATTATTTTATGAAATTTTATGTGTATTTTTAGAACACTGGATGAAGCCGGGTTCAAAGGTCTTGTTTCATTTTGGTGACATATTAAATTCAAAGGTTTTTACAGAGTAACTTTTCGATACGTTGTTTTATCACTCCATAAATCAGAAAATATTGTGAACAGCCATCCATTTTAGCCGTGAATAAAATGTTGTTTAAATCAGACTATGAACAAAGCCTTCGTACAAACATTCAGAATATAGATAAACTGGAAGCTTTGGTGTATGTAAGTGGTACTGAAGTGGAGATCTCTGGTATAGATATCACCAGGAAACTTCCCCAGTTGAGTACTTAGATTAAGTTTTATAAAATGTTGTGTTTGAATATGAAAACGAGGCACTAATGCTAACTTTTGGACATCTCAGCACATAATCTACTTTGTAAACAGCTGATTTGGTTGTCAGTCCCCCTTCTACAACTGCATTCCTCGTTTTAATATTCATTACATCCAGTGAAACCAGCACATGAACAAATCAGTCTAATTCTCATGATCTTTAGATGTGGTGGAAATGTGAATAGGAATGCACTAATGGAGCTTTAACCTCCTAGATTAGGTTTCATAGCTCCTCTAATTGTTTGGTTGAAAGGGGCTAAATGAGTGGATCAACATAATGAATCATCCAACAAGGGGTCACTGAGTGTTTTGATGAGTATGATAATGACGTGACTCATAATGCCTTCATATTCACAATGGTCCAGTTTCACAACAATATTTTAGACTTCAGTTTGCTCTTAGATTAGACTAATACAACTTAGACTGTTTCACAAAAATAAAGACTTTAATCTTAAAAACTTTTCCAGGTAACTCTGAACTAACAGGGATGTTTCTATGGTAACAATAAGTGACACCTGCTGACTCGTGGCAGCAAACGACAAAAAAAAAAGAAGAAATAATGGCTCATAATTCGTGGTTTGCTTATGAAGAGAACAGTGAGAAGAGAGTTTAGAGTGCAAAGTAACCTGTTGGAAATATACAGCAGTGGGTTATTTTCGTTTGCCCAAAGAAACTATCCAGAGCAAACTAATGAGCCCCCACACAAGATTTTAGGTTGTGCAAGTACTCAGAAGTAAGTAAGTAAGTAACTCGGAAAGGAAAGGAAAAAGGAAAGGAAAGGCCCAAATGCAGATGTTACGGGTCCAGGGAAGGTCCAGGTCCAAGGTCCAGAAAAGCAAAAATTTCAAAGCACAAGGACAAAACACTGAATGCTTGACACTAAAACCGAGGAGCTCACAGACTAAATACACAAGTGAAAACACTGACACAACAGACACAGGTCAAACTAGTCAGGGTGGAACAGACAATCAAAACTGGTGGCAAGTGCAGCAAAGGCAGGAGGAAAAGTTACAGACACGAGGAGAGGGAAGAATTGCAAAATAAATCAGGAAACACTAAACAAGAAAAAGTTTTTTTGTGCATTGTCTTTTCCCAGTAAAATGTTCTTGTGCCTGTTGAATTTTTCCAGAAGACTGCTCAAGTGAGAAGAGATGACTAGTGCACGATGTGATTACTTGGTCAGCCATGTTTTCTTTCATGGCAAATTAGTCCTACTGAGACAGCTTTTTGCAGTAGATGAATTTAGACATCTATCTAGTCACACAGGCACGACACACAGAGTAAAAGTTCTTATTAGCTTTATTCCATCAAGAGTCAAAAAGAGGAGATCAGTCAAAAACAGCAAACTTAACCAGACAGGGTGGCAGGTGATGAATCACAACAAGAAGAGCCAGCCGCCGGCATTTTGAAGACATATTTGCGTTGATACGAGAATAGATTTAGTGATTTATAAAGATCACAAGTTGCATGAGTTGCTCGTCTTCTCCTGTTGTACTTCTGACAGAGTAGCTGCTCAAAATATGATCAATAAATGTGTCATTTCATCTGGAAATGTTCTACTTGTATTATAAAGACGTTAGTAACCGCAGGTTATCGCTAAATCAACCAGAACTGAGATTTTATGGATTATGACTGAACTGTTTTTCTTCTATTAAAGTGTGAATCATCATAATTTATTGATTATATCAAGCCAAGACTGACCCTTTTATGCACACGCTCTTTAATGATAACATTAATATTTAATATGGCAATGACTAAGTAATGAGTCAGAAAAAAACTTTTAATGGAAAATAGAAAGAGCCAAAAGTTGCTATTTTATGTGCCGTCTAATATCTCATGACAGCAGAAAGCCTGATAATAGTGGCATATTTCAGCAAACAGAAGAAAGAAACATGACTTCATTTCTTGAAAGAAATTGAGGAAATAAAGAACAATTTGTCGGCCTGTCGAAAGCCGGCCTGCTGATAGAGACTGTGATAGAAGAACCTTGAAGAGCCAATCAGTCCTCTCTGTCCTGTTGAGCGTTTATGCTCTCACAGTGAAATCTCTTACACCCTTGTTTGTCCATTTTTCTCCACTTTCCTGCTCCCACTCCATTACTCTTCAGTCCTGTCTTTACCTCTTCACCTGCTGTTAACACCGTCTGCCATTTTTATTACTTACTCTCTCCTCACTTTGTCTATTTCAACTACTCGTCTCTACTTTTGTTCAGTCTGTGCTGCTACAATCCATCTTTCCTCCTCTCTTTCTACCCCCTCTATCTCCGTTTTCTCACGTCATCCCCTCTCATGTATGTCAGGGCATCGATCTGGACCCCTGCTCTGACGAGGGTGATGTTGCTCACACAAACGCCCCACATTTTCCTCTCCCTGATTCCCTACCTTCCACCTGAAAAAGCATCGATCTGCCTGCAGCCTCAGGCATCGGATGAGCCCTTTAAGTAGTCGGGCAGGAGATGATACAAAGAGCAGAGGCCAGGTGCTGCGTTTAAGATATGAATTCTTCCACAAGTCGTCTCCTTTGTGATTGAAATCAATGCATCAGTGCAGTGTATGTGTGTGTGTGCCTGATATACACATCAGTTAGCAGCTGGTGTAAATGTCAGGGTCATTCATTACAATGAGGTCAGTATGATTTTAGCCACCTGCCTGTTGCATTGTGGCCACTGACAAAGACGAATACCCTGATCGAGGAAGCTCCTCCATATCCTGAGCAGAGTTTTATATTTTGTGTGTGTGTGTTTAAATTTATATACAACTAATTTGCATCAAAACATAAATACATTTATATCAGCATAACAACAGGCAGTAAAAAATGACTGTTAGACAAAAAAAAATGTTCATATTTAATGTATGTGGTCGCCATTTGGGCTATGTAGCAGAACTGACGTTGCAGTGAATATCGTTACACATAAATGTAAGCTGTACGTATCTTTTATATCTATATTTTGGTGGTCAAATGTTATGTTATGTTATGTATGCTAATGCTCCGCCTGGTTGCAATTTGGCAAAGTTAAGAATTGATAAAATGTTACGACCATCATTTCTATTAAGTGAACAACAGCCGTACTTGAATTAAGACAACACTACCCTGCTGAAATTAATGCATTACTTCGCGAAGTACATAATGCACTACATAGAAGTGTACTAACAGAAGTATTCGAATTGAGACACATGCTAAGACATGCTAAACATTATACCTATATATCTGACAATGCTAACATGCTGAAGCCGGTGCAATGCTTTTGCTAACTAGCACAAAGTACAGCTGAGGGTGACTGAAGGTATTTCATTCTAAACCAAAGTATTACAAACACAAATCACAAAAAAGTCAACACTGTTTTGAGGAGACAAACCCTCAATCTCATGTGCTTGGTCGCCCTGTGCTCCTCTCTACATCTTTGATTTGGTACAGTGTCAGAGTGGCACACTTCCTGGATTAGAGCACAGCCATTGACCATAGTTCAGAAAAAGTGTGACATATATATATGAATATAATTCGTAGAGCCTGCAGTGTGTTGGTTGCACATGTGCGTAGTCTTTCTGCTGTGGTATCCGTCTGACATTTCTGCTCATATTGGAGTGTGTCATCAAAACTAATTGCACAGTGACATTTTAATGTGAAATCTGACGTACTTTAAGATCTACACTGATTCACTGTTGTATTGAAAATGTTGCTTCCGTAAAAGGCCAGAGTGGTCCCCATAAAATATTCTGTTTGTCTTTTTTTCCATTTTCCTTATTCCCCCCTGTGGTGAGAGGAGCCCGTCTTTTTCTGCCATAACTTCAAAGCTTGTTCCTCCTACCAAAATCAAACTTCATCTTCTTCCTGTTCCTGATGAGGATGACTCTCCTCTACTTTTCCTCTTCTAGGACAAGTATTTTTCCTTACAGTTTCTGTGAGTCACTGTCTACGCACTCGTTCTCTCTCCAGCATTAAAGCAGTGATCATGAATATTACTGAAACAGGTGCTTCGACCTTGTCTGTGTGTCATACTGAGAGCGAGTGCGATCACAGTGTCATTTATTTTCTCTGCAGTCTGGATAATGGAGGAGTAGCAGGGAAACACACACACACACACAGACACACACACACACACGTTTTTTTTTTTTTTTGTGAAGGTCTTTCACAACTCGCCGTAACATTGTGAGACGATAAACCTTCTGTTTCCGTCACGGTTTATCAGTTTCATAATCACATCACATCTCCCCAGCCACCACCCACCTGGCCAGCTACACGACCCCAACCTCCCCCCTTCTCCTCCTCCTCCTCTGCTGAGGGAGCTTTTGTATTTGCTGACACACACACTTACACATACTCAGACTCACGTAGCCTTTGTAATAATACCTTCGCCCCTGCATTACACATTATCCCATATCACAGTTTACCCACCCCCCTAAATGAGGCATAGCAAATTTCCACCAGGGAGCTGCAATATACAGTGTGTATGTGTGTGTGTGTGTACGCTTGTTTTGCTTGGTTGGTATTAAGGATTTGTGTGGGCTGTGCTCAGTAGCAGTATAGAGTAGTAGGTTCAATAATGATGATATATTAGATAATAGCCATCAGGTCATAATGTGTATTGAACCTGTGTTTCCTCATGAGCACATTCCTCTAATGCAGGAATGGAAGACACAAATGTGTTATATATATAGAAGCATGACTGAATTCACATTGTCCATTAAATAATTGCATTATTTGTTTTGTTTTCTAGTAATGTTTATCGGCTCCTGTGCTTCTCATTATTTTCATGCTTGATAGATTTCATAGTAAAAGGTCACAAGTCTGCGATGACTGCTTCTCCTGCAGGAGCATCTCTGGCCTTTGCACTCAGCTTTTCCCGAGAGAGACTGTGAGGATGATATGAAGTGAAACACAACAGTTTGGCTGGGTTGAGGTTTTAAAACCTTTAAGAGAGTGTGAAGTATTGGAAAATAAGTCTTTATGACACTGAGGACACTGAGACAATGTTGTCTTTAGATGTTTAACCACGTTAAACTTGCCAGGTTCTCTCCTCTTTCCCACAGTGGCTGATATGCTGTATCAGATAAGGACAGTTTACAGTAGATGGTGAATTTTCTCACTGACTCTCTGTAGTTTCTGTAGTTTGATAACTAGGTATGGCTAATCCCAAACTGTCATTCCCCTTCTCTTTAGTTGCAGGATAGATACCTATCATCACGGTCCTCAATGGAGGAAACTGTGTTATAGCACTGCGTCACCTTTAGCTATGGACACTGGATGCCTCCATTCAGTCTCAGAGGACAAAAGAAAGTGTCACCTTTATGTTTTGGAGAGTTTATATGTCTATTATTATTAATATAAAAAATGTCAATACATTTGACATGGCAGATAATTGTAGACTTCAGTACATATTTACATAGAAGGTGTTTGACTTGACTTGAAAGCATTGTGTGTTTCATTTGTTGAGATTATTTCTGGTATATTATGTTTTGACAAATATGGATAGGGTACCATGTTTCTGCTTGCTTTCCTTCTGTGTTGTAATGTAAGAAGTGTCTTCTAAGCCAATGTGAGCTGGGTGTATGACACCTCAATAAAAATATGCTTATTTGATTCAGTTTGTTTAAACAAAATTAAACATAGTTATCCAAATGTTTTTTTCTGGAAGAGCAGCAAAATAGTCCAAGCCAGAAAACCCATTGTTATGCTTGTATTTTAGTGATTTTATGTGGGTTTCTTATAGTATTCATTAGAAGAACCTGAAGAATAGTTAATCGGACAAGTAGTTTATGCTGTTTCCTAAAAATTACTGTATATCTACACCTCCAGCGTCACAAATGAAGCTAAATTAATAACATGAAACAAGATAATCTGTCCCTGCCTGACATCTGACGCAACACGTAGGTTACAATCACACCTACAGGCCATTTTAGAGTCTCCAATTAGTGTAACCTGTGTGTGTCTGTGGGAGGAAACCTGAGCAGCACTTAATGTACCCTCCTGGTTTGTACATTAAAACCATTTGAGACAAGCAGCCTGGAGTACTACCCTCTAGTGCTGTCTATATATAGGATAGGATGTGAAAATAAATGGTAGAAACAAGAAAACAAGCAGAGGAACCTTAAATTTGTGTTTCCTCTCAGTGCTTCTGGCTGCAGAGTTTTGGATCGATTGTAACATCAAACTCCAACTGCTGCCTGCTCGAAAATTAGTCCACTAATGAATGTAAACTCAATAAAGAAGAGAAATTAAATATTAACTTCCTTCTTGTTTGTTTATCACTCGATTTTTACATTTGCATTTTTACTCTGGACCAAAGGAACAAACATATTCTTGATTTGGTTTGAGACATGAGAACATGGGTGCTGCAATGCAGAATTACTGTAGAATAAAGTCTACAGTTTGAATCTTGCTGACCACCATGCTACTGCAAAATGTATTTGAGTGCATTGAGTGCAAACTTCTAGTTTAATTTAATCCTTAACACTGCTACTTGAGAGTTTATTAAGCAGCATTTCTGTTTTTCCAACCACTTAGCGTTTGCTCCCTCTGACATCTCAGCCTACAGTTTCTAAAGAGTGTCTTTCCTCTGAAAGTCCTCAGCTCGCAGCTCTGGAGAAGCTTGTTTTAATTGCAGCCTGTGAGTGTTACTATTTCTAGTGTCAGTTTTTTGGCTGGGTGCGCTCCCTCCCTCGGAGCGCTGTTTGCCAAAGCTCCTCCACCAAAATTTAAAAGTGTTTTGTAAGTTCCCCCAGCTTTTTGTATTCCCTTTGTTCTTCGTCAGCCATCTTTTTTCTTTGTTCCCTCTTTTATCTCTCACAGTTTTCTTTTCTCTTACATTTCCTGCACAATGTCCAAGCTGATGTAGTGTTATAGCCATTGAAGACCCGGCTTTATACTGCTGAATAATTACATCCCTCTTAAATTGAGGTTAACGGTCAAAGCCAAGGCCAAGGACGCCATACATAACGGAGGTCAAAGCTAGTAAGATAACTCATTCACGTAGGGATAAATCAGTTTAACTGCCCTCTGTCCTCTTGACTCCTGAACCAGCGGACAGCGAGAGGCGTGCAGTGTTAGTGCTCTGATCTAGATTGAAATGTCAAGTGTTGGGAGGCAGGGGGAGGTTTCAAAGTGACAGTAACACTCACAGTAACCCTGTTATGCTGTCTCGGAAGATGTTACAGGAGAAATAGAGGTTGTTAGAGAAAAGGAGGGGGTTGTTAGCAGAGACTTAATCAGGTACAACACCAACATCTGCTCTTGAGTGGTGCACAAAATAAGATATCATGTACTGTGTTTTACTTGCTGCAGAAACTATAAACACTAGTCTAAATGGATTTCTAAGGTTAAAAATGTGGATTATCATTTTCATGGCGCGACAGTGGTGAAATCCACTGAGAATACATTCAATTTCAGCTAAACCTCGGGCTCAAGAAAATAGATTTTCAGCTGTGGCATGATGAGATTTATAACAACCTTCAGTTTAATAACTATGGATTGTTTAAACGTGAACTCCTTTGACACTGTCGGACTCATGATGGACAAAATCAATGCAGCAGAACTACACATTCCTCTTTTTGTGGCCAAAACCTAGCCTAAATTACCCACAATGCAACGTGACCGCTGACAGTTCAGTTGGAGATCAGGGTCTTTTGTGCTACTGTATTTGTCCGTTACTGGGCAACAAGTCTTGCTGATTACCGGCTTTACTTTTTGTTTCTTTTGTGGACTAAAGAAAAAGTCTGAAAGTCCATAACAAGGATTTAAAATGCCAATTCTGATTCCAAAAATATTTGGATTTATCCTGGAGGACATGATTTCCAAAAAGAATTGGAAATGTAGGCTCGTTAGCTTTCCAGCTTTCTGTCAGTCCATCTCAGATGAGCTCGGGTCCAGAAAAGTTTCTGAATGTTGGCTGGCTTTCGCTAGTAGTAATATCCTTTACAGAATCATGTTGGTTTTCAATGCAGTTCCATCTGAGGGGTCGACGGTCACGTGCATTCAGTGATGGATTTCGACCTTGCCCTTTACATGCAGAGATTTCTTTGGATTCTCTGAATCTTTAAATGATATTACTGATGGTAGATGATAAAATCCATAAATTCCTTGCAACTGACAAACATTGTTCTTAAACTGTTGGACTATTTGCCCCTGCAGTTGTTCACAAAGTGGTGAACCTTGGCCCAGGTTTGCTTGTGAATGACTGAGCTTTTTGAGGATGACCTTTTGACACTATCACCTGTTACCAGTGAACCTGTTTACCAGTGAAATGTTCCAAACAGGTGATTCTTGAGCATTCACAACTTTCAACCTGTTACATAAATGTAGATTTACAAAAAAACAGTAGTAGTTTGAACAGTAAACATCTGGTTGTAGTAATACTTGTAAATGACTGTAGCAAATCTGTGCAACAACTGCCAGTATTGAAAGCTAGAGCAAGTGTGTTGTATCCAAACTTGTCACTCTCTCGTAGAGTTTAGTGATTAAACGTTATCTGTGCTGTCAGTTTGTCATTAGCTGAGTTCATACTGTATTTTGGCAGAAGAGAAAATATCAGGAATGTTTGAGGGATGAGCTCAGATTCTGTCTCTCCAAAACATCAGACAACAGGGCTCTAGACGATCAATAAGAGGAGCAAACACACAAAGGACTGGTAATATATTTACAGAGTGAGCAGAGGGAGACGGAGAGATACTGCGAGATGTAGAAAAAGATAAATGGCTGCAAGTTAGAGATTGGAAAGGCAGCAATTGACCCTGAGTTAAAGTGGAGGAAACAGAATCAGCTTGGTGTCTTGTCATTGTCATGGTACCCTGACATCAGTCTGACACACACACATTGTGTCGATATAATAACAGGACCTGTTTTATCAGTGTGAAAGATGGACTGCTGATTGTGACAATAAAGAAGAAACCTGAATGGTGCTGTGAGTGGATAAATGCTGCCGCTGCAGAACCAAAGCTGGTGTAGGATTGAAGTTTAATGTATAGGGAAGGATTGGCCAGGACCTATATCTTTTATTAAATCATAGTAATGTGCTGCTAAGTGATGATGTAGGTGCCATTGTGATCAGTTGACATTAAGTGAAATCAGATCTGGTGTGTTCACAAAGGCTGTCAAAATGATACAACAAAATACCAGTATACTGTATACAAGCTGGCGTGCACCACTGATATAATATTGAGCTTAAGGTGCAGAATTACACCAACATGTTCACATTTTTCCAAAAGATTGATCAGAGAATTAATACCTCATGCACAATACATGCACTAAATATGAAGCTATCACTAGCAGCTAACTTAGCTTAGCACAAAAACTGAAAATGGTGGGAAAGCTAGTGTGGCTCTGAACAAAGATAACAAAACACCATGTTCTGCCTCCCTTTGCTGTAATAGGTGCATCTGCTCACATGATATTTTTGACTGTTGTAGGTGACATGGAGTGTTGTGTTTGTTCAGCTAGAGAACTTTAGCTGCTTGGCTACCAGCTGGCTAATAACGTCCTGTTCTTATAGGTGTGTCACATTTATAGCTTCACACTTCATGCTAACACATGAGAAAGGGAAGATTGGCCTTTCCCACAAAATCTAACAGTGTAACCATCCTCTAGAAATGCACAGCTTCTTTACCCCAGTGTCTTTGACTGAAATTGGGAAGTGTTGAATGAGCTTGTGCCCGTCTGGTCAGCTCTGTTTCTCTGCGTTGTTTCAGTCATTCTGGTTTAATTTTGTCAAGGCAAACACACCAAAATTAAATTTGTTCCAAGCATACTGCCAGCTGTAGCAATAGTAATATTCAAAGCTCAAGTGGTTGAAGATGCATGCAGTGAATGCCTGTAACAGTGTCCTAGTTTTGAGTCATTTTGAGGGTCTTTTTGTTGCATATAAAGAATAAGTCTGGTGTTATTCTATAATTTATGTTATTAAAAAAGAAAATGAAAAGACTGAAACTAACAGCAAATTAGTCCATCTCTCAGTTGGTTCCTACAGACATAAACCTTTAAAAAGAGGTCATGTTGTTTAATTTTTTTGAATAGGCTTTTTTGAAAAAAGAAATGGTTCACTTTATGTTGTAGTCTTTACTTCTAACTCACAACTAAGTTTAAGTACAGGTCATAAATTCATGCATTTTAATAAATATCCTGATACAACATTTATTTTATCTTCTCTCTGCACTTTTTCAAGCTTCCACATTCCCTCCATTTTTCTTCCCTGGCTTGTAGCATATCTCGCTCTCTCTTTTTCCCTCCGCCACTTTGAAACAATCTGAAGCCGGCGAGAGGACCGACTGCACACATCGCCATAGCAACACAGTCTTAATGATGGCAACAAGCGTGACCTGAAGATTCCATTTGAGAGCGTCTGGGAGAAGGATGGGGTGTGAAGCCACAGCTCAATTGACTCTTCAGTTTTTGCCCTCTAATTTGCTTCCCTCTCACTTCTCCCTCTACTTATTCATCAGTGTCAGCACTCTTCCTCTTTTCAGGCAGCCAATAATGAGGCTGAATAGACACTTGATCAAGCAGGTTGGCCTCCTCTGTTTGGTAACCACGAGGGGGGAATCTAATCTAACTACTTAACACACATACATAACACACACACACACACACACACACACACACACACACACTCCACGCACAGCCCAAAACTAAGCTTGGGTTTTTATGTCATTATCTCGGTGAGGCCAGCACAACTGACCTCATCAGGTGAATTTGAGGTTACCAGAGGTTGCTATAGTTACACAGAAATGAGAAACACTTTTTCATAACCTTACACCTCTACGTGGACACAGAGATGAACATATAAAACAGTGTCATTAGGTTATATTGAATATATATATATATATATATATATATATATATATATATATATATATATATATATATATATACACACACACACACACACACACACACACACACACACACACACACACACACACACAGTATATTTATATATCTCTATACATAAGTACATCAGTTTTTACTGCCTATTGCTTTACTGGTTAGATGCTAAACTGCATGTCATACTTGTTCTTTGTGCAATGACAATAAAGTTGAATCTAATCTACTCTAATCTAATTAGACTAAAATTAAACCAATTAAAGCTCTACACAGGTAACATCTGTAACTGATTACATTTATGAAACAGCTCTCACTCTCCACACACACACACACAGAGAGAGAGCACTGCTTATTTATCTTGCCCTGAGGGCCTCAGCCCACCACTTCAGCCTCTGACCCTGACAAACTCAGTGTATGCTGCATACATTTTTCCACCGATTATTGACAAGAGACAGTTTTATTCAAATGTATACAGAGGAGATGCTGCTGCAAGTGTTTGTTTTAGAACTACTAGTAAAATAAACAATTTTTCATATTTACTTCTTTCTCTAGAATTTGATATCTCATGTGTCAAATACTAGATTTAATTGTCCGCTTCCTCTGTAGTCAACAAATTGGATTAGCTCCACTGTACATCCTCTGTGATAATTTTCCTACAGTATTTCATGTCTCTCTCTAACTGCTGCACACTTGTGCTTGTTATCAGTTACCTTTCTTTTTATACTTTATGTTATAATGGTCCCTACACATTACATAAATGCTTACCATGTGGTGTTTTATTGTACACAAACAAAGTCTGCATTCAGCGTTACTCACCAAAACACATTGTGTATAATCCTGACAAATGTGCTGAATACATTTACTTCCTCATAAATTTTTGTTGAATATTTAAAACAGTGCATTGTTTTACATCAATTTTTGCAGTCATCTTTTGTTGGTGCTTTGCATTGTTTCTCTGCATGTTGTCATCTGCATGCATACCATAGACAGGGGCACTACTAGTGGTCAAAAACTTATCTTTAAAAAACATCAAGAATACTTGCCTGAGCCAGGGATTTAAGATGCTGACCATGTAGTTCATACCCTCCTGGTTTGAGTTGGGTCATGGACCTTTGTTAGATATCATCCCTCCTTTCTCCAGGCATCTCTCTCTTTACCAAAAAAAAGAGAAACCTGCCTATTGTCCAGTCATCTTACATTCAAAAGAAGCTGTCTTTTTCAGCCAGATATAAAATGACAAAGTTATCAGTTAGCACTCTGCATGTCTACTGTTTTGTCCTGCTGAGCTGTTTGTACTACAAGCTGATGTTCATTGATACATCTGTTAAGCAGATTAAACGCTCATAGTGCTCTGCTGATCAGCATGTAATAGGTTCACTATCTCCACTGAGCTGTTATAGCTTTATATTATCACACAAGCTGGGCAGAGGATTTATCCCAGCTAGTGTTTGGTATGAGCTGCTGATTATTATTCACATGACATACACAGCGTGAATAAATTATGCCTTATTATAAAAGTGGCCCTCCATTTCTTTATTGTCTGTTTGTGTTTATGAGTTTTCAGCTCAGTCTGTTTGCTTTATAGGACTGTTTTTAATCTACAAAGTGTTTGCCATGAAGAGCATTCATTTAATGTGGATTTGTAGCACAGCTGTAGACAATATGATTATCTCATAATGTTTAAGCGTACTTCCTAAAAACATATCTTCAAAATATCTGTTTTAAAACCTGTTTTCTTCCTCATACTGTATAATCAAATTATCCACTGAGGTTCTGCCTGTAATTGGATGCAGATGTTTACTTTGGTTTTCACTTCAGAAGCGTGGCCCTCCTTATCGATTCATCTTTGTCATTTAGAGCAGCAGGTAACAAAGAAACAAACTCATTATAAAGAAATACTACAGGCTGTTCAGTTTGATTGACTTCAGCAACTTTAATGGATCATTTTGTGTGTGTCTGCTGTCTTGGCTTTAACATATGGAGACTTGGTTCTCTAATGGCATTAACATGATAAATTACTTTCTCACTTCTTTTGCAATGTGCTAAAAATGGAAATTAATGCTCCAGGGTGTCAGAGCACGTGTGTGAAATGTGTATGCCTTGTTCTTCTCTATATCCAGACTCAGATTTTTTTCTCTTCTCCCAGTAGTGAAAACTAAATAGATCGACAAGTCCCCTTATTTAACATGTATAAGCACTTTATGAACATCTAATAATAAGTGATTTATGACTTAAGCTTTTATTGTCGTTGTAAGCAGGTATAGGCAGATGACAAAGTATAATACAGTTGTAATAATATAATAAGCATCTTGATAGGAGAAGTACATTAATAAACACTTAATATGTCCTTATATGTGCTCACGACTGCATTGAAATGTGTTATAAATGTTGATATAGTGCTTATAAATGCTAAATAGGGCCGGTGCTTATAGATCCAGTAGCTCTCAGTTACATAGCTAATAATCTGCAGTCATTGTAACAAAGTGAAATAGTTTGTTGCATCAAATTGGACATTCTGCCTGTTTTGCCATTCTACATTTTGAGGCAATGGAAACAACAAGGAAGATGGATTGCATGTTGGAAATGTAATAATAATCTATTTTCCTCTGTTTCAATTTTCTATACAATTATAAAAGCAGAAGTTCATTAGACAAGCTTAGTCAAGTGAACCAAAGAAAATAATGTTTTGCTTCAATTCATTTTCTCTGTTGTGAATAGATTACATCATAAATAGGCTGCTTATATATCTCTATGTCGATTTCTTTGAAATTACAGAATAATAACAACATCCTTTATGGATACTTGAAGTCTCAGTTAATCTAAGAGGGTTGCAGATAATTATCCTGACCTACAATAACACTAGATAAAAGTGTCTTCACTGCCTTGTGTATAAAATATGATGAAACCTTCAGTTTCTCTGTTGCTGTAATTAGCAAGATAAAGGAAAGATGATTAAAAGGAAAAGTTGGTTGGCCCTTCAGTTTGTTATAAGCAACATGATGTGACACTCAGTGCTGCTGCCTTTTGAAGGATGCACTGGTGACACAAGCTATGTCTATACATGCACAAAGGTGGAAGATATGAGTGCAATACAATGTCATTTTGTTTTTCTATAAATTTGGCTACACTGGTAATATTCAAGAAAATCAGAGCAGAGAAACTCAAACTGAATAAATCATGCAACACCAGGCTCAGACTTTCTTTTTTCATAGCTTGTTTTATTAGATAGTCCAAAACCCAAAGATACTCAGTTTAGATAAAGTTCAACTTTATTGTCAACACTGCCATATATGCAAGATATACAGAGAGTTGAAATTTTGTAACAACAATAAACATATATGAACTGTCATATATGAAAAAGATAAGCAGCAAATCCTCCAATTTGAGAATCAGGAACCAGCAAATGTTTGAAATGTTGTGCTTGAAAATTGTAGGTTTCTTGTTAATTGATTAATTAATTGATTTGTCGTTGCAGTTGTAGTCGTTACTGTTATCCCTGTCTCCCCCCTCTCTTAGACAGCATATCTCTACTTCATTGCACAGCCGACTTGGAAAATGATTCATTTATTTTTATTTTTACATAAAAAAATTTTTTTATGTGTATTTATTTTTTCCTCCTCAGGATGGGTCTGACCTCCAAAAAGACGTTTTTTCCTCATTTATTTGAGCTGCTTTATATTGAGCAAACTAGATACTAGATTGCTGTGTTGTGGGACTCTCTTGGACAAGAACCGTTTAGAAAGTTGTCAGTAGTCAGAGATTTTTCTGATTTGATTAGTAATCGTTGAAATCTGCCAAACTTCACATACTGATAAGATATTTAAGCTGGTAACAACACATTCTTCGTGTTGTAGCCAGAATGTTCTGCTATTCATCTTCGTTTTCACTCGTTCGTGGTCACCAAAATAGCAAATCTTTCTTGTCAACACCCACATGTAGCCATCTACCCACATGAGTTTCATCTTTATGTCTCTATATATTGTAAAGAGTGTATGTTTGAGGGTGTGGGCCTGAGAGAAGTGAAGGATGCTGGTACTTTATACAAAAGACATAAAGAAGGACACAATGTGCTGCTGTCCACTGAAACTGATGAATTGTTTGTTCCTGTTGTGAGACACTAAGAGTCAATTCATTTCTCCTCTCCTCTCCTCTCTTCAGAAACTAAGGCTGAGCTGGAGGATCTTATGGCAGACATCAAGAAGTTGGCCAACAAAATACGCTCCAAATTAAAGAGTGAGTACAGTTTTCTCCTGCTAGAGCTGCAACTATGTTTCTGTGTTAGTCATCAATCAAGCCCTTTGCTTGTTTGTATTTAAATAATTAATTCTTAATTGCTAAAAAAAGGACTTTACATTTCTTATGAAACAAGAAAAACAAGCTAATCTGTGTTTGATGATGCAATTAGCAAGTGTTTTACTTAATAATTTACTGTTAGTATTCATTTTGTGCTCTTTCTGCTCAGTATGAGGGTTTTTTTTAAAGTCTGTTAGAGCTGAAACAATTAGTTAATTAACTGATTAGTCAATTGACAGAAAATTAAAGGTCCAGTCAGTGTGTAAGATGTTGGGGGGTCGATTTACAAAATCTTTTCATCACCTGAAAATAATAATTGTTGTTTTTGTTACTTTAAACAGAACTTTTATATCTATAGAGACGTTGCAGGTCCTCTTTCACAGAGTGCACCATGTTGCGCTGCCATGTTTCTACAGTAATTTGTCTACAGCCACCCAAATGCTGACTCTAAATAGGGCCTTTCATGTTTTTCGTGCGTATCACGGCAATCATAGATTCTCCTTCACACTTGGATGGAGAGGGTGAGCCGAGGGTGGTGCCACTAAATTCTACACACTGGTCCTTTAATCAGCAACTTTCCGGTCATTTTTCAGGCAAATATGCTAAAGAAACAAAGATTCACTATTTACTGACTTAAAGATTAATCAAAGAAGTAAATAATCATCTGTATTACATTATTATGACTGTAATATAAACTATATCCGTAACCAGTAAGTGCAGCTGTTTATCTTTGATGTGATGTGATGGACGGGTGCTTTCTCAGGAGAGGTGAGGCATAAAGAGACAGTGACCTGTACAGCACTTGGCAGCTAACAGACAACTCAGTTTACACTCTGAGATTTTGCACTGCAGTGGGCAGAGTGATTACTGTCACTCACAGAGGTGTAACTGTCATCTCATATAAGTTTTATTCACAACTGACTAATGTCACAGTAACATATTGTGTGCAGGCATCCTGGATCACACACCAACATGTATTATTTACCCCTGATTGTTTTTATGTATGTATTTTCTCATATTCTTTTGTTGCTACTGAAATCTTGTTTCTCCCACCAACAACTACGATATAAAACACTGTCGTGTGCCTCCCTACAGGACTCAGGTGTCAGAGAACAGAGGTCAGAGATAAAATATCCCTTTATAGCATCTTTCAGGAAAGTAGAGCACAACTTGCAGAGAACTAGCAGATAATAGCCTCTATCCCTCATCCAACGCCCTGCAGATACACAAACACACGTATACACACAGTGTCGTGTACAATGATACACACACTTTACAAGTGCTATCAGGCAGAACAGGTTCTGCATCACAGGCCTTTAACTGTGTCACTCCAGTTCACATTGGTTGTTGCCACAGGATACCTTTGTGCAACTGTGTGTGTGCCCGCCTATGTTTGTTTGTCTGTGTGTGTGTGTGTGTGTGTGTGTGTGTGTGTGTGTGTGTGTGTGTGTGTGTGTGTGTGTGTGTGTGTGTTTGGTTGGCCTGTAAATGACATCTTTGTCAAACAGCACCCAAGAAAACACTGACATAATTTACTGTACCTATCGCTTTGCAATTCCCAAGCAATCTAATAGATTCGGTCAGTTAATTTATTTAAAAACAGAAGAAGAATGATTTAAGTATTGATCATTTGGACTGGAATTATATCTAAATTAATATTTATTTTCTGGCAACTACTGGAATTTTTATATTTAATGATTTAAAGATCTTTTTGTGTCAGACTTCTCTTTTGAAGTCAGAGTTTCAGTTTCAGACATGTGTTTATTAGTGTAATTGACTGCTTCAGTTGTGTGAGTTTTAGTCGCAGTAGTCGAAGTAAAGAAAGACCTCTAAAACCTTTCAGGATTTCAGGGGTCATAATTCTTAAGCCAAGCAAGTGAGTCTGTCTGTGACCCGTAAAATAGGATTGGACCACTTGTGAATTTTGTCCTGTTCAGTGGGTTTTAAAAAAAACTTAGGTTGTAGCTGAAGACACAGATTCAATAAGGACAAGGACTCTATTCAGATTTTGACACCGTATTGAAGCCACAAATCCACATTGTCTTAAAATGAATGATATTACAAAACAGAAACCAGTGTCTTTTTCAGTGCACAATCAAAAAATAATGTATGCTTTGTCTTTTTTTTAGGCTAATGCCATGTAGGAATGCTCATGGATTTGTGTTGTTTCTGATGTTCAAACATGCAGATTGCTTACCTTACATGCCTTATTAACTGTGATATTCTGTTAAGTAAGTGAACCTGTTCACCCTGTTGGCTCAAGCTGTTAGCATAAATATAGACGCTTACAGCACGTACAATAAAAGCAACCGCAGGTCCTTGAATGTGCAAGAGCTTTTACAGCGATCTCATCCATGTTTAAATGACAGAAAAACAGAAAAAAAAATGTAACTAAGTAAGCTCTTACTTCTCTGTATAATTCAGTATGATTGACTACGGTACATGGTCTCTTTAATTTATGTTATTATGCTTGGCGGTGGTTCCTCTACAATGACTTCCTGAGGTGTGACTGTGAGGGAGAAGTAAGGAAAGTGCTTATTATGGGCAAAAAATATGAAGAAGAAAGATAAGAGCAGAGTTATCCCAGTGATGTATACATTGATCATTTTTCTAGGAGTCAGGCCTCTGCCACACTTCCAGTTATTACTTGTCTATCTGAGAAACTGATTTGATGTGTGATTAGTTAATATTTGCGTCAGACTGTAGCTCAAACACGTAAGGCACTCTTGGTATAAGAGGTGGATGATCCATCGCTCAGTGCGTCTAACAACTTGGTTAAGAAATCTTGACGACTACTGCCCAGATTAAAATCAAGTTTGTTGTGAATATTAATTTCCTCTAGAAGATTATTGGTGATGATTTTGACCACAAGCTGTTTCTCTCACAGAACCATCCATTCAGTCTTTCTTTTGACCAGCACTCAAAATCAAATGGCTGGATTTCTATGAAGTCTTCTGTGGATTTTCGTGACATTGAATCTTTGTGTATCTGATGACCCCCCCTGATCTTTCTTCTTACAACTACCCCTCAGGTCAAAATGTCAGCTTTGCACACAAAGTACAGTTCTGTATCTCATAATCTGTTTGGTGGATTGCCATGAAGTTTTCTGAGTACGTTTCTGCTCTCATGATCATCTCATCTTTCCTCTGGTGCACGTGTGCCAACATCAGATTCAGACTTTTAGCACCACTACAACCATCAGTTGTTACATCTGACACTTTATTTTTTGTGGTGTAGTGAACCTCTAAAGACAGTCGACGACACTGTGGTCTTTATTTTTGTTCGTTTTCAAGAGGAGCACTCATCCTCTAACTGATTGTGTATTTTTTGTGTCTCTTCTCAGGTATCCAACAAACCATTGAGCAAGAAGAAGGCCAGAACAGGTCATCAGCTGACCTGAGGATACGCAAGACACAGGTACAGCTCAGGAGAGAGAGCAGCTGTGTCCCAACTGCATAGTGCATACTAATTTTTTTACAGTATGTATCATACTATTGTGAAAGTATACAGTTTTTGCAGTTAGTATAATGTCGCATTCACATGGATTCAGGCAGATGGCAGATGGACAGCACCTTCTGGACAGCATGAGAAAAACAAACAAACACTCGGCATGGCAGGATGGAAAAACAAAACACACACACACGATGATACGTTACTATGGTGATTTCGTATGTTTACAAAGTATGGAATAAAATATCTGAAATTATTTTGTGTCTATTATTTAAATGAATGAATTAATTATTAGCTTCTCATTGTCCAGGTCCGCAATGTTTTATCCTTGTGTGATGGAGCTACATAACATCTGGTTGTAAATTTCATCGCAGAAGACAGCAAAAAACTCTGTCATTCTGCTCTTGTCCACTAAAATGACATCTGGTTTGCTGTCTAAATCCATGTGAATGTAGCATTACACATAACCCACTATTGTGTACTAACAGTAACTTATACAATATATGTACCAATGAACATCAGTCTGTCCACTGTCAGTTAAACTTAAGAAAGAGCAAAATGTTTCTACTCCCTGCAAATCATTTAAAGGTTTGCGGAAGTGAGCAGCTCCTCTATTTTCCTCAGTGCAGAGAATTATGGGACAAAAGTATCCATCAACGGCACATTTAGGCATCCAGCGTTTTTTAGTCTTCTTACTGACTGCTTTGACTGTGCTTCATTTTATCACTTTTTTAGTGTGAACATGCTACTTAGAATTAGTATGTAGTATAGAATGGATACACAGCCACACCACCTGTCAATGGATGTTTGCGCCTGTTCATTTACCATTTAAATGAATAATTAAGTTGGTGTTCACTGCTGGCATTGAGCAGGTTTAAAGTGCTTTGTTGTTCCTCACTTTATCTCCAGCACTCCACACTGTCCCGTAAGTTTGTCGAGGTGATGTCAGAATACAACACCACCCAGTCGGACTACAGGGAGCGCTGCAAGGGACGCATTCAGAGACAGCTGGAGATCAGTGAGTAGACCTGGGAGACTAAACTCTTCATACTGACTGCTGCTTGATTTACTGTAACACATCTGCATCTCTTCTCAGTCACGTAATGTTTGTTTATTTTGCAGTCTTTTCTTAAACGCTGTTGAAGCTTTAGAGATTCACGAGCACGTCTGTGCAGATTGAGTGAGCTCACTTGTCGTAAGTCAGACTACTAGACGGTCATCTCTTGACATGTCTTTGCCACTTCACATCACACACTACACACTACACCTGTTTTTTATGGTGGTGTAGAATGAGCTGGGAGAGGAATAAATAGTATTGGGAAAGACGGATCGACATCAAGTTTGGAGAACATTGGCACACAATAATTCTGACATCCTAATCTTTGTGTTTGAGTGTCATCTTGTGCCACAGATACCACACTGTCTACCAGAAAGTCACACTACAGGTGTTTAATCGACCACCCACGTGTTTGAGATCAGTCTAATACCCTGTAGTCTGATCCCACCTTTGGGGGGCATATGATGTGGAAAATGTACTGTCCAAAACAGCTGTTCATTCTTTCCTCATTTCAAAGAATCTGAATCAGGTTTATTGCCAAGTAGGTTTTCACATACAAGGAATTTGCTTCGGTGAATTGCTGCATAACAGTAATAAGCAGAAACATAGTACAAGAAAATATAAATAAAGACAAGAAGAAGATGAAATAAAGTACTGCAAGTCAAGAAAAATATTGTAAAGACTGTATGTACAATAGTTACTTAAATGAAAGAATTCCACAGGAATGTCCAAAATTTGGTTCAGGGAATGTGCAAAGTATGAAGCATAAAGAATATTTACAATGTACAATAGAGGTCCGTACTTTATCGCCTCCAACCAGAAAGCCAAATGAAGTGACTCCTGCTGGAAGGAGCGTAGATCAGTTTCAGTGGACCTTACTCGTGTTTTTTGGTCTTGTCCTTATGCTGTCCTTGTCCAGGATCTGAATTTTACCTTTTTGTACCTTGGAAATATTCCTAAAGACTTCTGTAAAAGCGACACATACCTTTTGAAGATCTTTATGACCTCAAGTAAAAAAAAAAAAGAATTACAAAATGCTTCCTTCAGAGGAACCCTCCCATTCTCATTCACCTTCTTATTAACATAATAACTCTATTCGGTCAGTGGAGAAAATGACTTGAAATGGGATAAATACTTGGGGAAATGTGGTTGTTTTAATCATCACTTTTAACATTTTTTCTTATTTTCTTTGTCTGAACCATTTATATGCATTATGAAACTAAATAGTAAGCATGACAAAGAAATTACGTTTCCCTACATGTCTTTTATCCTAAGCATCATCCTCCTCCTGTCATAAATGCTAGTTTCATCTTAATTAGGCTAAATATAGTCTGCTCCCACATTCTCCCTCTCTTTATAAAGTGTCAAAATCATTTTACACCTGCACAGTATCAGTATCACCTAGTTATGCAAGACCATTACTACATCTCCATACTCTTATGAAAGTGTGAGGATTTCACGTAAAGTTGTGCCACACTTATTGACGTATGAGTCACTCGGTGAAATTCATGTGATGAGAAGTGTCTCATGGTTGCTGAAGCAGGCTGTTCACTCATCTTTATCTTTGAAGACTTTTCTTTGTGAATTCTGGCAGGAGAAAACTTCATCACTGCAACGTCCTGCTAGAACCATAACCACTGTCCACACATTACAAGTAATAGATGATGATAGTTAGCCATCTACACTGGGATGTGTGCACTTCTATTTATAAAACATTTAACACTCACACAATTAGATTAAGTGGATTATTTTCTTCTTTATTCACTTTACTTATCCACTTATCCACTGTCTGTTACATTTATTATTCATGAAAAAAGAGGCTTTAACCTGGTGGTTGGAAATTAATTAACCTCAGCTCCTCTCCCAAGGGCAACTTTGTCTCTCAGTCAGGGAAAACACAGAACACAGACTTAAACATAACTTAATAAATACGAACAACTCTAAAAACCTTCCACAAAAACTTGTATAAAACAATGTACACCAGTGACAGCATATCATAAAGCCCAGAGTACATACAGCCATTATCATCCCACCCAATCATCTCATCCAAGGCACTTGAGTACATAAAATCTGTCCTTTATTCATCGTTGTTTGCAGAGAGTCTTCAGTTTATCCCCTCCATATTTTTTTTATTTTGAATTTGTCTGGTGTAGTGTACCAAAACAACCACCCTCACACTTTCTAAAACACATACATCACCAACACCCACACCCTTATTCGTGCACATGGCAGGTTGCTGCAGCTCCGATCCGAGCTCGTCTTACTCGTGTCACACTGTATGCGTGATGTGATTTGACAGGTACTAGCGGCAGGCCCTGGGCACGGCCTCTGCTACGGCATCCTGGCAGGCTGCGTGGTGCCAGCTGCCCCACAACAGTCATTGTGATACAGTCACCTTATACACAAAGGCGCACACACACACACACACATATGCATGCATGCAGAGAAGAACACTATGACTCATTTAGTGGTAATAGCAGAGGAGAGCAGGAGCAGTTATGTTGCAGGGCACTTGGCATAGACGTAATTTCCTCTGGACATCTGTCAGTTTAGAGCAGACACATGCAGCAGGTCTGTATGTGTGGGCACCGCCCTGTATATGTGATCCAGTAAAAAGAACAGCAGTGACAACACACAGCACTTTTATGGGGTTAATCAAAGGACAGACACTCCTCATGGAATAAAAACGCACACCTGACTCAGTTTTTCCTTGAGCTCCTCCAGATCCATTTGGATTTGATTTTGTCAGCTGGTGGAGTCACAGGAGGCCTTATAGCTGATATCACCTGTTGTCAAGGAAGAGATTAGACATGCAGGGAGAGTGCAGAGATGGAATGAGAGCACAGAGGAAAGGGGAAATTATGAGGCAAAGAAAGAAATGCAGTTTTTGGTTTTGGATGAAACAAGATCACGAGTCTCCAGTAAAGATTTTTCCCTTCAGAATCCATTTGGTCTCTATTTGAATCTAAAACAGTGTAGTACCTTTAGAGTAATATGGCAAGAGAGCCGTGTTTCTGTTGTGCCAACCCTTTAACTTGTTTATGTGTGAATCAATAAGAGTGTGTCACACACAGAGGGAAACCTAGTCTGGTCTGTCAGACTGAGTATTGATGTTTCCTCTGCTGCCTCTCTCTTTTCCTGTTCGCCTCTGGATACAGACATGAAAAGAAACACTGCAACACACTGTAAACATGTAATTGTCTAGACAACAGCATTTTGGCCCCTATTTGCATAATCATTAGTGCCACAATAAACAGAAGTCCAAATGTATTTGCATCAATCTTCACAAGACTTTATATCAATATTATTTTGGATTTCTTCTGTGTACATAAAATGGTTGCACTTGTTTGTAGCTGCAAGTTAAAAAAAATTCAGGATACTGCTGATATTTCTGTCATGCCTTTCTATTTCTGCAGAACTGTCACAGTTTGGATAACTTTGATCTCTCCCTTCTCACTAATAACCCATGATTTCTTTGAAATTGTTTCCACAATGAGCGGCTGAGGTATAGAAAAGAAAAAAAGTTAGAAACTGAGCTGTCTGATATCAGCTCACTGGAATTGTTTGGAGTTTGACATATTGGGAAATATATTTATTTAGCTATTTTTCATGTTTGTATGGTAAATATAAGGCTGTAGCCAGGAGGTGATTATCTTAGCTTAGCATAAAGACTGGAAACAAGGGGAAACAGCTAGCCTGACTCCATCCAAAGGTTACAAAAACAGTTTATCAGCGTCTCTATAGCTCAATAATTAACATGTTATATCTTGTTTGTTTGATCCATACAAAAATCAAAGTGTGTAAATGTCGTGTTGTGTCTCGTTTGTTTACTGTGGGAAAACATGGTGTGATTTCGATGGGGGTTATATGCTGGACTATTTCATGGCTGCAACATGACATTTGTATACTTTGATTTGTGTATGATCAAACATACAAGATAACATGTTAATTAGAGAGCCAAAAGGTCAAATTATTCCTTTAAAGAGACATATCCTCCATGTTCTTCCATGACTTATTGGGGCCATTCCCGGCCAAGCCGGTCGTTTTGATACCTTTTTTGTGTCTGTGCGACCAAAACTGCAGGAAGGGTAGCATGCCGAAATTCCTGGGATACGTAAGAATAATTAAGTATGGGGAATAGTATATAGTGCACCTTGCAGGCACACTCAATAAATATTGTTGTTGTTGTTTAAATATTTTTGCATGATTGAAACACTACAGTCATATTTCAAGGCCAGTCTGTTGCATTTTAGTTTATCACTGATGAAGAATGCAGAGTGTCACACATTCATTTGCTTCCATAAGCAGTCAGGCAGGCTCAGCAGGATGGAGGGGATGCTGGTCACAGGCGTCGCAGGGCCTCTTTGACATTTGATTATGTTTTATTTCCCCCGCGGACCCACACCTCACTCACAATACCAGGGGAAAAAAGACAGATGTACACCAACACATCTCTCCCAGCATAGCAAACAGATTGACCTATATGTGTGCAGATGAGCTATACATGCTTTTCTCATTCCTTTGCAGGTGAGATTGCAATGAACAGATGCATAACAAGCACTCACTCTGCATGCATGTGGTTTGCCTTTTCACTCCGGTCCTCGGGGGTCTCACTTCATATGTGTTACATAACAATGGAAATAAAATAATACCGTTACTGGTAGCAACATAGTATGAATGATTTAATAGACCATAAATGCTACGGGTGAAGTGAGACTTCTTGGCTTCATATTGGGCTTCTCGGGGTTTGCGTCTCCATGGTAACAAATAAGAGCCTCCCTCGGAGCCTGTCAGGGCTTTAAAAAAGCCAATGAGGAGTGTGTGTGTATGTGTGTGTGTGTGTGTGTGTGTAGGAAGTGAGATAAATAGGGTAGGGTAGCACCAGAGTGCCTTTGTTTTTTTTTCTTCATAATTATCTATGACTCATTGTCGCTCCTCTCTGTCCTTCAACTCTAACTCTGACCCTCTATAAATATTGTAGCTTTAGCCCTAATGATCGAGAGATTATTTAATATCAGAGAGGCCTGGAGGGTAGGGAATCGATCACAGAGATGTGTTGAATGTGATCTCTCATTCCTCTTTGTCTCATTTGTCAAACTGCAAAATGTCATTGCTGAACATGAGTAGATTTTTAAGCACGGTAATGAAACAGCGGGACCGCTTGACCACATCTAAATGAAATTCATTGGTTTGATACAGATATGACGTCTGGATTATACACGATATCTCATGTTTATGAGACACGAAATGAACAAAAGTGCACATGGCCGTACGTCCATGCACTGGTCAGAGACCAGCTTCATCTGTATTCTGTTCATGAAGGCAATCATTGCCTCTGACTCACAACCATCATCACTCACCATCAACCTACCTGCTCTGCCACTGAGGCCCCCCCACACCGACCACCAGTCTTCATCACACATATAAACATACACACTCTGATTAGGTCATGAATAGAGGTTTTGTAGTGTAGGGAATGGAAATCATGGAGCATTATGGGGTGGGGCCGCCGTTTTTGGAGGATAGCATACAGCTACCATTGACTGTCTATGGTAGCTACGATAAGTTTAGCTGCAACTGCTCATTTGTCATCTGTACGCTGCACAATTAAATCATTTTATCTCCATTCATATTATTGAAGGGCTAAATCAAAAGTTAGTCCCTTCTCCAACACTGAACCCAGTTCTTTTTATACATCCATGGTTGGTACAACCTGTTGATGTTGTTGCATTAACATTCCCTGTTGGAGAGAAAAAGCAGAGTGATATCTGATAAAGCTATATGATAGTAGAAGATTGATACCACTTAATGTCTTTAAGGTGAATATGAAGCAACAACCATCAGCATCGCTTAGCCGTATTAACCGAGTAACTGTTTGCCGCTGTTTGCACTCTACAACCAGATTTCCCAAAACGTCAAACTACGTCACTCATAAATTCTCTCTCCTGAAGAGTTGAGTGGTCTTGAATCTATTTTACTAGATGTCACTAGCAGTAACTCATATGCAAGCTAACTTTTGCTTCTACAGTAGTTTTTTATCTTCACATTATTATTATTATTAAAATTATTATTATTATTATTATTATTATTATTATTATTATATTTCTCATCATTTATATCTTCTCATTTTTCTCAGAAAAAATGAAGTACTAGATAACACTTTATTTGGATAGTCTATCTATAGATAGTTTATAGAGTTATTGATATATTTCAACAGCTTATTAATTATGATCCACCAGTTAAACTGTGGTTAAGGTTTGGTTAGGCTTAGGCACAAAAAACATCTTGGTTAGGGTATGTTCATGAATTGTAACGTCTGTACACTGCAACAAAAGTTTAATAATGACAACATTTCAGTCCCACTTGATCTTCATCAGGTCACAATGTAACTACAATGTAACTGGACCACACCCATATTTCTACAATACCCACAACATTAGGATGACAAGCTTCGTGCTGGCAGGTGTGGTTAATCATCCCAACCAGGTTGATAAACATCCAGAAACAAGGTAGATAGAAAGAGATACAGAGATAAATAATACAAAAGCTGTAGTTCAAAATATCAATATACACATTATATCAGATACATCATCACATATATCAAAATCTACATTATCTACATTCAAAATATATTGTATATCTCAGGGATCCCTGATGAAGAGAAGGCGATTTACTTGCAGTCCCAAACATCCTGACAAAGATCCAACTGGGATAGAAACTTTGTCATAAAACTTTAGTGGCATGGATCTATGCACAGGCATTACTGTGTATGTTGCATGTTCATGAACAAGTTTAGAAATGTATTTTCTCCTCTGTGGTTGAACTGTGGTATGTTTTCTTCTTGTTGACTATTTATACAGTATGATTAGATAACATTAGTATAATCAATATACCATAGCCAACTGAGAGAAGTACTGTACACCATGTAAGGTGGGAATGCAGGGTGTCTCCATGGGGAAAAGATAGCACATACTATACTGTTTCTATCCCCACAAGGGATTTAAAATGTGCAAAGGGAAGATTGGAGACGATGCTGACTGTGACTTACAGCATCAGTGGAGCAGAAATGGAGCCCAAGAGGAGCAGCTCTGCAGGCGAAGTCAGCACTCATACATGAGAATATTAATGTAGGTGTAGTAAGAAGTAAGGTGTAGGGGAATGTTTAGGAAGTAGGATAACTCTGTTGGGGAAAATGAAGATGGATGAGGAGCAAGCACATCAGCAGGAAGAATCAGTGGGATGTGCTGTTGTACAAGCAGTGTTAGCAGATAGAGAGATAGGAAGTTTGTCGGGGGGAGATGGAGTATTGAGGCAAACTTGGTGGTGAATAAGTGGGTGATGTCACTAACTTTCCTTTGCTCTGCATACTTAAGGTAGCTACACAGGATTACATGGCCTGTTTACTCATGTTTTGCCTCTCCTGATAATTGGAAATGTCAAATAGATGATCTGTAAGCATGAGATTCAATCTTAACTCCTACAAATGATGTGCAGATTGGGCCAAGCTGCTCTGATCAAACATGACTGATATCTCTGACTCAATATTACTACATGACCAGTCCTCCTAAATTCAGTGCCATACCAGTCATGTCTTTTTAAAGTGACATAGAAACTGGTATTTCTGTGACTAAGCGTCACCAGTTTCAGAGTTTAATACCACTATCATAAATATGGACAGTTGCACGCATGTATTTGTTATGATTACATAACTTATGATTAAAAACTAACGAGTCAAGTGCAACAACTCAAGCATAGCAGCCAGCTAATATTACTTACTAGTCCAACAGCAAGAAGCTCATCGTCTTTCAGCTTTTTATTTCACAAAGCTCTCGCCAATGACTAAAATTCAGTCCCAGATTTACTCTTGTCCAGCAGCCTCTTGCTCGGTCACTCGCTGCTTTTTGCCATCATGCCCATAGAGCCTGCTGAGCATTATGTGCTTACCCAGCTCAGGTTCTGGCACACCACTGGCTCTGTTCCCCATTGGCATTCCGGTGCCCCGGGCCTGAAAACCTCCTCTTCTTCCCGGTGGTCCAGAATGCCTGTGGTACAAACACTAACACTCCCTTGGTGCTCTGAGCTCATAGTCCAGGCATCTTGGCTTACAAACATTACATGTCAGTGTAGAAACACAATGTTACACAATGTTGCTTTAAAAGGCAAGGAAATCAAACTTGTAGTTTTTAAAGACAGACATAGGAACTGTTTGAAAAGAGAATGTAAAACAGGCAAAGTATACATCGATCCTTCATCTAACAGTATTAGAGGTTAATGACACTTGTGTCATGCACAGGATGAAAGAGGTAATGCACAAATGCTACAATGCTGCAGGTTATTATGAGCAGTTCTGGCTATATTCCCATTACAGCTTAAAAACAGATCAAAGTCCACCATAACAAATATGAAGAGACACAAAGGAGGAAACCTCAAAGCTCAACTATTGATTATCATCATATTTGTTGGACAAGTAGCTGGATGTAGAAGGGGAAAACATGCCTGACTGGCCAATATGAAAGGGGCAGGGTTAAGTCATTGTTTGATGTCTGAACTGCAAGTGTTGGCACAGGAGAGTGTTTATATGACTGTGGCGTTGTCTGGAGGTTAGTGGTTGAGGGACAGTGCAATGTCTAACTGAGCCTTGTGCTTTTAAAATTCACAAACACACTTAATTGTGTCACATTCAGATCATCTGAAGGTAAAAGTTAAGGCTGTCTGCTGTCCAGAGCTATCACGATATAATAGCTGTTTTTGTATGACTGCATCTGTTTTTGACTCTGAGATGTTCAGCCTAAATTGTGGCACACAGGACTTTCTGTTCTGAGAGAAAGAAATGGAAGAATAAAGAGTTTAAAATTCAGTATAGACAGATGGAGAGAGGCACTCAGTTTATATTTAAATGCATCCTCAGACAGACATGATGGAGTAAAGGAGTTTTATTAGTGTTCCCTAATGTGGTCTTTATCTACTGTAGTTTGAAGAACCTTTTAATCAACCACATGATTACACTTTACAATTACACTTACACTTGTTAAACTTTCTGTAATAGTCACACACTCAAGTCTCAAACATGATAGCTGTTATAGATGTTTATGGGTTTGTGTTTGCTCTTCCAGCTGGGAGAAACACAACAAATGAGGAGCTGGAGAGCATGTTGGAGAGTGACAACCCGGCTATCTTTACCTCGGGGGTAAGTGATACAACAAATGCAACACGAATGCACATACAGCATGTAATTTATTAATTAATTAAACTCTGTCCTTATGTGTCAGATCATTATGGACAACATCACCGAGCAAGCTATGAATGAGATCGAGACGCGGCACACTGAGATTATCAAGCTGGAAAACAGCATCAGAGAGCTTCACGACATGTTCATGGACATGGCCATGCTAGTGGAGAACCAGGTGAAAACACTGATCCTCTCTCAGTACCTGCAGCTTTGTGGTTTGAGGTTCAGCCAAATGCATGTGAAAGCAAACCTGCAGATGCTAAGTCTACCAGTTGTCAGTGGTTTAAAAGGGTGCTCCGGCTTATGTAAAAGTTAAACACCACACTATGTTCACAATGATAAAACCATTAACCAGCTCAGCCTGCTGCTTCTCCCTATCATTAAAATAACTCCACTTCAGACAGACGGTAACTGGCAGTCTTTTAATTTAGTTGTAGCGTGTATTAGTATAGATATCGGCCTTACTGTGCCAACAGAGTTGGATGGAGGTTATGTTTTCAGCTCCATCTGGTTGTCTGTTTGCAAAATATCTCAGTAAATTTAAACAGACTTTGGGGCACAGATAATTATTGGCTCAAGGATCAGTTGATTAGAATTTGGTGATTATTTGTATTTGGGATTTCTGCCATTAGACCATTTTTTTTTACATAATTATCATGCTGCATTCATGAGCTGGCAGGAAAATCTGACACCAGGGACTTTCAAGCTGGCAGCTAAACAGTGTTGCATTAATTTTCTGTTTTGTAAGAGCATTAAATCATAAACAAACCTTCATTTTTACATTAGCTTTGGCTTTTTAAGTTGAGAATTGTTCAGGATTAGTTGAGGTTTGTCGTTTCTCTGTGGTAGAAAATCTATTCTTATGTGAACATTGTTCTCAGGAACTTGCATCATCCAGTGAGCAACGAACATGCCTTCGCTGACAATATGTAGTTCCCTTTATAAAGCCTCTTCAAAGCCGCATACATAAGTTATCCTCAAGTGTAAGAGTTTCCTTAGCTCTTCTTAGTAAAGAGCTTTAGGTAAATCTGTAGGCATTGCCTGTATGTGCGACTACATGAGTGTGTGGGCTGAACCCCCACAGATTAACTGTTACCCTCATCAGAAATACTCTGAATTATGCAAAAGGGAGCATGAATAAGAAAATATGAAAGTAAATTGTTGCATGTGAGTGATATGAATTGCAATGAGAGCACAATGCAATAGCAGGGTTCCCCTCATAATTTTGGTGCGGGAGTGATAATTGTTTAAATGTCAAATAACTCAGTATTATGTGTGTTTGTGTGTATAATCTATTCTCCTGTCATGCACATGAATGCTCTAAATGTAAATAATTTAATGAACTAACCCTTCCCTTTATCAACTGGGTGCCACATCATTTCAGATAATACTTGAGTTTGGTTGTTAATTTTGTCTGTCTCAGCTTTGCACTCTCTTTTCCTTCTTTTTCTGCAACACAACACACCAACACAATGACTCTGAGCTCTAGAGAACAGAGAACAGCGCTACACTTCTAATGCAGTAAGGTAATTTACCTGTGATTCCTCTTTTATTTCCTTTTTTATACTTAAATCATTGTTGCAGTGCATGCTTAGTTTTTTTTTAACAATCCTACGTCGGTGCTAATATAATTGCAATATTAGGTGTTCTTTGATGAGGAATTAAACACTGTTAATGACTTCTGCTGCTTTCATAAATTAAAGTGTCAGTAAGAAGTAGTAGTAGGAAGAAGGAACGTGTGGAGTAATTTGTATCCTTTTCAAAGTCTTTGCTGCTCTTTAAGAATGAAACAACATATCGCCTATCAAAATATTTAATTAATAGTATTAGAAAACTCAGAGCCTTCTCTTTATTACTTAAAACATATCTATGACATTGAATTCTTGGTGTGGTTAAAGGTGAGTTCAGTCAGATTTGTGCTCTCTGACTCCGTCTTTGTTTTTGTGCAGGGTGGACTGGTGAACAACATTGAGCGGATGGTGCTGGAGTCTCTGGATTATGTGGGGCAGGCTAAGGAGAGAATCCCAAAATGCAAAAAGTTCAAAAAGGCCGGCAAACGGGTGAGATGCACACCTTCTACAAAATGACTCATTAGTTCTAATTTTTTTCCTCTTTCCTTTCTCCTTTTCTGCTTCCTCTTCTCTTTCACCCATTATTCCTCTCACTTTCCTCACCTCCTCTCCATCTGTATCCACTCCTTCTCCTCCTCCTCCCACCACCTGCCTCCCTGTTTCTTCTTGCTGTCTGCTTGTCTTCCATGTCTCCTCTTTAACTAACCTCACCTAGGGGGAAATGATAGACCGCATAGAGTACAATGTGGAGCACTCAGTAGACTATGTGGAGAGGGCAGTATCAGACACTAAGAAGGCGGTTAAGTACCAGAGTAAAGCCCGAAGGGTGAGTGACATATACAACGAAGCAATGCATGTGAACATGTTATCACATGAAGAAGTGACAAATAACCTGTATATTGCATGTATAGCTGTCGTCAGTGTGTGTGCATGCGCATGTGGAGCATGTGTGCATTTGATGTGTTTTACAGCAGTGATTTGGCAGAGTGTACATCTAAATAAAAGTCTAAAAATATATACTTATTATAGTATACTTATTGTCACAATAAACAATAAATAAACTACCAGCTGAACCGCACAGGACACTGATGTAACACCTGAACAGCACCTGCTGCTGAGAGGTCGTCAAATCGGGTAAGCAAGTAGGCAGAGAAGCCAAAATAGATAGCTGAAGATAATGGATGAATGAATGAAACGACCAACATGTGGCAGTGGTGCAAATGCAAACTCTAGCTCTCTTGATACATCCATTAAACTCCTAGCATTTTTACACTTCGGTTATCAACCACTTGTAGGTAATTAGGGATCTTTAGAAGTGCCGGTGGGTGGATTTTGTTACCTTTGGACTGAGCCAGTTTCCCCCTGTTTCCAATCTTTATGCTGAGCTAAGCAATGTGTGCCACTCCAAGTGGTAGCAGTACGAATGCAAACTTGGACAAACCTACTGGAAAAAAGAGCCAAAGCCCAAAACATCAGTGATTCCCAGATCACCACAGCTTGTATGAAAAAAACTAAAAATAGTGTTAAATAACATCCACTTTTAAATTCATGCAAAAGATTTGGAGCATCACAAGTGGTGTCAGTGAACGGGACAAAAATGACTGGAAACAACTGCTGTACAGTTTATAAAAAGGATTACTCTCTGGGTTACTTGATTGTCTTCCCTTCATTTAACAACCTTAACCAGAGTGGAGCAGCTCTGCCACCTCTTGGCCAATATCTATAATGGCATTCAAAGGTAGAGGAATTTCATACATCGCATGATCCCAATTCCATCGAGTCATCTACATGATTATTTCCCCAGCAGCAAAGTTTCTTTTTTCTTTTCCTTTCTTCTTCTCTTCTCTCTCTGTTTCTCACTCGTTCTCTCCCACATCCACTGAATCATCATCTGATATTTTGCCCTCCTTCTTTCCCCTCCCGTTTACCCCCATCCAGAAGAAGATCCTGATAGGAGGTTGTGTTGCAGTATGTCTGGCCGTCCTCATTATTTCCCTCGCAGTTGGACTCAGTTAGGTTTTTGTACTGTGCAGTCAGTAACTGCTCACAAAAGTGCAGGCTTACTCAAAAATGTAAAATTTTAAATGTATATTTTTAATTTATGCTTTTTCTAAGCTAAACAGTCAGAAACGTTGAGGCACTAACTCATACTTTGTGTCTGTTTGTGTCATGATTCACATACTGTTGCCATGTGCATGTTCTGCACTGAACTGTCTGTTGAAGAGCTTTGCATGTTTTTCTACAAGCACAAATCTGTGTGGTTGATAATCAAAATGAATGTGCGCCTCACATACTTACAGATGTATCTAACATTAAGAACCCTGATAATGTTTTATGTTTCATTCATTGTCTTAAAATTATAAACTTTGTTGCTTTGTTTGTAACATTAAAGGAATACTTTGCCATAAAAACATCAAGGTGTTGTCCTATGGGGATTATGTGCTGAACTATTGCATGGCAACCTCACATTGATGACAATATTCAAAGAAGTCACTGCACTCGGCCAAGAAATAGTCCATCACATAAACCCCAAGGATGGATTAGAAGAACTGGATACCAGACTCCAAGATGCTACACTCTCACTTTCATGAAAAGTGCTCACCAAGTGTGTAAACCAAAAAAGTTTTCTGGCTTCAATGTTTGCGTTGTGCAGCCTACTACACATGCACTCTGCAAAAAACACAAAACACAAAACGTTTTTACATTTAGGTAGATTTTGTTACCTTTGGACATAGCCTAGTGTCCTTCCTACTTTGTTTATGCTAAGTTAAGCTGAACAGCTGCTGGCTCCAGCTTCGTATTTACTGTATATGAGTGTGGTATCCTCACATTCAGCTATCTACTGAAAGAGAACACTTCCTTTAATTAAAAAAGACTGTTGATTCAGGGTTTAAATGTTAGACCTAGCTGTATATAAACTCATGTGGTGTCGTGTTTTAACATTTGACTTTGGTTTAAAGTCACTGTGTGGATTTTTATGGTAAAATAATAAAATATCTGTGCAATCTAAATATTGCTTCAAGTTTAAATAAGGAGGTAGCTGCATGCATTGATGCCTGCCACATTATCCTCTTTGTTGTTATTGGCACCAAAGATGGCGCCAAAATATTTTAATTGTTCATATTTGACACACGGTGGCTTTAAGTATGAGAACGATTCATGTTTGTGGCATGTGTGAATATACTGCATGTTGTTTAATGTGGTATGAACAGAATGCAGGAACCAAAGAAAGTAGAGGATGTCACACTCCAACAGCATCATCAGATTTCACTATACATTGTCTTGTGTATGATAAACTTGAATTGATTGATTTGAGATACATTAAAATGAAATAGTCTCTTACTTAAAACTGCATTGTGTTCTTCTGGTTTTCTTCTAAACTGCATTTTGTTCTAATGTTTAAGTAAAGTACGATGATATTTCTAACATGTTTTCCTCCTTGCATCCCATTTGCTGCCTTGGACAACTTTACCTGTTGTTGTTAACACTGTACAGAAGAAAATTATGATTATTATATGCTGTGTGGTTCTGGGAATAGTCATTGCTTCCATCGTTGGGGGAACGTTGGCCTAATCCTCGACCACAGTCACACTAACAGAACACACACACACACACACACACAAAAGAGCAAAAACACAACACATTCATATTTTCAGTTTCCTGTTTCATGAATGCAATCTATTACATGTTTAGCGCAAGGTGCGTTACAGAGGCCGGAGGTGTTTTCGCATGAGTTGCTATTTTGTAAAAGTGTGGTGCTGCAAACTGTTTATCTGAGTGTTGAGTGTTGTCAACGATATGATGTTTCCAAAAGTGAATTCTTGAATGAAAAAGTTACTAAATGACATGTAACACTATACTAATACATTCCAACTTCCAAATATGACACTTATTCAGTTGTAATGTCTTTTTTGTGTTGTACAGGCAAAGTGACAGGCCACTAATCTGCAGTGTTTTCAAAGCCACGTTACCTATTAGACCTCTGTTTATTTATCTTTTCTAGTCTTTTGACTTTCTCTCCGGTGTCCTCTACCTCCCTTCAAAAGCCCTGCATGGTTTAGTTCACTGTAAAGTGGTGTTTGAAAGCAGACACGTTGGATATTTCGCTCGTAGAATCATCTCACGGCCAAACTTTTCAAATGTTATCTCTTGTAGTTCATAAAAACAACGCTACTGTACTTCACTTCATCTGGCCTTACCAGTTGTGCAGCATTTCTGACCGTTGCTCCAGTGTTGGGTGTGAGTGTGTGAAAGAGGATATATGTGTGTGTGTTATCTGTAGCTACATGTTTGGGCATAATGAGTGCCAGTCACTGGGTGAGAACATGAGTGTTTGCTACTAGCCACCTGTGTCTTTGTTTTGTATAAAGTGTAAACTGATATAAAGTTCTCTAACACTGCCAGTATGTTCAAATAAGCTGTTAAAATGAAGTCTAGTCTGGTTCGATTGATAATTCTGGTGTGTAAGTGACAAACCCTTGTTGATTTATATCTTTTTATAAACCCCCAAGCTTTAAACAGAGCATATCCTTCTGTCAAACTACTACTCTGTTCATTTTTCTGAGTGAGTCAGTGAAAGCGTCAGCATGAACTCAACCATGTTGCCTATTCAACTTGTTGCCTTTGTGTTGTACTGTGATGACATGGTTTTGTTTGTTTCATTTGAGTTTGTTTTGTTTTTTCAAGTAAAGTTTGTCTGAATAAAACACATTCAGAGTTTGTGCTTTGCTTTGCATAAACTTCTACTTCCCTGGGCCTTATTCTAATAATTGTGACTATGGCTCATAGTAACTTTGTCACTGTCACTGCTGCTGTAGACATTCAGAAAACAAAATGGCTCTGTTACAACATTGTATTCTATTGAAGCTCAGCCAAAAGGTTTCTTTAATTTTGAAAGCTTTTATTTTTTAAAAAAAGGATAATATAATCTTTTCTTTGTCTCTGTTTAGACATCCCTAATTCCTCATGTCCCTTATCACAATTTGCGGAGTTCATGGGTGTTTATCAGTCATCTTTGAACATGAAGCAAATGTCAACTCTGGTAATCTTTATTCTTCTATTGTAAGGATTTACTTCCCGTTTTTGAAGGGAAGCTGTGTCCTTTTGGCATGTTACTTCCCATCAACTCTCATTTGAACTCTGAAGTACCCCTTTCCTCACAGTTAAAGCACACAGAACATGTCATCCTGTAGTCTCATACCTACTAAGATTTAACATTGCATTTATTTCAAACAAACACGTTTATTTATTGTATTTTATTATCCATTCATCACTTTGAATCATTACAAAATACTTTAACACTTAACCAAAGTATTATAGTTGAGTACATATTATTGCTCACACATAATACATTTAATTCTCATCCTCATGGCTGTTAGACAATGTATCAATTATTAATCACTTATATACTGATTATTTCACCCAGACAAAATAATTGTACTCACAAGCATTTTACTTTGAATGACTCGATTTAACCCTTCACATCCTTCACCAGCAGTGCCACCGTTGCCAAGTGCTTGCTCATGCACTCCTGCACTTTTTGGCCAAAATGCAGGACTTATGCATTTCAATTATGTAGAAAATTTCTATCCATTTGAATTACATAGGTTTAATATAAATTAACTAATAAACTTAATGTGAAGCAAGTAATAAGATTTATGTATTAGTACTAATAAACTCAATGTGCTTCCACTACACAGTAGTGTAGTAGTAGTAACCAGGTTTATGCATTCAATATAAATAAAGCCAATTTGTTTACCCAAACCCAACAGCGAAAATGAATGCAGTCATTTTGAGTTTATTAGTACTATTTCATAAATCTTATTACTTGCTTCACATTAAGTGTGTTAGTTTATTTATATTAAAATCATGTAATTCAAAAGGATGGAAATTTTCTATGTAATTGAAATGCATAAGTGGCCTGAAAAGGTTTTTGAGTTGGGCCTCTGCCAACATTTGTACAAGATGTGTTCATGACCAAACCATTTCAGCATACCAACATGTTACATTGTTACATGCATCTTAACACAAATGCATCCTAAGATTTTCCAACATGCAAGAACAATTGCATACTGTTTGCATTTAGCAATTACTGTATATCTTGCTTTACAACACATAATCCAAGTGCTGCTAAACTAGTAAAACTAGTATCAGGCAGGATGTGTCCAAAAACGATGGCAGATAGGAAACTGGAGATCTAATGAGTTCGAAAATATTCTGAATCTCACTAGAAACAACAAATGACTGCCACTGACCTCGAGTCAGTCCATCCTAACCTGCAACAGGTACAGTTACTCTGCTGTGTTGCTATGTTTTAGCCCCCATGGACCACTCTGGTGTGACTCATGGGGCTCATATTTTCTATGATGCCTCCAAGCAAGAATATGTGTCTGGGGGTTAGCTTGCTAAGTTGTTAAGTAACAAACTCAGGTTCCTAAATAGTCATTTCTCCAGACAGAAGCAACAACAACAGTCCTTTTTTAAAACTTTTGCGGGTTCAAGGTCTTTGTTACAGCCTGGATTGTTGATATAGAACTGACTGGTAAGTAGAGCTAGAAATATTGTAGCTACAATTTTAGGGGAAACCATCCAAAGAGCCTGGAGTACCAGTCCACATGTCTGGGCAACGATTTCAAGCACAAAGAAATTTGCACAGGATACCACCAAGCTACAGTGATGGACAGATTTAGCCATAATGCAGACTGTATATATCATATTTTACAATACTTTTTCAATGAGGTACAAGTAGTCAAACAGTATAACTACAGTTTTTTGGTTGAGGTGAGGAAAGGAAACCCAACACATCTAAAACTAGTAAAACTAGTCATACCAGGCAAATGTTTTGCTGTGGGTTGTGATACAAAGATACAAATTAACAATCATTGCACCAAATAAAAAGCAAATCCTCACACTTTCTGCACATCTTGTTATGTTCAGAGAAATAATCTGTGCTTTTAAATTTTATTAGATTTAATTTTATGCTCTTTTTAATACAGTTGTGAACCTAGAAGAACTTCTGTGCTTTGTGTGTCATGATTTACATACCAGATTTCATGCATGTCTTTTACTAAATATGACTGTTGGTGCAGTGTTTTATTCCCAGGAACAACAACAATGTGTTTTATTTCAAAATATGTTTCTCAGGCAGCAAAAGGCTGAAATATCAACTGCTGAGCTACAAGCCAGGGAATTACCTCAAGTTCAGTTTATGTTTATAGTGTCACACATCTGTCTAAGAGAGCATAACAGACCCACAACAGCAGACATTCCCAACCTAGTCCAAGTTAACAAAAAAAATAACCTTAAGCCAACTTATCAGTCCTGCTCACATGTTCATATAAACATGTAAAGAATATAAATAATATAGAATAAATATAATTTCAAAACATATGGAGTGCTGAATGTAGGCACAAAAATAAAGACACAATATTAAAAGTGGTGTAGTAAAGTTTTAATTTGTAGTTCTGGACAAAATTGATACAAGCATAATGAAATTAAATGCCCATTTAATATATTTAATGTTTAATTAGGAATAATATTTTTACTGTAGTACTGTAGATTACTTGGGTATCTGAGGTAATGGTCATGTTGTCTGGTGTTTTATACATTTTAAATACTTTGAAATAGATAACAAATGTTACACATTTTAGCCGTAGAGGCTATGATTTCCTAAATTTGTAAGCAGGTGTATTCAGTGCACACAATCACTCAATATCCTGTCCTCTTTGTAGTCGATAAGAAAGTTCCCCTATAATTACACACTGTTAATTATATAGAAAAATATAAATGCAATTATTTAACTACATACCATATAAAACACAGTTTTATCGTGAATGGACACACATACATACACACAAAGGAGTAAAATGTGAAGCAAAACGACGACAAAGGATGAGGTTGCATTTTGCATCTCTTTGCTGTGTGTAGACATATTCAAAAAAACATCCATAACAACAACTTATCTATTCACCAAGAAGCACACTAGAAAACATTGCAAGCATAAATTGAATTGTAGTTTGATATCTTTGCTAAACAACAGCAAATCCTGTCTCAAGGGTCTGGAAAGAAGTAGAAGCGCTTTGTTAGAGTGCACCGGTCTTTGGTTGGCATCTGTCTGAAGTTCCGAAAGGCAAAACCTTCAAAGCGTTTCATGACCTGTGAGGTTGATACAAACAGTGCATGAAATTAAGCAACACTGAGACTAATAAAACGAGAGTGCCATCACTCCTGTGTCCTATTATACATGCATGTTCACACTGAAAAGACAGTTTGCATTTGAAAAACTTACTTTTCTGAAAAGTTCTTCAATGTCATGTGCATGTGCAGACTCTGGGAATATCTCTGCAATATACTGGATAAGAAAAGACCCTTCCTCTCTGTGTCTATATGAGACAGCATCTGCAGGAAAAACATACAGAAACAGAAAATAGATTTTTTATTAGATAAGGTACTTATTATTAACTATTAATGTTAATATTCATTGTGTTATGAGCTATAGAATAAGATGTGATCCTAGTCAAAGGTTTGGACACATTACATTTTTTTTCTTCATTTGTATTATTTCAAACATTGTAAATTAACACTGAAGACATCAAAACTATGAAATAACATCTGGGATTATGTGGTAAACAAAAAAAGTGTACACAAAGCAAAATATGGTATATTTGAGATCCTTAATGGCGGGAACCACACATACAGATGCAATTCATTCACTATTTCTGCATCTCATAAACACATGGCGGTTGGAGCCAAAAATCTCAAATTTGGGCTCACGAGACCAAAGGACAGATTTCCGCTGGTCTAATGTTCATTCGTTCATTTCTTTGCCCAAGCAGTTCTCTTCTTGCTGTTGGTCTCTCTCTCAGTGGTGGTGTCTTTGCAGCAATTTGACCACAAAGACCTGACTCATGCCGTCTCGTCTGAACAGCAGATGTTGAGATGTGCTAACTGGACTCTGTGTAGCATTTATGTGGGCTCTAATCTGACGTGCCGTAAATTGTAGATTTCTGAGACTAGTAACTATAAGAACTTATCCTCTGCAGCAGAGGTAACTCTTGGTCTTCCTTTCCTGGGGGGGGGGGGGGATCCTCATGAAAGCCAGTTTCATTATAGTGTTTGATGGGTTTTTTCAACACATTCAAAGTTTGGGGAATTTTCCAGATTGACTGACCTTTAGTGGTTCTGGCCATAATATAAATGACTATAGTAGTTGAATAGGGCTATTTACTGTATGCCAACGCTACCTCTAAACAACACAACTCATGGTCTCAAACGCATTAAGATGGCAAGAAATTCTACTTACTACTAACTTTTAACAAGGCACAGCTGTTAGTTTAAAACAGATGACAATGTCATGAAGCTGACAGAGGGAATGAAAAGTCTGCAAAGCTGTCATCAAAACACAAGGTGTCTACTTTGAAGAAACTAAAATATAAACCATATTTTGCTTTGTTTACACGTTTGAATGAGAAGGCGTGTCTAAACTTGTGACTGGTACTGTGTGTAATAAGATAATATAGATAGACAATATTTAAATTAACTCACCAGGTGTGCTGGAAAGAAGAGAAATGAAGTCTTTCTCTTTGTGTACACAACGCAGAACATCCTCCTCGATGTCATCATCAGCAGGCAGGGGTGGACTTGGCTGTTTCACATCATCACAGAGCACAGCTGAGTTTGCAGCATCACAAACAATTACTGATCCTCCCTCCTCTGAAACACATGTGGCATAATTTCAATACAGTGCACAAGAGCCTCAAACACTTAGAGACAACAAACAAGATATTAGCAGACTCCTCAGTAAATTGTATTTGTGTTTGGTGTGTCTAAAAGAGTGGATAAGGATCACCCCCTCTGCAGGCCTGGATGATGATGATCTTGGGTTTGTCCAGCAGCGCGGGACAATTCTTGGAGCCCAAGTGTTTGTAAATGTTGTCGATGGGGAACTTATCATCATCACCAGATGTTTCGACACCAAGGACAGCTCCCAGTTTCCCATGAGACATAATGACCACCAGCACACTGTCTGTCTCTTTGAGTTTGGGATGTTTAGAGAAATCAATCACAGCATCATCAATTGCCTGTCAGAACACAATAATCCAGATTTCAGTTACTTTATCATAAATAAACCAGACCAAAATATGTTTGTTTTTTAATTCCCTTTCCACAAAGTACCTTTCCTGTGAGGTTTGTGTGTTTCACCACCTCGTATCCCAAAACTGTGAGCAGTTTCTCCATGTTCTTCTCGTCTTTCTCAGCTCCACGTCTGTTGAATTTCTTATTATTAAACTCTATATTACTAATTAGCAGGGCCACACGATTCAAAATAGAATATTGGGTCACAGGATAAATCTGAAAAACAAATTTAAAGGTAGAAAGTTTAAGAAAAAAATTTCCATGTCCACGTGCACAGGAAATATATGAATTGTAGACTTTAATAAGAAAAGTATTATTCCTACTTGTTAAACAACACCGTTTTCTATCACAGTGAAGTAACCTGATGCACAGGAACCAATTTAATAGTCTCAGTAAAAGTAAAACTAGATTTCCCTATAGTTTCGACTACTAAAAAATAGTTGAGGACAAATCTATCAATTAAGACAATGTGATATAATTGATGTTACTAACTTCTCCATCATTGTCTTTATTCGCAGCCTCGTCTTTTGCAATCGTGTTGGTGGCAGATGTGACCGCGGCCGACCGTTGCTTCTTCATCTGGGGTTCTACAGCTGGAAACAGTAAAACATTTCTGTTCAAAATGATGTATTTCTTTTTGTGTAAACATCTGTATTCATGGCAGTGTCCAGGTATAATATCACTTGAAATGGGATGAAGGTCTCTCTCTGTCTGAAAAATGTCAGCTCACCTGGAGCAGGAGCAGCACTTGGAGCAGGTTGACCAGAGGACAGACCCACTTCAGAGTAAAGTGTACCATCTCTGCGTTTAATGTGAGCGATTAACTTCCAGCTGGCGACATCTCCTTTCTTCTTCACTGTGTCAATGAGAGCACGTGCCTTGTCTGATGTGGAAGTATTCTCTTCAACTATCGATTCTTTTTCTCCATCGTTTATGATGCCATCCTCTAAAATGTCATCCAGAAGCTGTTTGATCACTGCTTTGGTCACCTTGTCCACAAACTTAGACCTCACAGAGAAAAGCTCCCCTACAGGAGAGAACATGAAGCAAAACAAATAACACAATTCTGGATTTTGTCAACATAATAAGACATCAGGAATATTTACAAAACATTGCTGTCCTGAGAGTTATGAACAAACAGCCAAGTTTTATGACAATGTGTTTTTCATTTAATACTTTTTTAATGGTTTGTTTAGTTTAATAGGTAGGAAGTTGATTTAAACCTATAAAGAAACACAAAAACACCAAATTTGGACATGCATGTTATTCATCTGGGCAGAAATGAAAAGATGTTTGAATGTTTCCAAGGTAAAATTCAGAAATCATGAGAAATTTTGCAATTTAAAATATTTTAGTAACACTTTATACGAAGTTGACAGTTTATTATGGGTTACACGTTAAAATTAATGCAGTGTAACACAACAGCACTGCAATATGAAGGTTACAATCATTTTGGAGGATGTCATTTGTGATGCTACAGCACTTTCCAACATTTTTCAACAAATAACATTTGACTTAAACAATAAAGTATGTGCAAGTGTGATATTGCTTAATTAACTGATGACCCATTAAGCATAATTTTTAATAGCGTGCAACATGAGTCTATGATACATTATGCATTAATTCATGCACTAAATTACTTAAACATCCTAATTATGAAGTGTTGCTAATATTTCTATGCGCTGATGTTCTCGTGGTACATAAAACACGACAGTGGCTTTTATGGAGGCAGCAAGACAACATGATAGATAACGCTCTGAGCGCCTCTCAAACGTAAATAACCCAATGCATCGCGACTTCCTGTGCACTGGTACTGCTGTGCATTTTGAGTATTGTTTGTGCCCTTCCTCCTCACACAGCAAGGAAGCCAAGACAGAGCTACGCCCAAGTTTTCTCTTACTTCTCTTGAACAGCAGAAAACTCTGCGTATTTGTAATAATTTCACATCACAGTATGAACTATTAGACGGTGAGTCTGTATTTAACTTAATGCATAAGTTACGGTCAGAAGAAATCTGATACTTCAGTAGAAAACCTTTATGGTGCTGCATACTTTGGACACATCAACCCCATAAACTCGCGGTTATAGTTTGCCATGTTCATCTGAACAGACATTAAGACGTCTATGAATATTATGTAAAACCAAATAAAGCTCTATAGACATCTTCAAACCTTAACAATGCTTCATCCTCGTCTTTGTTCTACTTTTCTCTCTCTCTTTAACAACTGAATGAACTTACCAACAGTGCAAAACAGGTCGGCATAAGCGCCAACAAAATGAAACTTATGCGTGGCACACTTACGGAGAGTTACCAGCACTTTTCTCTGAGATTTTCTTCTTAAACAAATAAAGAAATCATATTTCTGAGTGACATCCTCCTCACCAACTTCATGACACAAACCATCTGCAGAGGCAGCTCATACATTTTTTTACGTTTGCTGGCTGATCTCCATAATATACACCAGAAGTCAAGGTTATTTAAAAAGTGCATTTGCGTGAACTCTTACCTGCCATTTCTCAAATCTCGTCTCACAAAACGGTTTCAACTAGAGGTCTGTAAGTTATAACAGTAATAAAAAAAAACGTGTTTGGGGACGGATGCGTAACGCGTAATGGTTGAGATCATTAGGAGAGGTTCTGCTTTCCGCCCAGTGATCTACTTTCGATGATACTGTAAAGTGGTTGGTTAAAAAGTAACCCAAAGGGTGGAGCGTAGGCTACTACATGTACTATATGTAATGTAGTGTACACGTTAGTGTGCATTGATCTTAAACCATATTTAAAGTAGCTGAGACGCAAAGATGCAAATATAATATAAAGATGCAAATTAACAATCATTGCACCAAATAAAAAGCAAATCCTCACACTTTCTGCACATCTTGTTATGTTCAGAGAAATAATCTGTGCTTTTAAATTTTATTAGATTTAATTTTATGCTCTTTTTCATACAGTTGTGTACCTAACTGCGGTAAAGTTGGAAAGATATTGGCAGATTCGAACTTCCGGGATCAATAACTCTCAAGTGAAACGTTGTTAAAACACAAAACACGCATATTTTCAACCGTAGTAAGATAGACAACGAGCTACAACCTAACTTTCATCAAAACGAAGCATCCTCGGAGCCACACCAACAACATTAGTGTTTACGTGCAGCCGGCTGTGAGAGCAGCGCGCAGGGACCGTCTACAAAGGGCAACACCGAAAAGAGCCATTACAAAAAATATTCAATAACTTCACTATAATACAGTGTAGTGTCACCAAACTCACTACACACTTCATTGGCCTCCTACAGATTACACTACAACACTTATTTGGGCAAATAAAGACTTTTCATAATTTCTGGGAATTTTTAGGAATATTAATCAATAACTTCACTATGATACAGTGTAGTGTCACCAAACTCACTACACACTAATTTGTCTGCTACAGATTACACTACAAACTTGGTTTGAAAGAAAGGCATTTTTCATACTAGTGTTGTAGTGTAATCTGTAGCAGACCAATGAAGTGTGTAGTGAGTCTCGGGGGGTTGCCAAAACATGCTCTTTGTTGCCGTTTCTGTTTTATTTCCTTATTTTCCTTAGCTCATTCATTCATAGCAACACAACACCAGAAGGAAAAAAAAATGTGCCCTTCAAAATAAAATCTTACTATATAAAACGGAACGGAAATTATGTCCAAAACAGGCATATATATATATATATATATATATATATATATATATATATATATATATATATATATATATATATATACAAAAATAGAATTACATGTTCTTAGAAACAACCCAAATCATTAAATTTATACAAAATGGGTTTTCTACAAAGTGTGTAGTGAGTTTGGTGACACTACACTGTATCATATTGAAGTTATTGATTAATATTCCTATTAAAAATTCCCAGAAATTATGACAAATTCCTTATTTGCCCATATAAGTGTTGTAGTGTAATCTGTAGGAGGTCAATGAAGTGTGTAGTGAGTTTGGTGACACTACACTGTATCATATTGAAGTTATTAATATTCCTAATAAAAATTCCCAGAAATTATGAAAAGTCTTTATTTGCCCAAATAAGTGTTGTAGTGTAATCTGTAGGAGATCAATGAAGTGTGTAGTGAGTTTGGTGACACTACACTGTATCATATTGAAGTTATTGATTAATATTCCTATTAAAAATTCCCAGAAATTATGACAAATGCCTTATTTGCCCAAATAAGTGTTGTAGTGTAATCTGTAGGAGGCCAATGAAGTGTGTAGTGAGTTTGGTGACACTACACTGTATTATAGTGAAGTTATTGAATATTTTTTGTAATGGCTCTTTTCGGTGTTGCCCTTTGTAGACGGTCCCTGCGCGCTGCTCTCACAGCCGGCTGCACGTAAACACTAATGTTGTTGGTGTGGCTCCGAGGATGCTTCGTTTTGGTGAAAGTTAGGTTGTAGCTCGTTGTCTATCTTACTACGGTTGAAAATATGCGTGTTTTGTGTTTTAACAACGTTTCACTTGAGAGTTATTGATCCCGGAAGTTCGAATATGCCAATATTTTTCCAACTTTACCGCAGTGTGAAACTGTACGAACTTCTGTGCTTTGTGTGTCATGATTTACATACCAGATTTCATGCATTTGTTGTGGAAATTTTCTCTGCTGCTGGTGAAGAATGAAATAGAGACTTCTGCCGGCCGACAAGGTTTTTATTTTCTTTGCAAAGAAAAGGTCAATCAACACGCGAACGGTCAAAGATGAAGAAAGACCCCGAGCATGGGGGATACCTAAACATTTGTACCTGAGGAACACCCCCTTCACATCCCTTTGTTTGCTGCAGCCCCCCCTCCCAGAGAGTGTTTTCACACCCTTTTGTGTGTTAAAGGTATTGGGGCCGACCCCCTTGGGTGTGTTTCACACCTGGGGTATCCTGCAGGATCTTGTATTTAGGTGCAAGGTTGAGTCTAGACGTCACAATTTAAAACACAAAAGAACCTGGTATCTTCTGTTAGGAAGGGGGCAGGTTGGGCGTCTCAAGTGGTTGAAAACAAAGAAATTGAAATTACAATTACAATGTCTTTTACTAAATATGACTTGGTGCAGTATTTTATTGCCAGGAACAACAACAGTGTGTTCTATTTCAAAATAAGTTTCTCGGGCAGTAAAAGGCTGAAATATCAACTGCTGAGCTACAAGCCAAGGAATTAACTCAAGTTCAGTTTATGTTCATAGTGTCACACATCTACTAACAGCAGACATTCCCAACCTAGCCCATCAGTTCTGCCCACATGTTCATATAAACATGTAAAGACAATATAATTTCAAAACATATGGAGTGCTGAATGTAGGCACTAAAATCAAGACACAATATTAAAAGTGGTGTAGTAAAGTTTTTATTTGTAGTTCTGGATGAAATTGATACAAGCATAATTAAATCAATGCCTATTTAATGTCAATATTTCACATTAAAACTGAATAAAAGACATGGATATATTTATAGCTGTGAAGAGTGAAGAGTGAGTAAATATCTACCAGCACTTCTTTAAAGCAGTGAGAAATTAGGAATATTATTTTTACCAAGAGTACTGATGATTACTTGGGTATCTGAGGTAATGGTCGTGTTGTCTGGTGTTTTGTTATCTATTTCAAAGTATTTAAAATGTATAAATGTTACACATTTTGGCCGTGGAGGCTATGATTTCCTAAATTTGTAGGCAGGTGTATTCAGTGCACACAATCACTCAATATCCTGTCCTCGTTGTAGTCGATAAAAAGGTTCCCCTATAATTACACACTGTTAATTATACAGAAATATATAAATGCAATTATTTAACTACATACCATATAAAACACAGTTTTATCGTGAATGGACACACATACATACACACAAAGGAGTAAAATGTGAAGCAAAATGGCGACAAAGGATGAGGTTGCATTTTGCATCTCTTTGCTGTGTGTAGACATATTCAAAAAACCATCCGCAACAACAACTTATCTATCCACCAAGAAGCACATTAGAAAACATTGCAAGCATAAATTGAATTGCAGTTCGACATCTCTGCTAAACAACAGCAAATCCTGTCTCAAGGGCCTGGAAAGAAGTAGAAGGGCTTTGTTAGAGTGCACCGGTCTTTGGTTGGCATCTGTCTTGAGTTCTGAGTGCCTTCAAAGCGTTTCATGACCTGTGAGGTTGATACAAACAGTGCATGAAATTAAGCAACACTGAGACTAATAAACCAAGAGTGTCATTACTCCTGTGTCCTATTATACATGCATGTTCACACTGAAAAGACTGTTTGCATTTGAAAAACTTACTTTTCTGAAAAGTACTTCAACGTCATGTGCATGTGCAGACTGAATGTTGACTATCTCAGCAATATACTGGATAAGATAAGACCCATAAACTGGGTTTCTATATGAGACAGTATCTGGAGGACAAACATACAGAAACAGAAAATAGATTTTTTATTAGATAAGGTACTTATTATTAACTATTAATGTTAATATTCATTGTGTTATGAGCTATAGAATAAGATCTGATCCTAGTCAAAGGTTTGCACCCATTTTTTTTTCTTCATTTGTATTTTATTTCAAACATTGTAAATTAACACTGAAGACATCAAAACTATGAAATAACATCTGGGATTATGTGGTAAACAAAAAAAGTGTACACAAATAAAATATGGTATATTTGAGATCCTTCATATTTCATGGTGGGAACCACACATGCTGATACCATCTGATACCAAAGCTGTCATCAAAGCACAAGGTGTCTACTTTGAAGAAACTAAAATATAAACCATATTTTGCTTTGTTTACACGTTTGAATGAGAAGGCGTGTTTAAACTTGTGACTGGTACTGTGTGTAATAAGATAATATAGATAGACAATATTTAAATTAACTCACCAGGTGTGCTGGAGAGAAGAGAAATGAAGTCTTTCTCTTTGTGTACACAACGCAGAACATCCTCCTCGATGTCATCATCAGCAGGCAGGGGTGGACTTGGCTGTTTCACATCATCATAGAGCACAGCTGAGTTTGCAGCATCACAAACAATTACTGATCCTCCCTCCTCTGAAACACATGTGGCATAATTTCAATACAGTGCACAAGAGCCTCAAACACTTAGAGACAACAAACAAGATATTAGCAGACTCCTCAGTAAATTGTATTTGTGTTTGGTGTGTCTAAAAGAGTGGATAAGGATCACCCCCTCTGCAGGCCTGGATGATGATGATCTTGGGTTTGTCCAGCAGCGCGGGACAATTCTTGGAGCCCAAGTGTTTGTAAATGTTGTCGATGGGGAACTTATCATCATCACCAGATGTTTCGACACCAAGGACAGCTCCCAGTTTCCCATGAGACATAATAACCACCAGCACACTGTCTGTCTCTTTGAGTTTGGGATGTTTAGAGAAATCAATCATAGCATCATCAATTGCCTGTCAGAACACAATAATCCAGATTTCAGTTACTTTATCATAAATAAACCAGACCAAAATATGTTTGTTTTTTAATTCCCTTTCCACAAAGTACCTTTCCTGTGAGGTTTGTGTGTTTCACCACCTCGTATCCCAAAACTGTGAGCAGTTTCTCCATGTTCATCTCATCTTTCTCAGCTCCAGCTCTGTTGAAGTTCTCATTAGTAAACTTTATATTAGTGATTAGCAGGGCCACACGATTCGAAATAGAATCCTGGGTCACAGGATAAATCTGAAAAACAAATTTAAAGGTAGAAAGTTAAAAAAAACATTTACCATGTCCACGTGCACAGGAAATATATGAATTGTAGACTTTAATAAGAAAAGTATTATTCCTACTTGTTAAACAACACCGTTTTCTATCACAGTGAAGTAACCTGATGCACAGGAACCAATTTAATAGTCTCAGTAAAAGTAAAACTAGATTTCCCTATAGTTTTGACTACTAAAAAATAGCTGAGGACAAATCTATCAATTAAGACAATGTGATATAATTGATGTTACTAACTTCTCCATCATTGTCTTTATTCGCAGCCTCGTCTTTTGCAATCATGTTGGTGGTAGATGGCAGAGGTTCTACAGCTGGAAACAGTAAAACATTTCTGTTCAAAATGATGTACTTCTTTTTGTGTAAACATCTGTATTCATGGCAGTGTCCAGGTATAATATCACTTGAAATGGGATGAAGGTCTCTCTCTGTCTGAAAAATGTCAGCTCACCTGGAGCAGGAGCAGCACTTGGAGCAGGTTGACCGGAGGACAGACCCACTTCAGAGTAAAGTGTACCATCTCTGCGTTTAATGTGAGCGATTAACTTCCAGCTGGCGACATCTCCTTTCTTCTTCACTGTGTCAATGAGAGCACGTGCCTTGTCTGATGTGGAAGTATTCTCTTCAACTATCGATTCTTTTTCTCCATCGTTTATGATGCCATCCTCTAAAATGTCATCCAGAAGCTGTTTGATCACTGCTTTGGTCACCTTGTCCACAAACTTAGACCTCACAGAGAAAAGCTCCCCTACAGGAGAGAACATGAAGCAAAACAAATAACACAATTCTGGATTTTGTCAACATAATAAGACATCAGGAATATTTACAAAACATTGCTGTCCTGAGAGTTATGAACAAACAGCCCAGTTTTATGACAATGTGTTTTTCATTTAATACTTTTTTAATGGTTTGTTTAGTTTAATAGGTAGGAAGTTGATTTAAACCTATAAAGAAACACAAAAACACCAAATTTGGACATGCATGTTATTCATCTGGACAGTTTCCAAGGTAAAATTCAGAAAATCGTGAGAAATTTTGCAATTTAAAATATTTTAGTAACACTTTACACTAAGTTGCCAGTTTATTATGGGTTACACGTTAAAATTAATGCAGTGTAACACAACAGCACTGCAATGATTTCTACTTGTATGAAGGTTACAATCATTTTGGAGGGTGTCATTTGTGATGCTGCAGCACTTTCCAACATTTTTCAATAACTAATTAGTTTGCCATGTTCATCTGAACAGATAAATCAGTATGTTTACATGCAGCAAAAAAAAAATCGAATTTCTGATCGTACATGCCGTTCAGAGAATCGGATAAACGGCCGGAGCGTGGCTGACTCCGTTACACTATGTGGCGCTGTAGCCCTCTCAACAAAGAGCCACGTCCGGTTGACCTCTACTTATCAGCAACAACAAACTATCTGACGGCATTCAAACAAAGATTGCGTACGAGGAGATGGACGATGCTACAGTAGTGTACATTTCGTGTATTTTTTTCCTCCTAATAATGCATATAAAAGCAACAACACTGCTATTTAATACGACGTCTCCTTTCACTTCCAGGTGAAAGCCCCGACAGAAATTCTCGAGCATGCGCAGAATGCAAAATCCGATTTAGATCCGATTGCTGAGTATACATGGCGTTCAAAAGCCGACTATGAACGAATTATCTTATATTATTATATTATCTAGGTGTTCTTATCCGATTTTGAGATGTCCGTTATGGTCCTAAGTAGGTCGGATTAAGGTGTTTACATGCATTTTAAAAGTCCGAACTATGTCTGATACGATCAGAAATTCGATTTTTTTGCTGACATTAAGACGTCTATGAATATTATGTAAAACCAAATAAAGCTCTATCGACATTTCAAAACCTTAACAATGTTTCATCCTCGTCTTTGTTCTACTTTTCTCTCTTTAACAACTGAATGAACGGTGCAAAACAGCACGCCAACAAAGTGAAAGTAACGCGTGGCACACGTGGAGACCTACTAGCTCTTTTCTTAAATAAAGAAATCATATTTCTGACTTACATCCTCACCAACTTCATGACACAAACCATCTGCAGAGGCAGCTCATTTTTTACGTTTGCTGGTTGATCTACATCAGAAATCATGGTTATTTAAAAAGAGCATTTGCGTGAACTCTTACCTGCCATTTCTCAAATCTCGTCTCACAAAACTGTTTCAACTAGAGGTCTGTAAGTTTTTTTTGTTTGTTTGTTTTTTCTTTTCTTTTTTTCCAAAACTTTATTTTACATCCATCCAATTTCAATTAACCGTACATTTCTATTTGAAATACACGTCAATTTACAAACTCAATTGAGGAAACATTTGCTTGCATTTGAAACACTACAAGCTTACAACACATTAACAACATAAAATAAATCAAAATAAAATAATCACAGGGGTTGACATTTCAACAAAAGTGCTTTAAGCGTGTTAAAAGAACACAGGATTGTAACTTTAAAAACAAGAGACTTTGACATTGTTTCATATAATTCAGTTATAGACTGATTTTCTTCCGATAATACCTTTAGAGATGTTATATAGTTTTTAATTTCATTTTTAAAACAGTTTATGGTGGGTTTGCTGTTTTTCCATTTATTCTTGTGTATATGATATCTTCCCATAATAAGAATTATGTTCACCATTTTGGATACCTTTTTTGACAGACCGTCCATATAAATCATCACGTGAAATTTGTTAAACAAAGAATTGTTAATCCCAATATTTAACCATCGGTACACATCTTTCCAAAACATCAGTGACCGAACAAGAGAAGAATAAGTGTTCAATTGTTTCGTGTTCTGCCATACAGAAAACACATAGACTTACTTCAAAATTGAACCTTTTCCTTAGAGCTTCAGCAGCAGGATAAATATTGTTTATTCATTTGAACTGCATTTCTTTTACCTTGGGTGAAATTGGCCATTTAAGATAACTACAATAAGTCTTTGTTAGTGTCACTTCATTATCTGTTATCTTTATTTTCGTTGACTTTTTGATATCATGGAAAAGCTTTTCTTTAAACATACTTCCAAGTACTTTGTTGTTACATTTCCTTTCACCAAGTTTCAATTCACCGATTTTTAAATCGGGCAGTTTAAAAGACACATTTGAGGTTATGAGGATATTTTTAATCATGTATTTTAAGGGAAGTGGAATAGCTCTACTGATTTGGTTAAATTCTCTATAAGAGCATTTTAAACTAAACTTTTCTACAAATGAATTAAACTGCAATAAATTGCCATTTACATCCATCAAGTCGGTAATATATATAACCTTTTTATCATACCATTCTTGTTTAAATAAAGTCTTCCTGTTAATTGATATGGTTCTATTATTCCACAAGGTGGAACTATGCGGCGTGAAGTTGTGAGTGAACATCATTTTCCAGTAGAGTAGTATTTATTTATGGAAGTCAGACAATTTGATTGGTAGTTTAGTTATTTCAAAGTCACACCTTAACAAAAATTCTAATCCTCCAACATTTTTGAAAAGATATTTTGGTATGTGAAACCATATGGAATCAGGTTGTGCCAAATAAGCTTTTATCCAGTTCAACTTTAATACACCTATCATGGATTCAAAATCAGCAGCTTTTAACCCATCATGTTTATATTCTTTAACCATCACCGATTTTTTAAGGTACTGGGTCTTATTTTTCCATATGAAATTAAAAATGATGGAATTTATCTTTTTAATCATTTGGGGAGGAACATAAAGAGATTGACAAGGATATACTAGTTTTGATAAACCTTCTGCTTTTGTCAATAAGATTCTGCCAAGAACAGAGAGATCTCTCATAAGCCAATGGTTGAGAGATTTTTTCATACTATCTATTTTCCCTTCTATGTTTAGTTGTTCTCTCTTATTTTTTATCTTTAGACATTATTAAACCTAGGTATTTTAATTCAGTTTTGACAGGAATGGAGCCTATATTTGTCTCAGCACACGGGTCAAGAGATAGTATTTCGCATTTTTTCAAGTTTAGGCATAGCCCTGAAGCTCTGGAAAAGATTGATATTATATCCAAGGCTTTTTTAATTAAAGATTTATCCTTTAGGAAGATTACTGTGTTGTCTGCAAATTGACTTATTCGATATTCATAATCAAAAATGTTAATTCCTTTAATTTGAGGGTAATTTACAATTAGATATGCTAGCATTTGTGTACATAAAATAAACAATTTTGGCGAAATAGGACAACCTTGTCTGATTCCACGTAAAATCTTGATTTTGGGTGTCATTCCAGGGTTGAGGGAGATGTCACTGTAAATATCATTATAAAACATTTTTATGATCTTGCAGAATCCTTTTCCAAATCTGAGTTTTTTGAGCACCGTAAACATAAAATCATGTTCCACAGTGTCGAATGCTTTGAAAAAATCTATGAATAATACAAGACCATCTGATAGGATGAATGATTGGGATTCAATCATATCCAGAATCAGTCGAATATGGTTGTGAATATATCTTCCCTTTATAAAAGCTGACTGATATTCTTCTACAAGTTTTCCAATCACATGCTTTAAGCGATTTGCATAAACTAAAGCAAGTAGTTTATAATCATTGCATAGTAAGGTTATTGGTCTCCAGTTGTCTAGCATCAACAAGTCTTTTTTATGTCTTGGTAATAAGGTTATCAAACCTGTTTTCATAGTAGGGGACAAACATCCTTTCTGAATACATTCCCAAAAAGCGTTATATAGTAATTTTTTGATATCTGCCCAAAAATGTTTCAGGAATTCAGATGTTAAACCATCAATCCCTGGTGATTTACCGTTTTTCATTTGTTTTAATGCATTTTCAATTTCTATTACAGTTAATCCTTCTTCAAGTATATGTTTGTCTTCCGCATCCAGCATCATTTGTCATAAGCTTACTTATTTTTTTCCATAGTCTGTCTTTGTTTTTCAAGTCCAAAGAAATATGTTGAACTTTTTTCACCCTTTTTGATCCATCTAGCTTTTGATCAAATATAAGCTCCATTTGCCTTTGCTGTGTACATGTCATCTAGTTGGGATTGTAATGACTTTAATTCAGTAATGTTGTCTAAGGATAATTGTGTATTACTTGTTAATGAATTGATTTTGTCGATTAGACCCTTTTGCTTTTGTATCCTTATACGTGACAGTTTTTTACCTGTGTCAGTTGCTATTTGTTTGGTCTTAAACTTAAACCATTCCCATTTACTGATGTCACTCATGTCTAACTTTTCAACCTCCAAGATAAGAAACTTCACCCGATCACAAAATTCAATATTTTGTAAGAAATCATTGTTAAACTTCCAAATATTTGGAGAATTCGGATGTTGCTTGGATGTTAATAAGTTTAGACTAATCATGCAATGGTCTGTGAGCGGAGAGGCTGATATTTTACAATCTGAAATATCATTGCATAACTCACACGAAATCAGCCAGTAATCTAGTCTTGAACATTGACCGTTTCCTGCAGAGTTATACCATGTATACTGAACTGATGTTGGATTTGATGTTCTCCAGTAATCAATTCCATGTGCTGTTGTACATAAGGACAGTATAGTGTCGTTGTATACAGGTTGAGAATTCCTATGAGGAAATCTGTCTAACCATGAATCTGGGGCTATATTATGATCTCCTCCCATCATCACTTTATCTGAATTGTATGTTGTTTTCCATTCATTTATAAGTTGGCTTAATTTTGCATAAAAGTTCATATTAATTGCTTGGTTGTTAAAGCCATAAACGCACATTAAAATATAACGTTTATCATTTATCTCCACTACCACCATTAACCAGTGACCTTCATTATCTTTTTTATGGTCAATTATGCTACCCGGAAATCTATTGAATTATATCATGACTCCTGCTGAGTGTGATGTTCCATGTGCAAAAAAGGCATAATCCCCCCATTGAATTTTCCAGAACTTCTCATCAGTCATAACAGAATGAGTCTCCTGTAAAAAAACACATTGCGATTTTTGATCCTTGCAAAACAAAAAAAAAAGGCTTTACGCTTTGTAATGTTTTTCAACCCCCTAACATTCAATGACATAAAAGAAATTATGATTGTTTCTAAATGCGCTTAACTTCGCTTTTTTTTCTTTTTTTCTATGCAGGAATGAACATGTTGTCCTTAATAACATCATATCAGAAAACCATTTTACTGAATTTTGCTCTGTATAATCAGAAGTTGCCTGAATATTTGCTTATTAAGCAGCAGTTAGGGGTCAACTCTGTGTCCATCGATGAGTGCATATCCTTCTCTTAGAGAGGCCTTCTTTCCGTTTCGTCTGGCTTCTTGCACCTTGGGCCACAGCTTAGCGCGGGCCTCACGATCTTCCTTTGAGAAGTCCTCCTTGAACTGAATGTTCATCTCTTTGCATACTCTTGCCTCTCTTGATCTCTTCCACACTTCATCACGAACAGTTCGCAAGGCAAACTGGATGATTAGAGGTCTGGGCATCTTGTTGGTAGCTCTTCTTTCCCAAGCGGTGCACTGTGTCTACTGACTCACGGAGTTTCTCCACTGACAGCGGGATTACTCTTGTAAGGATGCCGATCACAGTCTCTCTTGTATTCTCCTTGTCTTTTTCAGGAAGGCCCATCAATCTAAGATCCCACCTTCTCTTATATCTGGCTTGTTCCAAACAAATCTGCTTCAGTGAGACATTTTCCTTTTTCAACAACATCATTTCTTCTTTCATTTTTCTTATTTCTTCCTTATTTTCTCTCACCGCTTGTGTGTTAGCTTCCATTCGACTTTCAAAGGTTTTCAGTCTGTCATCTTGTTCATCAAATCTTTTTATCAAAGCTTGAATTGCATTAAAGATGGCTTCATTTGTAATCTCACCCAGATGGTTTTTCTCGTCTTGATTCCTTGGTTTAATTTTTTTGGGATTTGGGCTGGGCAGTGGTGTGTGGTTATGAAGCATTTTCCGGTTTTCTTCCTCCATCTCCTCTATTTCTTCAAGTTCCTCTTCATCACATGCCTCTCGCAGGGCCATCAGGTTATAGTCGTGGTCTGTTAGCGCTGGAGCTTTAGCCGCTTTGCTAATGTTAGCCATCTCGTTCACGTTGTAGAACAGAGCAAAAGTGGTCAGCCTCGAAAAAAACAAAACTCTGTGGGGCTCAGGAGTTGTTCTTCTTTTCTTCAATTACAATTCTTTTGTGCAGTTGGCTTTCTTTTTTTTTTTTTCCTTACCCTTATGTCAAAGGATAACTGTCTAGGACGGTTTCAAAACTTTAATAACAGAGCCTGCGAAAAAAAACGCTGCCGCTCACTCCGCCATCTTAACTCCTCTGGCTGGTCTGTAAGTTATAACAGTAATAAAAAAAAAACTAAAAAAAAAAACTCTCCAGCATACAACAACCCACGTAATGGTTGAGATCATTAGTGGGTTTCCTGCTTTTCGGCCAGTGATCTACTTTCTATCATAAAGTGGTTGGTTAAAAAGTAACCCAAAGGGTGGAGCGTATGTAATGTAGTGTAGCCTGACTATCTCAGCAATATACTGGATAAGATAAGACCCATAAACTGGGTCTCTATACGAGACAGTATCTGGAGGACAAACATACAGAAACAGAAAATAGATTTTTTTATTAGATAAGGTACCTATTATTAACTATTAATGTTAATATTCATTGTGTCATGAGCTATAGAATAAGATCTAGAAATGTGTCATACTCACAAAATAGTCTAACATTTTATAACTTGACCTACATCCCTTAAAACCTGTTCAATAACATCCATGTCTGCACAATGCACAGATCACAGTTTGTCCAAGTACAGAAGTTATTTATATGTGATGGAAGAAAATGCAAGAAAATGTGTTCTTGTGTCCGATACCCCATAATCACCAATGGTCACATGGCAGACGAGTCAGTTAAAACAATTAAACATTAAAACATTGCATGATAATAAATGATTCCTTCTCTTCCTTCTTTATTTTCTCTGTGCACAGTGCATCAGCAGCAGGGATGAGTGTGAATGACGAGATCTGCTCCTCTTGAGACCCTGAAAACAGCAAAACAAAATCATGCTTTCTCTGGCAGTCCCATGAAAACCAAAAAAGGTTTGATAGAATAGAGCTCTATTGTTATCCAATCAAAACACATCAATGGTTGCATCAGAAAGTACTAAGGGACGGACTACCGCATTGATGGCTTTAGTCATTTCATGGTAAATCATAACAAAAGTTATCTCTTGACACTTTCCATTTAGAGCAAATCTAGACTGTACTCTTTATAATATTATTTACAGAAAGGTAGTAATAATAATAATAATAGTATATGTAGTGGACGTCAAGCAGGACCACAGCAACAGGCGCGACCAATCGCCGATCTAGGAAAACCTGCAAGACGAGAAAGCAGAGAAACTCCAGGGAAGAAGCTAAGTTAGTAACATGCATTGATGGGACATGAATGTTTACAAATGGAGATGGAGTGTGTGTGTGAGCACGAGAAGAACTCAGTGCATCATGGGAAGTCCCCCTGCAGTCTAGTCCTATAGCATCATAACTAAGGGATGACCTGAGCCAGCCCTAACTATAAGCTCTATCAAAAAGAAACGGCTTAAGCCTTAAACCCAAAATGGTAGTTTGTTCCACAGAAGAGGAGCTTGATAGCTGAAAGCTCTGGCTCCCAATCTACTTTTGGAGACTATAGGAACCACAAGGAACCCTGCACTCTGAGAGCGCAGTGTTCTAGTGGGGTAATAAGGTACTGTGAGCTATTTAAGATATGATGGTGCCTGACCATGAAGAGCTTTGTAGGTAAGGAGAAGGATTTTCTATGGAAATATTTTTCTAGGAAATTCTATTCTTGATTTTAGAGGTAGCCAAAAGAAGCCAAAAGAGGTTCACAGAGGTATAACTTAAACATAACCATACAACAAATAAAATGTAACTCACTGTCTGTGAAACAGAAGTGGGAATGAAAAGGAAGCCTGGGAAAGGTCAGCTTTGTGGGGAAAGTTTTGTTGGAAAAAAAAACTCCAGCAACGAAAATCTTCCAACTGCTGCAGACTGTGTGGGTTCTCCGAGGCAAATCATTATCATATACTCTGATCTCGTATCTGGCTGGAGGTTCATAATTTTGCAGAAAATACTTCAGATGGACTTTTCATTTAAACTAGAGACCTTGTATTTGAGAAAGAGCGGAGAATGTCACATCTCAAGTTGGAAGCCATTACACCATTACTAGAAAGTGGCTAAAACCAGAATTTCCTACAGCTGACGATTGCACTGACATTATTTATGATATATTTAGGATGGAAGGAATGACCTTTTCTTATTTTTCTTACCATCTTTCTTTTTGTAAAGTGATTTGATTAAAATGACGGCACACTCGACACTCTAGTTCTGTTTAGTAAGTTTAGTTTTCTATTTTATTTGTTTGTTTCTGGGTTATACCTTCTGCTATGATCCTTTTTACAGTGGAGCTGCAAGAGTCTCTGACTGTAACTGCTCTGTTGTTTGAGCAGGGGGTCATGTAGTGAATGAGAGTTATTGTCCATGATACTGAAAAGTTTGTGGAGCATCCTGTTTTTCCACAACCAGCTGCAGGGGCTCCAGAGCAGTCCCCAGCACAGAAGCCAGACTTCTTGATCTTGATCGGTTTAGGGCTCAATTTACTGAAATTGTGAATCTAAAACAGTGCTTTTAATAGTCTTGTGTGTAAAATTTTAAATCTTAAACTCATTATTTGTACAAAATGAGATGAGATTCGCAATATCACTTCTTACCGCTGGGTGGTGATGAAACATTGGAACCTAATCTGTAACACGCCCGCAAAAAACAATCAGAGAAGAAGAAACTAACTGACAGACAAAATGGCTGTGGGACAAAGGTAGCTGCCTGAGCTAGTGTAAACATCCACCGACTGTAGCCTGGAGCTGGAGCGACGACACGGTCACCCGACGGCTTTCTGGCACCGCGAATGAGAGTGTATGTTGACACAAACTCACGCTGCCAGTTTGTAATCACACTCATTAACATGACGTTTATTTAGCCGGTCACCTTAGCGAGCTAGGTTAGCTCTGCAATTAGCTCAGGCTAGCTGTAGATTAGCTTGTTGACTTCGCATTTTTTTTTTAGTCTGAATCTAACTTTATAACTTCATAACCAGCTTTTAGAGTGACGGGGAAAGGACTGTTGTGATGTTTTTAGACATATATTGCTCTGTCAGTTTAGTAACGTTGCTATGGGAGACTATTGCTTGCTATTATCTGATGCTAATTAATATATAGGTCAAAGCTGGAGACATCCCGTCTCACCTGATGTGTCGACATCAAATTATAGCCATTAGATTAACTATGTCGCGTTAAGTTAAATTATCTGGGTCTGATCAACGGCGTGTGGTGAGATTTAGACATCAGCTCAGCAGGACGTTGCTGTAAAAAGTTGATAGCTAACTTGAAAGTCAAATTGACTTGGATTAATGAGCAGGGGGACCTGTCTTTTAGAGTCATGTGTTCCTGGTTATACTCACTTGTTTTGGGGTTTTCTCACTCCAGCAGTCTTCTCTACTTTGGTGAAGGATGATGAGCCAGCGGCGTGGGATCCATCTGGACCAATCGGAGCTGCTTTGCAAGAAAGGATGTGGTTTTTATGGCAACACTGCTTGGCAGGGCCTGTGCTCAAAATGCTGGCGAGAGGAAAATCAGCGAGAAAAGCAAAAACAGATTCAAGAAGACTGGGCACTTGCTGAGAGGTTTGTCTGTCTCTCTCTTTCTCTCTCTGTGTCCAGTGAACGGTTATTCCTAAAAGTCAAAATCTGTATCTTCTGTTACCGCCTCATTTTGTGAGCTTGCTCGTGTCCGTCTGACAACTATTACAGCTTTACTGTGTTTTCCCTCCCAGGCTGCAAAGAGAGGAAGAGGAAGCGTATGCAAGCAGGCATCAGAAGACCCAATCACAGTCGAACGTCGCACCCTTCAGCAAGTTTGAAGAGAGAAAAACTAAGGAGAAGTCCAGCAAAGTCCACACAGTCACAAAGTTTTTCACTCCTTCCACTAAAACACCACCAAAAAAAGGTACACACAGTTTCACTAGAGATACTCATCATGTCATTATTTATCAAATCTTCCTTATTTTAAAGTTTTTATTGCTGTTGTTGAAGTGAGAGATAGCTGTGCCGTTTATAAAGTGGTAGTGACATTTTTATTCATTATTTGTTTTGCTTAATGTTCGCTTGTCTATCTGTGTTTTTGCTGAACTGGCTCTGGTGACGTGGTTTACTGGAAAACATTTAGAAACAAAAAACTGAGGTCACCAACACTTGCTCAATAATCAGGGTTTTCTTTAGTTCAACCACTTCCCTATTCTGACAACCTATACATAGTGTGGTTACACATAAGAAGAAGAAGATATTAGGAAAAATTGCTGTAAGTGTTTGTAGGTTTTAATTAAAGTAACATTCAGTGTCCTCCCCCAGATGCGTCTCCCTTTGACGCACAGTCCAGCCCGAGCCCCAGCTCCTCTGCAAGCCGACATCCCTCTGTGGACAGTGATCATGCAACGCGGGAGTTTATTGATTTTCTTAAGCCTCTGAAGTCTGGCAGGGAGATCTTCAAACAGTGCCGGGCCTTCACTGAGAGCATGGTGTATAAACGGGTGAGTTTGAGTGGATTGTTCATTATGTTTGTGTGCTTGAGGGTGAGAAATGAGGATGTAGGAACCATTTCAGACAACCAGACAACCTGGTAACATTTTTTTTCTTAAATTAATTTTCGGTTTACAGTTGTATTTTGTCTTTTGCTGTTTTATTACTGTCTGTCCTGATTTTGTCACTCAACACTTGTCTGTTTCTAACATTAAAGTCTATCTCTTGCTGTACATTTGCTGTAACTCAAATCATAAAAACATGGAGCAAACCTTGAATACTTCGCTGAGATGCTGACTGTCACACAGTGTTGCCTCAGTTGAAAAATGTTATTACCATACATCAGTCAGTCATATTTGGTTTGATTTTGATATCTGTCTTTATACCATTAGTGTGTTTTTAAGGTGAAATTCTTATACTTGTCCAGGACATGGGTGCTGATGAGCTGTCAGAGTGTGTGCAGGACTTCTACCAGAACCTCTCTGACCGCCTCCTGACCCAGTTTAAAGGTACTGCTTATCTCTCATCTTTCAATAATCATCCGTAAACAGTGAGTGTCAGGAACATTATGCAGTGTATAATGTCTGTAATGTCTGCTCTGTTCTCAGGTTCATCGGATCATGTGGAGAGCGTGATGGATGAAGTAGAGAAGTACATGATGACTCGTCTCTACAAGGAAGTCTTCTGTCCTGAGACCACTGACGATGAGAAGAAAGACCTGGCCATTCAGAAGAGAATCAGGTTAGCAAGCAAAAGTTGTAGTAATGTTAAATGTGCTAGTCTCGTAGTCATGAATCTCTCTGCATTCCCTCTGAGCACAGGGAAGCACAATTTCAGGTACAATGACTACATCTGAGAGCTGCTTTCTGTTACAGAGCCTTGCATTGGGTCACCATTGAGATGCTGTGTGTTCCTGTAGATGAGGAGATCCCTGAGGTGTCTGACAGTGTAGTCAAGGCCATCACAGGTACGTCTCATTAGGTTTATTTTTTAAACGACCACGGTAAGATATCGCCTCTTTATCTTGGCGTTAGAGATCCAGTTTGTTTTCTTCTCACATCCCTGCATCATTTCAGACGTGATTGAAATGGACTCCAAGCGTGTGCCCAAGGACAAGCTGGGGTGCATCACTCGTTGCAGCAAGCACATCTTCAACGCCATCAAAGTCAGCAAGAAAGAGGCAGCGTCCGCGGACGACTTCCTCCCCACGCTCATCTACATTGTGCTGAAAGCAAACCCTCCGAGACTGCAGTCCAACATCCAGTATATCACCCGCTTCTGCAACCCCAGCAGACTCATGACAGGAGAGGATGGTTACTACTTCACTAACCTGGTGAGTAAATCACTACGCACTGGTTTGTATTTATGTGTTTTATCAATGAATGTTTCTGAGTCCCCGTATTTTCAAAGTTGTGATGCTGCTGAACTGAATTGTTTTTGTTATGTTGTCCATCCCATTTATATCAATGAGGGTAGGCTAAATACTACATCATAAAGTTGAATCAATTCTTCAGTTTCAACAAAAATTGAACATTATAACCTTCATGAGTTATTAGGCTGTACGAGTTTTAACTTTAAGGTGTACCGAATAAACTAGCACAATGTGTCAACAATGTAATCAGAGGTACATTATCATGTTTTGTTAATTGGTAAGAGTTATAGGTCAGACAGCAGTCTCACTAGATGATGTAATGTAACCACAAGACATACCATAACATTGTGTAACATGTCTTATAGCTTTATTTTAAAACCTCTTGCTTCACTGTACTGTTGTTTACTTCTATGCAGAGTTAGAAAAGGCGGGTTGAGAAAAAGAAGTTCCAAATTCACTGAAGGTTAACCCTCGTGTTGTCCTGGAGTTAACTCAACAACAGGGTGTACTTTCATGTAAACAAGGTCTAGGGAAACATTTGTGGTAATGGGTTGGACTGAAGTAAGACTAAAGTTTTATATATCTTATCTAATATCTTAAAATCACACTCAAGGCTTTAAGTGGTTTTGGATACAGTTTTAGGGAGAGATGTAATAAAAACCAACAAAGATCCCCTGATGGACACGAATGTTACAGTTTGGGTTCAGCACCTTGATGTAGGCACCTCACTCGTGTTTTACATTCAAATTCAATTTTTAAAGTCTTATAAAATATTGCAGCTTTTTGGTCTGTTGTTCTTCTGGTGTTAACCGCTGCTCTCATTTTCATGTTTTTCTTAGTATAAACTGGTTCACCACTTTAATTTGCATTAAAAGGTCTAAAAAGTTTGAAACTTGAGTGAATGAGGACTGTCCTGCTAGGGAGTGTGGATGATCATGTCATCACGTCCCTCTTCCTGAGTTCAAAAGGTTTTTAAATCTAAGTGATGACATCCATAGATGAGACGTTCTTTTAATGGCCCTCCACGTCCTCTCTCCTCAGTGCTGTGCAGTGGCCTTCATCGAGAAGCTGGACGGTCAGTCTCTGAACCTGAGCGCTGAGGAGTTTGACCTCTACATGTCAGGCCAGGCATCTCCTAACTGGCCACAGGCCACTGGAGCTTCCTCCTGCTCCCCAGGCAGCGCAGCACTTAATCAGGTCCACAAACGGCTGGACCTGCTAACGGGGCTCGGTGAAAGGCAGGAGCGGGTCATGGAGAAGGCTCGCCAGCTGGAGAGCGACCTCATCGACTGGACGGATGAAGTGGAGCAGAAGGTGCAGAGCGTTCTGGAGAGCTTTCCACCAGAGACACAAAACCCTCCTGCACCCACCGCTAGCGGGACAACGTCTGCAGCATCATCAGCAATCGACGCGGATAACGTTGAGAATGAGCTCCTGCCACCACCACTGCAACCGCAAGTGTTTGCCGGTTGATGTGAAGAACTCTGCTCTAAAAAAAAATCCTCTAGAGGCTTTACTCCACCCTCCTTCTTTCCCCAGCTGTTAAACTTTGCTGTCCTTATGCACATACAGCAGCCATCCGATATGGATCATTTCAACTCCAGCCATCTCTATTTCCTGAAACTGCACCGAACAGTGACAGAAATGTTGAATGTTTGTTTTGGCAAACATGAAGCTGTTAGCTTAGCACAAAGGCGAGAAACAGCTAACCAGGCTCTGTCCAAAGTGCACCAATCAACACATAATATCTCATTTACTTTGTACAAAGAATGAAGTATAAAAATGACAAGTTACTTGTTGCTTTGTGAGCTTTAGAGGTGCTAGTAGTTGAATTTCGTTGCCTGTGGACAAAGCCTTGCTTCCTGTCTTTGCGGTAAGCTAAGCAAACATCTCCTGGCTTCAGTTTTTTTATGTAACACATTCATGTGAGTGGCATTGATCTTCTCATCTAACTTCTGCTGTAACAGTTTCAGTGCAGTTTCAGGATGGGCAGACATGACCCGGCCAGTCATGTCCTTTGGTTTTCCTAGGCTATCTCGGAAACCCCCTCTCCACCCCCAGCCCCTGGACTTTTGTTTCCTCCAAGTGAGATACCTTCTACCTTCCACAGAGTGGCGTCCAAGAGGCATCCTGACGAGATGCCCAGACCACAGAGTGACTCCACTCCAAGTTCTTCCCGAACACACTTGTTGGTCATCCACAATGGCATCTTCAGTACCTCAATACTTCTTCATCCTTGTTATTGTTGTTAGATTTGTGTAGACGGGATAAATGTTTGGCTGTGATTTTTAAACATGCATTACTCGCCTCTTTTCACACAAGGTTTTTGTGATGTCTCCAGGTGTGAGGACGCAGACTTTAATGCCCAAGTAACATGTAGTAACACGAATAACAGGATTTTTTTTAAGTAAAATATGTTTTTGCAAGAGGAAATTGAGAAATCTGAAAAATCGAAACTTAACTTCCCCCACACTAAAATAACCCTCCAGGTCATGCTCGTGATTTGTGCCGTATTTACTGTGTATTACCCAGTCCTGCAGAGAAATATCCGGAGTGAAAGAGAAGTGGGTGTGTGGCGGTTTTGCATGTGAGCGAGTGTGAGGGTGTGTTGCATGGACATATCCCGTTAATGTCAGTGAATCATAAAGTCCTCCAGTTGTGTGTCTGGATAATGTAGTCTTGTTTTCATGCCAGACGTCCCGCTCCAGTCATAAGCTGGATGTACAGAAGTGATTTTATTTTTCTATAGAGTGGCAGGTATCAATTCTTTTGAATGCAATAGGAGATATTAATCCTGTAATATTTACAGTAGCAAAGAGCATTGCTTGAAGACGTGACATGAATTCTAACGATTGAATAGTTACATTTTTATGTATTTGTTTGTCGTCTCCAGAGGGTGTCATAAGCATGTCCCGTCAAAAAAAAAACGAAAAAATCTGATTTGAGATTTTTATTCTTTTTGCTCTGTTGGACATGTTGGATAAAAAGATAAAGATGATGAACACAATACTTAAAAATCACTCCTAAGGCTGGTCACTTTACTAGTGCAGAGGAGGCAACATAACATAAACAACTTAATTTATTTTGAAGCACTTTTCCTCCGTTTTGATTTTAAAGCTCTTAATTTGGAAGAACGTTAAATGAAGGAAGTCATATTTAGCTGAAAGGATAAATGGTGTTGTGAGCTGTTTTAACTTGGCAGTCATGTAGCAGAGGAAATGTTTGGGAGAGTTTGTTTTCCGTTACTCATGAGTGAAGTTTTCCTTATGTTGCTAGGTTTGATTCTTTTTAAATAATTCTTCTCATTTGCAGCAGTATAGTCGTTGTGCAGTTGGGAGTTTCGTTTGAGAAAAGACTTTTAAAGCAAAATTAAACAATAGCTTGAATAATTTTCATATTGCACTGTATGCAGAAGCCATTTATCAGGTATTTTAAAGAAGTTTAAAACATCATCTTTGTAACCTTATAGGTTTGTTATTGTATCACTTGGGAGAAAGTAACTCGATACTGTCTTTTATTTAAATGTAAGTTATTGGGGCAGTATTGGTTTATTTGCATCTGTGGGTGTGTGATGATTAATAAAAAGGAATAAACGCACGTGCCCTCGTGTGATTTTCCTGTTCATGTTGTTTCACATGACTGTCGTGATTTTGCAACCCAGGATTAAATAAAGAGTTGACATGCTGAGAATTTGACTACATAAACAGTTCTGTATCATCGCAGGGTAACATATCATGAAACCTTTTCCTGCTGAATGCTCATATTTTGAACAGCCAAAAGGCTACTACAGATACTGTGTGAGTTAATTACATAATTTTAGATTTGCGGTGTAGTCCAGAATGAGTTAATTAAATCCCTTGAGGGGAATTCAAATGTTACAGCAGCACCAGACAAGAGTTAGGAAAGAGATTAGGAAAATTAATGCTGAAATTTACTTGTTACAGCAGTTTACAATACACAAGGTGGATAGAAAAATCATACATTAATAGGGGCACTTTGGTGGCTCAGCTGTTAAAGTGGGCTGAGTCCTTCCTGCAGTGACCCGGTTCTGGCTCCGGTCTGTGGTCCACGGACGTTCCCCTCTCTCTCTCTGGCTGCTTTGCTGTCTGTCTTCAGCTCTCCTCTGCTCTCCTGTCCGCTCTCACAAGTTGAAAAGCTGTCCAGAGTTACCAGTGAGTCTGAAGTGAGTTAATTCATCCACGTCTCTGTGATGCTACACTCTCAATACTCCCTCTGTAGCCTGGTTTAGCATCGTTAGCTCCTCCATCTTCTTGGGGAGACATTTTACATTCATAACATGATAACAGACAGGGAATATAACAAAATAATTTTAGGCTATGCAGATTCGTGCATTGGGCAAATACAGTACACAGTGGAAAAATGAGTAATGTAACTTCAACAGTCGTATAGAGATAGTCATCATGAGTCATACTAAAGCAGAGATAGGTATCCACAGTGTGTGTCAGCTTGTTTTGGACCATGTTCACAAAGTCATATTTAAAGGGTAGGATATCTTTCCCCATTTAACCAATGGGGGATAAGATCCACAGGTTTAAAGTTAATATGAGGCTTCAACAGTCTTCTTAAATCTTTTTAGTGTGAATTTCATGAACAAACACTGTCCATGGAAGTGCAAAAAGAGAATTTTGTGATAACAAGACTGTTGTTCTGGAAGATACCAACTTTATTTGTCTAATTCAGACTGTTTTGAATGAACTTTAGACGTTTACACAAGGTGTGGCCTGTGGATTTTGTCTCCTGTCACTTTGCTTTTCACTGTATGGACAGGAAGAATAATTAAACTTTTTAAACGTACAATATGGGCATGTGAGTTATGTTTTAAGATGTACTTGTGAACCTATCCTTTAAGTATTAATAAATTCAACTGATTCAACACAAAATACCAAATTTGTAGAACTTCCAGATGATCATGATGATTCAATGTAAAAATAATTTGTTTAGTTCTTTTTCTACATCATATATTGTAATTTCTGAATGGGTGTAGGGACTTTTCCAGAAAGAAAAAAAAGTTGTGTGTGTTGACTGTGTTCCTTTCACTTCCCTTTGTTTTTCACTGGTTGCTAAGTTTCCAGGATTGAGATATAGCTTAGGAGGGGTCAAGGAAATTAAGTAGAAATTAAGAAATAACTGAAAAGGATGTCATTTACAAACAATGGAAAACAGAACGTGTGTGTGTGCGTGCGTGCGTGCGTGCGTGCGCGCGTGAGTGCGTGCGTGCATGAGTGATGTGTGTGTGTGTTGCTACATGAATTCTACTATAACATAAAATGTTTGTAAATGTGTCACCATTTCCATTCACTTATATATAACTGATGATGATGATGGTCCTTTATTCTTAATCCACCCAATGTTTCTCAGAAAAAAGTATGCTTACAGTTCAAAATGAAAATTGTCAGTTAGGCATACATGTGCTATTTTTGAGGAAAGAGGATGTGCTGTGCAATGTCTTCAGTACCAGAAAAAACTTAATTTTCACTTCCCCTCCTGCTCAGAAATATAAGAATCTCCCTCAGTCTCTGTTTCAAACAAACAAAGCGACCAAAATGGACACCGTCATCTCTCTCCTTGGTGAGTTCATTCACAATATTTAACAAATCTGACACAGTGTTTAAAATATTGTTGTTTCATTTGTTATGTGCTCTGCTTATTTCCCCTTTTTCAGTTCTTTTTACTCTACCACAGCTTGTAGTACCTCAAGGTATGTACCAAATATTATTATTGAATGAGTTCACGTAACATAATCTTTTGTAAGTATGCTGTATCATTATGTTCACTTGTATATCTGCTAAACAATTTTAAGAAGCTGACCATTAATATTCATGATTTAAACAGCGAAAGTATACAGATGATTTAGATATTCCTCCCTATGTGTTTCTCCCCACAGGCCTCTCTGTCACCTCATTAAGAGCTGTCGCAGAGATGGTGATGGGGAATTCAAGGATCTTCTCTGGTGAGAGTATCCGGCTGAGATGCAGCATTCCTGATGACCAAAGGTCCACCTGGAGTTACTTGTGGTTCAAGGAATCTGAGCAGCTCCCACAGCGTGGGGAGCACCTTGTTATGTGGAAAGCCCACATTAAAGATTCTGGGAAATTTTACTGCAAAGGAGTGAGAGACACAGCGGTGGGAAACATATACACCCTCCTAAGTCTGCCTGTAGACATCAGTGTGGATGGTAAGATCTTGTTTAGAAATAGAAATGTTCTTTTATTTCTATTTCTACTGTACGAAACCCTCTTTTAGGCATTTTTTATGTGTTGTTTTATTACTGTGAATATCAATTTAAGATCTTATTCGGAGGTAACTTTCTTCTCTGCAATCTTTATTCAGGAGGGTGGGCTATCCTGCAAGCCCCATCTCATCCCAGCCTTGTTGGAGACACGTTGAAGGTCACGTGTCTTGTCCGTGGCACACCTGAACTTCGCGAGGTGATTCTGTACAAAGATGGCATTGAAGTTATGAGACAAGGCGGACACAACCCAGATTTCTTCCTCACCGACTTGACTCTCAAGGACCAAGGAATGTATTCTTGTAGGGCTTCCTGGGACATACAGAGACGTACACATTCTGTAATTTCATCCGACACTCCACTGCAGATCTTAGGTGAGTTTACTGTATTGCATATGCTGAGTTTGGGTGGTCGCATCTCAAAAGAATAGTTAATTTGGGAAATGCACTTAATTGAGTTAATTTCAGATGATTATACCCTAATATACATTTAGTTATGTATGTCTGTAAATAGCCTAGAACCCACTAAACACACTGGACCTTTAACTGCAAACATACAACTGGGAAGAAATTACTCTCTAGAAATCGTTTTTAATTATTCCATTTTGTCAATATATTTTCTCTCCTGCTGTTCTATCTCAGAGGTCCTGTCACAGCCAATTTTGGAGATTGTTACCACCAGTAACCTGATCCCAGAGAAAAAGATGAAGCTCGTCTGCCACGTCCAATACAACGCCCCTGCTCCTGCCCCTCCAATAAACTACTATTTCTATAAGAATGGCAATCTACTAGGAACAGCAAAATCAGACAACCATGATCTGGTCAAACGGACTCCAGGCCGATACAGCTGCAAGGTCAAGGTGCCTTTGTTGGGCCTCCTCAGGTGGAGTGAGCCCAAAAGCTTTGGACAAGTGACAGGTATCTAGAAGTAAATGTAATCTGCTGTGAGTGTTAAGCTAAAATTTTAATTTCTTCCTAAATTATCAAAATTGTGAATGCACAGCACTTTCAAAACGTTTGAGGTCACCTTGTCTCTGACCCAATAGAACCACAGATGAGGACCCCTCCAATTTTTGTGGCCAGAGGTCCAAAGCCTGCATCTCCTCATCCCACAGACCCAACTGGACCACAAACAACAAAGCCTCCAATTCATCCCACAAACCCAAGACTTTTAGCTCCATCTATCTTATCCCTGCCTCCTGCAGCTGAGCCAACAACAATCTGGCCTTCTCCTCACCAATCCACTGAAACTCCTACTTCTATTCAGTCTACTGAAGTGAGCATCCACTTATCAGATCCTCCACTGAAACCTTCAGTCCAGTCTGTCAGCCAAACTACAATCCCGGCAACTGTCCATGTATCTGAGGAATCTGGTGATATGTCTGGAGGATCTGGTGACTGGCCCGAGGACTTTGATAACATGTCCACGGAGTCTTCAGGCACTATTGTATGGTGACAAGTTAGCATACGTTACAGAGACAAATGATACAAAACCAGAGTTATAACACACAACTGCCACATCTTTAACTATCAATCATATGTACAGCAGACACTTTTTATATGATTGTCTAATATTCATGTTATAGATTACCAAGTATGAGCTTCATGTTCTTTTCTACAAAACTAACTGAATCAGTAGTGTTGGTGATAAAAACTAATGCCATTTGGTGAAAGCAAATAAAGTATTCCATGTATGATATGTACTACTGGATTTTATTTTTTAATGAACACAATCTCTTTTTACAACTCTATTGTACAGCAATACTGCTTACATAATAGAAGTGGTGTTATAATAACATAGACAGTGGATTTACAGTAAGAATACAGTTATAGGTCACAGTGATATTCTGTATACTTAACACATAGCATCATATATTTCTATGTCTCGCTTTTTTGCAATTAGATATAGATAGAGATGGTCATCAGGGATAGTGTAGATGAAGTGGAAGTAAAGGTCAGAGTGCGACAAAGATAAAGAAAGAAGACATGGGGAACAGAGAATGAGGTGGTGCTTTAATGGGTCAGACAAGTGAGGTGAGGGTGACATGAGGTCATGGCGTTTAACTGAGGGCAAAACATCAATAAATACTTCAGGGCTTAGAGAGGGTGTCCTCAAAAAATTTAAATAATCTCTGCACACCTGAATGTGTGATTGGTGCATTGGTGAGAAGCACAACTTTAATAATAATAATAATAATAAAATACTCCTGCACACTATCTTGCTTCCTGCTGGCGTGTCAGTCTTCAAGTACATGGACAAGCATCACAACAGTTTCATATATGTATATTTTATGCTGGGTAAATTATACAATTTTCATGCATACATAATTGTCATACGTAGCACTAATGTTTTTCTATTTGTTATTTTGTCTTTGTCTAATATTTTTCTAATATCTTATCAGAACATGCTTTTTTAAAAATGCCCTCTATCTTTAGTTACCAACCTATTTTTTGTAGATTGAATAATTTACCCTGCTTCTATGTGTATATAAAGAACTGTTGTGATGTGTGTTCATATTCCTCATGAAGGTTGTGATAATTAAAACATTGTTTCAATATACCAGCAGTAAACAAGAAAGGGTGTGAGTTTTTTTTCACTTTTTATTAAAAAGATAAAATAAAAAGATGCTGGTACGCTCATAATACAATTACCATGATCTTGATACTGCCAGTCCTTAATTTTTTAGAATAGCGTGCAGTACAGCTTTTTGAGCAGTTCATAAGTGATGAGTATAATGTAGCACCACCAGGATTTGGCCTTTCCAAGGATATAGTCATGATGGAAGAGTCCAATAGAAGAAGATATTTTTAGTAGAGTATCAGGCCTTGTCTGAGTAAAGCAGAAATCCGGAGAAGATGCTGTCATCCTCACTGCTGGCATATGCCCCATTCCAGTCTCTGAACGTCTCCATCCACACCTGATCACCCACCGCCAGCTGCAGCACCACCAGAGTGGACGCCTGGTCTATGTCTTGTCCGTACAGAGAGTCCCGAGTCCTTACCCGCCGTGACCCATTCACCACCAGTGTGGCTCGCAGGGGCTGATTTCGTACGGTGATGTGGAAGGAGAAGACGTAAACCCCAGGATGGACACATGTGAAGCTGTTGGAAGTGACGTTGAAGTGGTTCTCTTCATTGTAGAAGACTTTGTCGAAGCGGATTGGGGAGCCAGAGGGAGGGAAGGATTTTCTTGGAGAGATGCCCACACTGAAGGCTGAGCGTGTCTGGGGAACCCCTGATCCTTTAGCTCCTTTGAATCCACGGAAGCCCCGATCACCTCTCTTGCCAGGGTTACCTCTGTCCCCTTTTGGCCCAGGCATCCCTCTTATGCCTTGTGGCCCCTGTAATCCTCTAACCCCTGGTTCCCCTTGTGGTCCAGGAGGTCCTTGATCCCCTCGGATACCTACAGGACCTGAGGATCCATGCTTTCCATTTATTCCTGGAACGCCCATCACTCCTGGGATGCCAGGAGGTCCAGGATCCCCTGGCACACCTTTCATTCCTCTCTCCCCAAACAGGCCACACTCCCCTTTATCCCCCTTGTCTCCCTTAGGACCTGACGCAACAGCTACTCCTGGAGGTCCAGCTGGCCCCTCTTTTCCCGGTTCTCCTTTCTCACCAGCAGTCCCGTTCAAGCCAGGTTCCCCTTTCTCCCCAATACCACCTTTGACACCTTGCAACCCTATATCACCTTTCTCACCTTTTGAGCCAACATCACCTGTAAGGTAAAGCAAACAGTGTCAGAATGAAATCTGGCAACAATATAAAATAATTCAACAATCACCTGAACAAGTTTGTACCTTTTTGTCCTGGCTTTCCTGGGGCTCCCGGTGACCCGGATGTCCCACTGCCTCCTCTGTCACCTTTGTCCCCTAAAAAAATGATGTAATAATATAATAAAGCTAATATTCAACAACATTCAACAAGTAATATGAATATTTATTTTTATCTAGTGCTACTAGGGGAAGAAGAACAATATATTCAATGAAAATACAGAGCATAGGCCCACAGGCTGAAGGGTCAGCCCCCCCTCCAAATGACTAGAAGTGCTCAGTACATGTAGTAAATCCCCATTGCAATTGACCAAATCAGTAGTTTTTAGCTGTGGAGCACCCCTCACTGGTGACTGAGAGAACTGTTCAGTTCAGTTGTGATTCATGGTGTTACTTCCTTGTTGAAATGATATTAAAAGCCACAGAAACAATAAACAATAGATCAGTTGTAAATAATAGGCTGCTGAGTTATTATCCTTATGTGCAGTGCTTATATACATACACATTGGGACTAGAAAAGAGATAAGCTGTGCCTTTGAACCACTATGAGTTCACATACAGACATATTGTACATACTTAAAGTCTGTGTAAAGGCAATTCTGAGATTTCTTTCAAAATACATTAAATATGTTGGAAAATAGCTGCTGAAAACATGTGAAAAGACTTTGAACGATATATTACTGAAATGTGGAGTTAGAGGTTCAAACAGTTTTTCACCAGTTTTCAGTCCAGGATTTTTTGGGCGGTCCTAAAAGGTGGCTCGATGATGCATTGAGGCCACCCTGAGGATAATCCCCCCGCCTCCCCAACCCACAACAGTATAAAAGCCTTCAGCATGTTCGCATCTGTGCTTCTCCGTATGCTAGTTATTATTCTTGTTTACACTCAGTTGCTAGCCAGCTCTGCCTTATAAGTACTGCAAATGCATTTTCCCTGAATGAACAGCTTTATATAAACTTCCCAAACACAAAGAGATGAAGAAGAAGTGGATTTATTTTGAAAATTATCTGAAGTTGGCATGTGTCTGTAACAGCACCTCCCTGAGCTGCAGGAGTTTTTTTTTTTTTTTTTTCAAAACAATTCCACACAGTGCGTTGCTTCATTGAGGTACATGACATATTAAAGGTCCAGTGTGTAGAATTTAGTTGCATTTAGTGGTCCAATCACTGCATTGTAATCTCCTCACATCACCCTCACCTTCCTAATGTAAAGGAGAAACAACACTTTAAGGACCCTGTTTAGAGTCAGTATTTAGTTTGTCTGTTCTGGACTACTGTATAAATAAGGTGTTTCAACATGGCGGCCTCCATGAAAGGGGACCCTCTCCCACTGTAGATATAAAAGGATATTTTTTAAGTAAAAAACATAAAAAGATTCTTATTTTCAGGTGATTATACATGCATCAAAACATAGTTATGAATATTATATTCCATGTTTGCCTTATTCTGAAAATAGAGGCCCCAAATCTTACACACTGTGCCTTTAAGACAGAGAGAATCCCTGGAGTGTCATGGCTTTATTCTGCGTTCTTGTAACATATGATAACAAAATATTTTGTAATAAGCAATTCTAAATTAACCATATTTTCCTTACCTTTGTCTCCTTTCAATCCAATAGGACCACTCATTCCTGGAGATCCTGGTAAACCAGCTGCTCCTGTAAGGCCTCTGTCCCCTGGTGGCCCTACATGAGCAACAACAGGTACATTTTAAAAATACTGAAAGCAAACGAACAAATTAATTGATTCAATCAAAAGCATTTTCTTTATTGCTGAGTCTAATACCTGCCAGGCCTCTGTCTCCCTTTGGCCCCCTGGGGCCTCTCTCAGGTGGGCAGCACTCACAGAAGTTGAAGTAGCATTCATTGTAATCTAGGGTATAGTTCTCAGGGCCAACACCAGGAGCCTCAGTGATGTCTGTGTAGTACTTGGGAAAGACGTGACTTGAATGGCTGGTCTTGTCTGTGGTGGGCAGTGGACGGGGCTCCACAGGTTTTGTGCTCGGCACTACCTTGTGAGTCTTGGGCATGCCAGTGGTCACAGGGCTGTGCACGGTGATCTGAGGGACGGGCTTCTTGGTGTACTGGTATTTGGGCTTCGGTGTAGTCTTAGCTTCAACGCAGGACATCACAGTGAGTGTAACCACAGCTATAGCCACAAGGGTCGACTGACAGGAGATAATCCTCATGGTTGACTGGGATCTGAGAACAGATTAATTTATACATGACACTTATTTTTCTGTACTAATTTCCTTTTCCATCTGCTTTTAGGTTTAAAGACAAACTTCCAAAAATAGCTCATGCTGATTTGCAGTTCACTCTCACCTACTGTCATTTCGATTATTGTTTTCTCTGTTTCTCTATCTCCTACATTGCCAATTTTAGGTTGGAGCCACGTTTCTCAGTCATATATGACTCGATAAGTCTCCAGTTTGACCACTCAAAGCTGATTTTACAGTTGTTTATCAGTAAATTAAATTGCTCCAGAGTTTAACTGCAATGAAAACATATCTTCTTGGGCAGGAACAGAACATTTTTGAAGTCCTGTATGCTCCTCGTCTTAGATATGCCGTTCTTTAAACATAAACTAATAATGTAAATAGGTTATCCATCTTGTTGACATTCAATTGTCTATGCCAAATTTATAATTTAATGAAACTGATAAGACTCACCCAGTAATGCATAAGTGTTATGGTCATTTATCCTCTCTAGCAGTTGCTTGGAGGCAGCACCAGGAGCTCCAGGTCTCTCTGATATCTCTGCCAGGCTTGGGCGAAAGAACATCCCCACCAATGAGGGTGTTTGCTGGAAGCACAGGGGGAGGTCTGAAATCCAACTACGGCGGGCTGGAGCCGACCCAAGGAGAACCACTAGGCTGTGGACCATTCTCTGTACCCCTGTTGTGTAGAAAGGTGCTTTTGTGACACGGGATACAGCACCCACTAGGAGCACTCCCTCACTCCGAGCTAGGCGAGGAGCAAAGGCCGTGGGGCAATGGGTCACCCGATATGGGAGGCATTCCTCCAACATCCAACCTACTACCCAGGCTCTTACGATGGACAAAGCCAAGAAAAGAAGGTTCTGTGACAGAGGCCAGGTCACTACAACAGCCTTTTTTCAAGCGTAGGTTTGGACAGTGTTCTGCATGTAGTTGGAAGCAGAAAGGCACAAACCATTTTTACTGGTCTCTTACGTGTATACTCAGAATCTTGCAAGCTGATGGTTTGAAAGTAAACCGAGACGACAGTATCTGCAACACTTAATTTAAAATGACTTAATACTACATATGAAAACTGGCACGCAGCGTAGGGAGATCAGTATTTATAATTTAGCAGAACTTGGTAGACATCCAGAAGAAAGCTTTAGCCCAAAAAGCACTGATAATCTCCTCACTCAACAGTTGCTAAACCTGAGCTGTTTGTCAAAGGAAACAGTTAATCTCCCTCCAATCAGTGCAGTTGCAATGCCTGCCCGATCACTGTGACCGACTTTCTGCACATGAGCCCCCGAGACTGCTGGCAGCTACATTTGCTAACTATGATTCATACTGTGTGGCTGGACAATGATTCATTCTTTAGTGTAACAAGATAGCATCAGGTTTTTGTAGAAAAGTGATTTTCTGGTAGCTGTCTAGTCGAAACCCTCAACTTGCCAGTGACAATGAATGCTTGAGCAGTGGACATGCCTCAGTTGTCAAAGACCTCGCGTCCTCAGAGGGATCTATGACCAGCTATGAGTGAGCAGGAAGAAGGGAAATGAAATTTGGGAAATAGAGAGGGGTAATGGTGGTATGGAGGGGTGAGGAGAGAGCTCCTAAATAGGAGAAGATTGTGTTTATTTGAACTGTTTTTATCTTTTAATGTACACTTTTCTTTATCGCCTCACCTCCATTTACACGCTCTTCTTCCCAGCAGCTCAGGTGAAGTGTCCCTGACTTGCCCCTTCACAAAAGACAAACAGATGGAGTGTAAGATATTCACCTGAGCCCTGAGAGAGAAATGGGTTCCTCTGGGGTTCTCCATGCCCGACCTCAACCCCATCGTCTCTCAGCTCCATTCAGACCACACACAACAGCAGCGGTCAGCTTACAGTGCCCAGCTGGTCACAGAGGACTCAGGCGCCGCTCACCTGTCCGTTCATTTAACACTGGCATCGGCCCTGCCCTCAGCCTCCATCCACACACACTATAGAGCGAGGGATAAAGAAGAGTTAACTTACTCAACGGGTGCAGCCGAGCAGAGAGAGGACCAAAGATGACTTGGATGGATGGAGGTGTATTGCCTTACATTAACCCTATTCATGTAAAGGAGATCTTGAAGCTGTAGTGAATGTGTATAGAGTGAATTAGAGAGGGTGAGAGTGAGACAATAAGATAGGGACTTGTTTAGTAACCAACACAGCAACAAGTGACTGTATGATTATTCCCCTCCCGTGCTCACCAGTACTAATAAGGCCATAGACGTTTTTTTGTTCTTTACTGTGGGATCCTATCAGAGAAAATCTAGATCCCGCAGAATTAGCAGCTAATGACTTTGGCAAGGAATCTGCTGGCAGTGAAGACACATCTCATGTAGTCAGACAGAGTACAAAAAAGTACACACTTTCTCTGACAAGCCTCTCTGATGTTAGGGATTGGTTTCCAATGCACTCAAAAGTTGGTCGTGTAGACATGATGGGCTTTTTCACAAGAGAAAACTAGTTTGCCTATGGTGGAACTGACATTTATTTACATTTCCATTTATTTAAATGTGTTGGTACTCTCTGCTCACCATGAAAACACCAACTCAGGGAATTCCTTTTGGAATTACGGTGTTCAATCCCTTCAGTAGAGCCTCAGAGACTCGTAGAATCAATGCTAAGGTGCATTGAAGGTGTTCGTGCAGATCATGGTGGTCCAACACTTTACTAAGACACTTGTTTATACACATGATCCATGATGATAAAGATACAGAAGAATAGAAATCTCACAATTTCACAAATCATGTTTTCAGGGCATCTTGTGTCTTATCAAGATATTTGGATTAGGATATTAAAAGTGATCAGTGATATCTTTTTATGTTGTGTTTGAATAAATGTTTGGGGTTGACTTTTTTTGCTTAGAGGTTTGTTTAGAGGAAATCTGCAGAAAACATCATCAAGAAAGACAACAACATTCACATTCATTCACTCACAGTGATGACTAGGTTTGAGGAAGTCACAGCTCATGGCCAAACCCCAGCATAAAACCACATCCTTTTAGTGGACTAAACAGATTAAATGTTTTGGTAGGCAGATTTGCAGAAGCCCAGCAAGTTATTTCCCTGTTTATACCAAGTTAGACTAACCAGCTGCTGTCTAGCCTTGATTTAATGCCAAGGCAATGGTATGATACGGTGTCAAACTATTGCTGTAACAAGCAACCAAACACCAACTTAAAATCTTGTTTTTGCTTACCTCTAGTTGTTGAACAGTTGCAATGATGTTTAAGCGTTCTCAGGTGCAACTAAGCAGATTTCTGCTACCCAACAGAGGTGCAACATTTTGACATTTCAACCATGTTGAAATGTCAGTAAAGCATGCTTGGTTTGATGACCTCTACACTTAGTAGTGTAGGAAGAAAGCCAACAGGATCATCAAAGACTCCAATCACCCCTAACACAAACTGTTTCTGCCTGCTGCCATCTGTCAAACGATACGCAGCATCTGGTACCACACCACCAGACTCAGGGACATCTTCATCACACAGACCATGAGCCTGTTGAAATCTTAAGCCCTCCGGCTCATTACTATGTCACTTTACTCATATTGCACTGGCACACGTTACCTTTACACTACTTGTGTTTATCATTAAAGTGATATCATGGGTGAATGGTGCCTTTGTTATTCCCACTCTACACCCTGTATGCCTTTACGGCAATAAGTCACACACCACCAACTGCTTCACTGATTTTGGTGAAACTGGATCATATTTTATTAAGAAAACATCTCTGGTTTTCCCTCTGATATCTCACTGCTTCAACTCTCAGCTGCAAACTGTAGCTGCTATTATCTACCATTAGTGAGCCAGGTGAGCAGGCAGTGTAATCAGCTGGGAGTTACTTGTTGTTGCACTTGCTTGAAGTTAGCGGTTAGCAAAGTTGTTGACTCACTAGTTTCTGATCATTAGTAATGTAACCACAACAAATGCACACGTACAGCTATGGTGGTATTGCACTCTGAAACTGGGGGGTGCCAAACTGCAACAAATACCAAATCATAAACATTATTGCTTTAGTACCAAACTTCCATCTCTGTTTATACACCATATATTTATCTTATTTATTATAGTTTACGAGTTTTTAAATGTCACCTACCTGTCCACATCTTGTTCTTACCTGTTCATAACCAGTGTACACAATATTATTTCAGTTTATATTATATTTTGTTATATTATACAAACACATTTATAAAGATTAGATTTTATTTCAAGACTTTATATTTTAACTTCTGCACTAGTTTATGTCGTAGATTCTGTTTTTCTCATTGCTAATGAGTGCTTCATTGTAACTGTTGAGCATATGACAAATGAAGAACTTCAGACTTGATACTTCAGTGCTCTTGCAACCAGAACACACATTGTGGTTTCTTGTCTTTGGTCATTAAACATAATCTACATGTGATTGACTGTTGGCCTGTTGGTTCAGTGTAATGATTGGACATAAAGAAGAAAGAAACAGGAGGAAGCTCATTCGGTGCTTTGAGGTTATGAGTTGTATCTCTTGGGGAACGGGAACAACCTACATAGAATTAGAGGTTAATGTTAAATATGGGTCATGAATGGATGGTTTATTCGCTCTCTTGTTCCCTCTCTCCTTTTCTTCTCCTGAGGCTCCACAGAACCTACCACACCTCCTCCAGGTATCGTAGCCACATCATATAAAATAAACAGCAATCTTGCCTTCAACTTGCCTCAAGCTGATAATTTGCACAATCCCCTCCGCAATGATGAGGTGTAGCTCATCTAACAGACTCCATGACCCTGTGTCAAGTGAAAAAGACATACTCCTTTGTGTGTTTCGCAATAAAATTCTTGTATCAAACATTCCTTCACAGCTGCTTGCACACACTGATGAATATAGAGCAAAGCACACTAAAACTGTGAACCAAAAAGTCTTAAATGAATGTGAATTATTAGTACCAGAGTGCTTTCTCAACTAAATTTAGGGACTTGTGATGATTTTATTGGTGCAAAGAATTAAATAATTATCAAATCTGTACAACACACATATTATTTATCTGCTTTCTCTACATCTCTACTCTATTTTCTACCACTTGGTGGCAGACTTGTGTTTTATATTTAAGCACAAAGATTCTTTTTTTTTTTTTTTTTGTAATGAACATTTTTATTGAAGTTTAACACACAAATAATACAGACAGGGAGAGATCAATTCACTCAACCAGGTAGCCATCAAGGCCAGCACAAAGATTCTTAAAGTTACAAATCATCAAATATTTAGTATAATTGTTAAGATATCTGAAATAATTTGATGTATGTATAAAAGTGTATCAGCTCATAGTGTGCTTTATTTGAATCATAATTTATAACATGCAGATCGTGATAATAAAGTATATTTAGGAGAACAACATTCCAGTTTCGACTTCATACTACACTGCTCTTCACCCACTTCTACTATGAGCCAAACTAGCACAACATGTTTCCTTTGTAGTGAAAGTCCTTTGACCATGTCAGGGTTTGGCTTCAGCTGTGGTTTCACGCCTTGTTGGGATCAGGTTTTTATCAATCCAACCACTCCTAGACTCATATTGACTGATTCATAACTCAGATATACTGTGGAGCTGGGATCTGGTGTCGTGAGGTGAATTCCTCCTCCATCTTTGATCAACAAAGAATGGTGACAAATGCACAATCAGTCTAAATGCCACAGAACAAACCTTGTCTGATTGCACAGAGATCAAGCCAGAAATAAATCTGGTGTTGACACAAAACAGCCTTCCTCAGACTTTGATACTGTGATCCTGTACCTGATCTTTGTTGTGGATGTGATTATATTCACTCATGATTATGTTACTACTTGGGCCACTGTGTCTAATCTAATCTATACCTGCTCACTCAGTGGGTGAAGCCAACATCATGTTTAGAGTCTTTGTTTTTCTCTGTATATGAATTCAAAATGCATCAGGACAGAAGCTTGTTGGCTTCTGGTGTAATGGTAACTATTATTATGAATCCATAAACATGTATACTTAGTGTGAATGGGACTTTTTGTGATGAATGGGGAGGGGGGTCAAGGGTTGTGACTGTGTTTGAAGAGGCCCCCACCCAAAACAATGTATAACAGACAGATAGACACACAAAACACACACAGACATACACACACACACACACACACACACACACACACACACACACACACACACACACACACACACACCCAACAGTGCAAACAATGTTCCCTCAATACAAGCCTATTAAATGACACTATAATAATAACAGGGTATTGATTTGTACAAGTCATGCAAAAACTTGTTGTTGCTAAATTCAGTTTCACAATGGATCACAAGACTGAGTCAAACAGTTGACTGGAAAACATTCAGATTTGTTGGTCACATTAGTTTATCCTGTAGCACATTTACAATAAGAAAATATGACTCGCTGTAAAAAAAAAAAAAACCCTATACGTGTGTGTGTGTAAACACAGGGGGCCCCAGTAGCTCACCTGGTGGAGCATGTGCCCTGTGTAGAATGCCTCAGGCCTTGCCACTGCAGCCCAGGGATTGAATCTGTTATTTTCCACAAACAGTGACAGTAGAAATGCAAAATAGGAAACAACCCTTAGACAAAAATTAGATAGAAAAAAACAGAAGAACAACTGACTTTTTAAATGTTGTATTTTCTTAACATTGGAGTGACATGTTTTGTCTTATACAGTGCAGTACATAACACTGGCAACTTTCTTGATGCTTCTTAAGAGAGGTCTTTATTCTTGGTAATATTGGACATGTGTTAATCAGTGAGTGTGTATATATCATCACAATGTAAATTCAAGCATCACGTACAAGCTGTAATACCGTGTGTGTGTGTGTGTGTGTGTGTGTGTGTGTGTGTGTGTGTGTGTGTGTGTGTGTGTGTTTATTGTGTCTATTGTTGTCCATGTCTGTCATAGATTGTGGCCAAACTGTCGTCTTCATTACCATGGAGACATTCATTGTACACACACCTGTAGGAGAGCAGAGTTGAACAATGACACCTACAGCAGGAGGCTGTTCGTTGTAGAACTTAAGCTCTGTGTGTGTGTGTGTGTGTGTGTGTGTGTGTGTGTGTGTGTGTGTGTGTGTGTGTGTCACTAGTTAGAAGTTATTGAATGCTAACAGTGATATTAATATTTGAACACATTCTCTTGTAAACTGAAACTCAGCTGCGGTGCTGGTGTTGGGGTGTGTATGTGTGTGTCTCGGTGTCGCGTACCTCCCTGTCTGTAAACCCAACAGTTGCTAGAAGTCCCCTCCAGTTTTATTTGGGAGAAATTGCCACAGGCTACACGTAAACACAACAGAAACAATACACCGCCCCTAAGCATTTAGAGAGCGTTTGACTCTGCAAATAGCTTTGTTTATACCATGTCATTAAGGAGATAACCTCTGGCCTCTTTCTTCATGGGATACAAATCAACATGTTAAGTGTAAACAGAAGACGATGCTTCAAAGACCTAACAACGTAGGATACCATCAGAAAACACAATGTCTAGCTTTTTTATGTGAGCAGAGAGAAGGAGGTGGAGTGAGGTAAAGCAAAGAAGAAGAGAGGAGGTGAGATTATAAGAAAGGAAAGAAGGAAAGGAGTTTAGGGAAAGGAAAGAGAAGCGAGAAAGTGGGTTAAAGGCAAGGAGAGAAATGGAGATGAGAGGAGGGTAGAGTGGTTTATTTAAGGGGAAGAAAACTTATTCCTGGGGGGAAATCTCCCACTTCCTATCTTCTTCATGAGGAGAAAATGACAGGAGGACAGAGGAGAGGAAATGCAAAAAAAAAAAAAAAAAAAAAAAAAGAAAGGAAAGAAAATCAAAGGGAGAGGAGATAGGAAAGGAAGAGAGTAGAGAAATAAGAAATGGAAAGAGGGGAAAGCACTGTAGTAGTATTTTGGGATGAATTTGAATGTGCAGGTTGAGGAATGAGGATGTTGCAGCTATTGTGTTCCTGGAAAGAAAAAAAAATAAGAAGGAGGTGTCACAGGTTACAAGGTATAAACAACTAGTAGTAATGTGCTAAACTGATAACCAAAACAATTCCCTGCTCCGTCATCCACCATCCATGTTGATAATATTTCAGGAAATTTGCATGTGCATTGCAAATTTTATTTGCACACCATTCATTTTAGTCTATTTTTACCAAACTTAAAACTTATCATCCATTACATTGATTTAAACTGTGTCCAACAAAGAGTGACTTCAGGTAAACAGAGCTTTGTTGTCATGGACGGGTCACCTAGTGTCTGCAGTAGGGAAAGTAGAGCCGCTGGGTATTCATTCCTGCACTGTCTTGGAAGAACTGGTTTGGTGGCTCTGCCTCTTATTGTGCGATTTCACTTTATGTGGTACAGTCAATTGTGTCGGGTACGTGCTACCATAGCCTTTGTTTTGCTTGTTCTTCCATTTCAAAGTAACTCCTCTGCACGACTGAAGGCATAACAGACTCAATATCCTGCATGAACACAGACATTCATATCAAAAAGCAAATAAGGAGGAGAACAGTTGTCCAAGTATCTTCAGGTGTCTTTATTTTCTGAATATTGCAGTGATGTGTATCATGTATTATGTATAAATATAACGTTCATTCATTCTCTTCATTCTGGGTACAGTGAATGTTTGGAACTACTGCAACCTATTTAACAAAACTAAAATTAAATGACACAAACTGGGAACAATATAAAAGCACTATTAGGTGGAAAAACAAAGCAAAGAACAAATTATGCGTTATTTATGGCCACAAGAGAACACAGATATAAATAATCAAAGAGTGTGGTAATTGACATTGTAACCAGCCAAGCATTTACCAGTGTATATAAATATATAACTCCATATAAATATACTTAACTTAGAGATCATGATTAGACTGTAATCAGCAAGCCCTTGACCCACAGCACAAATAATCAAAGATGATCTCAAGCACACAACTAAATGCAATGCTCATCACAACTACCAGATACACCACGACTCATCCTCTCACCACTTCATTCTCTATAGATCAACTACAGGTGAGGAAAGACAGGGGTCTTCAATCGGGCAGTCAAATTTTTACTTTTCATTCAGGCCAATTTACGTGCAATGCCAGTAGACATTTAACAGTTTACCTGCAGAAAATACGTCATCTACAAAGCCAAGCCTAAAGCACAAAAGGTGTGTTGTATCAATATTTGCTTATACTCAGTGCTGAGCACACCTTCCTGACATACCTAACAGTTGAAAAACGGGAGATAAATAGGGCTTGGCACACATTAATGCCATAATTTCGTTTTATTACTCATTTTGACGAGTAAACCAGGAAACGTGGGCCTAGGACAAACATTCTTGAACTGTGTGACAGACCCCTGATCAATGATGCTTTTATATTCATTGCATAGCTTTGCTTTTCTTTTCTACCAACTCTCTCTCTCTCTCTTTGAAGATCAGCTACAGTGATCAGTGACTTGAAATGTACAGCGTACCCTGTCAGTGAGCATTACAGTACAAAAAGGCAACTTAAAAAAAAGGCAATGGTGGCTCTGATACAAAACCATACATCAACCAGTAACATTATGTGCGTGTCAAAATTGCTGGAATGAATACTAACTCCCCTTCACGATTCACAATCAGTAATAAGCACAGACACACACATACTTAAAGTGGCACTCCACCGATTTTTTACACATCAGCATGAGTTTTCTTATAACACAGTGCCCTACTCAGCCTGTGAAGACAGTCATATAATATCTTCTGTGACAATGAATGGAGCTTTTCTAAGGCTGTGTCTGAAATCACTTCCTCATTCACTTCACTTACTACTCCATAAATATTAAAAAACGTCATAGTTTACTCTTGACGTTACATTTACGCATGCCATGCACACTTAATGCAACTTTGGAGGGTACTATGCAGTGCATAAACTCTGATTTCAGCCATATAGTGGAGGGTAAATATAGTGCACTATATAGTAAACAGTGATTTCTGGCACAGTCAAAGTCATCAGTGCTATTTCAGTTTGGGTTTGAAGACTGCAAATTTTCAGCAGGCTGAGCATGCTTAGGGTTTTGAGGATAACCATTCAGGGAGCGTCTGCCAGAAGACCCTATTGAGTTCTATTATGTGAAATGTACTATGCATGATTAAAAGCCTGGATATCTCATCCTCTGCCGGTTTAATTATGACCACTCTCTTTTTAATCTGTCCCCCAATTTTCCAGAAGTGACAAACTAGATCACTGGATTGCCACTTTAAAGACTGTCACTTAAAAACCATGAAAAAAAAAAGAGTCTAGGAGCATTTGTAGTGAGACGAGCATGCAAATATACAACCCACGTATGACCCTATCATGCAAAACCCAGAGGTGGTATGCATTCACACAGGACATGTGATGGGATAAAACAAGCAGGACAAACAACATTTCACAAAACGTTTCACAGTGAGGGTGTGAAAGCATTGTACAGTCGTGAGTCTAATACCATGGGGTAAGGCCAGAGGGTTTGGGATGTAAAGAAGATAGTAAGGCTAAGATCTTCATGTTTTCAGTTTGGATTAGCTGAGGTGACTGACAAGGGTGAACATGGTGTAAAGAGGTATTTCGGGAGCTGAGGAGAAGTTGAGTTATAGGAAATGATTTGGGGACTCGTGCTAATCCACCCAGTCGCTGCTTCTTTCCCCCCATATTCTCTCCTTCTTTTAGTTCATGAGTGCCATGGTGCTCTCAGGCTGGCCGCCAAAGATCCCAGAGAAAAACTCCAGTGCGAGGCGCACATGGATGGGCACAAAGACATATGAGGTGTAGATCACCATGGCGATGGCGGAGAAGAGGATGGAGTTGAAGATTGACTTTTCCCAGGGCTCCAGGACATAGATGCCGGTGATGAGCAGGTACTGGTAGTACAGCCAGGCCAGGTAATCCGTAAAGCTCTTGAAGCTCATCTTGCAAGCTGGACGGAAGGGAAATGAAGGTGGAGTGTTGTGAGATTCAAGTCGTGAGAAAGAGATAGTGTGAAGGATTGATGCGGAGAGGATACAGACACAGACACACAGGTGGAGGTGAGGGAGGAGGACAGAGGATTGAAAGAGAGGGATTACATCAATTTAAATGGGTTGTAAGAGAGGAAAAAGTACACACTTAAGAGCACACAGAGGACACCGAGGAAGTACTTCAAGGAAAAAATACTACACTATAAGTCCTGCATTCAAAATGTTGAAATATTAACAGCACGTACTCACAGTAGTAAAAAAATGTACGCCCCTGTCAGTATTTATTTTATGAATGAATTGCCGATGCATTATTGTCTAAGCAGGACTTGTTGATTAAAGTTCACAATCTTTGTAGTACTTTATATACTGTTGGGCAGTAGAGATGAAGAATAAAGTAGTATTAAATGGTAAAGTACAAGTACTTAATTCAGTACTTGAGTAAATATACTTTCACTTTTACTTTCAAACACAGTTTCCATCTTAAATACAGCCTGTATTTTAGTAGGTAAGTACAATATCGCTCTCTTTAGGTCATAATAACATAACACTATAATCTTCCACTATGGAAAATAACTCGTAGAGTCCTCGTGGCTGTGTGTTCATTAATTAGGATGTGTGAATGGGAATAAGAAAGCTCCTCTAGCCCCTCCAAACCCACAGCAGAACCCCGAGGGGAACAATCAAGCAGGCCTCATGGGAGCTCTGGGTCTTATAGGATTCAGTTGGGTGGGTAGAGAAACACCAATGAAATGAAAGCCAGGGTTCCCACATGGACGTGACACAGCTCGCAGGCGTTAACAGATCTTGCTGCACAGGTAGGGGGCGGGGACAAACAGGTGCGCTTACAAGTGCAGGTGCACACACCTGGTTTTCTAGAAGATACTTCAAAAAAAAAAAAAAAAAAAAAAAAGAGGGGGCGATGATGAAAACAACGTACGTGCGTTTTCAATACAGCTACTGTTTACAGGACTTCTTTAACCCAATGAACTTCATTTATATATAAATACTACAGCAGGGCTGTTGTACTGAAGTTACTCACAGCAAAGCGCATTTATGGAGCATAAAATGTCTGGCCCAGAAAACTGCAAAATAACTTCAGCAACAGTTAAACTATCTGCCAAGTTGGTGTATGAGTAATGATCTGCACATACAATGCAATACATTTAATCACCAAAAATCTTAATTAACTGAAGAATTGAGTTTTTTTTTTTTTTTAATAAGACAGATTAATAGAGGGGATATATCAGCGCTGTATTGTGTATAACTGAATCCAATGACTCACCTGAGCAGCCGACGTGCGATCTCCTGGATATCTACTAATGAGAATAATTACAGGACGAGCTAAGACACCAGCCCGCGTCCCGCTGCTGCTCCGCTGCTTTGTGTAAACGAAAAAGCTGCCTCAGTGTTATGCCACTGGCCTATATGTAGTGGGTCATACAGTCTATGAGAAGACACCACACCCACTACTCGTGCTTACACTAGCGACTCACCTGGCTCACAGTTCATGCAGGTGGAGTTATCGATGACTGCAACGCTTAGGCCACGTATGTGTGTATGTATGTATGTATGTGTGTGTGTGTGTGTTTACGCAGCCCAAAGAAAACAGTCCTCGCATGGGAGGTGAGAGGAAGAGTGAGGTCTTGTTTGCAGCTCTATTTCAGCTACGTAAAGTCCACTGCCTTGTGCAGCATCTTTCAACTTTCTTCAGTCCGTGTCGCATCCGTCCCACCATGCTGCAGCCCGACGCTGCGGCGCAGTACCACCTCTGACGTAGACAGCAGCAGCAGCAGCAGGAGGAGGATGGAAAAAACAAGCCGAGACAGCACAGACAGCACTCTGGTATGCACAGATACCGCAGCCCAGTGATGCTGTGCTTTATAATAGTTGTTATATGGAAATATTAGATATAAAACCATGCACTGTCAGCCTTTGATTCAATTGTCTGAGATTAAAGCATCCTCTCCTTTGTCATAAGCAAACACTAGACCCAGAATACTTTGCAGGCTCTTTCTATGTTGCATATATATTCGCATTTACTACAATATTCTCCAAGAACTTTGGAGACGAATGCAATTACAAAACAGATCTTGTCAAATCTCTGCTCTTTTAGGTGTTCCGGTATTTCGGTGGCAGATGCATGATTATGTATTATAACGATGAAACATAATGCCATATTAAAACCATGAGCGGAGAGCTGACTGTGGTTTTGAGTGGTCAGATGCTGATATACGCATTACACGCTAACACGCAGTGTGTGGCTCTGTTCCTCTTGGAAAAGCACCAAATGCCCACAGTGCGCAGATACAAAAGTATATATTCACATAAGTACTGATGTATCCTCTCCCCCTCTCCCTGCTTAAGCATGCTTAAGAACAAAAACGTTTCCGGATTAAACGTGCATACATAAAGAAAAGAAAACGCCCATAAGTATAAGTTGAGAAGTTGGCCCAGTGTTTTGGGGCAATCAGACATACAGTTAGGAAATCTTATCTCCTATCTGCTCGAGGGTTGCTGACCTCCTCAATTCTTGCACTTGACAACACTGTGCATTATTGATGTGTAAACACGGACAGTGCCGCCGTGGCGCACAGTTTACGCATGGACACGATTTTTGTCACAAGCGTCACAAGGAAGAGGACTGGTTTAAAATGTCAAACAGCGCATGAACAAAATTTCCCCTTAACGGAGATCAAACACTCTCTGTGGTACATCAACTGTTGGTTTGTTGAAATGAACTGTCCTGACCGGCTCAACCACAAGTACCTCGGAGAGTAATATTCAAATCAGACAACAAACATCCTTTAGGTGTTGTTGCTCCAGTAACGTTTAATCTGTCGTCTTATACTTTGAAAGTGAGACTGTAATACTAGAAATTGGGTAAATGGGGCTGCAGAGGCAAAGCTCAGTTTGGGCACATGCAAAGTTGGTGAGAAAAATCAGGTCTACAGGAGGATGATCAGAAAAAAAGGAGAACCCCTGCTCCACATTGTTGTTGCTCCCCCCCCCACACACACACACACACACACACCTGGAGGGGATTCAGCTCATTCGTTTTCCCAAGTAGATCTGATTACCATTAACAACCTGCTCAGGTTGGTGAAAAACAAGACCCGGCTTCCTCCTCCCCCCTGCATGTTAGAATGTGAGACATGTCACACAGACTAATACGGCTTGTGATACACACATTCCTCTGGTGTCTTAGATTACATAAAGCTTTATAACAATAGGTCTGCATAACCATGCAACAAACCTATTGACAAAAGATAAACTCCTCAACGAACTTGTTAAGTGTTCAGTTGAATTGTGGTTTGGATTTCATCCTGAGGATAGGAAATGCCCTAAAATGGGATCATCCAAAAAGTTTGATGCTAAAACTAATATAAATTCTACCCTCCACCTTTTTTCCCCACTTTCCCATAAAGTTGCTCTTTGATTGTGTTCCTGTCATTTTATTCATCGTACTGCAGCGATATGATCACAGGAACATGAGACGTAGATGCAAAAGCAGCTATACTGAGTCATAGTCAAGAAGGGATAAGTCAAGGGCAATTGAACTTGGTTGTAGATCCATGAAGATGTTTCACCTCTCATCCAAGAGGCTTCTTCAGTTCTGTGGATGCCAGATTTAACCCTTCATGAAGGATGACCTGGATGACTAACAACCTTCACAGACATAGCCATCTCCTGTAAGAATCAAGATCAAGCAACCAAATCAAATATCATAAAATCTGTCTTATATTTTTAGCTAATTAGGAGAAATTCTGGGTGCAAAGAATCTAAATGTGTCATTTTACAAATAGAGTGAAACCTAGCATTGATGGAGTTTGGTTCTGTGAATATGTGTGTGTGTCTATGGTGTTTAAATGGTGACAGGTTGGAGTTGGGAGTCGTTTCAATCAGTTTTCACTCCAGATCACATGAGGACATCCCTGTTTACAGAGCTGCAGTAATCCTAACTTTCATGTCCAGCTTCAGCCCATATGAGAGCTCTCTCTGGCTGAAAAGGTGGTGCAGCTGGATGAGTGTCTGCATATTACCAGTGGCAGCCAAATGACACCATAAACAGGCTTGGTTACGCTTCCTATAAGTGTGGCTATTTGAATGCATTACTTCCCTTCTCTAAGTGGTCCAAAGCTCCCTCTGGTGGACTTCTACAGGGAAGTATTTTACAATGAAGTCGCTGCATCCTGATGTTATACTGCATGTGATTTCACACGAGTATGAAGTGTGTTCACACTAGAAATGTGACAATACACACAGTATAAAAACATGAATGTGGTCAAGTTTTGTTGATGCACAATATTCTCCCATAGGACAGAAATGAGGAGCTGCTCACAGCTGATAAACATTTAAATAAATTGTGGATGGTGGTGAAAGAGCTCCAGAAGAATCATGAAAAACAAAAGCAACTATTAAATCTTAAAAATATTTAGATTATGTGAAGTTTAATCCGCAGTAACTTTCCAAGGATGCACTTTGAATATCTGAAATCACGTATGATATAATTTCTAAAATGATATTAAAGATTGTATTGAATTAGTATGTAGTGCTGAGCAAATGTCTTTTATATCCCCAAGCAGAAAATATCTGTGAAAAGCAGGACATAGGACAAATATTTATTTTGATATAGTGATCCAGAAGCACTCCAACTCAACATCACTCCAAAATTTTATATGAAAATCAGAATTTCATAGGCCTAGTGTGGAGGTAGAAATCCACTGAGAGTCCAGTTTCTCTGCAGAAACCTGTTTGTTACCAAGTGGCACCATTATACCAAGTTTATGGGGTTTTAACTATGAGTGATTACACCACAGTCTGATGAAGTGTGGATATCTTCAGTATGAAACATGATTTGTTGATGGTTCAATCAGTCCTCAGCTCTGTAACAATATCGCTTTGTGATCAGCGGACCTGTATTTGACAGATCAGCCGTCAGTGTCGCACAAGCAGGACGGCGACCGGCTACTCTGTCATCATGTCAGCGCCCTCTCCTCCTGTGGCATCTGTCAGGCTGAGCTCCTCCAGCATCTCCACCAGAGAGATACGAGGTGCTCCGTCATCATCGGTGTCGCTCTCCACTGGGATCTTTGACACATCTGAAATAAAAAACAAAAAACAAAACATCTATTCATTAACTGTCATCTGTAATACCATGTAACAGTAGATATATTAGCAGCCTAAGCAGTCATTGACAGTAAATGAGCCGTATCGGAACAATTTAAGCTGCAACAATGGAAACAAACATCCCAACAAAAGGGCAGTAATCTCTTGGGACACTGGTGCAGTGAAAAAGCTGAAGTCTCCAGCTGCTCACCTCTGTAGATGTTCACATTCTTCCTCAGAGCTTCATCCTCCTCTAGGTCCTCCAGGAAGTCCTGGTATTGTCTGAAGACAGAAAAGCAAGTTAAAGGAAACTCATGTGGTTTGACATTTCAGGGAAAAATATATTTACAGGATATTGGCACTCTTGGCACATTTTCAGACTATTCACTAACTTACAAAAACATTGTCATGGCTTTAGTCATCAGCTCAGGTATCTTAAGTGTTTTTCCTCATTTGTTGCACATTTGTGCAGAATCTTTACACACAGCCTCAAAATGCAGTCGAGGTTTAAAGTTTTGTTTATTATTCGATTTTTTTGTAAAGATATTTCACGAGAACTACAAAAGGAAAAATATTTTTTTCAGATAATTCTCTTGCATCTTATTGGCAACAAAGAAAAACCAAAACCAAAATGAATTCATGGGACTAACAAGTGTTATCTGTGTGTGTGCGCGTGTGTCTATGTGTGTACCAGAGCCTGATAAAGATTATTCTTTTGTGCCAGAGAGCTCCAGTGTTGTCCAAAAACCATTACAACACATAAATGAGGCACACTGTTGCACTGGCTGACATGTTCTTTCATCATGATGACAGTTTGAACTGAGTCACACCAACAAACACAATGCTACTGCTGTAAATACTCACTAAAGCACCAAATATGTATTAGTCCACGCTAAAAACTACAGTGCCCAGCTGGTTTAGGTTTTATGTTCTAGACTCTTCAAGTGAGGTGCATTGTTGTTTTTCGTCTTCTTAATTAACAAAAGTATAGACCATGGCTCGCCTTATCCTAGAGGACTAATTCTTGAAGGTTTAATTCATTCAAGACAGTTCAGAGACTTGGTATTACTCTCCTACCTCTCATCATCGGTGTCCATGCCCTCACGGTCTCTGTCCATCTCTTGCAGTTTCCAGTTCCTGCGCTTCACCCTCCTGGTGCGGTTGTAGCTCTTTTTGATCAGCACCTGAGAGAGTCAACATGCAGGGTTGTAGAAATTTAAACTACAACAGACTGTCTATATGCATTTCATGTAGTGTGCAGTCATGCAGTGTTACTTCTAAGAACATCATCAAATCTAAAGTCAGTATTTTACATTGCCACCAGAGGTCAGTGTTCAGTCAACAATAGCTACCAGGTTTATCCACTGAGGATGTTCATTGAAGTGTAGGAGAGTCTTACCACATCAGGGACGTGGTGAGGGTTCATCTTATTCAGGTACTCGTCATTAATGTTGGAGTTGGCGAAGTCAAAGCTGTAATGTGAGACGTAAACCATTAAATGTACAGCTCACAGTCTGCTATCAGCCCTACCTGACCAACATGTGAACTTCTCGTCAATAACCTCGTACTCACCCCAGCACCAGGTCTCCAATGTTGAGCAGATGGCCCAGGAATGTACGGCAGTGATACTGCTGATTGGTGTCCATCTCTGACGTCTTCTGAACCCAAACCTCAGCCAGGGTGTGCTGTAACACACACACACACACACACACACACACACACACACACACACACACACACACACACACACACACACACACACACACACACACACACACACACACACACACACACACACACACACACACACACACACACACACACACACACACACACACACAGGGGGAATTTAAATGTAGTTTCAAGCCATTCAAACAAAATTACTCTTGTTCCTTTCTTCCAGCCTTCCCAGGTGGTTGTATCGATACTAATGCAACATTCAGACGGAGGAAAGAGAGAGTAAACAAAGTCTCTGCAAACCTCGTTCCGTGCACCATCAAAACAAACACTCCTGGGTGTTTCTGTCGTTCTGGCTTGAATCCCACACACAGGCTCAGGGATAATGTAATGGTTCGCTATTGATTTTGCTTCCAAAAGAAAAGCAATGTTCTCTCATAATGCAATCTGTTCTGCAACACACACACGCACAGACACCCAACACACACTCACCTTATTGGACCTCATGCCAGCTCCAGGACCCAGCTTCTGGTCTCTGATGATGTCAATGTCCATAACGATAAACTCCTCCAGTTGCCGCGGGTTACAGAGACTGTTGAAGGGGTTGCGCCAGTATGTGTTCCCATCCACCTCAGAAACTAGTGAGTTAGAGATTATTTACATATTAATTGTATATTATTGTTAGTAATTAGAGCAGACAGCACAAATTATATTGCTCCTTCTCATTTTTACTTGAGTTTAAGAATTTCATCCACTAACACAAACAGCTTTTCATGTTTTAGACATCTCTGACAGCTCAACCTTCAACATAGTTCCTTTATCTAAAACTAATATGAATCTGATTTATCTGTCAGTTTGTTTTTCTATCTGTGCATATTCCAAATAAAACAGACAGAGTGATGTGTTTCTGTCTCTGTACCAAGAAAACTAAACACAGGCAGACAAACAGCAACACAAATATTTTTTAATGCCAGAATTAATTGCCTACTGCAGCCCAAATCTGCCGCACAGAGCTCTGCCTCGAGGCGGATTCTGCTATTCAGCCTGCTGAAAAACTTTCTGCAATAAAAATAGCCTGCTCTTTGAAGAGTAATTAAAAACGTGTGCCGCTTCCAAAATGTCAGAATCCTGTCGAGGACGATCTCAGCCTCTCGAATAATGAGTGATTATGCCAGATACAGAGGAAACACATCATCACTAATTGTCACCAAACTTGCATTGATTAGAAATCCCTCCAAATGAGACGACTTTGCTCTGACGGCATGAATAATGCAAACTAAAGATGTTTTTTTTTTTTGCCTTTTTTTTTTTGGGGTGAGTGTGCCACGTGCTGTGTCGTGACTGGGAGCAGAGGGAAGCTGTTAAGACGGCTGTGATGAACATGTGGTCAGCAGACCAGGGTCAACTCAGTGCAGCGTTGAACGATTTCACCCAATCACCGACTCTCAGTTATAGCTCCGTGGTAATATATGGGAAATGCTTCTGATGTCTTTCATTAAACACTTAAAGACAGAAATATGCTAAACTTGCAGCAGTTATTCCAAAAGTGTAAAATACAATCTAAGACTATAATAAAAGCGTAGAGATTAAACAATTAGTCAATCAGGTAATCAACAGAAACCACCTTGGGCATTTTTTTTACTATTTTATGACAAAACAATTCATTAAATAATTAGTTGCAGCCCTAATGAAGTGAGTAATCTAATCTTGGGCTACAATCAATGATTATTTTCAAGCTCAAAGTCACAATGTCACATTTTAAAACTGCCAGTTTTCTCATATTTTACACTTCACAGTCCCTTAAAACAGAGAAAAGCATCAAATCCTCACATGCTAGAGCCAAATAATCTTTGGGTTTTTCCACTGATAAATAACCTAATTAATCAAATATCAAACCTGCTGTCGAATAATTTTCTGTTCATCGACTAATTGTGTCAGCGCTAATCTTATTACACGCTTGATTTTGTCGACTATAAAAGTACTCCCCCAGAACGTGCTGCATTCAAACCAGCAAAGTTGACACTGAGCTCAATCTCAGGCAAAGTTCCTCATTAGAAATAATGAAACGTGCTGCACATCAGGTCCTTCACTATGCCTATACACAGAGCTCACATTACTGAATTAATCTGTAGAGATTCAAACTACAACTCAGCTGATGAAGACCTGATACTCGAGACTGCAGCTATATTTGACCACAAGAGAACACGCTGTAGTTAGTCTGAGGTGTCAGTTGTTAAAACTCTTGGTAGAAATACTCACTCTGCAGGGTGTTGGGATCGATGAGGTGGATGGTGCTGGTGACACGGACGCAGACACACACTTGACCCATGTTGCCCAGACTCTGCGCCAGCCGCGGTGAAAGGCACACGACGTTGTCCTGGCAACCAGACAAAACCAGACAACCCCGGGTCAAACAGTTCGAAGGGAAAGTAGAAAACGACTTTGGACTTGCCATAGAAAGTTCACAATGTGTCTGAAAGCTTGTTTCTCCAAAAAGAAACCTCTTGTTATCCGACAGCTGAGATAAAGAGCGTGTGTCTGGGTTAAATCTTTCTACTCTAAACTTTAAGAATCTGTTTTCATTTATTGAAAATACCAAATCATTCAAGTACTAAGTCATTCAAACACACCCAAACCTACGTGTTGTTATTTTAATCACAGAACTAATGCTACATGTCAAATGGGATTAAGCAAGAATCTATATTCCTAGTATATTAAGTATATTAAGTTTGAGTTTCATTTATTATCACCTGACACTGTCAAAGATAAATATGACAACAAATATTCTTGGACTTAACATCTGCATATCAGCAGATTTAAGACATCTTTCTAAAACAACATTACTAACCTAACAAAATCTTCAGACGTGACGTGTCAAGAAATAAGTCAAGTCTGGCTTGTCTGAGGTGTTGAGCAGATATGGGTGTGTCTCATCTCAATGGACTCTAATTCAACTAAAATTAAAAGAACAAAACATGTCGCTGTATACCTTACAGACAGGTACGATTTCCATGGAGAAGGTGCTTTTATAGTTGTACGTGTTTGAATGGATGTCATGAGAGATGAGGCGTTGGGATGTCTTCGACCTTTGAAATAGAAAAGAAAGTGTTTATTATTATTATTATCACAGAGATCCACATCCATTATTATTACTACAGACATCATTCAGAGTTCACACTGTCCCAGCTGCACAAATCCTAACAACAAAAGGGGCATTAATGCAATAAGATGTTGTGCAAAAATGAAAAAGACTTCACACTTCACACACAAAAAGACTCATTTGAACTGTTAAAGGTCGTGTCAACATGTAGTTTCCACATCCAGAAGGCTGATGTATATTTAAGTCTTCTATCATCCAGAAACACACACAAATGATGACATACAGTGATAGAAGCACACATGGAACATTATGCTACTTTAGAGAGCTATATTTTTTGTTCATCCATTTTTATGAGGACATTTATTCACTGTGACATTGCCACATTTGCTCATAAACTTTTGGATTGTTGGATGAAGACCACTACAAAAAGTATGCCGTCACAGTCACTTTGAATCCTCTTGTTATTGGTATAAAACGAAAGGGGAATGTTGTTTCATGAGGCGCAGACTGAAGTGGCGCTCACCTGCAGGGCACGGTGCACTGGAGGAAGTCGACAATCTTCTGAGCGTGCTGCTTGGTGCCGAAGTAGAAATCAATCCCCTCTGAGAGAGAAGAGCAATACCATCACAACCCCCATCGATAAATTCATCAAAGGCGCGCTTCGCGGGTCATCGCCATTGCAGAACACATATGTATGCAAACAACACACACTCATGAAGTTGGGAGTGCATATGGCAGCCACATGTTGTAACTTTCACGAAGCTTTTAAGTCCTGCCGAGATGTGTAGATGATTTAAATCGCACTTCTCAGCCAAAACTCCACTTCACAGTCCCTTCCAAGAGCAGTGAGAGCTGCTGCTGAGCTGTCACTGTGCGCAGCAAGCACGTCTGAGTGTGTGGATGCCTATCTGTGTGTGTGTGTGTGATGTGGCAGTAAATAGAGTATGAATCAGGCTTGCATTGCAGGAATCTATGTGGAATGCCTGCTCTGATTACAGCACAATGATTAGATGCCTAACGCATGCACCCTCTCTGAGGCCCACGAAGGACAGCTGTATGGACTGATTGGCGCCAGTGATATGCATGCATGGCTTGCTGTCTGGTATAGGAAGAGGTAATTAACACTCGACACATGATTATGTTGGGCTTAGCTCTAATCCACGTTAGTTACGCTGCTGACGAATGAGACAAGTTTCCCCTACATTCGGTTAAAGCCTTGAGGAATATAGCAGGCCCCTCCCTTTAAAGAGACGTACACGGTCATACATGAAAAAATGTTATATATAAAATCATATGTGATTGACGTACCATGGATTTCTTTGATGTTAAGGGCATTCTGGTGGAGTTTATGCTTGAGGATCAGCTGCTCTAGATAGTAGAATGTCTTTTTATGAACAGTCTGTGAAAGAAAAAGATTTTTTCAGCGTCACCGTGATCATACAGTCACACAGATCCCTCAGCCCTGTGTTACAGCTATTAATCATTTATTGGTATGAAATCTGGATGAACAGCTTAGCATCTGCCGCAACCTGATGCCAGCTTTGACATTTCAGAAAAACACTACAGTTAAGACCATCAGCCCCCAAAGCCGTATTGACATTTTTTGTATTTTAGTACGCCGTTAAATCAAACTTCCTTTATAGTTGCTCCACACTTAAATCTTTTCAGTGAAAAGAAGGGACTTTGGCTTTTATTGGGAAGTAGCTGCAAGGAGTTAAGGAGTTACATAAACCGCTGAGGGTAGCTTAGTTTATTTGAGCTTAGTTAAGCGATAAGAGAGACTGAAGATTTTAATCTGGACTGAATTTGTCTGTTTCTGAGTAATCTTTCTCCTGATCTACTGTCTTTGTAGCATGGCAGCTACGCTTGGTTTACCTCCACACATCAGCGATCAAAGGAAAAAGTGTAACCCTGGGATTCATTGATGTATTTCCTGCCAACACTTTCAGGTTTCAACACAACAGGATTGTGAGAAGAAAGAGTAAATCGAGAACACTTAAAATCCAAAAATGAGAAAAATCAGAAGAAAAAGAACTAATCAAATTGTATCGTAGCGCAATATAGGGTCACAATTATGGGGCGCATTTTTGTTTGCTGTATTATATATTTTGCAGCGTTTGTAGCCCTTCAGTATTTGTTATCTGTTAATTTATTTGTATGCATATTTCCTGTCCATACCATGAGCGTTTAAGGCTATTTACTACCTGGACAAGTAGAATATACCTGTTAACAAAATAAAATGGCTATTACTGTTTCAACTAAACAATAAATACTTCCTAAAATTAAGTATATAGCATGCATGCATGGTGTATTTAAAATGTTTTTAAAGAGGTGAAAATGTGAGTACAGGGCAGGTAAAATAAAAACAATTTTTCACTTATTATTTATATGTTTCATTAGAAAACAGACTCCTACCTTCTGCCTAACTTGAACCACGGCCTTCCAGAAGTCCTTGGCTTCCACACGGTGGCAGTCGTCACACATCTGGTACTGGACGACAAACTCGACCACAAACACCTGCTGTAGGATAGCGCCATTCATCACCTGGAGAGGCAAAGACAGCAACAAGTTTCACCATATGGTCCAATGACACAGCAAACAGCGACAAAAAACTCTGCGCTTATGGTCATTCACTTCTGGCGGGGGGAAAAAAAACAAAACATGTTTTTATATTTGACCAGTGGGATCTGGAAACAGTTTTATACAGACTCTGCATCAGCACAAACAAAAGAGTTGGCCCTGAGACGCACGGGGCTCAGGTTCTCGCTAAAGGTCAAGGAGATGAGATGACAGCCGCTGGCAAAACTCACTTCTCTCAAACACACATAAGTCAGTCCAGAACAGACGACTCCAGTTTAAGAGTTTAACTTGAAGTCTGTTGCATATATGATTATCTCACAGAACTGGATGTGTGTATCACACTTTGACGTCATTATTTTTCACATATGTTCATCAAAAAGCTTAAAGTCAAACATAAACTGTGCTAGCTGCCAATTACCACCCCAACAACCTTTAGATGAAAAACACGTCTCCTATCTCAGGTCCCTAATCTGTTTTTTTCTGGTAGTTTGAATGTCACTCTCCCACACTTATCACTTCCACTCTGTTTTTTTTGTTGTTGTGGTTTTTTTGTTTTTTTTACCTCTTTCTGGATGGTCACTTTCATCTTAATCCTTTTGGAGTGTGGCTCTGTCCACAGGAAGCCAGCATCTATGAGACGCACCTGTGAGAAGAGACATGCTGTTCAATCCATGAAGTAGCAGAAGCCCCGACTGAATATCCACATGCACCTTGCAAGTACTGGAGTGAACATGGTGCACATCCTTATGATAAATCAGATACATGGGATGGACATATAATAATATACAATCCATGACAAAAGACCTATAAAAATAAAGTAATAATTATGTAAAATATAAATAACTATAAAATTGAAGGTGTTGTTATTTTTAGTTTGAACTGTGTTGATGGAGATGAAAATAAGGACACAATAAAAAAAAAATGTGTAGGCTCAATAACAAGTGTGCAAACATGCACTTCAGTAAGAATCACACTTACTTTGGTCATAGAGCTCTTAATCTTTTTCAGACAAAGGGCCAGCAGTTCTCTGGACTCCAGGGCACACTGCACCCAGCTGGCTGGAGGTTGTAAATACCTGCATGAAAGAGAAAAATATAAGCCACAGCTTTCTCAAGCAGAACTTATTATATCTGTAATTTTAAAGTAAAAAAAACGTGAATGAGTGATCTGTGCTTGTCACAAACCTTTCACACTGCTTGCAGAAGTGCACTGTGACTTGCTTGGGGATTCCCTCCGAGATGTCTACCTGAGTACGCAGACAGGCTACACACATGTTGGCTGGGTTGGGAGGAATGGGGACGCCACAGGTACAGCACAGGCTGTGGAGGAGAGAAGCAACATTAGTAAAACTCGACATGATGTAGCATTTTACACCTCTGGGTATTGATCGTAAAACTTTTTGAATTTTGAAAGACAACATTTAGTACACATTACTGCTGAACATTTCCCAAAGAGAGAGTTTATTTTATTGTGCTTTCAACACCTTCGTCAGACCGTTCTATTTTACATGAGGTCATGAATCATCACAATAAACATTTAGCTTTATGGTTTTGTCAAAATTACACATTGTGCTAAAGAGCAGTTAAAATCACAGACTGTTAAAGTAAAACTCCTCCCAAGTGGGAAGGTTTGACATCTGGGCAACTTGTCAAATCAAGTCATCAGGTGACCCTTTATCTTCCAGATTGGGGACACATTCACCTGTTGTGGTGGTGCCTTGACACAGGTCACACTGATATATTTAGTAATGGGTGTATTTCATATAGCGGTGCCACTATCAGGGCCCACATGCCAAAGTGTCTCTCTAAAGTCTCAGGACTCGCACAATACAACTGACTCTGGACATCACGACATTTTATATTGCATCACTTACATGTTGCCCTGGCTGCTCGTGGCAGGAGCTTGCATGTACTCCATTGTTGTCAACTTGACAGGTCAGTATGTGTCGGTGGGTCCTTGTGTAGCCCAGTGATCTCTGAGGACAGAAACATGACAGATTTAATGGGCCCTGTGGAAGCTACTAACAACTACTCACCTTACTTTAACAAGCAGATGAATAATATCACGCTGAGGTGTCATTGTTCATACGTATACATTATAAACGGTTATATAACGGCTGCTAGATCAATAAAACGACGTTACGTTAGCTGCTGCTCTATACTCAGTATTAGACCGTTAGCATTAAAGGCTAAATTGCTAGTTTTGACGAGTGATTTTAACGAATATTCACAAAGAAACAAACACAAAGTGTCAACAAAAGTACTCGATGACTAGAAGCGGTACAAACGAGTGATGACAAACCGCACAGAAGCTGTTTTGATGGTAAAAAACCAACAACACACCGTGAAGAGAAGTCCTCCACGTTTTCCTCACCGAGCACCGAGGAGGGGAGGCTGCTGACGTCATGCAGAACTCAAGGACCCAGACGGGCTGTCTTTGACTGTCGCCTGAACAAATTTCTTAAAATAAATAAATAAATAAATAAATAAATAAATAAATAAATAAATAAGGTTAAAGGTGCGGTGTGTAAGATTTGGGGCCTTTATTTTCAGAATTAGGCAGACATGAAATATCATATTCATAACTATGTTTTCATGCATGCATGATCACCTGAAAATAAGAATATTTCTGTTACTTAAAAATTAGCCTTTTATATCTACAGTGGGAGTGGGTCCTCTTTTATGGAGGCCGCCATGTTGAAACAATGTTGTTTCTCCATTACACTAAGTAGGTGAGGGTGATGTGAGGAGACTGCAATGCAGCGATTAGACCACTAGATGCAACTAAATTCTACACACTGGACCTTTAATAGACGGCTAATTAAAACGTATTTGGTATTAAATGAATGTTCTACAGTATAAATACAGCTGTTGGGAGCCCTAAACTAATATAAAACATGAAATAAGATTAAAAAAAGAGAAGAAAACAACATTAGAGAGGGAGAAGTTACTTTATTATTATGTCTATTTAGATCTAAAACTGTTGCAACGATATGAATATGACATGCAAAATGTATGAGGCTACATATTGTATATGTCTGTCCAAGAGTATTGTATATAGTCCAGGCTATAGGTCACCAAAGTAGATGAATAATTTACATGTGTAATTAATAATTATATGAGTACCTAAATAAATAAAATATTTTTGAGAATGTACATTATATATCCGAACATACAGAAGCAAATAATTATGTGTATGTGTATGTGCAATACTATAGCAATGACAGTCTGGCATTTACTTGACTGAATTAAGTATATTTGCTTTAGGCCATCTACAGTGTTTCAACTTTCATGACCTCTCACAATTCAAAATACAAATCTGTTAACCTCAACATTCATAAACAAAACATGAGTTGCATTATTTGGATAGAGTAACTCTGTTCCTCCCACTCTTTGTGCAACTCCTACACTGGAATATTGCATGATGCCAGGTTTGCTGTGTGGTGTCTGAAATTATTTTGGAATATGCACCATATCACCAAACACAGCTGAAGTAATAGGCACTTTAAGACTGTTTCACACAAAGACCATCCACAAGAAATGGCAGTAAGATTAGGTAATGATGCACTTTGACATGTCAGTAGTCTTGGGTTATTGGTATGGTTTGTAGGGTCCCTGAACTGTCTGGGGATTCAGGTTCGGTTGTTATTTTGAACTGTTGGTAATTTTAAGACAGTTTACTTGATTTTATCAATTGCTATAATAATATTAGTAAAGTTAGGCCCACGTGTTTTAACATCTATAATTAATCAATCCACCGTCTTTATGCACACCTGTGGTATGGCAGCTCTTTGGATGCCTTCATGTAGTGTCGAAAATTTCTAAACTCAAAACGAGCGCACATTGACGGTCTTTCCTACATTAGTAAATGCATAATGACAGGAAATGTGGAAATATTTACTACTATGCTATGCTGTGCTATCCTATGTCGAAAATGTAAAGTAAAGATGTTTTTTTATGGGCATTTTATTTATGTAGGCTCTATTGCTTTTCTCTGTTTTTTGCTGCAAACAATTTAATTCAGTGCAGTTTGGGAATTTAGATCATTTGCATCAGTTCAAAAGCTATAATTGTTCTTGTGATTAACATAAAAAGCAGCATATAAATGGCAAGACACTGCTTCCACTGTTCAAACTTAAGTCTTATTTATTGTAACAGTCGGTTTATGGGTAGGGTTGGGTCAGTATTATCGTTTATTCATATCTTGATGATATTATCTTACTAAATTATCATTCGACAACTGTTTTCTATCACTTTACCTTCTTTTTTCCCTCTATTTTTTAATCTATTTTTTAATGTTTTTAATGTAGTCTATAGCATTTCTTATCCACGTGTAAAGCACTTTGAATCGCCTCTGTATGAAGTGTGATTTCTGTTAGACATGTAGAAACTTTGATCTCATGTTATGTGAAACAGTGGAGCAATTATCTGCTTTGAACATTGTTTTGACTTCCCATATCTTAAAGTACCAAAAAATATCCGCATTAGTATCAGGATAATGATTGCAACCATGTCGCCCTGACTTATTTGTGAGTACACTGTGACATTTAAATCAACACCACAAAACACAAGTCCTTGAATTTAAACGACTCTTGTGATTCTGTGGTCAGCACACTGACTCCTCCGAGCTGCACCTGAAGGCAGCACCGCCGTTGAATCAGGCACCAGTCAGCAGTGATTCGCAGCAGCAGCCAGTGTGGCAGCTGGGAATGTTGAGGGCTTCAACACAGTCCGCTATTTTCAGGGACTGGGAACAGAAGCAGGGCTGACCAAAGGAAAGAGGCTCAGCCCACAGCTCTACTCCTAACCAGCACACTGGCTTAATTTGAAGTCCAAACGGGCGACCTGCGTTTGCTGCCCGGGGGTGTCGGTGTGTTCACGGACCGCATCAGATGGTCAACGGACAGCCGTTGGTGGCTCACCGCTGGGCTGCATACTAGAGGGGAGCACCGCGTTTGTTTCCTTCCTTTCCCCCCCTCTACGGTCCGTGTACGAACGCTAACTAACACCTTACCTCCTGCCTGGTGAGTCCGGTTAAAAAATGCAGTGAAGTGTCACCCGTTTAGTGTGAAACACTCGGTTAAATGTGCCTGTTTCACCGCTACAACGCCAACGACGATGGACTGAAATCTGCGGCGGGAGCGAGCGACACACAACCTGCCGCGATTTCATGCATGTAAATAAATAAATGATAGAGGATACAATGACCCTGCTGTCTCTGTTAGGTCGGATCATGCGTTATTTTCTGCTCAGACCGGAGACCTTGTTCCTGCTGTGTATCAGCCTGGCTCTGTGGAGTTACTTCTTCCACACGGACGAAGTGAAGACCATCGTCAAGTCCAGCCGGGATGCGGTCAAGATGGTCAAGGGGAAAGTGGCGGAGATGATGCAGAATGAGCGGTTCGGCGGGCTGGACGTCCTGGACGCGGAGTTCTCCAAGACATGGGAGTTCAAGAGCAACAACGTGGCCGTGTACTCCATCCAAGGCCGGCGAGACCACATGGAGGACAGGTTCGAGGTGCTGACGGACATCGTCAACAAGAGTCACCCGTCTATATTTGGAGTTTTTGACGGCCATGGAGGAGAGGTGAGTGCGCTGTAGGGGAGGCAAAGGAGAGTTCACTCCAACACCAACACACCCCGAGGCCCCCTAACTGAGCTGCAGGGGTGCTAAGGTCTGGGTTAAGATGTCATAAGTGGTCCTCAAGTGTCTGTGTATCAGTGTTTTGTATGGTTTAAACACTGCTATCAAAACAGCTGTCAAAAATGGAGAGAGGCAAAGTGGAACAAGCCAAATAGACTTTGAAAAGAGCATTTAAACTGTGAATTTGTGCCTTTTTATCAAATGTTGAACATCAGAGTCCAGTGTCAGGGTTAAGTTTAAGTCCATTCTTCTTCTTTTCATATCAAATCTTTGTGCCAGCTCATGAATAGGGGATGTATCTGATAGATAGATTTATTACCTTATTACTCCGCATGTGTGGCAGTGTGAGAAAGTTGTTGCCAGGGCCGGATCAACCTGCCAAGGGGGGCAAAATGAGCCCCTATGTCTTAGCAACATATAAGCACTGTTCAGATTTGCTGCATGGTATTCGATTTGAGCATAAAACTGAAATAACGGTTTTCAAAAGTACTTTTTTAAGCAAAGATCCCTTCTGGGGTCAAGGTCAGGTAATGAAGCAGCACTTTAAATCCTGTGTAACGGAAAGCAGAGTGCTCTTTGCGTCCTCATTTTCATGTGTTTCCTGTAAAAATGGGCAGATGGGGAGGGACTTCTTGCATATATTGAATGAGTTTTAGTATCAAAGTCTACCTTCCAGCTGGACCCAGGACCAAACACAACCTCTTAACAAGTCTGGCAGGTAAAAGAGTAGCCTAGTGTGGTGGTTTTCTTGCCGGGGTTGGCTCGTTGCATCCCAGGGATGAGTTGGTTCGATTTGCTGTGCAGCTCACTGAACTAACAACTACATAGCAATCTTTTCATCAGGAAAGTCTGTGAATCACAGAGAGTTGAAGCTGAGCAGCCAGAGAACATGAGAGGGAAAACACGCAAATATGTTCTGTATAAAATATGTTCCAGTCTCACCAAATGTGGTGAATAAACTTATAAATCTAATCAAAATAAATGTAATCTGTGAGACGCGGCCATAGATGCATGTAGCAGCCCCAAGAATCACTCATAGGCTGTATCAAACAGGAATCACTAGGCGGCGTCATAAGATGTAAAATTAGTATATGCTTCTGAGTGCAGGATGAGTCATCAACAACTTTTTTTCGTTTCGCAGGAAATGACAAACTTTAAAATATTATGATGAATACTCAAAAAAATGACTTTTTTTGTCAGTGTTGGGCCAGAAACTGGAGTATAGGTGACATGTAGCACTAAGCATACGATAAAAACTCTTGGACATCAAGTTTGACTTCATGGGGACTTATAATGTCAGTTGATGTTGTGCATTAGTGGTGCACACAGCAAGACTTGTGCTATTGGAGGTCCCTTGAGGCAATTGGTCATCCACCCTCGGCTGTTTGTCATCAAGTATTTTGTGGATAAATGGAGCAGGGGCCCCTACAGTGCAGCAGAGCCCATAATTCCTTGCTACAGCCCTGCGCACGCATTCACCCACACTTACTCTGTTCTCTTCCAAATGGCACGGCAACTGCATCTTGTCTATTTCCATCTCAAAAACATCCCAAAAATATCCATCTCCCATGCCTTTTTTTTTTTTTTTTTTGCCAAGTCAAGATTTTTAGGATGCAGGCATCATAGGCCCTCTGGTCTAACATGATTATAGCTGAAAGAAGGAGGAGGAGGATGATCTCTGAATCTCAGAATGAAATCTTTGTAGCTAGCTGAGCTCGACACTATGAGGAAAGCCGAGCTGAAATGGGCCATTAGATCACTGATGTGATCACTGATCACTGGTCACTGTCCACCCACAGTCGATACTTGCTGGCTGCTAAAAAATCTCCTCCCTTTTCTGGTTCCATGGTGTTAACTAATGTTGTTGTTGGACACAAGCACACAAACATGGCAATACATCCAGGGCAACAAGTGAACAGCTTTACAAAGCAACTCACAAGAAGAAGAAGAAGTTGTCAGTTAAAGGGACAAAGAGCATTTGAGATGACGCCACTGTTCGACAGGAACACTGATTTATCATGAAGTCATGGCATGCTTGAACACTGGCATTGTTTCTGTGGACAACCGTGACCTCAGCTGATAGTATTGATGCGACAGAGCCACACAGGGGGACAAAAAACACACAAACTGTAAGTGACAGGGTATCCCATCTTCTATTCGTATTTCAGTTTGTACATTAAACATTACATACTTTTTGATCAGCTGCTGAGGAGCCTCATGCCGTTTTGGGCTCAACAGCAACTGTCTAAGTTTGACTGCTGTGGTCTGATTGAGGCTGAACGATAACATGCTAAAAATAGGCAGCCAAAGGCATAGAGGATAGCTGTTCTTTTAGGGGAAATTAAATTTTAGGCCGTGGTGCTGACTGCTGCAGCTTTTTGACCAAAAGTGGTCATTGGATTGTTTTTCCCTGCGGCCTTTCCCCCCCCATGCTTCTTCCCTCTGTGGAGTTCTTTTTAAAAACCGGTGACCTAACCTGTGAGCTCTGCTGCAGTTACCACACATATGGTTAAGGCACTAAGAAGAAATAAATAGTGAACAGGAGATGTATGTTTTGTAGATGTGACAGAAGAAAAGAGAAAATGAGTGGGAGAGCATCAGTGGTGAGAGTAAGAGCAAGAAGAAGGAGGTTCAGATTTGATGTAGGCGAGAGGCTGTTTTATCACTGCATGTCCACGGGCAACAATTTGGTCTGTTTTCATTCCCACGCCCTCTTTTGAAGTGTGTGAAATGGTTGCCAGACAGCAGCCTTCAGAAACAACTTCCTCTGTTTAGCGAATCTAGATTTTTCTTTCAGCCAGAGGGCATTGAATAAAGCAGAGGGATGCTATGTGGCCTAAGGCAACACCAGGAATACTGGCTGCCTCAGCTGGCTGGTTAGCGAGGTGTCAGCCACTTCCATTTTTTTCCCATCCACACACACACTCTGCTCATCCAAACCACATACACAGTCATTAAAGCGATATCAGACTTGTGTCAACATAAATTTATCATTGAAGACTTTTCATCGACATCAAAAGCTGATCTTCAAATTGCTTGAAGATTCACTTCACTATCACGTAAGACAAAGAAAACCAGCAAATTATCAAACTTGAGAGGGTGAAAATAGGTCATGTTTGTCAGGAGTAATTAAGTAATTAATACAGTTTGTCTTTACAATCTCTAATTTCAGTGTAATAATGTGTCATCCTTTTTTATGAAAGCATTTGCTCTGTCTTCCTTTTAACATCATCATGCACTGTTTAGCTAAATATAAGTAGCAGGTGTGAAGGAATACACATGTAAATGGAGATTTTGAAAACTAGGAATCGCAGACGTAATCACGGTATCATTAGTACTGACTGGCAACGGAATAATACCGTTTAGGGTAGGTGCAGTAGGAGTATTTAGTTACAGTCTCATATCTGTGCATTAATTATGGAGCCAGGAGCGCTTAGTTAGCTCAGCTTACCTTAGGTTAGCATAAAGACTGGAAGCTTGGCTCTGTCCAAAGGAAACAAATTCCACCTACCAGTAACCTCACAGTGACACATAGCACATAACTTCTTTGAAAACCATAAATTGTAATTTTACATTTGTGTACAAATAAATAAAAAAACATAACATGAAGTAGAAGGCGGTAGGTGTATTTTTTACACTTGTGACAGTCAGGCTAGCTCTTTCCCTCTGCTTCCAGCTGTTTATCTAAGCTAAGCTAATCCACCTGGCTCTAGCAGCATACTTCATGTACAAACATGAGAGTGGTATTGGTCTTCTCCTCTCTCTCTCTCTCTCTCTCTCTCTCTCTCTCTCTCTCTCTCTCTCTCTCTATTCAAGAAAATAAATAAGCATATTTCCCAAAATATCAAACTATACCTGCCAATGTGAGTCTGCATTTGCACCATGAGCTTGAGTTATTTGAATCCTGTGATCTCAGGATGTGAGTCCAGCATGTTGGAGGGTAGAAAGTTAAGAAATAAAACTTCAGTAAGTTTAACCCTGCTACCGCACTATTCTGCTATCATGCCGGAACCGATCAGTTTAAAACCAGATAAATCATCAGTCACTGCTTAACAACATCTACAAATCTCCTTTTTTTTTCTTTATCTCTCCGCACCACGCACCCACTCACACACACCAACGCAAATTCAATTTTCAAAGTGTTAAAAATCAGTGTTTAATGTGAACATATCCATCGGCGGTCTCAGTTACATTAGATGTTGGCTCAGGGAGGGGATTTATCTGTTAAATGGAGATTGATTTTTAGCTGACATATGGGAATAACCTGCATGAAAGTGATAACCCTGGGCTCTCCATCCATATAATGGCAACATGAGCCATTTGTTCCTTACTGGCATTTAGAGAGTCAGCCATACAGCCATGCTCCTCCCTGCCTCGCTGTCAGGATGTGGCTTCAGGCGCTGCAAAATTACCTTAACTGTAGAGTTCAGAAAAGACTCTCACTACAAGGCTGTTTAACTTGAATGCGGGGGCTTTTTTTTCTCTGTCTGTTTTGCCATCCTTTCAGCTGATTTTCTTTTTCTATCATGGCTCACTCACTTTTTCATGTAGTTTCGATCTGTGGTGTTCTGTTTGTAAGTGGGTTGTGATAGATACAGAATGGTCTCCAAATGTGAAGGAGGCGATGGGAGAGCGGAGAGTAAAAGACATGGAAAAAAACCTTAAAACCACAGGGACGATGACCATTTTTAGAGGGATCCTCTACGTCTTTATTGAGCTCTTAGCTTGTCCTGAGTTCAGCTGTGCAATGGGCATTTCATTTACAACTTAATTATTCATTTCTTGAATTATAAAGCAGACATGACTGCTGAGGTTTGAAGCAGCACAGCTCATCTTCTTTGCCACAACATTTGATAGTCAGGCTGGTGTTTATATTTTCTGTATTTTAATGTGTTTATGTGCATGTTTGTGTTTTACTCCAGGAGCATGGGGTGGGTTATGTAGTTTAGATACTACTAAGCAGTTTGAATTCCTGAGTTTGCTTGCGCAAGATGAAAGAAAGAGCCGGCATGTGACTAATTGCACTGTCGGCATTACAGGATTAGTGTGAGAGCAAACGAAGAGAGGGAGCATGTGAAGACCAAGGGCAGCCGAGTGTGTGTGTGTGTGTGTGTATGTGTATGAATATTTATGTGTGTGTTGCAAGCTTGCACAAGAAGGTGCCCTGCTGCTGCTTCATGGATGTTGAGGATTCACACGGAGATGAGAGGGGCAGTTTGCTGTTATCTGGCCTTCCAGGGAGAGACGACTTCACTGTGAGAGGTTGAAATGCCAAAGGCCTATCAGAACCAGACACCTGCTTCACATCACGTCGTCAGTCTGTAAGTTTAGAAAATAGGCTGAACAGGCACTGATTGAGAAATAAATGACACTAAATTAAGATGGGGAATTTTAATCAAAAATTTTATATGGTTCACATAGGTCTACAGTTTGATTTAGCTGTACATAGCAACATAGCGTGGTTTTTATAGGCTGAGAAATGTACTGTTGTGGTTCATTTTTGGCCACAATAAGCAGCTATTTTCAGTGGAAACTGCACCAAATGGCAGACAGACAAAGTAAATGACTAGCCGGTAAACATAGTGGAGAATTTGGTAGCTAAAGAGCCAGATATTTCCCTCAGGAGTTGGTGGACCCCAAAAGAGAGTTAAAAGGCGAGTTAATATTGGACACATTCATCAGGTGCTGTTGCTCCTTATCTGTTGGATGTGTAAAAGTTTGCCATATCAAGTTAAAGGGTCATAATATGTCAGTGTTGTGAGTTTACAATTTGTTTCCACTGGCCCCAAGTGGCCACAAATCAATTAGCTCTGCGGCCATTTTTTTCACCTTCTATAAACTACGATATGGCAATTTGCTCTGCAGGATGGTACAGTGACTAGTGACTGTCCATTTACCACCAGGCTTTGAACAGCAGGGCCCCCCCTGAAGTGTCCCCAAGTATGACCGAACTCCTGTCACTTCCAGCAGTTTACTCTACACTTTATACAGGGCAAAAAAAAAAAAGAAAAAAAAAGCCAGATTAATCTAATGAGGATCAGTAAACTTGCTCATTATGACTGTTATCCTCCATTTCTGTCACTTGTGGCGAAAACCGACGCTCAACATTTCAGCCCTTCATAGATGTCAAATGAAGCAGAAAGTGGAAAGTACATGGGAGGTCATGTTCTGCTGGAAAATACTACTGCAGCAGAGAAGAGACGGGGGAGCTGGAGGGTTTTGCTGAAAAGTCTTCTGACCTTTTTGGTAATTTGTCCCCGGTGGTGAGGTTTGTTTTCCTTGCAGCGAGGGGACTGTCGGGGAGAGCGACGGAGGAGTGGTGTCACGGAGTGAAACACACCAGCTTAATGGATGAATGGGGCTCTTGCCTGTCAAGCAACCTAAATGTTTAGCCCCGGAGTAAACATCTTTAATCTCTCCTTTTCCACTCTCATCCTTTCCCATTTAGAATAAATGAAGCTCATTTACAAATCCACTCATTTTAATATTTCTTTTTACCTCAGTGTGTATTAGCATGAAGAAACCTTCTCTCTTAAGATAAGAGAATTTGGTCGGTGAAAAACATGCACTCCTCCTGGTTTAATAAGTGTTTGTGTCCACTTGACAGGTGTGTGTGTGTGGGTGCATGTTTGCCAACAGCGTGTAGCGCCAGATAAGAGGGCCTTCTTCAGCCTCAGTGTGCCGTCCTTCCCTGCTGGCAGTGACTGCTCAATAATTTAACACCCTCTCTGTCAAGCACTTCTGCTAAAACTCCCTGACTAAATATACACGCATCTCCAAGCAGAAGGAAACCACAAGGTCATTGTTCACCCCCAACACTCATCACATATCACTGTGTATATCGAGTTTTTTGGGGTGGAGGTCTTGTCTGGAAAGTTGTTTGTAAAGTTGGAGCTCCATGGTGTTTTCGTTTCTCTTTGTCCTCCTCCACTTCACCCATTTCTTTCCCATTGGGGCTAGTTTGAGCTAACATAGTGCTGAAGAGTGAGTTTGGTAATGGAGCTGTTGTGTTTGCTTGCCAACCCCCCCCCCCCCCCTCCTTCCCTCGTCACCCCCTGTCACCCTGTTTTCTCCTTTCACCTATGTTTTCCTCCTCTCCCCAGCTCCTCCTCTCTCTTAGGGGGTTGGCAGCGAATGAATGGGCCACAGAAGCTCCATCTCCAAGGCCATGTCAACCTGCTGCCCCCCCCCATTATAGCATCTCCCCAAACCCCCACTGTGCCCACACTTGTTTCGGCTGCTTGCCACGCTCAGTCGCTCAATGTGGTGCACTAAACATGCTACCCCATGTGATGTGTTCCCTATTTTAAATGCCAAACATGCTGATTGTGTTGGAAGTGTAGATTTGCCTCTGAATGCTCGCCTACAGCAGTACTATATTTATCCAAAACAATGCTGTTAGATCGTACAGTCTGTGTTTTTGGTGTGTAGCTGATTAGCCGTCTCTAAATCTAATCACATGGCTGGAATTGACTGGGCTGTTTGGTCTAATCTACACTTTGTTTTGAAAGGGGGACATTCTTCACATAGAGGTCAGCTATATAAAATGCTGAAATGAAAGAACGCCTGCGCGCTCTCATCATCGTGTTCGAATTTAAAGTCATGTCTGTGTATTCCAGTGCCGGCTCCACAATTTGTTTGTTTGTCTGTGTGTGATTGAGAAAATAGATGAGTCAGTTGGAGCTCGCCTGCCTGCTCGCTGTCCTGGCAATGAAGGACGGCGGCAGAAGAATGTTGGCTGAGAGAAGGTAGCAAGTCACAGCTGTTCAGAGTTAGCGACATTGGTGTGACTGTGTGCGCAAAAGAAACCGGGGGCGCTCGCAGTTGTGGCTCTTCCTCTCTTCCCGCTGCCCAGATGGGCCTATGGATAGGGCAGGTGCATCCTGGTAAATGGAAACAGGCCTCCAAGTTGTGTTTGGCTGTCACTGTGTCCTTAATACTATACATGCTGACAAGTTGGACGTATACCATTTGATCTTTTTAAAAGATGAAAGTTAAACATTTCATGGTTTTTAATTGTAGCTTATTCTGAACGTATGTGAGTCCACTGCCGACATGATTGTGCATACGTTTAAAGTTTGCATCTGCAGCACACGTGTTGCACAGCCGTCCAGACATCGATCCATCCAGACAGCAGGAATGCAGATATGAATGTTTGATATTTGCACATGGTTTCTATTCACTGTGAGCTTCAAATCCACTCAGTGGTGAACCAACCCTGAGCCAGGTTGTCTTTAATTTACACTCTAACAAAGGCTCGCGGGATACGAGCGAGGATTTGACTCCACAGCATGTCATTAATTTGTGCTTGTGATTAAAATTGGGAGGAAGAGGAGGGAACTTATGTGCACCCAAATGTGTGTGTGTGTGTATGTGCATTCTTGAGTATGTGTGATTGTTTGTATACCAGGCCCTCCTGGATCTCTGCCACGTACTGTTGATTATGGCCCTCTGAGATTTATGACCCTTAAGAGTTTTTTTTTTTTGCCCTGTTGTTTTCGTCTCTGGTTCCCCTTTTTTTTCAGCGAACCTATTGAGAAGGGTGGTGCAAGGGGCAATCTTACACTGGTAAGGCTTTCTGCGAACCATCTGCTGTGTAAAGGGTTAGATGAAGTTGTTAGTCCTAAATAGAAAACAGAGGAGGGGTAAAGAAGCAGATTAGGAGGTATTTCCAAACAGATTGAATACTTGTTCATCAGAGCAACTGCAATAAAAAAACGTCCAATGGGATTTAAACTTTATTCCGATCTGGATCTGACCTTTTTGTTTGTAATCCTGAACAGCGGCCAAAGGCCACAACTCACAAGCTGAGTGTGAACCCTGTACTTAGCCTATCTCCGACTGGGACGTGGCTATGTCCTGGCTGCCAGAGCTTAATATTTGAGGCCTCCGGAGATATTATTGGCCTCATTCTGAAAGTCACAAATGGGTTGATGCTCTGACCCCAGTGACATAACTGCTCTCATACACATGTTGTTCCTGTTAACACCCGAGCTTGGTCTTTACATTGACGCTAGGCATTTGCTGATATGACTCATTGTACTTCATCTCAATTCACAGTATTAATGCTAACACGGATACAGTACATATCGTGTATGGCTGACAAGATGCAGGACTGCAGCTAACATTTTTATTGATTAATTGCTTGGCAATAAAATGTCAGAAGACATTCAAGCAACAGTCCAACTCAATAATATTAATTTTACAGTGATATAAGACAGAGAATATATATATATATATTTATATATAAAGAATATATATTTTCAAAAAATAATGAATACATGAATTGACTACTCGTTTCAGCTCTTTGTGATGCAGTACGTGATCTCTGTACAGTCTAAGCAATCCCATACTACCATGGCAGGTTATTGCATTAAAGATGGTTATTGGAATATTGTGAACTAAATGGTGGTGATGTGGTCGTTTCAAAATGCCACAGACATGTGTGCACTACCCATTAGGCCAGCAGAGATACAGTATACATTCAGTGTGTTGGTAAATGGAGCTTTGCAGCATCTGTGTGTGTGTGTGTGTGTGTGTGTGTGTGTGTGTGTGTGTGTGTGTGTGTGTGTGTGTGTGTGTGTGTGTGTGTGGGTGTGTGCACTGAGGGTCACGGGCTGGTGATGGCTTGGAGTGGATGGGAAGTTTACAGGCAGATAAGCAGGGCTGGTAATTGATTAGCGTGGTGCAGAGGAAGCTTACGGTGATGCGAGCTAATGCTAACAGCTCAAGGCTCTTAGGATCCCCTCTCTCTTCCTGAGAGCGTCTCTAAGCTGAGGCTAAAAGGAGTAGAAGAGACAGCGGGTCAGATTAGATTTACACTAATCCCTCTGGGGAGATTGGGAATATACGTTGTCTCCATCGATTCAGTTTCTTTTTTTTCCACCATCCATCTCGTTCCCTTCCTTGCTGGACTTTTCCATTGTTTTAAATTCCTTCTCGTGCATGTGTTTACACATTTTGTACCTACATGTATTTGTTATTCTGAAAGGTCTGTATGTTGCCCTCTTCCTGAGCTGATTTAATGACTGTCTCCAGCAGCAGAGCTGAAAGCTACGCTTACAGCTGTTCAGAGGAGGGGACATGCTTTATTGAGGGTGAGAAGAGATGAAAATGATGGCATGGATGATTAAGTGCCCTCAGATGGGTCAGGAGAGAAGAGGACAGAGGGGAAAAGACGAGAAAAGGAAGAGGAGAAAAGAGGAGCTGAAAAATAAAAATGCTACAGGCTTACAAAAGTGTAAGTGAAGATAGTGGAAGAAGGAGCTTAAAGCTGTTGTTTGGGGTAAAGGCAGTCATTTCTTTCAGAGGACATGGGGGATAAAAACATGGATGGAGAGAGGCGACGCCTTCCACATAGCCTAAAGATTTTCCAGGGTTGCAGCATAACTCTTGCATTAGTCAGAAAGTACCAAGTTGTGTAGATTCGTAGGCTTAAGACTCCATGTGAAGTAAAGAGTTGACAGACAGGCTAAACATACTGTAACAGTACAACAAGCAGTGAGTTAGATTGTGTATGAAGTGCCAGTGGAGGTTTTTCATCTTTTGATCATAAGTCTGTCAGACTGAAGGCCGCGGCACCACGGGGGCAGTTCCTCCCCCGAGAAAGAGCGCGGCATACTTTTCCACCTCTTTCTTCTGTTTTTCATCTCTCTCACACTTGCTCTCTGTCTCTGTTGACCTTTCGTTACAGTGACTGTCTCTGTTTTCGCTCCCTCTCTTCTCCTCCCTCCTACCTCTTCATCCACTCCTCTCCTTCCTTCCGCCTTACCTACTTATCTCTTCTTCTCTCCTTTCTCTCCTCCTTTCTCTCTGATCTCTTTTGTCCTCAGAAATCAGAACCTGTCATTCACCTCCGGATGTCTCCAGGTTAGTATTGTTAAGGGAGGGCAATTGGAAAGAGTGTCTTTCTGTGTGTGTCCTTCACTTCCTCAGACACACACACACACACACACACACACAGATCTAATTGGACTATTGAACTACACTGATTTTTAGGTGTCAATCTGCATTACTGTTCCTAGTATTATGCACTATATATCAGATATTTCTCTTTCTGGATTTGGTGCCTTTTTATTTGGTATAATTTCTATTTTCCCCATTCCTCTTCTTCGTGTCTTCTCTGACCTTTTGCTCCATTACCTTTTTATATATCTCTCTCCACTTGGCTATATCCATTTCCTCCTTCTCCCTTTCTCCCTGTGTCTCTCTCCTCTCCCTCCCTCCCTCCCTCCTTCCTCACCCCTATCCGCAGAGTCACCTTATCTCGCTGCAGTCTGTCTGACTTATTTATCACTGCTGTGAAATATTAAAGACTCTGCTGCCTCCAGTCCTGAGGGGGAGGCCCCAACTTTTACTTACAACTCACATGCACGTGCAAACACACACACACAACCTAAATCATAATGTCTCCTGGAGATGACACAAATTTCATATTGTCTTGCTGTTTTTGAGTCTTTGCCGTTTTGTTTTTTTTTGTTGTTGTGTTTTAACAAACTGAACACAGTCTCAACAAATTCTGCTCTTGTGGGATCCTGTAGATGTATGTATACTGTTGGCATGTACACCTGAGTGAGTGTCAGTGTGCTGTACATATGCCAATTAAATGACACCAATTAACATTAGTTGGTCTTGTAATACAACAGAGTCTAGACTACAGGAAATCAATTGGCAGCTACAGTATTTTTGTAAACTTAAAATCTTTGTGCTTTGGACTGTTCAACTGGTCTAACAAAACAAGATATTTGAAGATGCACGGTGGACTGAATTAAATTTGTTGCCCCAAATATACACTGATAAAAACATAGTTATGCATATTATATTAAATTTCTGCCAACAGATCTCCTTAAATGTTGCACACTGGACCTTTTAAGTCAAGTTAATTGTATTCATATAGCACAAAATAAAAAACTTGCTTCAAAGTACAATATACAACCTGTACACCATACAACAACCACCTCTATCTGTAAGACCCTCTGTTCAGATGAGTTGATGTTGTTCTCAAAAGAGACAGCATCAAGTACCTTAAGTTTGGAGACCAATTTTAGGTGTGAGAGGTGAATTTAAAAACAAAAGAATAGTACAAATTCATGCAGAAAAGCCTGAGATATTCTGCTTCTATTCTTAGCAGGCAGTCCCTTGGGGGGGCAGTGGTGTCTAAGCCTGGAAATAGTGAGCAGGCCAAAGTGGAGTGGATCTGCTCCACGATGGTACTGCACCTGCTGTGGAAACTGGGCTGCCTTGGGGACCCGTGGCCTGACGCCTGCTGGCTCTACCACCACGCCTGGAGCCCCCATCCCACCCCCCCTCCCCTTACCAGGCGGGCACGACAACAAATGTACAAGCTGTCAAAAGCTCGCAAAGGAAAAGTGAACAAAAAATGATTAGAAGCATTTTTAAGTCAAAAGCATTCCCTACGTGGGCAAGCTTAGCTCAGCATATAAGCGTCAGTTCAATTCATTAGCTGGACCTGACTGAAAGTTTTTGGACGCTATCCATGTAAAGCTTCTTGAACGTAGCCAGCCCTAATGCCCACGGTGTAGTTTAGGGCTGTAATGCATGAGCGACATTCAGAATTGTTTTGGAAAGTGGGCACTGGGTTCGGTCTTTGGCTTAACATCCAGTCCTCATTACGTTGTATGGGAACTTGGCTGTGCCGAAAATTTGAGCCATCATGGAGCAGCATGTGTCATCATCACCACCTCATCATCTGTCATTATACTATTTACCACTTAAGTCAGTTTGACCTGAGGAAAAAGGTTAAGGTATAAATAAAGGAAAATGAAGATCAGCGGGTTCACTGAACCAATGAGAACTTTTGTTTTGGTTGCCTCCAGACCGTAACGGATTGATGTTCAGTCAGTACCTTGTTTTCTTTTGCAGATTGAAGAAGACTAGTGTTAGAAGTCACAGTGATCCTGGACCAGATTTTTTTTATTTCTCAGAGACATCTGTTACTCTCAGCCAGTATCTCCTCTGCCAAAGCGTGGGAAGGGATGTCTTGCTCTCCCACAAGCTTGTCACACAGACTGATGTGATGCAGGATTTACCTCTGTCTCTGTCCTTGTATCTGGCATGACTCGCATGCTGAAAGTACCTCATACCTCCCAGTCCTGTTCCACTGTATTGTTACCATATTCATAGCTTCATCATGCAAAGCCTTGTCCTCATATGCACTAAACTATCCACTTTGATCCAGAGACCATTAAATCAGTGTTCTGATTGATAGAGATCTTTACTTCCCACAAAGTGATGCAGCCACACACACAAAAGCCTTTATTTTCATCAGGAAGCTTGCAGCAGTGGAGAGAGCAGATGAGTATTGATTTTTATGAATGTCTGTATGTTTATCAGCCAGTGCACTTTGGTTTTGCTCCATGTCACACACACACAGGCGTTGCATTGATCGCTGTGTGTTTTTTATTAATTTTTTCTTCTCTCTGATGATTGGGAACGGGAGATGCAAGAGGCCGACGTTACATATCACTGAACCAACAGGACAAGATGTTAGGGTTGATGCTAAATAACCTTGTTATGAACTATCCATGAACATTCATAAAGACCTTGGTGAAGCACTTGTATTTGTGGTGCTTCTCCTTTCTTTTTTTTTCAGCTAATCAGACCGAGAGAAGAGGCAGACAGTTTGTAATTAACGTGATAAATGCAACATCTGTCTCCAGAGCGACAAGCGACGGGGAAAAAAAGGAGCGAAGTTAAGGAATAGGAGGAGGATATAGATCGAAGCACCGGAATAAGCAAGCGAGGGTCGAGGTGGAGTCGTGATCATAAATGAGAGAGATGATAAGTGGAAGAAGGTGTAGTATACGCTGGTGCAGGAGGAGGAGTATGTAAAGGTGTGGGAGGGAGGAAGTAATCCAGATGACACCAGCAGAGTGCGGCATTATTAAAATGAAAAGCCATCAATTTATTCACACGTGCATCTTGTGCAAAACGGATCAGCAGAAATCCAGGCGTCACTCTGTTCCTTATTTATGGGTGCCCCAATTATAGGCCTGCTGCTGCTCAACTCACTGTATGTGTATATGGAAATTAGGTGCATGTGAAATATGGAATGGTTACTTTGCACCATATGCCCACTGTTGGGTTTTTTTTTTTTACGCGTGCCATGTTGTTTAATTGAAAGAGTTGTGCTGGAGAAGCCAGCTGTATGGAGATGGGAGCCATCATGAATGGATGGACACAGGAAGGGATGAATGAAGTCCAGGAAGCTTTTGACTCAGGATGGTGGAAGTGGCACTTGGCAAAGCGCGCTGTTATGTGCCTTGTGGTGGCCAAAGTCTTTTCAGAATGTTAACGACTGCGGCGACTCAGTCTGCATTTAAATAACCATCAGGTGTCTGTATTAACAGCAGTGTTATATTTAGAGCTGAAACGATTAAAGAACTATTAAATATTGCCTGATAACGGCTTTAAAACAGGAAGAATTGGATGTTCTTTGTCATATTTGATATAGGTTTTTTGGGTTACAGCTGTTGTTCAGATAAACCAAGAAATCTGTAGACTCTGGGAAATACTAATTGACATTTTCACTATTGTATTATATCGACATTTTATAGACAAAAGATTAATACAAGATTATATGAAATATCATAAGAGGAACCACTTAAACTTGGCAGACAGATTGAGCCTGGTTTTAATGCCCGAATTGGTCGCAGATGACTAATTTTAGAATGGAGCTGAATTTCTGCCGAATCAGCCATCGTTTGACATTCAGTTTAAGGGCGATTGCGATGCCTGATTAATTGCCCGAGCAATGAACAACTGGCTTTTGGATGATAAGATGCATTTCCTGCGTGTCTGACACTTAACATATTGCTGCTTTAGAAGGATGTGTTTTAAACTGTCGTGTGTGGTCATAGGGCATGGGTTTCATCCATCTGCAGGTCAATACTAATATTTTTTTCCCTTGCTTTCCATGCAAAGCAGAAGTAATGCTGCCTTTGTCGACATTTTTGAAGACATTTCCATCTAAAACTATTTTTGGAATGGTCATTGGAAAAGTATCCCAGTTTGATATTAGATGCCTCCTTTGATTAGGAAAAGGCGTTTACGTCCGGCAGGAAAAAGCAATCGAGGGGAAAGAAGGAGCTGGAGGAACAGTAGGCCAGTGTGTGTTTACTTCAATATGTAAACGTCTCCCTCCTCCCTCCCTTCCTTCCTATCTTGCTGCTTCCCTCTGTCCCACAGTGAAGGAATTGTCATGCCATAAAACACTCACACAACAGAGGTGGTAATCTGTAAACAGAAAACATGGTTTGCTTTCCTGCCTTACTACAGCTTTGGTATAAACATGGGAGATTCTCTTATCTCATATTTGCCGCTTCATCTCTAAATCTTTGTGTTTCTTTCATCTGGATATCTAAATGGTAGTGCAGACCTTGTACTCTTTCTCTGTTTATTTCACTTTCATTTTCTTTCCATGCTCACATTGTCTTTCTGCCTTTGATAAGAGCAGAGGATGCATCCACCTAAGGAGAGGATAAGGAGGTGAGCGGAGAGTTTTAAGTTCATTTTCTGCTCTATGAAGGCCAAATACATAATCGCCCCTTCAATCAAAGCTGAAGAAAGTGAGACTGAAAAGAACAAGGACAAGGTTTCACTGAAAATGAGTGATATGATATCGCTGCATTGATGTGCATTGTGCTTGCAGTGAAGTGGAGAGAAATGCAAATTGATATTTCAGATCAGAGGAGCTGTTTGAGTGTAAGCATGCGAGTAATGAGCCGTGAATACATTGGAGAGAAAGTTGGTGAGCAGAGATGACGAATGCACAATGACAGAGGTGTTGAATCGTCTCCCCACCACCAGCACCTTTAATAGCTTCCTACGCACAAACAGTGAGGGAGATTCGAACTCCCACTCCAATGAAGTTGACAACATCAGCTACAATCTTTTAGATTATTTACTGATTTCCTGTTGTCCTTTTCTTTAAATCAGGACTGGATTCGTCTTCTTCTGTCTTAAATGGTCGAAGAAGGGCATCTAAGGACTGATTGTTACTAATTGTGCATTGTGTGTGTGTGTGTGTGTGTGTGTGTGTGTGTGTGTGTGTGTGTGTGTGTGTGTGTGTGTACATTCACAGGTTACAGCCTCCTCAGTCAAGCTGCTGAAACATAAAAAGCCTTTCAGGCGGATGTGATAAATCTAGCAGGAGATCCGCTGTACCAATTAATCAACCAGGAAATGATTGATAAGCGACTTCAATCACAGCAGGAAAGAAACAGAGGCTTCTTCAGACATCCATCCGTGTGCATGTGTGTGCGTGTGTGCGCGTGCGCACGCATAGGAAGACAGACAAACAATGACATGGTTCATTAGCTTATGTAGAAACACCCTGCTGTGGCAGCGCTCAACAGTTCAGCGTTCACATAGTGTATGTGCATGTGGAAGGTTAGCATTGTTTAGGAATGCATCACCATAGTGCAAGAGGTTGTGTGTGTGTGTGTGTGTGTGTGTGTGTGTGTGTGTGTGTGTGTGTGTGTGTGTGTGTGTGTGTGTGTGTGTGTGCTGGTGAAGCTTGCCACTCTGACTAGTGAATGAATATTCATGCAGTTGATATATCAGTGTCTGCCAGAGAACGCAGGCTCCAGATCGCAGGAATACAAATAAGAATACTTGCCAAATACGTGCGCGTGTATATATACGTGTGTGTGTTTGTGCTCTGTGTGTGGGCGCACATCTCGCACGGCGAGATTATAAGCCCCGGAGTGCCTGAGCAATTGGGAGGGTGTAAGATTGTGATAGGTGTGTGTTGTGTGTGTGTGTGTCAGAGAGAGAAAGAGAGGCGTAGCTGACATTTACTTAGTTCTTTTCCTTTAGGCTTTTTGTGCCCCACATTCAGAAGAGGGAGAGGAGCACTGACTCTGTCTCTGTTTTTTTTTTTTTTTAAACTTTTGCTTGCCGTCTTCACAACTCAGCCTCCGCACTATATTACATCCTGCTGCTTGTTCCGAGCACGTGCATAAAATCTCCGATAAAAAGTTCTGTGTGTAACGGTACAGTAAAATAAGAAATGGAAGACCATGGTGATAAGAAAAAAGCAACCAGACTAAGTGCTAAATGCTGTTCAGTCAGTTGACTAGACATTGGACTGATGATTATGTCAGTGTCATCAATAAAAATCATGTGATTTATAGCAACATAGTGCAACTTTTCTACCCTAAAATAACAGATTTTAAATAATTTTGATGCTACAGTGACATGTAATCAGTTGAACATGTAACTTTGTGCTACAGGTACGATCACCCACAAAAAAGTACATAACACTTTACAGCACACACCACCAACTGTTTGACTTATTTTGGTGAAAGTGGATCATATTTTATGGAGAAAATGCTTTCTAATTTTCTCAGGACTCTCCTGATAGACAGTAAAGTAAACTGCTGAGAACTACAGTGGTTGTTAGCTAATGTTAGCTCTGTTTGTTAGCCAGGCTGCCCGGACCGTGAACTCAGAGCACCCAGGGAGTGTTAGTGTTTGTACCTCAGGCGTTTTGGACCTCTGGGAAAAGGAGGTTTTCAGGCCTGGAGCATAGGGGAATGCGGAAACATGGGAGTGGAGCAGGTGTTGTACCAGAACTGGAGCTGGGCAAGCGGGCAATATAACCGGTCTCAGGAGCCTGACATAATGGAGACCTAAAGAGGACATGTTTGATGATGTTTTATCTGATTCAAGTGGTTAGACTGTGTTAGCTTGGGCTGGATTTTGATTTTTAGATACTCGTGGCAAGGTTTCTGTACAGCTCAGAGAATGGTGTTTTTCTAGATAACATGCCTTTACAAATATAAACATGTTTTTCACTTTCAAGCCAAAGATTTTAGTAAGATTAGTTGTCACTCATTCCAATGTGAGAAATGCGTGGAATGAATTGTGTGCACACACACAGATTTTGTTTCAGTATGATTATTTGGAGAGATGATAGGTAGTTATATTGACTTTATTGTTCAGTCAGGCTCACTGGCTGATGCAACAAAGGTCCCTAAACAAGTATTATATGAGTTTAATTTCAGGGAACTTGTTTTTAAAAGGTCTTTGCAAATACGTTCTGTAAAACACTAAAAGACTGAAATAAAGTAGAAACATAAAACAGGAGAAAAGAAAGAAAATGAGGACCACATTTTAACACTAACACATTTTTGTACAAGTAAGGAATATTGCTGTTGATTAGTGTAATATAAATAAACTCCCCCAGGTTTTTCCTTTCCTGCAAAGCAAAAGGGAGAATGACGACAAGTAAATGTCAGCAGTATACTCCACACACACACACAGAAATCGTGCAGGGGTGTGTATATAAATAGAGCAGAGGTAGGTGTAGGTAGGGGGGTCTGAAGGACAAGCGAAATTGTAATAGATGCCAAAGAACAAGCCTATGGAGACACCAAGCATCTATATTTGATGTGTCTCGTTCTTCCTCTCTTCTCTTACTTCTAGCTGTAGATCAGCACTTTTCACTTTCCTCATTCAAGTGTACAAGTGCAGCCCTGAGGAATCTGTATGACCGTATTGTTATGTACAAATGTGTTTCAGAAACTTTTAATAGTGCTGGCTCTGTCCTCAACACAAGGACATCTGTGAGCTGATGGATATCTGAGAAGTGCTTAGCCAAACCCTCTGGGTCCTGAACAGAAGCAGTCATCATTCTCGCTTTACATCTGTTCATTTAAGAAAATTGAAAATGTGCAATAATTTGGTCTGTTTCCTGTCACGATTCTGTATGATAAGCATCAAACTAAACCACTTTTTCGATGGGGTTTGGCATTATTCAGACCTTATTCATTTACTGTCTACTTGTCAGTGTGAGTCCATATTGATTCTACATGCAGATGGCCACCCTTGCAGCTTCATTCAATATTTTATTATTACCTTAAGTGCTGCAACTAACTGTTATAGCAGAAGTTGTTTTGTTCACACCAAAGAGCCGCAAATATTCATTTCACAGGCTTGAATTAACAGTGCAGGGCTGTAACTAGCAATTATTCAGATTATCAATCAGTCTGGAGATTATTTCCTCAATACATGGATGATTTGTTTGGTCTGTGAAATGTCAGAAAGTTTTGAAATGCCCTAAAGCATCACAACTGACAAAGTGAAACGATGATTAATGATTTGATTAGTTGACTAATTATTTCAATGAATGCCTTTGTTATGAGAATTTCATAAAATATAGCGTAGCTTGGCCATGCCAACTCTCAGGAGTAGTCATTGATCTTGTGCGGCAACTGATTATTTTGATTATCAATTAATCTGCTGATTATTTCATGGATTAATCGATCATTCAGTTGGTTGTTTGGTTTCTTTATTTTGTCCAGTTTAAACCAAACAGTGTACGATAATGTAAGACAAAGAAAAGCAGCAAATCTTTACATTTGAGAAGGTGGAACCCTGAGATGTTTTTCATTTTTGCTTAAACAATTAACTGATTGTCAAAATAGCTGCAGACTAGTTTACTGTTAATCGACTAAGCAATTAATTGACCAATCATTGCAGCTCTACACGGCTCAGAACTGTGTTCTGATGCCGTCGTATTAATAAGACCGATAGCACTATCATTCTTGGTATAAAAGGCCTTGGCTTGCACTAAACAATCAATAATGCATTTTGTCTGCCTTTAAGACAGAGGCTCATCTGTGCAGTGGAAATGTTGACCCTGCAACTTGGTGACATTGCTCCATTTGTTTCTGCAGCCCCCCTGTTCCCCCCTTCCCCTATTCAGCAAAAATGATCAGTGTGTAGTTTTCTAAAGGACATTTGGAAGGAGAGACTCGTGGGAAGTCTTCTTTGCCGTAATCTAGCAGGAATGTGTAATATTTGTTCAGAATTATCATTCGTTTTCTTGCAGCAGTAGTAAAGGCGTGGGATTACGGGGTGATGTTGGTAGCTGCTGATAATAATAGACTCACTGGAGGTGGAAGATGAGAAAATAACCCAAGCATTGTCTGTGCCGAGATCACAACATGAAAAACACCACCTTCTCACAGTAACATCATGTTCTAGCATGTCTATAATCATAGCCAAAGTGTTGTTTTGCAGGAAACCTCCTTTATTCATTGTAGAAATGCAGCTAGAGAAATGAGCTATCTGTTTGTGAAGAAAAGTGACACTATGAATAGATGTTACTTGTTGTCCAGACTTGTTAAACCTAACGTCAGTACTTGTTTTGGTCAGACCTAGCTCCATCTGGTGTCATCATTGCTTCTCTCAAGATGGAAGTAATGAAAAGACGTGTGGTTAGTGTGCAAATCAGCTGTGCGACAAAGGCAAATACATTTAGCTCAAAACTGTCTGTAAACCCAACCTCTGTGTGTGTATATCTGTGTATTTTTTAAAACAACACTGTATAGAAATTAGCATTTTTGTAATTTTGTGCCCTCCAGTTTCAGAGTACAATATCACTGTCATAAATATAAACAGCTGTACACATGTATTTGTTATGATTATATTACTTATGATCAAAAACAAACTTTGCTAACAGCCAAACATCGAGCAAGTGCAACAACACAAGACATAACAGCCAGCTAATATTACTTACTAGTCCAACAGCAAGAAGCCCAGCTCGGTGTCTGTTTTTCAGGCTACGACTAAAAGTCAGTCCCAGATTTACTTTTGTTTTCTCTTCTTAGCTTCTTCCGTCAATGTCTCATTTGGTCTCTTCGCTATTCGTTATGTCCATAGAGGCTGTTAAACCACGGCACCGTCTCCACTCCCACTGCACTCCGTCAAAACCTCCTCTTCCTGGTAGGTCCGAAATGACTGTCGTACAAACTCTTAAACTGCTCTGAGCTCTCAGTCTGGGCAGCCCGGCTAACAAACTGAGCTAACATTAGCTAACAGCTGCTACAGTTCACAGCAGTTAACTTTACAGTCTATCAGGAAACTGTAAATCACAGAGAGTTGACATGGTGGTCGTGAGAGGGAGAGCAGAAAACATTTTCTCTGTAAAATATGATCCAGTTTCACCAAAATCAGTGAAATAGTTGGTGGTGTAAAGCGTTACGTACTTCTTGCGGATGATCATACCCAAAACACAAAGTTATGATGTATGAGGTACAGAGTGGGAATCGTAGACAGACCATTCACCTGATTACACATCAGTGTAGCATCAAAATGATTTAAAATCTGTTATTTTATGGCAGGAAGTTACACACTGTTGCTTTAATCAGTCTTATACTACCAACAAATAGTAGGAGGTGATTCTCTCTTCTCATTCTTTTACTCGCCATCATTTTCCCTCTCATTCCCCTTGTTTCTCTCGCCTGAGTGCACATCTAAAATGGTTTTATCACCTCTACTCCCTGCCTCTCACCTCCTCATTTCTTTTTTTTTCTTTTTTTACTTCCATCACTCCGTTCACCTCACAGTGGTGTTTATGGCCTGTGCTGATTTATGCCAGTTGGAGTTATCCTAATTGCCACCCCTCCGCTCTGTGAGACAGGTATGTGACGCGCAGAGCACCCAGGCCAAATGTAATAACTTCTTCTGTCCTTCTGTCTGTGACACACACACACACACACACACCACACACACACAAATATTGGGACACATTGCATAAGGCTATTCCTCTTCAATACTGCTGCTTAGCACTCAGACCTGTGCGGATTGTTATGCAAGAAATGACTGCGCTGTAGTCCTTAACGACTAGCATTACATTTCATGGGTGCCACATTTACACTGTGGTTGCTCTTTTTGTTTGTGTGTGTGTGTTCACACAGATAAAAGTCTGAATGTTATTTACTGCCATGCTGGAGATGTGTGAGCATCATCACCTCTGTACCTTCCCACTTAACATTTCCAATGATCTTTCTTCTTCTGCTGTATAAGTGGCAGCAATTTTTCTTGCTGTTATCAGCTGAGCGTAGAAGGAAAACAATGTTCATCACACATAAAAGGTGATGCGTTAGTCAGGTGATTAGTAAATCACAGAGTTGTGTATCACAAAATTGCAGTAAAGAGATGCCAAATATATGTTTACAGTTCATCCACCACAAAGCACTGCAACTCTTGTCTGAAACACGCTGATCCACGTCAGCTGGCAGAACACAACACAGCCAAGCTGACTCGTGATGGCGTTTGTGGTCTGTCAGGTGTTCATTTCATAGTAAGGTACTCATTTACTTATGTACGTACTTTAAAGATAAGCCATATTTATGTCATGTTTTGCTACTTAGGCTAGCAAGTGTACAATATGAACTTAGGTAGGTCATTCATTCTACAGCACATAAGTGGTGTGGTGTATGGACAGTAGAGAGCAGGCAGATAATAAAGCGAGAGAGACAGAAGATGATGCAAGAGAGGTCTCGAACCAGGCTGTCCACAGTCTTTGGCCTGGCCACATGTCTTCCTCACTATCACTAAAGTAAATGAACAACATAGTTTTATGTCTGTGATGGTTGTCAGTCACCCAGGTCATCTTTCTTTAAGAAGAGTTAAAAGTTGCTTTAAAAATAAATTAACAAATTTAAGGGATCCTTATCAAAAATGTTCGAAATCAAGAATTGATATCAGTCGATATAATGTTACCTGTTTTCTCTGTTTCAATATCTGTATCATCAGGAAATAGCCAGTGTCGGTCAGGCTGTAATACAAGCAGCTCACTTCCCTCCATGCCTCAGCGCTTATATGAATCACGTTCCGGCATCACGGAGCCTCTTTTCTATAAACTAAACATCAGTCTATTATTGAGTGGATGTTCAGGCTGTAGACACTGACAGGGTGCTCTTACTACAGGGATAGGCCATAGGAAGTTATGGATCAACCAGACTGCCTCCTTCTAATAGACTGCTTAGCTTTAATATGGGTTTTCACCTCCTCTAATGGACCCAGCTGTCGCAGGAAGGACACACGGTGAGATCTTCCTCTTAAGTCGTGTGTATTGCGAGCGGAGAGGCAGACTGATGGCTCCGAGTCTGTTCACTGCCTGAATGTGAATCACATCCGTAATAGTTCCCTTCACTTTATGAGTAAAGAGGGGCAAGATCTGTCTCTGTTTGTGTGTCGTAGTGTGAGTGTGTGCTTCACTCAGTGTGTGTGTGTGTGAGAGAGAGGTAGATTTGGAGTCGCTAGACGGTCACCTTTGCTGTAAAATCTGTTTTATTGGCAACTGAATGAGCCAACAACCTGCGGTCTGTTGTCCTCGGGGGGGCAGGTCTTTGTGTATTACTGCAAGTTTGAGGGGACTTGGAATGAGACGTCTGGTGAGGTGGGACAGATGTTCAGCCAATCGGAGGCTTTGGCAGCCGTAACCATGGCTACCAGATGTTCTTATCGTACCAGCCTTACACCTCTCATTCTGTCACAGTCAGAGAGAGAGAAAGAGGTTGGACCGACTCTGTGTAGCCAAGAGGCAATATTTCATGTCGAACTCTCTCTCTCTCTCTCTCTCCCTCTAAAGGCTGAAGGCACTGAAGCATTTCCTGCCACTTTTAATGGACTTCTATTCAACTTTCCAGTCCTGATCCACTTTTATAGCTCTGCCTTTCGCTTCTGAAATCCTCATTCACTTTACAGAAGTCATTTCTGTCCTCTGTCAGCCACGCAGCACAGTGTTGGCTATTACATGCACCCTCTGAGACATGACTGGTATTTGAATATGAATGTTGCTCGGAGTGTTGTTTTTTTATGTTTCTTGAGCTAATGTGTGTGTGTGTGTGTGTATTGGCAGATTTGAAGTTTAGAGTACCACCACCACCGTCGCCCCTTCCCTGCCCTCCATCGTTGAGCCCATCTGTGCACAGAATGTTTGTTGTGGTTTTGGGTGAGATTTAAGGGCCGGGAGAGCGAAATAGTTCTCGGATGCCAGGGTAAAATCTGTGTGTTTGGGCGCAAGGGTATAGTTTCAAGGCCACATGAACACTTCCAATCTGGCTCCAAGCTCACGCTACACAGAAAGCGCAGTAATCAGTTTTACAGTCGTTTTTTCTTAAAACAAATGAAACAGATGTACTAATTAGTTTTAGTGTAGTTGTAATTGTTTGTGGACTATTCTAGAAATAAGTCAATATTTTAAAACCACACAGAATAAGTGAAATAACTCCACTACGATTATGAAAATTAACATTTATTTATCGATTTTTAAGCTCTTTATTAACACAATGCACATTGATATTTTTTAAAAACATGTAAATATGATGACACATGTAAATATGCCAGAGCCCTTGGCTCAGTAATTTGTACTCACAGTCCCAAAACAACTAAATTGGATAAAAATGCTCATTCAATTTGCTGGTCGTTTTTATTTTATGTCTTTAAGAAAAACAAGACCTTAAAACTTGGTAAGAAACAAATGAACCTATGAAGATAACTTGACAAGGAGCTTGAATGTGGAGTTTCAAAAAGTTTTAAGTTTTGCGATTTAAAGCAATCAAGTAAAATTTATCTTCAATTTTCAGTGTAGTTGCACTTGTTGGGGGATCATTATAGAAATATTTCAATAATTTTAAACCAGGGTGATGAGCGGTGGTTTGTTTTCATTGTCTTCATTGTTGTTTATCAAATTGCAAAACCACTTTTTCCAAGGCCAGGACTAAACTGTCGTGCTTAACTGTTGAGGTCATGTTTGATCTGCACAGCACAGAATGTGATTGTAGGAGAGCTACATGAAGTGTGTGCAGTTTATAAATGTTTAAATTTACATTTTCATATTTACATTCTTAGCACTTTAAGAACTTTCCACATTTGTTGATTTAACAGCGCCTAAACCACGACTGAATGTACCTTGGAGTGTTTGTTTTGCTGTTTCCAAGGTCAAGAATCAGCGTTTAATCTCAGCCTTTCAAATAATGACTGCGTGCTGTGCGTTCATGTACTCTTAACCCCGCTCTGCCTGCACTCACATTCCTCTTAAGTAGAAATGAGAGGGCTTCTATTTATGATGCAGCGACAGCACGCACGCACACACCCACACACCCACTCACAACCTATACTTGGTGTAGCCTTGACACATACAAAGCTGAGGTGTGAGATAATGAAATTAGGACTCCACGCTCTCCTCTGCCCTGTGGACAGACTGAGCTCTGCAATGTCATTCTGAGGAGAAAAATACTACACCTCTGCAGTGAACACAGTGTATTTCCACAGAGCAAACCCACCTTTAATTATCAGTATAATTATCTTGGTTAATTTAAAGTGAACACAGATTATACCTGTCTGTAGCCTTAAGCACATAACAATATATAGTCATTGCATACTGTACTGGGATTAGAAAACTGTAGATGTAGTCTGCTCACTTTAGTTATTATAATTTAAACTGTGAATTGTAAATCAATCCAACAAAGAGAAATATTTTGAAATGCTCTCTCTGCAGACTCCCTCTTCTCTAGTATCCACTGCTTTCTCTGCTTTGATGGTTTTCTGTCACTTATCTCCAACTCCGTCTTTAAACTGGAGGGACTGTCTCTCTTTTTCTCTCACTTAATGATGTGCTTGAGTGATGCTAATGAATGGTTCTTACACTCCTCCTCAGTCTCTCCCCCTCCGTCTCCCCCCTTTTTTCTCTACTTCTCTCCATCTGCCTCCTTGATCTGTCAGAGAGGCCGCAGAAAGAGATTTTTCTGCGCCGGTTATGAAACTCCCTCAGGGTGATTCTAAAGGAAAACTCGGATGACTCTCCTCGTTTCTGCCGGCCCGGCGATATGATGGATGGAAGTGTTTAAAAGGCCTGACTATTTCTGTCGGACTGTGCGTCTGAGTGGCTCACAGTTAGCAGTCAGGAGGGAGTGTTTCGGGAGATGATGCAAACAGTGAAAAGCATGGAGGTGGCCCTGTTGAGATGTGTGTGGGTTTGTGTACTCACTATATGTGCATGCAAGCCTTTATGGTGTAAGTGAAGTCTGGTGTGAAGGAGAGCCCAATGTGACACTCTACACAGCCATGACTGATTGCACTCTGAGCCTGTTTTGGGATTTCATAGTAATAATTTTCAGCACTGCAAAAAATATGTTTTGGAATATGGTTTGAAATTGTTGGTTGATCCTGAAAAAATTTACAATTTTGAAGTCAAACATTGGCTAGTTCCTCCTTTCACAAAACGTTTTTCCATCCATTTTCTTCCACTTATCCGGGGTCAGATCGCGGTGGCAGCAGGTTTAGCAGCGCGTTCCAGACGTCCCTCTTTCCAACAACACATTCCAGCTCATCCTGGGGGATCCCGAGGCGTTCCCAGGCTAGATGGGCTATGTAGTCTCTCCAGCGTGTTCTGGGTCTGTCCCGGGGTCTCCTCTCACGTGTTTTTGTATCATTTTTAAATTGAATATCTCTGTCTTTTGGAGTCAGACAAAACCATTTTACTCTATTCTTTCACTATTATCTTAAATTTTATAAACTAAAGAACAAATTGCTTCATCTAAAAAAGAATTGACAGATTAATAATGACAATGAGTCTTAGTTATAGTTATAATTAATGACTTAAACTTGGACTGGGCTTGCACCAGAAATATTTTTTTATTACCAATATATCAAATGACATATGTGTAATATGAAAGGACCCACAGATAATTAGATTTATTCTCACCACTCTCATCAGCATCATATGCAATGGCAGCAGAAAACTAAACAGCCAGCTGTACACTGGCTAAAGCACAGCACCATACAGCAGACAGACAAAGTTAAAGCCAGTTAAAGTAGCTGTCGAGCATTGTGGAGCATTTAGTCGCTCTCCCTGCCTTCCTTGGAGCTTAAAGGTGACTGAATATTGGCCTGTTCCTCATCTTGTAATAAAGTGAAGCGAAAAACTTAAAGGTTGAGACATATTGTAGATACGTCTCCCAACTTTCTGGCATCAAGTGTCTTTGTTTTTCTTTGACCCCTCCGTCTCTTTGAGCTAGACGCTCTCGTCAGCTTTCATCCTTCACCTCTTCCTGTGCTTCTCTGTTGTGCTTTTATCCCAACAGCTAATCTCATCCTCTATTTTGTTCCCTCCTTTATTACTATGCTTGATCCTTGCCATCTTGTCTTCATCCCTCTTTCCCACAGTCTTCACCCCTCATCCATCCCTGCTATCTCTCCCTCATCCACCCTTTCTTCCTTTCATCCTCTAAGCCGGCACAGATGCTGCAGCCAGGTGTTCGATGTGTCGATCTAGTTAGCCAACAGGTTAGATTGTCAGATAATCGAGACTTAGCCTCCACTTCCCCATTCTGTCTGCTGGTCTCACATGCAGCCACACAGTCTCAAACAACGTTAGAAGGAGTATAATCTGACCCCTATGACTGTTATACTATAATATATTATATCATTAAATTGGCATTACTTACACATTAATATAAAAGCAGGATTTTACTGTTTAATTTTATTATTTTCTCAATTAATCGATTGTTGAAGTGACACCTTCACAATGCATGTTTTGTCCAACCAATAGTACAAACCTCAAAATTGTCAAATGATTATTATTTATTATATTAAAATAATTAAAAGGATCAAATCCTCACATTTGTGAAGCTGCAATCATGAAATGTTTGGCATTGCTTGAGTAAATGTATTTTACATTAGTACACGTCCATGTGCAGTCTAATGCTGTGGAGGAATGTAGCTGGAATAAGGTTTCATGACCCCAGTGCTTTGTGAAGGACTGACAGACAGACAATTAAACTGCTGGGTAATTGGCACGGTATAACCCAAGCAGACAAAAGTCTTCTTGTTCTATTTATGACCTTTGAACTCAGTTTATGACTCCTGTTCCATGCATGGTAACCGCAGGAGTAAGGTATGTCAACGATGATGATCTTCGGACAAGAGAAAAGACAGATCCATGATTTTCAACTAAACATCACCATAGAAGCAGAAAGGAAGGGATATAGGGAAAAATAGAGTTTGTGTTAGTTAGTTTGGGTTTCATTGGAGAAGATAGGGGAAGAGTGAGTGAGCTTGCAGAGGAAAGCCTAAATAACACTGACAAGATATAACAAGAGCGGAGTGGATGAGTTGTTTTCATGTGTAGAGAAGAAGCGGAGGAGACGGGGTTATCTGAGTCCTTGAAAGTAATTTCCCAGAGCTGAGATGAAGATAGAGAGTGATAGAGAGAGGTATAGATAGGAGAGAGAACTAAATGGGGACACACTTGAGACATAAGGTTCATCTATGGGTCTCTGTCATATGACCTCAAAGCGCTATGGTGCCAGGATATTGCTAACTTTTCCTCTCCTGTAGTCTTACCTGGTTAACTCTGTTTTCTAAATCTACTTTTTTATTCCTACAGGTTTTTCTACAAGTAAAAACCCTGTATGAAATATGAGCTGTATGAATCTAGAAGTAGCATGTCAGCAGAATATTATCTGAAATTTGTACTTGGAACTTTTTGAACTCTGTGACCTCGAACCAGCTCGTCTTCCCTGTTTGGCACCAAGCCGAGGGGGAGGCATTATTTGCTTTGAAACAGTAGGGGGAAAGTGTGGGTATTAAAAAAAAAAAAAAAAAAAAGGGTTCAGTTGGTGTTACCCTCTGAACAGAAAATGGATAGAGGTGAGAATACAGTTTCTCTTGCTCAGCTCTATCCCACAGCAGGGTGTGAGCCTGTGTGGGTTTGATTGGCGATGCACTTTTTCTTTTTTTTTTTTTTTGCCTTTGTTTATCTGTGATTTATCTTCGGCATGGCGGAAAGGACAAGCAGGTTACCGCCACTGTAGCCAGATGTGTCTGTCACTTACCAAGTACACTGTGAGTGTGTGTGCACGTTTGTAGATATATAAAAGTATAGATGATGTATTTATAGGCCTGTCAGGTTTTCATTGCACCTCTGTAAGACCTTATATGAATAGCTGATGAACAGAAAATCCATCTGCAGCTATTTCAATAAATAATTTAAGTCGTTTTTTAAGCAAAAATGCCAACATTAACTAACTCCAACTCGTTATTAGCTCCTCTTACAACTAAAATCTTTATTGATGATCAACCTGTAAAATTAAAAAGAAATATAAAAACAGTCCAAAACCCAAAACTATTCATGTTACAATAATATAAACCAGATAACAGCAGCAAATTCAGAAGCTCTAAGCAGTGCATGTTTTTACATTTTTGTATGGAAACGATTATTCAGTTGTCAAAATTGTTGTAAATTCACTTGATTCAGTTCTAGTCGCCATCCTAAGAATGAATACACACACATATATTTGATTACACCTCTGTTGTTTTTGAGCAAACCATTTTTATTTTTTTTACCTGAAGCCATCTAATACTTCTCATCTCCCTCTGCTCTTCATTATCAGGCTGCTGCTGACTTTGCCAAGGCCCACCTGCCTGAGGCTCTCCGCCAGCAGCTACTGACCTATGAAAGGGAGAAAGAACGAGACAGAGAAAAAGACAAGGAGAAAGATGAAAAAAAGGAGAGAGGCGGCCCGTCCTATCCGTCCATCCTGGAGCAGCAGATCCTGTCGTTGGATAGAGAAATGCTGGAAAAGCTCTCCGCCACTTACAATGAAGCAGGTGTGTGTGTGTGTGTGTTTGTTTGCTGTACACCAAAACACATAATTATAAATATGATGTATTTAAGTGTATCCATGCAAAAATGATGCATGTTCTTCCATGTATGACAATTTGGGGGTGTTTTCCTGCAGTCTAGATGCTACACTGGTTAGAAATGAATTAGCAATGATCTGAATGTGTGCATACAGCATATCATCTTGAATGTGTGGCCACAAATAGAGGGCAGTGGCCACATACAGATGGAGTGTTGCTCATTACTGGGGACACAATAAGAACTCACCAGTTAGTCAAGAGCGATGTTTTTAAATGTCCCCCGTAATGCCGCACTCAAACTATCATTCCCTGCTCCACCGTCTCACTTGACTGTTGTTGAATAGCGACTGTCAGCAGCCCCAGGCATTGCTTATTCAGCTGTTTAAATACAAGCTGATCTTCACAGGGCTTGTTGTAATTATCTCTAGAGAGAGACATGGAGGGAGGGGTGACGCAAGAGAGAGTGATGGATGGAAAGAGGTAGGAGAGGGGTCAGAGGGAAGGATGCATAGTATGTGTGGAAGGAGGACATTTCGCCAGTGAGAGCTGTACGGTAGAAAGTAGACGAGAACAATAAAAGAGAAGTGCTGAGACAAAGGAAGGACGGGAAAGACGGGAACGGTCGAACAGAAAGCGGGACGTTGAAAGGGTGAGGAGAATGAGAACATGGACACAAAGGGTGATGAAAAAGGCTGATCTGAACAAACTAAAATGAACCTTTTTTAGAGGAGAGGAGGAAAAGAACAAAGAGTCCCACAGCAGAATCACACAGTGCAACTTGGACCCACACAAGCACGCAAACGTCTACAGTAGTGCAGTAGTCTAATAATCAGTGGTTATTGTTGAAAGAAAGCTACAATGTAGCTGTGTCTCTATCTTGCATAAAGTGTTCTGTCTTAAGAATAAAAGGTTAGGAACATTTAATATTAGGGCATTTATTTTAGATAGAGACATACAGGCTTCATTCATAATCATATTTAACTGTTTTCTACATTCCAGCAGTGGTAAAATACATGTATAGTTTTGTAGACAACAGAGAGGCAGTGATATTGAGGCAGAGGAGCAGCAGAGTAATGACTTCCATGTGGTTTTTCATCTACTTCTATTAATTTACCATCTACAGGGACAAAATGCAGGGTCGGGTCATAAGAAATTAGATGAGGCCAAGACCGTATGTTAACACTGGCTTTCCTACAGCAGAAGCATTTTTAGACATGTAGGGGATAGAGTTGAAACACAGATTATAAGATGGTTACATCATGGGCTAACTGCAGTGACATGCTGCAAACTCAAGAATTCAGCGTTCGCGTGGGAGGGTCACTTTTCCTCGGTGCTCCTGATTAAACTAACTCCCTGAGTTGAGTGGGAAGCAGAGTGCAGACAGGAGAAATGATGACACAGTGAACAGTTTTGGTTTTGACAGAGTGATACAGTCCAGTTGTTGAAATTCCAAACAACCTGACCTACAGCTGATAACGTTAGAGGTCAGACAGTCATAATGGTTTTAAATAAATCTCCACATAACCCAAACTTCTGCATAAGATTATCACTTAAACTGTTTATTGTAAACATCAACTGTTAACAGTGTACAGACTGGCCTCTTAGTTTCCACACACACTGTTTTTCAGTGCAATGAGTTTCAGGTGTGTTCTCCTGATGGCTGTATTAAACAGTTTACAGTAGAGAGCTGACATGAAATGAAGGGAGACAGATGCCACGAAGGTCACTGGTGAGATGGTTTATGTTTGCCGGCTTAACCCCCCAGGCCACCAGAGGCCCTGCTCTTAGGCTTAAACTGTAAGTTTATAAAACATTTTTAAAAAGTATATCAGACAACCCGCCTGATCACTTGTACTTCTTGCCTTGTTGCAGTGGTGTCACTGTGTTCTCAGATATCAACAGTTATTTTGTCCAGTTCGTTGTTATTATAGCCAGTAGCCAAAACTAACCAAGGTGTGATACCCAGGAGTTTGTGAGACGAGGGGAGTCAGAATGCAGCAGCTTACAATTAGATTACAAGTCTGAACAGTGTGTAGCCTCAATGAAAACCTGCGCAGACAGCTGACTTGTGACGCACGTGAAAGTTGTTAAGGGGGTCACTGGTATGTAAGGGGCTTTGAGAAGGCCTCACGTCCTCTAGAGAATGGTGGGTCATATGATACACTGATTGCTAAAGAGAAGATTTAGATTCTCCAGGGCTGGAGCGCCCAGTCTGCAGGCGACAGCTGATTATTACCGAACAGAAAAGGTTGATATGCTGCAGCTGCATTACCTTTTGTTACGCTTGCACGCTCTCGACAGTTTCACCCTCTTTTATCATCGTCCTCTTGTCTTCCTCAACTAAAGCATCGCCTTTTTGATCTATGTTGCTCTCAAAACAGCCACCAAGTGAATCCCTGTGCCTATTTCTGTTCTTAAGTTACGTGACCTGTTGCATCCAGGCTCCAAAGATCTATCCATATCCTCCTCTTAGACCTCTATATTTCTATCATCCGTTATTTGGACAGCCCAGCAAGAAGGACTGGCACTGAGGTTATAGATAAACTTACAATCAACCTCCATTACAATGGGGGGAAAAAGCTCCTGTGGTGTCTCGTCCAAACATTCGACATCAGGGATTGAATTTGTTGCAGCCTGTTTGTCAGCATCTCAGGTGGGGAGGGGTGCTGGAATGTCTGCTGATCAGGTAATTGTGCATTCTTGTCCCCGTATCTGATTCAACAATCGCTTCATTTAGGGTGCACAACTTCCCTGCTTTCTGTTGCAATCGGGACTTAAATTAAGCTGGCAGGGAAGGAAGGGAGAGGGAGAATAGAGATACACACTCTCAATTCAGCTCCCAGTCCCCAGGACAACAGCGTATCAGATTTATCCCCCTGCTCATTCATCCCTCTGTTGTTTATCAGGGAACAAAAGCGTTTGAAAGAAAGATAAGGGAGATGGGTCTTTGATGGAATGGCTAGGAGCTTAGAGTCTATTATGGAAACAGTCTCCTTAATATGGTGCGGTGTTCTGTTAGTACTAACCTTTATGTAGCTGTGTGACACGTCTCTCAGCATGGTTGCACCCACGCAAGCACACAGAAGTGTCCAGTAGTGCATTAGTACAATAATCAGTAGTTATTGTTGAAAGCAGCGAGCAAGCTGCAGTGTAGGGTTAGGAACAGTTAAGATTAGGACATTTATTTTAGATCAGTTTATGGAAATATGTGCACCTGATATTCTGTGAACCATCTGTCTTCTAAAAGAGCAGGAATTAAACACACGGTGTACTGTATTTATTCACTGAATAATGAAGCGCTTCATGTTTTTGTAGACAGGTATACATAAAACAGCGAGGGCGTAAAGGCTGAGCCTTTTTAACACACACAGCAACACGAACACACACATGGCAACATTTCAATGTCAAACTGTCAAAAAGGCTGAACTGCCAGAGACTGCAGAATATTTTAGAAATCAAATATCTGCAGGAAGGACGGAAATATTTCTGTCTCAGTAATGCAGAAAGTATTCCTACTCCGAGTGTCATTGTATTTCAAGAAAACACTGTAAGAACGTCTTCCCTAGTTAGAAACATTCATCAGGCTCTTTCTCCTCAAGCTCCATTTTGTTTTTGCTTTTCCGAGCAGTGCATTTGTTTTCTGTTACAGCAGTTAAGAACAATGGCTTCAACGTTCGGCTAAAAATAATCCTGAGTCATTTTTTCTGCTCTGACTCCAGTGATCTTAATACTTACTTGGATTGTTGTTTCTGTCTGTTTGCTGTCTGATTACTTAGAAAAAGCGCTTTACATTCCATTCCCCTTTAAGTAAATGTTTGTTCACACCAACTATGTTTGCAGCAGTTTGTTCAAACTCTGCCTTGTTTCTTCCTTTAGACTCCACTTTGTTTGTCACACACAGATTTGAACTGTGGTGGCACCAAATAATGACACACTGCTGCAAACTGCTATTGAGATGTTTTTATTCCACTAGTGAATGTTATCAAACTCTTTCTCTGACTTTTATTGGTAAACATCACAGTAAAAAGCTCCACACTGACTCACCCCTTTCAAACCTGTGTGTCGAACTCCAAGCTCTGTCATTTAAATGGTGACAAGTCCAAATGGATTTGATTAATTTGACAGTAGATAACAGATCTGTAAAGGTTTCTTTATTCTCTTTGGAAATGCACACTGAAGCTACAGCAACAAGCTCAAACAGTGACCTTGACTTTGGCCTACATGTAATAGTGGAGCCAGTGGGATGAGGACGTGACTCTTACAATGAACCAAATGATACAGCTACAAACCTTTGGCAAGACCAAGCGGCAACCTCCATGACTGTGAAGTGAAGCCAATGTGGAAGTGCCAAAAACTGCAGTTCCTCAAACGTCCACTTGAGGCTGGCTACAGAACAAGTCAGTTTCCATAAGTCCCCATGTTAAAGTGTCCAACTTCACAGAAATAAACATGTTTACAGCCTGGTACAAAAAACAGTTTTGGTCTCTTTAGCTAATTTCCCCGTTCATGGACAACTGGACTGACTGGAATTTTTTTTATATAACTCACCTGTTCACATTATATTAAGGCTAAAAGTTATGCATAATTAACAGCGTAGACACTTTAATTGACATGTAGATTACTTGTTTGAGCACTCAGGCTTCATTCGGCCTGCCTCAGGTCCACCGATGATCCATAACCTTTGCTGATTTTTAGATTAGCCGGGAGGCGGAAGAAGCTGGACTACTAACATGGCGGCGGCCAGCACCACAGATTTTGAGGTTTGAAACGACTCTTGAGAAACCTACAGGTGACATCCATTCTTTGTGCTGTCATTGAGCAAGATGCAGCAAGACTGTAGACCAACAAATGGACAACCTGGGTTTGATTAGGTTAAATTAAATGAGACTCAAAAAGATTAAAATATTCTTGGAGGTTTAAAGGTGCAATGAAGCAATGAAGACATAATATGATATGATATGATATGAACATAATGTTGATCTAAACATTACATAAAGACTAAATATGTTTGACATGCTCTGACATCTGAGATGTGACAGTTCTTGTTATATAACAACAGAGCTCATCACAGAAGTGGTTTTTGGCAGCTGACTTTTAAGTTTCCATCTGTCTGTTTCCTGAACTCACTTTTTTTAAAGCAGTTCTTACTCACTGCAGGACTGTGAGATAGCTAAGATGGCAAGTTTAACACTGTGATGAATTATCTATCATCTCAAGTTTTAAGTTTAAGTCTCTGCAAGTTTGATGTCGTTGCTCTGCACTGTCCGCATGAGATATTTGTGTTTATAACGTTGTTAAAGTATGTGAGGAGTCCAGGCACAAAACTCTGAACTATTTTAGCTGTTTTTCTGCACTCACTTGGTTGTGTGGAAGAGGAAGGAGATTGATTATCTTAACAACTTGATTTACAGGTCTTGAGGAGTGCTACTGAATATGTAAAAAAAGGAAAAAGTTGTTATTCCTTTTGTGGCTCCAGAGGAAGTCTGATAAATTGCCTCAAGTGATGTCACTCAGGTCAGCGTTGATTCGGGCTGAAGGCTACAACTTTTTAAAAGTCTGTTGGAGTTAGAAAGAAGTGAGTTTACTAGACCTCCTCGTCTCAGGCTAGGAGCTCAAGGCTCACCAGAATCCGAGACTGAGTTGGTCGGGGGTTGCATTTTGGATAACGTAGACACAAGAAGAAGAATGCATGGAATAAAAAAGATATAATTTCCATCTCTGTTGCATCAATTTTGATCCTTTTAACTGTCCATCGTGAGTCAGTAATGTTAAAGGAAGTGCAATGCTAAACTGGTGGTGTAGTTTCTTGAACCACTTCCTGACCCACAACGTTGACATTGTCAATGTTGCCATAACCACCAGCATAGCCTATGCTTTGTCCAGACCTGAATGCCACTACTTCATGATAAACAATTACCTACCCTTCTATTTGGCATCATAAAAGAGATAAAAGGAACAAGGAAACAATGGAAACAAAAGTAAATTACTGGGCGTTTCAAATGTACACAGGAGCCCAAAGAGGCAGCAGCTGGCCCAGAGGCTTATTTATGATAGAAAGAAATGACATAGTATGCAAATTCAGTGTGTTTGCACAGACTTGATAAAGCAGTTCACAATGCTTTGTGCAGTGCAAAATGCTAAAAATAGCATTGCTATAAATGTTAACAGTGCAAGTCCAAGGAGGGCAGGTAAGACAGGATGGCAGCTCTTAGAGGGGGAAAAAATGTGATGTTGTGGTTGGACTAATGGGCAGGTACTGTCTTTAGACTTTGAAGATGAGCCAGGTCGTGGCAGATCTGCCCTCACATGTTTCACCTAAATGCCAAGCGGGTTGGTTAACAACATGAATCCATGTGTGTATTCTGGTGCTGTATTGGAGTCTTACTGCACTGTACAGACTCCAGACTAACACAGAGTCTTTGCTAACTCTGAGAGAGTTAAATCAGTGCAATGATATGAATTGAAGTGGGAGACTTTAACTGGGTCTGAGATGTTAATCTTACTGGAGTGTTGAAGATGTGCCTAGCCAAGCTAAGCCAATAATTAGCATGAGCGCTGGGTGCACGCAGGCCGTGGTGCCATTTTAATAGGGAATGTTGAACGTGTGCTTGGCATGGCTGGGCTAATTGGGGAAGGGTGTGCTAGTGAGGCACCTTAGTCCATTATCTTTATCGTCATGGGAACTAGACAAGGATAATTAGCTGGACAGCATGGCACAGTGCAGCAGCAGCTATAGGCAGGAGCAGCAGGATTAGGGATGCATACAATGGATGGATTTTTTCACAAACTGTGTAAAAGATTTAGTAAGTCACTTAAGTGGCAGCAGTAATCACTTCATTCATCTCTAGCCTTGCTCTTTTTTTGTCCACTGTTCTGTTTATTACTTTTTTCACACCCACAGCTGTAAATGGGAATAATAACATCATTGTCCCGCTGAGAAGTAATCTCTTTTCTCTCCACCCTCCTCAACTTTTACTCTTTCCTTTCTTTCATCTGCATCCACTGCTGCCTGTCTCTCCCCCATCTCCTCCCTCACAAACTGACTGTGTCACGAGTGTAACTGTGAACTGAATGGAGCGAGAGAGATTTATTTCATTCAGCTCCACGTAAACATCACACCAAGATGTGGAACTTTAAAGGGAAGTCTCAAAAGTTAGTAGGTCATCCACATTCTTATGATGGCATTTAAACCAGCTTTGTTTTTTTTTAGTCTTTCCTCCGCCTCATGAGAATGTCTCTGTTCTGTATGTCCCATTTTCCTGTATCCCAACCCCTCTCTCTCTGTCCGGGTGGTCCAGGCCAGTAGGACCCCCCCTACTTTCCCCTGTTTTTTTTATTTTTTCCTTTCCTCTGTTCCCCGCTCTTTCTCTCTCTTCAGTTTTGTCTTGTCTCTGTGTGAGCAGATGGCCAAACAGGCAGATCTGTTCTTTCTCTACAGGACTTTGGATCTCACACAATAGGCTTCAGACTCTGAGTCCAGACTCTGTTCTGCCTGGCTGGGAAGCCAAACAAAGAGAGGAAGGAGGAGAAGAAATGAAAAGCATTTTGGAAAGTGGTACAAGGAAGAGAAGTTTCTTCAAAGAGTTTTTGCAGTGTTTGCACATAACTTCATGTGTTTCACTTTAGTGCAAGGGGAAAGTGTGTGTGTGTATATTGGAAGTGTATTGTGTTTCTGCTGAAGTTGTGCATCTTAAAAAATGTTTTTCTCCTTAGAAAAGTTTTTAATTAAGGTTGCTATGATTTATGGTTGGGTGATATGACGATATAAACCGTGGGGTGATATGAATTTGTCAACTATCACAGTTTCATTGCAATACCGGGGTTTTTTTTTTAGCCACACTGGCACTGTGGCTTTGTGGATGGCAATGTCAGTCAGTCACTTTGGCCCTACTGAAGTATCACAGCAAGTTATTACATGGATTGCACTGAGATTTTGTACAGACATTCGTGATCCCCTGAGGATAAACCCCAACTTTCATCCAACATTAGTAGATGTACAGAGTTCAATGTCTTGGCAACTATCGGATGGACTGCCATTGATTAAATCAGTGGCACACATTCAGGATTAAATGTAATAAGTCTGATGATCCTTTGGCTGAAGAACTTTTCATCTAGCGCCATCATCTGGTCAAAGTTTGAATTGTCCACTGCTTTGGACGATGACCTCAGCGTCAGTTTTACTTTGTTTTAAAGTACACCTCACAGTGCTGCTAGCCTGCCTGTAAGCCAGTCTTAGTCTTTGCTTTGTTGCTTACGATTTATACATTAACGTAATATTATCTTGATTTCTCACGTATGTGATGTACCGGATTCGATAAAAAATATTACTGTCAGGTTATATTTTATATAAAGAGTTTCTCAATTCATTTTCCAAAAAATGTAACATGACATCTTCTTTCTGTCCACCCTCCTCCTGCTCCATCTCGTCTTTTCCCGCTGCTGTTCCCCTCCTTCTGTTTCAGGTACTACCTGTCTGGTGGCCCTGCTGTCTGATAAGGAGCTGACGGTGGCCAACGTCGGAGACTCGCGCGGAGTTCTTTGCGATAAAGACGGCAACGCCATCCCTCTATCACACGACCACAAACCTTACCAGCTCAAAGAACGCAAGAGGATCAAGAAGGCCGGTGAGAAAACAGCTGCAGTCCAGACCGGCAGACTTTTCCCTCAAATGATTCTGAAGCTGCAGGCTTTAGTTAAAACTTCAGGGAACATCAGAACTCAGATTGTTGTCATGAAAGCATAAAATAAGTCTTCTTATGATCAAAGCAAACCACCGTTATCCTTTTTTTCACATCTTGTGTCTCCATGCTCAGGCTGACATCAAACCCTTGTGACTGATAACACAATCTGCTTCCAAAGCAGCATGTTATCAAATGCAGCCAGACAGTGTCAGTGTTTAAGGTGTATTTATTGGCATAATTCTCCCTCCTACCCTATCTGCATACTTTCTGTGCTGAAGAGAGTTTGATGGCAGGTTGCCAGATGAGTCAGTCAGTGTGGTCACCACCAGGATAGCCCACCATCTCCATCTAATGGTCTAACTGGGTACTAACTTTGAGATTTAGTTTGCATCATGTTGCTGTTAACTTATTCATGTTACATGCTTGCAATTATGATCCTGCAGACGCTGAGGTTCCCCACTGTTTTAGTGAGCTTCTGTGAGCAGGGCTACCTAATGTTTTAGTCATAAATCCTCACACACACCAGCCACCAGAATACTAATAAAAACTGCATACAGTAGCCCTCTCTCATGGGGTTGTATTATCTTGTAACGGTGGTGTTTGTTTGTCTCTCTGTGACACATTCTTGTAAACAGACACTCAAGAACAATTAATAATAGAAACTTTATACCTCCACCACAGGCTCCGGGGGGTAGAGCTGATGATCTGATTAGGTTTTGGAGCACCTTGCTGCATATATTTACATATCAATGAAGGAAACCTGATTTTTTTTTAAACTGTTGTAACTCTTAAATGCTAAATTAAGTTGTGTCTTTGCACTGAAAAAAACTCTGTCAGCATGAAGTATTATAAAAAAGTTTCAGTCATAGAGCGTCTTCAGACATCAGCCTCACAGTATAAATCAACAACTGCAGAGCATACAGTATAGCACACATCCACGGCCACCCCCCTGAACTCATCCTTCACACTGCTCCCATCCAGTCACAGATACAGATCCTTGGCCTGTGAAGTGGCACGCTATGGCAGGAGCTTTGTCCCTTTCTGCCATAGCATCTCTTAACAATACACCCCCAGGGATGTTTATTTTTGTGGTTGTGTTGGGGTGTTTAATGTATGTGGCTTTGTACCAACGGGCAACAAATTTCCCGGACAATAAAGTATCTATGTACCTAAAGAGTAAAATCACAAACAATCAATCTATCAATAATTTATTGCTCCAAAATGCCCTTAATTAGATCAACAACGTATCTTAAGAACCACAAAATACAGCTAATGTTTTTTTATCAAAGATTTTACTTGAAATATGAAATGTCAGATTATTAGATAAAGGCCCAGCGTCAAGATAAAATGTTCATAACTATGTTTTTATAACCACCTAAGAATAAGAATCATTATCGTTTTTGTTACCTAAGAATAAGACTTCTACAGACACTGTTGGTCCTCTTTCACAGAGGGGGTTGCAATCTGCAACTACACCACTAGATATCACTGAATCCCACACACTGGTCATTTTAATATTTCCACACTGATAATTAATCATATTGTTCTTGTATCTTAAATATATATATGTATGATTTGCCATTGTTTTTTAAAGTTATGGAGATTTTCTGTTTGTATATGAGACTTAGATTCTCTTATTTTGTGTTGCCTGATCAGTATTTTCCTTTCCTGTTGTATTCTGTGGATCTTAAGATTAACTTATTAGCTTAACATCTGCCCTCAGCAGCTAACTGCTTAGGTTTATACTTCATAGTGCTTAAGAGAGACGTTACAATGTCTTATGTGTTGTAATTTGTCGCTTGTTTCTAACTGTGCATAACATTTTATCAACCACAACAACAACTAGCTAAAGAGGCAGTAGCTGCTAAAGTAGCTACAACTGAGGACAAAGAGTTCAGTGTCCTCTTTGCTTTTTCTGGGATTATGGAAATTTTTGCCAACACAAGTGCAGTTATTTTTTTATTTTTATTTTTTTAAAGATTATTTTTTTTGGCCTTTTCAAGCTTTATTGAGATAGAGACAGTTGAAGAGTGACAGGAAATGTGGGGAGAGAGAGATGGGGAATGACATGCAAGGAAAGAGCCAAGGGCCGGACTCGAACCCTGGGCTCCCACAGTAAGGACTGAGCCTTCGCACATGGGGTGGCTGCTCTACCAACTGAGCTAAACACCACCCCGACACAAGTGCAGTTATTAATAGAAAGTTGCATATAATGGAATTTTCTATAGTCTGAACTCTCAACCTCAGTGTTTTCAAGATGCTGGCTGTGACCTTGCTCCCTTGCAGCTTGGAAAGGCAGCCTGACCTAGTATGGAAGTCTTCATCTTATCCAGTCATTTCCAGCACAATTCCCTGCCTGCCAATCTGTCGAAGCCACAGAGGATACACAGCTGTACTTGCAGGATGTGACATGAATTGAAATGTATCCAACACAAACAGTTCGTTCATGTCCATGAGCGGCGAGTATTGAGTGAAAACATGTCAGTGGCACTGATCCATATTATTATTAGCACTGTGACGCAGAGAGCAGCAGTCTTGTAGTTGATAAAAAATGAATCTGCCAATTGTTCCAGAGGATAGAGTTATATTATCCTATGGTTTGATGGCAGTAACATGAAAAACATCTGTTTCTCCACATCTCCTCTCACCTTTGTGTTCATCTTTGCTCCATCCTCCTCCTTCCTCACATTCTTCCACACCTTCCCCCTCCTCCACCTTATCTACCACTTCCCACTCCTTGTTTTATCATTTTCCAACCACATCCCTTCTGTCTTCCTCCTCAGGTGGGTTCATCAGCTTCAACGGCTCGTGGCGTGTCCAGGGCATCTTGGCCATGTCCCGTTCTCTGGGCGATTACCCGCTGAAGAACCTCAACGTGCTCATTCCTGATCCTGACATCATGTCGTTTGACCTGAACAAGCTGCAGCCGGAGTTCATGATTCTGGCGTCGGACGGGCTGTGGGACACCTTCAGCAACGAGGAGGCGGTTCGCTTCATCAGGGAGAGACTGGACGAGCCTCATCTCGGCGCCAAGAGCATCGTCCTCCAGTCCTTCTATCGCGGTTGCCCTGACAACATCACCGTCATGGTGGTCAAGTTCAAAGGCAAAGGCAGCGAGCAGTAGACCGCACGTCTGCCACACACAGTATCTATATTACGTTTGAGTATAAATAAGAATAAAATAGGCTTAAGATGAAAGATTTAAAAACCAAGCCCACAACTTTTTGAGTGAGAACAATTTCTATCACAGATATTTACAGAAGTTAGCATCAAACCACGCCCCGTCCCTCCTCTCCTCTACTTCTACTGCTGAAAAAAGTGACAACTGTAAGAAAACGTCTTTCTTTTAGGCTTATTAGCCATATCGTTCAGACATCATAACACGAGCTGGTCACCGTTATGCAATTAAACAGATTTAGCTCTGTGCAGCTGCACACACTGTACAATTTGTGTGTGTGTGTGTGTGTGTGTGTGTGTGTGTGTGTGTGTGCGTGTGCGTGTGCGTGTGCGTGTGTGTGTGTGTGATATATATGTCTGTCTTTATGTGACAAGTGTCACCTTAACAACCAATCCATTGTCTAGCCAATACTGAGAAATTTAAAGTATACAAGATTGCATGGAGTTTCCACATTATTTCAAACATGATGTCTTTCACTCGATGTCTGTGTGACCACTAGTTTTATATTTTTAGCTTCATAATTCTGTTTCCAGGTCGTTTAGCTGTATCGACGTCTACAAAGTGTCTGCACTGAAAAGTCATTTAGCACACAATGGCAGGTTATAAATTTTTTTTTCCTGGATCAAACACACGTCACTGGTGCAACTCATCAATATGACTTTATTCCCTTTATACATGAACAACACAGCTGATATGAAAATATGCATATGCTTGTTCAAATATCATCGTTCATACTGTACAGCGAGAGAACTTCTTACAGTATCATATCACAATTGCTGAACGGGGATCCTTGAGTGTTTTCTTTGTTTTTTATAAATTTAGCTGTTCTCTTAATGATTGCTGTTAGATTCAGTGCTGATGAATTCTCATTTCTCTTCTGATTGTTGGTGCATTGTTAAGACTTTACAATGCACCAACATTGAGTCTCTCTTTAGTTCAGCACTCATCTTATCTGCATCCACGTAACCACTGATGATGTAAGAACTGTTGGATGAAGCAGCGAGTGTAACAAAATCTCACTTTAAATTGGTTAATTCAGCGTTTTAAAGTAATACCCACGCGTTGTAGCATCTGTTTATGACTCCTAACTGCTAGTTATCAAAGTGTATCACATGTTATATGATTGAAACTCATAAGAAGAAGATAATAATTGAGCTATCGCATAATAATTGGCAGTTTAATTTCAATATTATTTAGGAATGTAGTTACATTTCAGATTTACAACCTTTTAATGGGCTGCTTTTTTACATACTGTTGCTTTATCTGACTCTTCTTACATGATCATTGACCGCAGTCTACATGGGATGTATAAATATACATAAACTGACAACTTACTGTTACAGTGTCATCTTTAATGTCAGTTTCACTTAGAGAAACATCCTGACACAGATCATACATCATATTTCTCTCAACCGTAACTCAAAATGTAACGAGCCTTTGAATGAAATGTGTTATTGTTGCCTTATTTTTTTAACTGTTCATTTCCATGAACTCTGCTGCCAAAACTCAGTTTGTTTGTTTTTTTGTTTTTTTTAATGTAACGCAGTCGATCATACCACGCACACTGCACGGGCCTCAGTGTCGCACTTTGTCAGCTCATATGTAGAATACCATCTATGAAAGTCTCCGAGAGACACGACATTGTAAGATGAATGTACATACTGTCCTCATGTTAGTATCACCCCTCCACTGTTTATAGAAGAAAGCAACGCGCCTGTTCATGGATTGTTTAACTTCAGAGATATATAACAGATGAAACTGTTTGTGCTTTTTCAGTTCACATTCTTCCTTGATAATGTACGTTACAGAATGTTTATGTGGCATTTGTACTTGTTTTTGTTGACTTTAATAAACTGTAAAAAAAAAATGAATTCTGAAATTTTAAAATGTAAATCCAAAAAGGTAACATTAAAATGATAAATGATTCTTTTCTCTCTGCCTGTTTTTTTTATTTTTAAAGAATCAAAATTAACTGATTAAAGTTATAATATCACGGCATGATGGTGCACTGTCACCTCACAGCAAGAAGGTTCCTGGTTCAAACCTGGGCTTGTTTGTCTACTATCATGATAAGTTGTTTGTTCTCTGTTCGAAGAGACAAACAGCAACTTCACCTGAAATCAGACAGTGATCTTTGACTTTGAACAGCTTGGTTTTTTGTCCGTCTGTGCCACCTGCTGGGTGATTGGATGAATATCCACCACAGCAGTCCACATTTAACTATAACGTCAGGGCTGTGCAATAGACTGAATTTACTTTGCTCTTGATGTTCACATCTTACTAGTCAATAAATAGATCTGTCTGAATCCCACATGAGAAAACTGAGTATAGCTACAACAACCAGTGACATATAGCCAGAAATCAGTCAGCCTACAGTCCTGTCAGGGTGTTTAAGTGGTCATACAGTGGCAGGACAAACAAATCTGTATTATTGTTTGTTTGTCTCTATGTGCCTTCAGACAGCTGGGATAGGCTCCATCCCCATGCTTCCTAATGAGGATGAATGGGAATCTGTATTAAAAACTATATATATAGTTCTGTTCATTGTTATTATACTAATTGTGGTCATATATTGTGCACTCCTCTTGTAGTACAATATTAGTGCAATGCTGTAGTCATAATAATTCAAAACATGTTTTACGTACATGCATATTAATTTGAGATAAGTAACAAGTGACAAGAATCAATTCATGCTGAGAGTTTTCTGGAAGCCTCCATGTTGTCAGTCCAAACATGAAACTACATTTACCCATCAGCCAGGGCGAGTGACCCTCCACCGAAATGTCCTTGTGATGTCGTTGCTGTGGGAAGAACCACAATGTTACCGCTGAACCAAACATGGACTTCCTGGCTGCTGGTGTGTATGATGATCCGGGGCAGGTGTGGTGTGACTCGGCTAACTGTGAAGTTGTAACTGGAGAACTAAGTTGCACCGTCACTTTGGATATAAATAGCTTTACTGAAAGCCACGCAGAGACACAAGGAATCCCATCACAACAGAGGGGGGAGGGTTCACTCTGCCTGTGCATACATAAAGCCTACTGATTGTAGACAGTCTCCAGAAGAGACCAGACACACTAAGACTATAGATAAGGCAGTACAGAGGGAGCCACTGGTTGCAGACAGCTTATTTATACAAAAAGAAGAAGCCAGTGTAGACCCTGCACTTTAAGAACATGGGCATTCATCGATCCAAGCATGAGAAACAAGCACAGGTCCTGATGCTGGGCCTGGACGGATCAGGAAAGACCACCCTTCTCTACAAACTGAAGTACAACGAGAGCGTGGTGACAGTGCCAACTGTGGGCTTCAACGTGGAGACACTGGAGACAGACAGGAGCAGCCCGAGCCTGACGGTGTGGGACGTGGGGGGCCAGAAGAAGATGAGGCCTCACTGGAAGCATCACTATACTGATACAGCCGGACTGGTGTTTGTGGTGGACAGCTGGGATCGAAAGAGGATGGACGAGGCCCGCAAAGTGCTCCATCGGGTAAATAAATCAGAGAATATTTGATTATTAATCAGAGTAACAGCCATATTTAGCATTTATAAGTAGCATATAAACACTCAAAAATAGTTTTGCCTATTGCCTATTACTTAAATGTTGATGTTTGACACTAAAATACTGTTTTCACATCAAGCCTCCAGAGCACAAACACTGGGAATGACCGCAGGAGACATCTTGTGTGCAGTTAAAAGTTTGAAATGATAAATATTTGCATATTTATAGAGATACATACAGTCTCTGGAGGGGATCTTTAATTGATTATGGCACACTACGACACATTACAATCTATGTGTAAGCAAATAAATGACTAATTGATTGATAATGATTGATTGATGATGATTAATAACACTGTACAGTATAGTAAATATATATAAATGTGTCCAAAAGTCTTGAGGACACATTGATATTGAAGGTTCATTCTTAAGCTCAAAAATAGTACTCACTAGATTTCTGCCTGAGTTGTCAGCAGGATCTCATGGCCTTCATCAGGATGCTCAGTGAAGATATATAAATAAAGAAATACTTAAATGCAGCTTAATTCATGACATATGTATTATATTGTCACTAGGAGGAGTTATATTACACAAATAAATTAATAAACACTAAAACTGTCTGCATTACAGTGTGTTGTAAAGCATATTTTGAGTGTTTATCTGCTGCTTCTTGCTAAAGATGGTTAAAAAGTAAAGTGTCCCCCTTGTTAAGCAAGTGTTCTTTATTTTGTTTTCTCTGCTTATTAGGTGCTGAGGTACGAGAGTCTCAGAGGAGTTCCTCTCGTGGTTCTTGCCAACAAACAGGACCTTCAGGGAGCTCTGAGCCCTGAAGCACTTTGCCTGATGCTGGATTTGGGAAGAGTGTGCGAGGGCAGAGCCTGGTTCGTCCAGCCCTGCTCAGCCACCACCGGCGCGGGACTGGAGGAAGGTTTCAGGAGGACAGTCTATCTGATGAAGACTCCACTGAAACAGACTCAAGAGGACATTAAGGTTAAGATGAGGTCTAAAGGCTTCAGTATGACAGCTATCAAACAAGTGTTGCTCTGCAGCAGATGATGGATGAAGAGTCATTCTCACAGTGTGTACGATTCCTCATCAGGCCCCTGTGTTACAGGATCAAATGAGAGGAGGTGATAACACAAGGCGGTGACGTGATCACAGCTTTAATCTCTGTGGTGGAAAAAACTTTTATTCAATCCTGGTGAAGACAAAGTGTCTTTAAACCGTGGTGATAACCCACGAGGAGGCTGTGAGTAATCTTCAGTTATGAGGATAAAGAAAACAGCCGCTTGCCAAACACGATTCAGTCTGACAGTGTACAAACACACTGTACATGATGTCAAGTTTGTGTCGCTCAAAGAAATGTTTTCTAATTGTGCATCTTTATTTGTATTATTTTAATATCACGATATTTAAATACAACAATTGTTTATTATGTTATGTCCTAAATATTTCATACATGCTGTATTTATTTATTTGAATTTGAATTAAATGAAGATTTCATTCACCAACACAAACATGACTACAACGGTACATGTTGTTACATCCAACACATTGAAACATTTCAAGTCTGTCAACTCATGTTTTGAACATGTTTTGTTGGCACTGTTTTAGTGTTGTTTTGTCTTTTTGATAGAATTAAATAAAGTTATTAAAACATCTGGACTTGAACGAAGTGGTTCCTCTGGAGTTTGGTCGATAAAATTAATAGTAGAAGAGGTATTTAAAAGAGGGGGGGAGTTCAAGGCGTGGTCTTTGTTCCTGAACCGAGTTATAAAACTTCATTTAATCAATCAAACTGCAGTTGATCAATAAGCTCAGAAGCAGGCAGATCTGCCAAGATTATAATGTCCTTTGGAAATGAGTCTATTGATGCCAAGCTAGTTGATCAACTTAGCAAAAATCAATGGCCGCTCAGTGAATTTGGGATATTTGTCCATTTTTCCTGGTTTGTAATTCAGCCTTGTTTAGATTAGATTTACTTTACTTTATTCATTCCACAACGGGGAAATTTACTTGTTACAGCAGCAGAGAAGTGTAATATACACTACAGAATTAAAAGTAGAAAGGGCAAAAAACACAACGAACAGACATAAGTATCTTATAATCTACACAATAAACAGAAAACAATCACCTGCAACAGACAATGTGCAAAAATAAGTACTGAGGATAAAAAGTGGCATGATATAAAAAGTATTGTCAGGTAAGTGACCATGATATGAAAATATTGCAATGTAAAGTGACCATGATATAGATAATATTGCAAAAATAAGTGACCATGATATAAATAATATTGCAAAAATAAGTGACCATGATATAAATAATACTGCAAGGTATACATGATATATATAAAAAATATTGCAATGTAAAGTGACCCTAATATAAATAATGTTGCAAGGGTAAAGTGACCATGATATAAATACTGTGGTAAGGTAAAGTGTATCGATGATGATATAAATAATATTGTACATTGTAAGTGATCAAATGGAAATATAAATACAGATAAATAACAGTAAAATACAGCCATGGTGAGTAGTAGTGAGTAGAGAGGAGACAGGAGCAGAAACTACAGCATTATCAGGTGGTGCAGGTGTTGTAGAGCCTGACAGCGGCTGGGATGAAGGACCTGCGGAACCTCTCCTTCTTACACCGTGGGTGTAGCAGTCTGCTGCTGAAGGAGCTGCTCAGGGACCGCACAGTGTCATGTAGGGGGTGAGAGGTGTTGTCCATGATGGATGTCAGCTTAGCTAACACCTTCTCTCCCCCACTTCCTCTATGGAGTCCATAGGACTCCAGAGGACTCCATAGGGGAAGTGGGGTTTCATTTCCAGTACAGCAATCATATTTCTTAAAGGTCCAGTGTGAGAGTGACTTACAGGGCTTTAAAAATAAAATATACAAAATATGTCAGAAATCTAGTAGTGTAGTAAATATTACTGTAGATATAGTATAATGTGCATAACTATGTTTTCATTAGTGCATAATCACCTGAAAATAAGCCTGCAGGTCTGCCATCTTCAACCCAAGCAGCAACCTCCGTGTCAGTGAAGTGCCAAAAACTGCAGTTCCTCAAACGTCCACTTGAGGCTGGCTACAGAATGAGTCAGTCTTCATAAGCCCCCATGTTAAAATGTCCAACTTCACAGCAGAAATAAACATGTTTACAGCCTGGTACAAAAACAGTTTTGGTCTCTATAGCTAATTTCCCCCGTTCATGACAACTGTACTGATGGACAGTCTCATTCTCTGCTGCACCAAATCCTGACGTTCCGTCATTGTCACTCTATTTGCAGTACCTCTGCTATATGCTGTGTAACTTTTATTAATATGATTATATACTGTTATTATTATTATTATTATTATTATTATTATTATTATTATTATTATTATTATATACTGTTATTAACAATAACATTATTATCATATCATCAGTACTATTACCATCATTTTGCCACTGCACCTCATCTACGTATTTATTTTGTGTTTTTTAAGTGTCCTTTGTCCCATTCTGTGTTTTTATTTTTATTTTTTTCTACCTCAGTATTTTATTGTATTGTATTGTATTTTTATTATATTCAAATATACCGGACTACTATGACGACCTAATTCCCCTTCGGGGATTAATAAAGTCATCTATCTATCTATCTATCTATCTATCTATCTATCTATCTATCCATCCTATGTCTTATATCTATGAAAAATTAATTATATTTTTACTTTTAATATTTTTTTTTTATTTGTAAAGATCTTAGCACAAGTTCAATTTATTAGCACATCTAAATCTGACACACAGGACCTTTAATCATGGCTGTAAAATAAAAGTTAATCTACTCAACATGTCACATACTGTAAATATCATCACACCTATCATGTATATATTCATATATGAAAGGTGGTTAATAGTTATTGAATCATAAGTTTGTATGCTGTGCTGTGGCGCGCCCTGCAGATGGATGTTAACAGTGAAGCCAATGAGAGTGAAGGGGATTTCCCCACCCTTCCTCTACGCCAGAGCGAGGCTGCCCTCCACCACCACCGGCATTCCCAGTATGCACCGCGGACAGAGCAGCAGAAAATAGTCCGTTAACGAAAGGCTGAGAAAAGGGAACTAGAAAAAAAGGGGTAGCTAACAGGCTAAAGATCCACGAGTTTAACTGTATTTAACGTAACCACAACTGCTAACATGGCTGACAACGAGAAACTGGACAACCAGCGGCTGAAGAATTTCAAGAATAAGGGCCGTGATTTGGAGGTAAAAGTTATGCAGATCGGTGTCGAGGATCTCCTCTTTTCCTCGCCGCCGCCGCCGCTCTGTTCACGGCCAGCTTCGCCTCTTGGCTTCCTTGTGACGTCGTTTCTAATTTCCACCATCGGGAACTTTGTACCCAAAAGCCTGGGCCCAGGGCCTTCACAGATCACCAGGTTTAAGATCGCTGGTTGTGGCCGGGCGGTTTCTCCCCTCTTTGGGGTTTTTTTGTTGGTTTAATGAGACAGCGTTGGTTATAAAACATGTCAGAGAAAAAAAAACAGCTAGTCAGAGTTCATCCGCTGGATGTGCTCTGTTAGCTCAATGCTAACCAGGGCCCACAGGAGGGGAGAGGCGGCGGCGGCGGGTGGGGTGGGGGGGAACAAGCATATCATCCACTGGATCGCTTTAGGTCGACGTGTTAGCTTGTAAAAAGGGTCTTATGTGTGTCTAAAAGTACATATAAGTGACCTTCAGGGTGATATTTGCGTGACTGGCGAGCTAACACCGCATTATTTTGATACCGCAGTTAGCTAACCTGCGTGCTAGCTAGGCTAGCCTAGCCAGCCGTTAAGCTCGACGGTTGGGCTTGGTGGTGTTGCTGCTGCTGCTGGTGGCGGTGGTGGCTGCACCTCCACCCATCCCCCGTCTTTATCACCAAAAACAATGGCGGAACACAAGCTGGCCTATTAAGCTGACCGGTTACCTGTGTAATATTTTAAATCACTAACGTTACACGTGCTTAGATAATAGGGGTTAACACGAGCAGCTAACGGTTAACGTTAGTTAACACGATCACATGACGTGATAGATCAAAAAGCTACACACGTTAGCTTTAACGTTAAGGGGGCTCCATAAGTTGACATAACAGCCAACTCAGCACGCCGCCTCTGCTTCATACATGTTAAGGGCATGGTGTTGTTTTCAGGCGGGCTTCCACATTTTTTTTGTGTGTGTGTATAAGCAGGATATAGCTCACACATCCTGTTTGACAAGTAGCTTCTGATGCAAGGTAGGCCACTAGACGTGAATTGTCTCGCTTAGCAACCTGTTAACTTTAGTTAACGCCGTCATGTCGTGGGTGGGTCAGTGACGAACACAAGCATTACAGACAAACATGCTGTTTAACTGCACTAAAAACGACGTTTTTGTGCTCATAACGCTTTCAGCAAACCTTACACACAGTTTCCAGTTTATAAGTTACACCTAGGTATAGCTAATGCATAGATATTATGCTCAACAGCCTTGTAATAAGCTATACCCTCATGTAGATGATAAAATAAAGTAAATGAGGTGTTAATATAATGTACAGTCATGTTTTAGGCTGTAGTTCATGATACTGAGATGCTGGTAGACTTAAATATTACAAACAGCAGCACAGAGAGTGAAGAGCAACAAAAATGACCATTATAATCGTCATTAAGTGCCTAATAAATTGCGTATTTCATGATTGTAACTGTTTAGCATGAATAAAAACCATATATAGGAATATAAGGGGGTTAGCTGTGTGGCTAAAGAGCATAAAATGATCTTGCAGTAACTTAAGCTGAGTCACATCGGGTCAGACTTGTGTTAAGTGTGTTTGGGTGCTGTCATATTCAATGTGTGAGCTGTTGACTTAATGCTGCAGGCATGAACTGCATCCTGATCTCAGTCTGTGCCCAAGTTTAATGGTCGTGTCACCCTCCTGGGCCGAGGCAGGTGTTGTATAATGTTAATATGCTGTCTCGCCCACAGACTATGAGAAGACAGAGGACTGAGGTAGTGGTGGAACTCAGAAAGGTAAATACATTTTGTGTTGTTATATTGTCATTGACTACAAATAACGTCCAGTAAATAAATGACCTTTTAAAGGTTAAATTCTGGCTTCTCTATCTGCAGTTTATCATTGATAGGATGTACTTAAAGATGCTGATATCAAGAATTTCTGCTGGGCCGTACATGATGTGATATTACTGTTCCCTCCACCACAGAACAAAAGAGACGAGCACCTTCTGAAGAGGAGAAACGTGCCCCACGAGGACCTCTGCGAGGACTCTGACGTCGACGGAGATTTCAGATCGGTACGGTTGTTTATCCTCGCTTCAAGCTCCTCACCTGTGCATCGGACGCTTCCTATTTAGGCTGACGACGTCACATAAAGCACGACAGGCCTCTATGTTTGGTGGCATTGCCGGATTGAAATGTCCACTCAGCAGTTCAGGAATTCAATCACAGTAACTGCCCGGTGGTATCGAGAAGGCTGCTTAGCAATATATCAACAGTGGCACGCTGCTCTAACTCACTGCAAGACATTAGAGGGGCTTTTGTTGAAAAAGTGTGCCGGCCAATCTAGTCTAAATACTTAACAAACCAGTGACCGCTGCGTGGCTGCTTTCAGTCGCTCTAAAATAACACATCGATTGTGTTGCCTGGAGGACATTTGCTTTTCCAGTTTGTTGCCCTTTCAAAATGAAAAAGTTTGTCCTGCTGAGCTTGTTAGACTCCACGGAAAATGGAAATATGAAAAGCTTTCCTTTTTATTTTTCTGCTGCTGTCGGAGTCACCGCTGTTTTTAATTCCTCAAAGTTAAAGTTGTCTCTTTAATCTCCCCCCAACCCCCACACACACACAAACTGAGGAATGCAAATACACAAATATAAATCTTCTGCAGCACATACTCATATGCAGCGCTTTTATTGGACGGTCAACGAGCACTCGGCTGCAGCTTTTGCCCATCAGAAACATCGTCTTGATTTAATAGTACCTGCAGTCGTGGTCCACGGTCAGCGCCTGATTAAAAGTGATATTCAGAGGCGGCCTGCTCTGAGCTCCGAGCTCCCTGTAGAGGGCGTCAGGTGAACTTGCCAATTGGCAAATTATCATGTTGAATGCCGGCCTGCACGTCCAGCCAAGCCGACTGTTACACCACACCACCACGTAGGTTCAAGTGGGGATGCAAGTCATTGCGTTGTTTTGATGGCATTTCCCAATCGTCACCCTCCTCTCACTGTTCTCAGCGGCTCTTTCCTTCCTGCTTAGTAAACTTCACACACAAGAAAGAAATTTCAGGAATGGTTGTTTTTATTGGAGAGCAAGAAGCTAACAGATGTGTGCTCACATTTAGTACTGCCAAAATATAACACACTTCTCAGGGATGAGTGTTTTTTTTTCTTGACCTATTCGTGATCATCTTGTAAGTCTTGATGTGACGTACTTTACGTGTTCTAATGTTTGACTTTCCAAAACTTTATTTTACAGCAAAACACCTCCCTTGAAGCAATAGTGCAAGTAAGTAGGACGTTTAATTTATTGATATTTGTTCTCATGGGCAGTGTATTTCAACATTAACATGCATCTTGGGTGAACACTTGTGATCTGATCTCGCTTCCCTGCTCTGTATGCAAACTAACACGTCCATCATTTCCATTTCCAAGAGCAAATCATGTAAATAAGATGCTGGAAGTTGGATTTTTAAAAAATAAATAATTGCTTTCATCTGCTGTTATGTATTGTTTTAAATGTTGTGTATGACTTGTTGTTTTAGAACGCCACCAGTGATAACCAGGGCATCCAGCTGAGCGCTGTTCAGGCCGCCAGGTATGAATATTTGTCGTTTATCGTCTCTGTTCATTTGAATTTTTATGCTCACAGTTCTCAAGGTGCTTTCACACCTAACTCCTGTTGAAGTTTGGTTTCTGGTCCTCGGCTGGTGTGAAAGCTGTCCGTCGAACTCCGGTGCGGACTGAACAACCAGACCGAGGCGACGCGAAAAGTCTGAGCAGATGCTAGTGCGGCTGATTTGTGGTGTGAAAACAAAGTGTTTGAAGGATGGTATGATAGTAGCTTTAGTGTGAATTCACAAGGAACTCTTCTACTGAATCTGACAAAGAGGCGACCTTCATAATCCAAAATAAACTCAACTACAGATGTGAAAGGACGTAGATGAATTGTTGAAATCAGATTTTAAAGACTTGAGAGGACACAATGATTCCTAAAATATATTTAAATTCAATTAATGGCACTTTTTGACATGTGAAATTTAGTCTAACCATGTTCCCATCATCATGCGACCCAAACTTAACTTTCACTCTGAATAAACGACGTTGCTGTGGTATCATACTGAGGTTTTGTTTGCTGTACAACAGTAGCACTTTGAATATTATCCAGACTCACATCTGGTCCAGAGGTGTGTTTGTAAGGTACAAATTCTGCACCAGTCTTACGACGATCTCTGATTAAAATTGATGCCCTCTTGCAAAAAATATGGTTTCAGTGTTGAAATTTCAGGGGCTGAATGTTTTTCCAGCTCGGTCGGACAGCGGTGATTTACAGTAAGTCAGCGCTGTGTGATTAATGGACATTGTAAATGGCACTGCGGCTCAGTCATGCAGCCTGAAGTTGGGTCAGGTGCTGCAATAAGGAAGCTGAATACATGAAACACGTTTCAGGGCTATTTTTTTCACCCCGCAGCGACGTCTTGACACTGAAAATACCTTCACACTGCACTCGATGTTGTGTAATGTTGATGTTGGGTCATACGCAGGTTGAACTGACAATGCGATTGACTTATGTTCACATTCTTCAGATGTTTCTCTCTGTGTGTAGTTGGATCTCGTCAGTAACGCTGTGCTGTGTTTTTGTTTTTGTAGGAAGTTGCTGTCCAGTGACCGTAACCCTCCCATAGATGACCTGATTAAGTCTGGGATCCTTCCGATACTGGTTCACTGCCTGGACAGAGACGACAAGTAAGCAGCTTGTAATTCTGTTTGTATCAGTGAGTCGTGCTTTCTCATGTGCGATAATTATAGTACAAGTTGTCCCTTTTTTTTTCCCCCGATCATGTTGAGTTTATGTACACTTCAAAGTTATGCAAATGAGTCGGCAGGGTTTAGCCCAGCCTACATCTGCTGTGTTTTTTTTTTTTTTTTTTTTGTGCTTATGTAAATGTGTCCCAGTTTTCACCTTCCAGGGATGGCAGAAATATATAAATGACTCATCAGCATACTTTTACTGTTTGACGCCCCCCCCCTCTCTGCCCGGTCACTTTTTATTTCCACTTTTACCGCTGCCTTCATCCTCATCCATCTCTCACTTCTCCACAGCCCGTCTCTCCAGTTTGAGGCAGCCTGGGCTTTAACCAACATAGCGTCTGGTACCTCAGAGCAGACTCAAGCCGTGGTCCAGTCCAGTAAGTGCCACGACGCTGTTTCCTCTTCTTTCTGTTCATTTCATCTCTACTCTGTTTTTAAGGAAGCTTATGAGTTCTCCACCAACTGATATTATGTTAGTGAAGTGTGCAGTTCTGTGCTGGAACTATAAACTTGTTGTATTTTTCTATTAATATACATATAAATTATTAGTTTGGATTATTAGAATTAAAAGCTACATATTTATTGTGTTGGAGACTTAACCTATTCAAAATGCTGATTGTTAATCTTGTGTTGCACATGCCCTTTGTTTTTTTATTTCATTTTTCTTTCATCTCCTAGTCAGTTCATTACATAATTCACAGCAAATCACACACAAGAATGACAAATAGTAATTGTGTCTATCTCCATGCACTACCTGATTTATCTGGATAGTCATCCGTCTTTTTTTTTAGTTTTTACTTCGCAAATAAAATGATGAATGAAATGATGTTTTATCGAGGGTTAAAATGCAGAAAGATATATGAGGTATATTCTTTCTTAATAGAGCTGCCTGTTTGTCACAGCAGTGCATGGCACACATTCACAAGTTGTGATTGATCTGAACTGCAGCAAACACTTAAATCATAATATCATCATCTCAATCTCTGATTAATTTTGCAGGCATTAACAGCAGAGTTTAAGTGTGTCAGGCCTTGAATGAAGCATAGTTCTGCTCTCTCTGCTTACATGTGATTGTACATGATGAATTGAGCATTGTAGCAAATACATATTCCTCTGTCCAGCTGTCAACAACAGTTGTACACATTATATTTAAGTTAAAAGCAAATTAGACAAACTAAAGCCAAAAAAAAAAAAAAAAGATCTGAATTTGTCAAAGCAAGAAAATCTCCTGTTCTCCCTCTTCATCTTATTTTTTCTTGGCATGTTGTGGCTCAGTTGCATTTAAATCTAAGAGTCTAGATCATCCATGTAGTCGTTTAGTGTGTAATCAGATGATTTACGTTGTATTAAAAAGTACAATCTTTGTATCTCTTACGAAAAGCTGTAAGATGATACCTGAATTAAATCAACACATCAGATCATGAGATGTCTGTTCATATGATTTACATCGAGCTGTTTCCTCTGTAGGTGCCGTGCCTCTGTTCCTGAGGCTGCTTCACTCTCCTCACCAGAATGTGTGCGAACAGGCCGTCTGGGCTCTCGGCAACATCATAGGTGAGTCACTGTTGGTGCAAACACGAGTGTGTTTAAAAATGAATACAATCAGTACCTAGAGGACATGTGCTCCATCTGTGCTTGTGTGTGTGTGTGCGCGATCTCTTCAGGTGATGGCCCTCAATGCAGAGACTATGTGATCAGCTTGGGTGTGGTCAAGCCGCTGCTCTCTTTCATCAGCCCCTCCATTCCCATCACCTTCCTCCGCAATGTCACCTGGGTCATGGTCAATCTGTGCCGCCACAAGGACCCTCCACCACCCATGGAGACGATCCAGGAGGTGTGTATGTGGGCTAGTTAGCCGGGTGACGTGGATGAAAGGCGGTACTCTCACCAGTGAGGGAATACACGTGTAGTCGTCTTTGGTTTTTGTACATTTTCAGAGGGAAGATATTCTGACTCGTGAAAGTGGAAGGTCAAACACGTCCTTTCATTGTAAGAAACTCCAAAAGTTGCAGGCGTGTGGGGGGTGAAAGAGCATGAGGTCAAAAGATGAGAGAGGATGCTACATACGGTCTGCAGCCTGCAGCTAGAATATTTTATGAACACGGGGAGAAGGTTTCAGTCCACAGGTCAGACCTGAGTTTGTTGGATGTTTGATGAAAAAAGGCGACAGTCTGTAGGATGATCTCTTATCTCGAGGCCTCTGACAGTGAAGCAGAAGAAAGCAAGTTCACAGTGTGTGTCACAAACTACAAAAATGGTTACAAGAGCGGCTGTCTGCTTCTGAGCGTGCTCATCACTGCTGCATGTAAGTCAAGGCACTCTGCCTCCACCACCACGCCTAAACTCTAGGATGTTTTGGCAGAGGAAAGCCTCCCTCCTCTCAGTGGTTAAATGAGGGTAGATTTAGTGTTGCATTAAGGTGTAGCAGGTATTTCAGAGTGCAGGGTCGTGCAGCACTATCATTAAGCCTTTATAGATCTCAGAGGACCCTTGTTAATGTTTCTGTTGTTTCTCCATCTAATGACTCCACCTGTTTTTCTCAGATCCTGCCGGCTCTCTGCGTGCTGATCCACCACACCGATGTCAGTGTGAGTATTCTGAGGTTTTTTTTTTTCTTTGGTGCCTTGACCTCACTTTTTGAATTATATTCCTACAAAATAAACCCCTGAAGGAGAATGTATTCATTAGTTTCTACTCTTCTTTGCTGCTTCCAGATCTTGGTAGACACGGTGTGGGCTCTGTCTTATCTGACGGACGCTGGCAACGAGCAGATCCAAATGGTGATCGACTCCGGCATCGTCCCTCATCTGGTACCTCTGCTCAGTCACCAGGAAGTCAAAGTTCAGGTATGAAGAGGCGCCAGACGCGAGACTGATTATGCTCAAGATAAAAATTGATGAAATCAGTAAACAAATTGTTTTATTTATACTCTGTCCACATCCAGACTGCTGCCCTGAGGGCTGTCGGGAACATTGTGACTGGCACAGATGAACAGACTCAGGTCGTGCTCAACTGTGACGCTCTCAGCCACTTCCCTGCACTCCTCACACACCCGAAGGAGAAAATCAACAAGGTATAACAACACATACTCGTTTTCTCTGCTTCCTCCCACACATGTATGCACTCGTCATTCTGAAACTACTGCAGCATGCAGCGCTGCCTGGAAGTGATGAAATCAGAGACTTGGTGCTCGTATGAATGCAGTGTGAAAGTTATAGACGGGGCAGATAGCTGCTTGTAGCAAGCCAACAACATGGAGGATCACGACGACAGCGATGAAGAGGACGCCTGTGGCTGGCTGGTTGTAGTTAGTGAGACAGATTGGTGGGCGGGGAGGCTGGTAGTCTGTGTGCATGTGAGCTGAATGTGCGATACCATGGGTTGGTGGCCAGAGGGTGCTGAAGACCATGTGTCCTCTGCTGATATCGGAGTGCATCTGAGTCCAGTCACTTATAAAAGAGGCCCCCCTTTTCAGTGACGTGGACGATGATTAGAGCCTCGACACCGCCCTCGCCCCGCTCTCAGCACTCTCTCTCGACCAGAGGTCAAACTCTCAGAGTGGATCTCTGGATTCTGATCCAGTTCAGTGATTTATCCCTCATGATGAGTGCTGGGACAGTCTATTATATTTAAATCTAATCTAGTCTTCAGGTGATTTCTGACACGTTCCTCCACTAGTTGAAGGTGTCACACAGCAAACTTATCTCGCTCCTGACCATCTACAGTCAACATTGTAGCTGACGCATGTATCTGTGCTTTCTGTCCTGTAGGAGGCAGTGTGGTTCCTGTCCAACATCACAGCAGGCAACCAGCAGCAGGTGCAGGCCGTCATCGATGCCAAGCTAGTCCCCATGATCATTCACCTGCTCGACAAGGTGCGCATCCATCTCCATTTATAAAATGTGTCAAGTACAAGTGGATCATGTATTATTATTTTTTGGAGAGCACATATAGAAAAATCTGTATTGCTCACTTTAAATGCATCGTATTTTTTTAGGGTGACTTTGGCACTCAGAAGGAAGCAGCCTGGGCGATCAGCAACCTGACAATAAGTGGAAGAAAAGATCAGGTAAGCATCATTTAAACAAATGACCTTGTTCTCACTCTCTCATCTACTCTGCCCGCTGTAGGCTTACATTTTATCTACCTTCTCTGCACCAAAAACTACTGCTATATGATGATATCTTTGATTACAACAGTGCAATCAAGTCTTGCCATTGTTTGAGAATGAAATTGAGTCAGGAGAGACGTGATTAAGAAACCGTGTTAAGAAAAGGGCTGAGTTTTGAAAATAATTGTGAAGGAATCAATTTCAGAACATTCGACATTGATCCATCTCATAAAACTCTAAAAACAAACTAAATTTGTTGGATTTAAATTGCTGAAATTTATCATTTGAACAACAGAACTAAAGCTTCAGATGAGTTTTATTGTTTATCTAAAGCAACCAATAAAACTTAGATCAGTAAAAGCTGTAAATCAGAAATGGAGAACGTCGTCCCCCGTCATGTCTCATCACTGATATTCCTTGTTGTCTCTCTGCGTGTCTCCAGGTGGCGCACCTGATCGAGAAGCAGGTGATTCCTCCGTTCTGCAACCTGCTGACAGTGAAGGACGCCCAGGTTGTTCAGGTCGTTCTCGACGGCCTCAGCAATATCCTGAAGATGGCAGACGATGAGGCCGAAACAATTGCTAACCTTATTGAGGAATGTGGAGGTAAGCTCCGCTCACACCATCAACGTTTTGTCGGGTTTGTATTTTTAAACATTTGGAGATGACGTGGTGTATTAATTGTTGTTTTGTTCCTTCAGGTTTGGAAAAAGTGGAGGCACTGCAGAATCACGAAAATGAAGATATCTACAAATTGGCATACGAAATTATTGATCAGTTCTTCTCATCCGATGATGTAAGTTACAACTAAATGGGTTGATTTTGTCACTACAGTTCTGAGACATTTCAATGTTTTGCTGACTCCTCTGTTGCTTCGTCTTGTTCATTCAGATTGATGAAGACACCAGCCTGGTCCCAGAGGCCATCCAGGGCGGAACTTACGGCTTTAACTCAGCCAACGTGCCAGCCGAGGGATTCCAGTTCTAGACGGCATCTGGGGTATTCTGGAGTTTTGTTCACGATGCAGCACTCTGTTCAACATAAAAAAATTAGGAGAGAAAGAGCGAGAGAGAGCGAGAGTGTGAGAAATTTGATCCATTGTGCTTGGCTCGTGGGATCCATGGCTGCATCTTATCTGAGAGAAAAATGTGTGGATTTCATTTGGCATTCCAGGGGAACCAGCCCAAATGAAGTTTGAGATGGCGAGTGGGTGCGAGTGAGAATGAGTGGCTACATGTTGCAAAAAAGCAAAACATCTACATCGAATGCGTTGAGAGACATGCCGACATAACTTCTGTGTTATTGGAGCTGTCGTCTTCGGAAAACTACTTCAAACGACAACAAAAAAAACTCGATGTCTGCCCGGGGAGAACCAAGGACATCCAAAAATATGAAATCAAGAGATCTTGAAATATTACAACAAACAACAAAATGCAGAAATGAATATAACTTTAATTATGAACTGAGATGAACCACGAACCATCACAATTCTGCGGTCCTCCGACTAGAGAGGGCGCCACCCTCGAAGTGCCCCTCCCCCAATCGGCCACGCTATCAGACATGTGTGTGAATGGACCCATTTGTGTATGAATGTCTGGACTCAGTGCTGAGGAGCCAGGTTCATCTCCTCCAACGAAACGCCCCCAACAGGGCACCATCCTCTCCCCCCTGGTTGGGCGAGGCCAGGAGTCCGGCTGCGCGTGTCGCATGTGCGAGAGTATGGACGGATGAGTTGTGTGTGCTTGGCTGCGTGCGTGACTGGGAGTATGCAAGTCTGGGTGAGAACGCATGCAGAGACGGGAAAAAAATATATAAATAACAACATCTGAAGAGAAACAAAAATTGAGAAACGCAACAATGAGGTTAGCAAAGGTTTTCAGGAAAGAAATTCTGCCTTTGAAAGAGAGGCTGATCCTCAAATCCCTGAAAGGAAGAACTTTGGAAATGAAAAAAAAAAAAAAAAGTCATCGTCATCACAAGGATTTATTTTGTTTGTTTTTTTTGTTTTGAATTATTGTTAAGTTAGTATTAATTGACACTGGACAATGCTATTGGCAGGTGTGGAGCAGCAGTGCATTGTATTAAGATGCATTTGGTGGCTTTTGGGCTTTTTCTTTTTGCCTCCAGTGTGTTCCTTTTTATGATATTTTTTTATTTTCAGCTTTTAGTTTCATTGCTTCTGTAAAGGTGATTGACGACGATCGTATTCCACCCTCACGCCAGAACCCTAACCTACGCACCAGACATGGGCTTTTTGATGCTGTGAAATTCTGACACCATCACTATAATCAACCAAATGACCTGTTCCCCTTGTGACGATTAATTCATTTCTTTCCTTCAATTTATAGCAAAATCTCTGCATTGCAGTTTTGTTGCCATAGCTTTGACTTATATCACCAAGGGAGAAGAGAACAATGGCCATTTCACGTAGGATTGTGAATCATAACCTTTGCATGTACTAAACTATAGCACAGTTATTTTTTAGGGTATTTTAGTTTCCTTAGGCTGTGGATACAGTGTAATTTTCATTTTAAGTAAAACTGTGCTTAAATGTTACATGTTTCCCCCTTCCCTTACCCCCACACTAGTGTCCAATTTGCTAAATAATCTATGGTTTTGCACATGTACTGCAAAGTGAGGCCTGAAGTCTTTCTGACGGTGTGTTGGTCGGTTTTCATAGGTTTTGACCTGCCAACAACCTCTACAATATGCATCACTCAACCACAATCTTTGTTGTCTTTCTAGAGTAATCCAATGATGCTTTTTAGTGATACTTGAGAAAATAATGACTTTATTTCAGGAGCAGCAGTAATGAATCTGCTAATGTATCTCAGCTAGACTAAGAGGGGGATTTAACCTCACTTTTCTCAAGGTCAAAGGGTGTCCCCACATGTCAGACTGGAGTTGTCCTAAGTGGGTTCTCCTGAATAATAAATAAACCCATGAACAAGTTTGCTGTACCTTTTTAGTACCTTGCAGAGTCCTCCTTACCTCCCCCATACTCCTCTTTCCTCTTATACCAGCTAGGTGTACAAGCTTACCTTTACCCATTTTTTTGTGTTAACTTCAAACACTGTAGTAAAAATGATTACACATTGTGCTCATACACCTTCTGTTGAACATAGGGTTTTTTCTTTTTTTTTTCTTTTTTTTTTTTTTTTTTGCAGCATTCCTTGTTAGCAAACATGTGGTTTCAAATCTAAAATAATGACATGGAAGTAAAAAAAAAAAAAAGGTAAAAAAATAAATTAAAAAAGGTGGTTTGCCCAAAAAATACTTTTTTTTTGGGGAGATAGGCTACAGGATAGGTTGTCTTCGAGAAAAATAAATAGTGAAACCCAAATGGGGAGACTGTGTGTGTGTGTGGTCTGTTGTGAAGGAGTGGTGTGATTATTTATTTGATTTATTTTGCGTTTATTTTCATATTTTACAAAAAAAAAAAATGTATCTGTAAAACAGCCAACTGCCGTCGTTTGTCCTAACGGCTGAGCTTGAATTCAAATCGAGAAAAGGCGGAACCTGATTGGCCAGGGGGAGACCGTTTATCCGCATGCGCACTACGGGAAATTAAAAAAAAAAAAAAAAAAAAGAAGATGCATTCGTGACTATTGGAAATGTAGCGGTTGCGACACGGGCGGAGTTTAACAATATGAGACAAAGCGGAAATAAATACGTTCAAACGCTACATAGGTGAATTATATATGTAACCATCCAACCAACGTTATCTGTGGAGAGGTGCTCATTTTAAAAGCTACTTTTCTACATACACGTTTGAAAGTGCTGTGAAAGTTTGCTATGCTTTCGTATTTCCACTGAAGTTACTGAGAGCACCTGAAGGCAGCACAAGAAGGAACAGGAAATGAAAGCTCTGTTTTGGACACAAACACTTTGCTCCGAGCAGACGGTGAGTTTGTTTTTAACGCATAAACCATCTTTTTTTTTTTTAACTGTGAACGTCGAAAATGTGATAAAACAGACGGTAACACTTAGTATACAGATTGCTGAGAAAGTAGCCATAGCAACGGCAATGTGGCCAACGTCTAACGGCTATCGTTAGAAGTATTTGGGAGTGCCAAGTTAGTTTAAATAAAATATTACATGTGGACAGCATACTTTTATGGGTTCAGTTGTGGCTTAAACTTTCCTCCACGAACATAGAAATTGAGTTTATTTGCTTGTCGTCCTGTAAAAATGAACGCTGCGTTAACCCTTTGATTTTTAGTTAGTAAAGTTACCTGCAAACCTCACCTGTCCGATTAACATCGCGAAATATTGGACAAAGACTTGTGTCTAGCTTTAAATGTATCCACACATGCGCATGTCATAAAATTTAACTTTACAGTCACATGACTTTAATTGATAATATTGATCATGCCTGAGTAGGACACCTGTTACCTGTTTGAATGTGGGCGCCTAACCGGCTGTTGTTTGCCTCCATATGTCTGTGTCAGGTTCAACAACTGAACAGCCTGTCCTAACCACAAAGTGTGTGTCTGTGCATGTGTGTGTGTGTGTGTGTTGGGACTGGGTGGGTGCTGGCAGGAGGCCTCCTATTGTCACTGCGGTGCTGGCTGTAACCAGAGGAGAGACACACACAGAGAGAGAGAGAGCCCCCACCCTACCCCACACCAGAACCGATCCCTTTGGAGCTGAGCCGGTTTCTGGCTGGCCTCTTGTTTGTCAGGATGTGCTCTTCCACACATGCTTTAGCTGAATGAGGCAGTCCCTACTGGTTAAACCTCCCAGTACTAATAGTATTATACTAGTTATACAGCCAGTGGACATTTTATTACGTACACGTGTACAATCCTGTGCAACTGTTCCGACGTAAAGTTCACAGTTTTTGTTGACGCTGTCACAGAAGTGTTAATTCAAGGATGTTTGGACTGCATTATAATCATAGGTGTTTCTAGTAGTTCTGCCCACACAATAAACACCTCTTAATATAATATACATAATGTCCAGAACACCTCCTGTAACAGTGACCTCGGTAATAAACATAATTGAATTTGCACATTTCTGACTGTCAGCAAAAACAATAATACCAAGCGTCGTAAAGGTAGAGAGCTGCTGCTGTAATGGATTTAAATAGGTTGTTGTGTGTAACACTGGTGTGCTGACAGTCACAGGCTGGAGGACTGCAGATGGTAATGGAAAAATGGGTTTTACACAGTCATGAAAATGACACACCCTCTGAGTGTATTAAATCTTTTTTTGACATAACACAATTAGGGCCAGAGCTAAAGATTTTCATTTACTGATTTATCTGCTGAATATTTTCTCAATCTCAAACAGTCCAAATCCAAAGTATATTCATTGACTTTACTGTCATATATGACAAAAGAAAGCATCAAATCACAGATTTGAGGAAGCTTAAAGTGTTTCTTGGGAAATTAAAAGTAGTTTTTCTGTTGATTGACTCACTTTCTGACCCATATTTCAGGTGATGTTCACAGTTGTAGCAAGTTAATGTATTCTGCTGAACAGGTGCAACACGTAGCTTTTCATCCGTCCTGCTGTCCTGCCAGATCTTCTTCTTCCCAAACCCTCAGTCCTGAGCCTGGGCTCTAGTCTCCGCCATGGACAACCTAGAGGAGGACCTGACGTGCTCCGTGTGCTACTCTCTGTTCTCTGACCCGCGAGTCCTGCCGTGCTCGCACACCTTCTGTAAGACCTGCCTGGACAACTTGCTCCAGGCGTCAGCCAACTATTCCATCTGGCGTCCGCTCCGTCTGCCGTTAAAATGCCCCAACTGCCGCAGCGTGGTGGAGCTGCCACCGACTGGCGTTGAAGCTCTGCCCACCAACGTATGTCTGCGGGCCATCATCGAGAAAGTAGGAGAGAATCACTCTGAAACATTGACTACTGATCAGTCTGAAATCCTCTTACTGGGGGACATACTCTGATGCTTCACTTCGTGCTAATCTGTCTTGCATGTCAATCTGCTGTCTCAGTACCAGAGCGACAGCGAGCCGCGACCTCCTACCTGTGAGGAGCACCACAGGCAGCCTCTGAACATGTACTGCGTCCAGGATCGACAGCTGATCTGCGGGCTGTGTCTGACTGTGGGGCAGCACCAGGGCCACACCATAGATGACCTGCAGGCGGCATTCATCAGAGAGAAACAAACCCCATCGCGACTGCTGGCCAGACTCTCTGAGCGAAGATGGGCACAGGTGGGGTTATCCTGTTGAAATATGGGATACATGTAAATCTGTTAATTCGTGTTTCAAGAAAAAAGACTTTCCGGTTTCGGTTTGTGCTGACTGCCCTCTCCTCCTCTGTTAGGTGTGTGAGCTGGGGGAGCAGCTGGAGCAGGAGAAGACTCGCTGTGAGGATCTGGTGAGGCAGGACCGGCAGGAGGTCAATCAGTTCTTTCAGATGCTCGAGGCGGTGCTGGCCAGGAAGAAACAAGCCTACTTGCAGGCTCTGGATAAAGCCAGTGCGGAGGTGGCCCGGGCTTACGACCCACTCATCCACAAAGTAAAGGATCTACAGGTGGGTGTCAGGCCTGGTGGCTGATTTATATCAAATCATTGTCACAAATTTAATGACTGGCGTGCATTATGTAGATAATCGCACCCGACAAGCTTAAGATGAGGATGCCATCATGCCCTCTTTATCACTTGCAAACGTCACTGTATAACTCAAGATGGCTGTATGATTGCATGAGGGTAAGACATACGGTGCATTGACAATTTAGCACCTTGTCCAGTGAATTTAGATTTAGCTACTTGTGAGGCATTCATGTTTCATCAGATTGCCCACCTCTAGTCCAAGGAGACAGTCTGAGACCCCAAAATATTCAATACTACAACACAATTTTTGCTAAATAAATGTCATAAAAAGTTAATTAATTATCAGATTAATGGTGTTGTTCATTAGCACTGATAACAGTCTTGTTTCCCGCAGGAAGAACAGTTGGACCTGGTGTCCTTGGGTTCATCAGTAGAGGAGGAGGACTCGCCGCTGGTCTTCCTGGAGAAGGTGCATTTGTTCAGAGAAAGGGTGGAGGAGTTTATTACAACCCCTCTGCCCTCAGTGATAAACCTCTCCGTCACCCCGCGGGCGGCAGAGTACCTCCAGCAGCACTGGCCTGCTGTGACCGTCGGCAGCCTGGAGGAAGCGCCCGTCCCTAAGCTGTGCTGCTGCACCAGATGCGGCAGCGTGGACACCGACGCCGAGAGGGATCAGTCCGACAGCTGGGCTCAGGACCTGTGGTGCGAGCTGCGGCCCACTTCTTCTGTGGTGCTCCTGGGGTTGCTGCTGCTGCTGGTGGCGCTGTGGGTCAACCCGGTCGGAGGGGCGTCACTCGGTTTCTCTCTGGTCTCTCGCTTCAGTCAGTTAGTCCACGGCCTGAGCAGTGAACTGATCACATCGGTCTGCGACACAGTGGGGTCGGCATACACAGTGATGGAGGCCGCTGTAGAAAGATGGAGCTCTCACCTCTGCTCAGTGGGTGAAACAGCCGTCCAGCAGCTGGCTGCCGTATTTAAGACTCTGACGTCTCAGTGAAAGAGACCAAACTGGAACTTTTTATATAGAAGTCTCACTGAAGGAAAAAATGCACCCTGAAGTCCATTTCACACCTGCTATTTATTGTTATGATCATTTTATCAATCCAGATAATAGACCACAGTGTATTGCAGGTATTCTTCTTGGACTTTGTTTCTGTTAATGCTTCACCACTAGTAGGAAGCTGTCCTTGAAAATTGAGGCAGTTAGTGAACGAATAAACAGACACTCAGAGCTGGTTTAAGGAAATTGATACCAAAAAACGGAACATTATGAACTGATTTAGCAAAAATGCAAATAAATACAACAAAAAATAGATTAGGTTGAACTTTAAAATACCTTTTAAGTGCATTAACTGTTACATGTAGATGATAATGTTCACCTGAGGGTGGATTTTTCCCTTTTAACCTCACTTTCCCAGGTCTCCCGTGCAGACCTGGTGATTCTGATTTTCCATGCCTGAGAACTGCACAGGAAAATACTGTTATCAAGTTCTTTAAAAACACTCGAGCACAGTTTATGTAGCTGTAAATGTTTTTACATACCAAATTATTGTCAAGCGTTACGTACGTCTTTGTGGTGTATTCTTCTTCTTATGGTATACTGCCTATCAAACACTAATAAAACGTTTTTTTAACTTAGATTAAAGTTTGCAAAAAAACAACGTGGAAAGGTGTTTACAGTGGAAATATTAAACTGGTGCCTAGAGACACCTAAAGCCACCTTTCCCGTCGTGCAGTGGGACATTTCCGTTGTGTCAGAGAGCTCAGGACACCGGTCCAGCTGCACATGTATCTCCTTACACAAGACTGTTTACAGTACGTGAACTTTAGAGCCCGGTGAGTGGAACCAGACGCATTGTGGACCTGACTTACAGAGTCCACAGATCGTGTTGCAGTGATGCACAGCTCTTCCTCGTGTCTTTAACCGTCATGCCTTTACCTCGCCCCACATAATGGCCTTATTATAGTGGACTGTAATTCCACCAGGATCAATAGGTCTGGCTGCAGTGCTATTTTTACTAAAATGATGCACCGACATGCAGTCTATTTTAAAACTTATTGTAGCCTTTGGAAAATCTTTTACCTGGTAACCCACAAATGCTTCTTTATTTTGCTCAAGGAGACTGAAACATCACCTTCTCACATATCACTGTTCTGTATTTCTGAATATTATCTTATGCTACTGCAAGTGAACAAATGGCGTTTTCATAAATATATCAGCCTTTTATAAGAGATGTTGTAGTGGTTGTATTTTCCTAAACGTCTTGTATTAAAAAAAAAAAAAAGGTCATAATAAACTTGTTTAAATGCTTTTATTTTGTAGTTTCCATAATTTTTAAACACCACATGTGCCAGTGTGAGCAGGGCTACAAGTCAATTAGTGGTGCAGTATGTCTCGAACTGGTGCAGCGAGCTTAATTAGCTGATGCTCGTTACAATTGTCTTTGTAGTGTGAAGTATATGTTGACCATCGCATGGCCTCGGAGCAGAATATCACAAGTGTTCACACATACAAGATAGATCATGATCGTTTGTGCCAGTCCTGTATGAGTTATATTTACATAATTATTTTAAATATAGCTTACCGTAAGGTAGCCATTTGTTCATCCTCTCTGTAATTTGTTTACGGTCCCTTTTGTTTTATCAACTGGAATTAAGTTGATGTGACTACTTATAAAACATTTTACTTTGTTTATGACACAATTCCATGTTATTTTTCTAGTTTTATGCCAAGTCTTCGGTGTAAATCTCCACGTCTACAGCCTGCCAAGTCACAAGATTTGATTTAACCTTCTACACATTTATTTGAACAATGTCTGGGCTTCAAGGCCTCTTAACAGTTGAATGACTGACAAAAATTTGTTTGAAATTCAACCTTAAGTGTTGACAGACACGTTAAAGGATCAGTGTGTAGGATTTAGTGGTGTCTAGCAGTGTAGATACTGATTGCCTCACCTTCACCTTCCTAAAACCGACAGCGGCCATAAAAGGACAGAGCCAGTGTTTGGTTTGTCCATTTTGAGCTAATGTGGTAAACATGGTGGACTGCAGCATCTTTAGATATAAAAGTCTCATTTTAAAAAGGTACCAAAAACATAATTATGTGTATTATATTCAGTTTTGTCACATTTGGTAATAGCACCCCTAAATCTCACACACTGGACCTTTAAATTACCAAAATACATTAGAGCTTTCAGGGTTATGTTTATGCACATGTGAGTGTGCATTAAGCAAATCAAGACTCCAACAGATCTTTCCAGAAAAACATTTATTGGTTCAGATAGTTATAAAAGATTAGCAGCGTCTCATTGTGAAGGACAGAATAAAAAGATATAAAAATATTTACATGATGTGTGAAAAGGAACGTAAAACAACAAAGACGACCCTCTGAGTTCAGCAGAGGTTTAAGCAGTGACGGCGTCGTGCTCTTTAAACACGATGGTCTTGGGGTTGATTCCCACGCTCTTGGTGGTATTGTGAGTTTTGTAGATGCCGATGAGACGATCAGCGATCTCGAACATGTTGTTCCTCAGGGAGATGATGATGAACTGAGCGTTCTTTGTTTGCTCCTGCACAGAGATGAGGGAAAATAAATGACTGATCTGAAGAGAGTTTAATATATTATTAACATTAAACGAAATCCTGGAAGAATGAACAAACACAGTGGAGACAAACAGTTAAAGACTTCGTGCTTTGTTTTGATCCAGCTCCTGAAAACAGCCGATTTTTCTGAGCGCCTCCATTATTCCAGTGTTACATAACAGAATCACAGAGCTCTCATGAGTCAGTGATTACTGCACTGATTAGCTCCACTGTTTTTAAAATCAACTGGCTAATACAATTCAGCTGGATCAACATTATCCAACAGCACCCCCTGGATTCAAGGCCTTTCTCAAGGACACTAAAATTAGGCAGATGTTTCCCAATAAGGAGGCTGTTTATAACATATTCCACCACTTTGTCATGCCCCTTGTCTCATTGCCTAATACACAGTGGTCCATACTCACATAAATGTAACAGGCGACGATGGAGACGTTCTTGAAGTCCAGAGCAGCGTCTATCTCGTCCATGAAGTAGAGCGGTGTGGGTTTATAGTGGTGGAGGGCGAACACCAGGGCCAAGGAGCTGAGGGTCTTTTCTCCTCCTGACAGGTTGAAGATCTTTTTCCAGCTCTTCTTTGGAGGACGCACACTAGAGAGAGAGAGAGAGAGAGAGAGAACGACAAACAGGAAGTCAGAGCTTAAACACAAAGAACAGGATTTATGTCTAGTCAACAGGAATCAACCAACTGTGTCCTCGGTCTTCTCGTCTCTTACCTGAACATGATGCCCTCAGAGAAAGGATCTAAACTGTCCACGAGCTCCAACTCGGCATCACCGCCCAGCGTGAGCATCTGGTAGTTTTCCTTCAGCTTGTTTGTGATCATGTTGAATCCCGTCATGAACTCGTTGAGGCGCTGTTTGCGCAGGTCCTCGTAGCCACGTTTGAATTTGTCTCTCTCTGTGGTGATCTCGTCCAGCTGAGCCACGCGCTGCAGGTACAGCTCCTCCTGAAAACACACACGATGACGCACATTGAAAATGTTGCTTCTCAATAAATTTTACATCAATTTCTAAATGTGTGAACCTCTGCGAAGGTTAGACAGACGCATGCCTGTTTATATTTGTGCATACCTTCTTCTTGTACTCAGCAATGGCACCAAGGTTGGGCTTCATCTGAGCACAGCGAGTCTCTAACGTGATCATCTTGTTGATAATGACGTTTGGATTTGAGATTTCTTCGAGTTCAGCAGAAGTAAGAACAGGAAGTTCCTCTGCTGGTTTGTCCTCAATGGTATGGAGGGACAGCTTGGTGGCCTGAAGAACATAAACAACAATATAAAGCATTTATTGCTCATGTTTGTTAACCCATCGGATCAATTTTTCAGCAGCGTCACTGTCTTCATCAGTTACTTTAGTGAGTATAATGTTATTATAAATTGAGACCAAAGTTGTGCTTGAATTCACACACTCCTCACACTCACCTCTTTCTGCCAGTGTTTGATCTTGTTGTTGTGTTCAGTGATGGCGGCGTCGATCTGCTCGATGCGGAGCCGGACGCTGAGGGACTCCTCTTGCAGTGCGTGCTCCTGCTGCTGCAGGACCTTTATCTCCTTCAACACCCCCTGATACTGCTCCTGCACTTCAGGAAGTGCAGCCTAGAGGACAAAACACTTGTGCTCAGCTTGTTTCTGTGCGTTAATAGCGCATTCGATTTTTTGCATTCTTTTGAGGGACTTTTAAGACCAAGAAAAAGGGAATAAACATGGCTAACCTCAGCCTCCTGACAGGCCTTCATGACCTCTCCAGCCTCGTCCTCCAGCTTCTTCAGCTGTTCTGTGAGCTCAGCCATCGATTTCTCATTCTCCTCCAGCTCACCCTGCACACGGTTCACACTCTCCTCACACTTCTTCAGGTTGCTGCAGAGAAGACGCGCACAGCAGAAGACACAGATGTTAGTGGTTGATATGTGGGTGAGTGAAAAAAAAAACCCCAACAACCTACCGATTATGTCAGGCTTAGTGTTGCAAAACAAAACACGTGTTAAAGCAGCCATGATCTGGTAACACACACACACACACACACACACTATGTTTCAAGACATCTAAAAGCACATATCAGGTGTTCAGACATGTTGTTCTGTTTCTGCTGTCATGTGACTGAGACCCTCACTCAAATTAATATGGCATGATACAATGCGTATTTTAGAGTGAGCATGGTTAGACATTAGAAATTGCATCAGGGCCTGTATCTGACATCAACGAAGACAAACTTTCACACAGGTGTGTCTCACTTTATAAACTCCACAGTGTTCAATAGGCCGGACAGCTGCTTCAGCTGAACACATCATCTCACACACACACACACACACACACACACACACACACACACACACACACACACACACACACACACACACACACACACACACACACACACACACACACACACACACACACACACACACACACCTGACCAGTGTCGTTTTGCTACAGCAGACTGCCAGACTGTCCTGCCAGCACGATCAATCTTAATGTTCCAGCTGCAGGTACTGATGACTACACACCAATTTTAGTTGCTGCTGCCACAAATATTGATTAACTCGAAGAAACCAGTGACGACAATAGAAAGGAGAGGACACCCAGAACAGAGTGTCACCTCCTGGTGATCGATAGTCTGTGCAACTATATTGACGATGAGTAGTGCGCAACAGTTCAGTATTCCCCTCAGAAACAAACCCGTTCTTACAATATTTGGTGATTTAAGGAGAGTTTCATGTACAACTAAGCCAGACAAATGTAACTATAAATGCTCTCAGGCTATGTTGCTACACATGAGTCAACATTTCTGACTTTATATTAAACATCATCATTACCAGACAACAGAGATGCTAAACTTTACGCAAATGTGTGAAACGAGCATCACTGCCTCACCGGTCAGCTGTCTTTATGGCCACTTGAGCTTTGGTTATGGTGGAGGAGCAGTCATCGAGCTCCTTGTTGACCTTGTCGAGCTTGTCCTGTTGAGCCTTGAGCTTGTGGCTGTTGATGTCTACAATCAGGTTGTGGAGTCTTTTCACCTCGGTTTCCACCTTCCCAGCCTTACTGGACGCTGCCTCGTAGTCTGAGAGAGCAAGAGAGCGTTATGGAGGGGACAGAACGATGAATGATGATGTTCATGTTGAAACAAATTACATTTATTTAGGCATCAGAACTAAAAGCAACATTTTGACACTCTTCAGTTATGTGGAGTGTTATTTATTTCCACTCACTGCAACTCAGGGATCACACATTAACTTAACATATTAATATCTAATATTCCTCTCTTCAGTTTACAGAAGGACCCTACCTTTCTTGAAGGCCTCCAGGCTCTTCTCCATCTGTTTCTGTTTGGCTTTATCTGGGGCAGCAGCCAGCACGTTGGCCTCAAGTTCCTTGATCTGAAGTTTCAAGTGAGCCTCCTGGTCAGCTAGACTCTGATGGAAGGAGAGAAGGAAAATGCTCAGCCACACGGGCTTGCTAGGAGCGAAACCTAAAACTTAAAGCCGTCAGATTTTATGGTTGGCTGTGAATAATAGAGGTTATTATTCAGATCACAGACACACCCAAAACGAGTAAGACAGAAACACGGTGAATGAAGAGGAAGAGGTGTATTTGCTGTACCGTCATGCTCTTGGCGTATTTCTCCAGGGTGTTCTTCATATCTCGGAGCTGCGGCTGCAGGCGCTGGATGTTCTCCTCCAGCTGCAGCTTTCTCTCTTGGCAGCCTTGCAGCTTCGACACTTTCTCGTTCAGCTTGCTCTCCATACGGTCGAGCTGCAGAAAACACACACACACACACACACACACACACAAAAAAATCATATCTCGTACACTGATTGTCTGCTGTGGCGATTATTTGATAGCTAGGTCTATAATCATCCAGTTTCTCAAAATCACTTCTAGGAAATGTGTTCGGGGTTATTGACGAGGCTAGTATAGAGTAGAAGGTCTCACAGTTTTATGATGCTGAGAACTTAATGATTATGTATTATAGTTTGTCTGTGCTTCTGGTTTTAAATCACATTAAAAGCTGACTGAACTACAACAATGTGATGTAATTAAATATTAGTTTTGTTATTAAAAGCTAGTTGCACACAAGCAATGGTTGATAATAACACATGAACAGATAAAAATATTTAATTTAATCTTCTCTTCTGTTCTTGTATTTCATCATTGGTGCCTATGTGTTACAATAAATACTAAATACTAAACTAAAGCGAAGCTCTGGAACTGATGTCAATCTGTTCTTATGTTCCAGATACTTCTGTGTGCAATTTGGCTAAAATATCAATGATAATGTATGATATGTGTTTGAACCTTTTATTCAGATTATGTTTAATGGTGATTAAATTATTGAACCAGCAGCGTGATTAGAGTGTTTTACATACAATCACAGCTCTTCTGTCCTATGTAATCACTGCTTTTTATTCAGTGCAAATTTTAAGAACATTTTTCAGTTTCCTGCAGAGGGGCACCGTTGTTATTTTAAAATCAAACAAAGCACAAACAAGCACCAAATGTGTCAGTGTTTGTATTTAGCACTCACCTCCCCCTGAGAGAACTCAGTGCCAATAGAGGAACCCATCCTGCCCTTCAGTACTCGTCCTCCTCCAGTCATGGTTCCTGTGAAACACACACCAAAAAGAGAATCAGACTTGTATAAACAGAATATATGTATGAATTATTATATTCACTGACAGAGACCAGCTAAAGAAAGAAGACTAGCCAAGTTAAGTTATGTAAATATAAAAATAGGCCACCCACCAGCCATCTCGATGATCTGTCCCTTCAGGGTGACCACTCTCCAGCGCTTGTCTTTCTGGAAGGCCATCCTCGTGGCCTGCTCCATGTCCTGGGCCACCAGGGTGTCCCTTAGGGCAAAGTAGAAAGCTGGTCGCACACTTGCATCTTTCACTCGTACCATGTCAAAGAGTCGAGGGCTGTCCTCTGGAGTGCGGATGGGAGCCATGTTCTTCTCCCACACCTTCATCTGAGCAAAGGAAGTGAGAAGGAATGAGAAAGAGCAGCGAGATAAGGAGACTGTGTGTTTTATCGGAGAAAAGCTGAATACCTCAGCATAGTTTAATGTTTACCTTGTCAAGACCGATGAAGGTGGCGACCCCGATGTTCTGTTCTTTGAGGAACGTAACACATTTCTGAGCTGTGTCAATGGTGTCCACCACAATGTTGTCCAGAGCACCACAGCTAGAGGAAATGGCCACATCATACTTCTCATCTATGGCTCCGAGGTCTCCCTATAGGAACAAAAATTAAAAATTATAATACACCTACTGTAGACTTCTCATTCCAGAACAATGATGAGACTCAAGTTGTATCTCAGTATGTCATAACAGATTTTTACCAATCTTCCAAAGATGCCGGGGATCCTGCCATTCTTCTTCTGCTGCATGAGGGCATCCAGGACCTTTCCTCGACTGCGGTTGGAGGAGAGGGAGCTCTTGGCTTCATCCACCTTCTGCCTCATTTCCCTCACCACTTCCCTAGTCTCATTATCCACCTTCATCAGCTGTCCCAGCTCCTCCTCATCCTGCAGAGAAGAAGAAAGAATTTAAAAATACGAATGATGTAGTAAAACTATAGATGTGGAGAGTACAGCTGGATATATAGCTGCTTCAGCACATCAACAATGTTGATGTTGGTGTTTGTTTTACCTTCTTGAGCTCCTGTTCTTTCTGGGGTATTTTGACTTCCAGGTCTTTGATGGCGGCACGGCGCTCTCGCAGCGTGTCAGAGGTTGTCTGAAGTGTCTGCTTGGCCGTGTTGAGCTGTGTCACAGCTGTGTTGTGGCGGCTAAGGTAGATGTCGAGCTCCGACTGAGCCAGGTCCATACGAGACCGGGTCTCATTTACGGCCTTACTGAGCTCCATCAGCTCTTTCTCTTTGGTCTGGAGAAGACAAACAGAAGAGAGGAAAGGTTGGAAGATGAGGAGGCAAGATTTTTCGGGCACAATGCAAAATGTTTACTATCTGAAGTTATTCAAAAAACAAACACACACCTCTTTGTCCTGTTGCAAGCCGCTGGTCTCTTCCTTCAGACTCTCCATCACCCCCTTCAGTTTTTCCTCTTCTTTCACCTTCTGCTTCTCCAGCTCTTCCTTGCGAGCTGTTGCCTCAGAGATGGCCTTTTCACTGTTGGCTGGCACGCCGCGCACTTCCTCCAGCTGAAAGATGAGCCAGACAGGAGAGTGTAAAAAACAAAAAACAAAAAAAAACAAAAAAAAAGGTGATTATCGACTCTAGATTCTAAGCAACAGCGGCTACACCTGTCTGGATTCAACCTGAGGCCACAATTCATCAATACACACTTCAACTAACCACAGAGTAATAGCCCTTTGCCTCTTAAATTACATGATGCGATAAAGGGATCAGTGAAGACTTTAGCAGACAAGAGGTTTAAACTAAATGGATTGAATACATTTTGTGTCAGTGCCAGTTACAAGCAACTGTGCTACACATCCAGAAGGAGGCCAAAACACACAACTGTAATCAACTATAAACACACATTTGGGACTGAGCAAGCCCTGGTTAAGACTGGCACAACAGTCTGCTGCTTGGCAGGGCCGAAACAAGGCAAGGAGTGGTGTGTGTATATAGTCTATGTTTTGTAGGGTTAACTGCGGGTGAAATGTGAATGTGGCTGCTGGGAGTGTTACACAAGCCAGGCCATAGTTGACTACCACACAGTAGAACACCGCTCCCCAGAGGTCTGCCTGCCTCTGACCAAGACGTTTCCAGAGCACAGTCATTGTAGGTGGAGCAGATAGAGCAGAGAGAGAGATGAGAAGATATACCTACAGTTACCAGACAACTCTTAACTCGAGGTCTGTGTGAAAAGGTTTTTCAGTTAAGTGTACAAGTTAGAGAAACATTAGTCTAAGAGACAGAAACATTATTATTGGTGAAACACGACATGAGTGGGCAATCAATAGACATGCACTAACAATCAACTTGTGTTACTTCACAGCCCCCTAGTGGCTAGTTCAAGGCAGATAGCCCTTCCTGCTATGAAATTGAATTTACAAGTCTACACAGGTTTTTTTTTTTTTCTATGGATAATGTCAATTAATTTAGATAAGATAAGATATACAGAGATTTCTCTTCACCCAAGGGGAGAAAAAATATAAAAAATTAAAGCAAGGTCCCAACACTTACTACAACTATACTATACTTGTTTAATATTTCAGCCACATTCACATGTTTTTATATTGATGCCAATTTCACTGTACTTAGTATTACTTTTTTGTGTGTGGCCGTAGCAGTTACATCAGTTATAATAACCCAACATGCAGCCCTTTTGTTTAAAACACTACAATACCTGGAATATTGTGTACACACATTTACACCATCTAAAACTTACAGAGTGCATCATTTTCACAACAAAGTCCAGGCCAGAAACTTTTTCAAATTCTTGAAAATTTATGACTGTTGCATCCATGTCTATTTTGGCAAGTAACTGTTATAATAGTCAAATTAAAAAGGCAGACAACATAAGACATAAAACACACACAAATAGGTCAGTGTGAAGCAGGCATCTGTGAAATGAGGAATTGCTTCTCATCCACCTTGTCCTACAAATGATTCTGTTAAATTTGATTTCAAACTAAACACATAAAATAGACACAAGTTAAAATGCGGTTGTTTAATTTGTGTAACTCATTTATCACTTTTCACGTTTCTGTGAGGCCTTGACAAATGTCTTTTTCTCTAGGCCTCAAAACAACAGCCCCTTGTGTTTTCTATAAGCAACGGAAATTGTATTTTTAGTGCCCATGTTTCTTTCTTGGCCACGGGACAAAATAAACACAGTAACACTGGAGTGTCATACCACTGGTCCTAGCTTGTCTTGACTTAATGCCTGCCCTGTATTTGTTAATGGATATGTATTGTAAATTATGAAGAAATGGCTACAATTACGCTCTCCTGACAGATTATGAGTCTGTGTGCCTCTGAACACTGCGTGAATGCCCAGTGTGATACTGTCAGAATGAAATAATCACTACTACTGGAGAGCAGCAAACAGCAACACAAAGTTAAATGAAGTCACTGAACTGTGTGTAATAGTGGGCCACAATTTAAAAGCCAACACACCTTTTCTTTGTCCTTTTCCAGCTGCTTCTGCAGCTTCTTGTTTTTGCTCTTGGAGTGTTTAATCTTCTCACGCACTTCAACGTCCTGCAAATCCAGCTGGGTGAACTTCTCCTTCTGGGTCTCAATGTACTTGTTGAGCTTATTTTGTTTCCTGGTGGAGAAACAGTATTTATACTAGGTACACTCAAGTAAATCATGAAAAAATCAACTGAAATATCAGAAATTATCAAAAATTAACAAAATATAAATAAAAAAATATGACAATATATAAATAACAAAGAATAATAGGCTGAGTTTTTTAAATAATAACACAGGAAGCTCTTCATAGCAAAGCTAAGCGAGTTTTTGTTTCCTATACATTTTACATTTCAAAGACCTTTTGTCTGTTTAAATCCATGGTCACCAAAGCCAAAAATGAATCAAATTATGGCATCTAGAACAATGTGAAGTTTATAACTTTTTTTTTCCTTCCATGGGAACAATAATTTGGTACTTTCTTGCAATCATTTATGGAACAATCAAATTTTAGGACACGCAAATTACTACTGTTACTTTTATACTTTTCCACACCAGAACTAGGATTTTGATTCTAAACAAAAATACTCGGGGCAAGAGATGCCCTGACAACAACCACACAATTATTGAGTTAGTAGAAAAGTTAGTGACTTTCTAAGCATGTTAAATTGGTGAATGGTGAGGAAGAGGAGAAAGTGTCTTACTTCTCCACATTTTTTAGCTCTTGGTTCATTTTCTCAGTCTCTTGTGATATCTTTGTATTTTTCTCAGTGAGTTCCTTGGTGTCCTCCAAGATCTTCTGCTTTTCCTGCTCTTTATCCACCACACGCTTCTGCAGGTCATGACTAATGACAAAGAGAAAAAGAAAGGTAAAAACTTACACATAAAAGAAATCAAATGAGATCAGACACTAGAGAAGGGCTCTGCTGGCCCTGTTAAAGTTTCAAAATAGAACATAAAATTTGCACCCCCCCCCCCCTCTTCTATGCTACTGTGGAAGTCTACATTGAAATTGAATGAGATGATATTATTGTTTAATTTGTCTTGTGCAGAGAGATGGTGCTGGTGTACTCACACATAATACTGGCACAGCTGACTCTTGTGTTTGAAGATGTCATTCTCCAGGGTGAGGAACTCCACAGCTTTGTTCTTTTCTCCCTCCAAAGCATTCTTCTCCTTTTCCACGAGCTTCACTCGGTTTAACTAGGACAGTGAACACATTGCACGACTTAATATCAGGTGACAAAATAAAAAATAAAAATAAATAAATAAAAAAAGTCCTAGACATTTAAATCATATGCATTTGTGTCATGTTGAAAAAGGATATTGTTTTTACAGTCTCTGTCATTGTCATGTTATGTAGTATTTTAATAAAAGTTACAATAGCATTCATTTGTTTCTGATCACTCATGTATCTTGTTACTTACATAGTATAATAAAATAAAATAAACTATACAAAAACAATAAAAATGTATTTTAATCTTAGACATGTGCTTCCAAACACATGCAAACACAAAACAAAGCCTTGTCAAACTCTAACCTCTACTGTATAAATGCACAACAAATGAAGTCACACATGAAGGACACAGGAAGGAAAGTGTGTGAGCAGATAGTGTATGAGTGTATGTCACCTTCTCTCCCCTCTGCTCATTGAGCAGCTCAATGCGGCGGGACAGGGTTTGGATGGGCTCCTTGAGGCGGCAGGAGCCGATAATGTCCTCTAGGTACTCCAGCATGCCCTCATCATGCTCTGTCTGACCTTTTGGCTTCATCATAGCAATCTGCTCCACCTCACCCTATGTACAGTCCAGAACAACACATGGGTAAAGACATACATGCAATCATTCACAGAAAAAAATAGAGTTTAAGTTTTATTAAAACAACAACTCTGATAATTTGTAATATTAAAAAAAGAAGAAGTCCACAACACTCACTATTAATGCTGTAACTTGGCAATTACATGTACAGTGTACCAAAAATTAATTTTTCTAGAGGTTCCCATTGAGACTAATGACTTTTCAGACTCAGAGAAACTCAGAATAATCCCCAATATTACAAACAGTTACAATAACTCAAAACAAAAACAGAACATACAATTAAAATGCTGAACTACTCATTCTTCGAAAAAATTATGGATATGATTCAATCCGACATAAATAGTGTTGTAGTGTAGGGTCATCTAAGACATGTTAAACATGCTTCACTAAGTGTTGAACACTTAAAAATATTAAGAATGTAATAATACATTATCACCTCACCAGCCCATCCCACCAACAATCACTATCTAATACAGAACTTGTGCTAAAAAATATAATTACTAAATTTAAAGAGACACTTTTGAGATTGTGCAAATTTGTATTTGTTGTAGCTACACCTCAGTTACATTTCCAAATACTGTACATGTAAACTACTTAAGTAACGTTAAGGACAACGTGCCAGTGTAACTATAATTGTCTGAACATGTGTTCTTTTTTATTTATTTATTTTTGAGATAGGCTGACTTAGAATAATAATATTGCTACATAATCAAATTCAAATTAAATCCACCTACAGTAAAAAGAAATGTCTCAAATTATGTTTCAATTATATGTAGGCAGGGGAAAAAAGGCTGCTCACATATTACTTTTATGTATGAAAGAAAGGAGAAGCCAGTAGAAGGGGGACGGGGAGTAATCCCACATCATCATCCACTGCTCTGACCAGTGCACAAAATAGACAGCTTGCTCTTAGCCAGAGGCCTGAAAAAGTGACCTTGGAGAACAAGCTAAAGCCTCTTCCCATAGTCATGCAGCCATGTCACAGACAGAGAGCTGAAAATCTAACATCCAGGGAGAGTGAGAATGGACACACACACACAAAAAAAGTTGAGCAGGACACATGTAATCAACCAACTAACCACAAAACCACCACTAGCCACAGTGGAGGTTAGAAACCAAACATTCACCTGAAACTACCACATACTGTAGAAATAATAAAATAAAATAAAAATGTAAAAATTGGCACAAGAGATTGAATCCGCTTTTTTGTTATCGCCCCATAAGCCTTGGGTTAATCAGTAATAATGGGTAGGTCACAGTCACACATGTAATACAATCAGAAGAGGTGGGAGTGTAACTAGTGAACAAACTCAGTACAACACAATGCTGAATAAAAAATGTAATAAAAAAAAGTCTGACAAGAAAAATAATTCAAAAATATAAAGAAGTGCATTATATTCACAGTGGAGGCAAAAAGAAAAGAAAATGTTGAACCAATATTAAAGCCATGGTAATGGTGGGTGTTTGATCCGGCCACACTGAAGCAGCACTGCTAATATTGGGGTCTATTCTCACACACCAATATTTACGTGCTGCTAAAGCGTGGCAGGTACATGGGAAAGGGAGGGGAAGGGAGGTTCAACCTGTCCCCACTGGTGGGTCAACCCCTTCAACGATTTCCCCCACTTTAAAATCTGAGTTAGTTGTTCCAACTACAGCCACTCACATCCAGGTCCATGTATGGGTAAAAATTGCATTTTTTCCTTAAAATTCTAAAGCAGCAAATAATGGTTCGCACCTTTTCCACATTGTTTCAAACCATGATGCGCTGCTATAGCAGTCTAAGGGGCTGGCAGAGGACACATCCTCTCCTTTCCAATTCCAGTGCAACAGGTTAGCCATGAAACATTTGACTCAAAGAGGACTGGGAAATGAGCAGAGAACGAAGAGCAGGAAATCTCTTGACAGAATGGGATGGTCACAGCAAGGATAAAAATAAGCAGAGTTAGAAGTGGAAGACAAAATAAAAAAAATAAAAAAGAAAAGAAATTACCTGCAGGATCAGAAATCTGTTGTGGTCTAGATCAATACCATGACTTCGGAGTAAAGTCCCCACTTCTTTGAATGTGGCTTTTTTGCCACTGATATGGTAGGCTGAGGAATTGTCTTTGTTGGCAGTCCTGGAAACATAGAACTTGCTGTTGGGGATGACTTCGTAGTCATCTCCTTCCTGGCTCAGAGGGGGGAGGGGCAGAAGACACAGAGGAGCTTAGAGCAGAACAGTTCAGGAGAAACTCAAACAGCTCCACACATCAATGATAATACCCATAATGCTGACAAATCCACTGAGGGTGGTTAAAGAAAAACACCCCACATTAAAAACAATAAAGAAAAGGGGCTTGTTTAAAAAGCACACAACAGATCTGGGCCAGCCACACTACATGTAAATAAACAATATCAATGTTGACATGTATTCTATCATGTTACATTTATAAAAATTTTAAAAACACGCTAGATAGGATGATGAGATTATAAATGCAATACAAAAAGGTCAGCCATTTGCCTAAAAATGTATTAATTTTAGAAGCAAGTCTAATAATTTAAGTTGTGTACACCACCTCTTAAAAAATATTTTTAAGTTTCAGAAATGGCAGATTGTAAAGCTGGCATACTCCACAGAATTATGCCATTAGTTTAACAGCCTGATCTTAATTTAATGTGAACTGATGGACCAAACAGAGAGGCTTGGATATATTTAACAGTGGTCAAGGCAAAACTTACACCCCCTGTGGCAGATCAAATATAGAAACATGTTTAACTCTGATTCTTTAAACCACAATGAGTTTTCAAAGTAATTTAGGATCTAATGCAACAGACTAAATTTGTCTCTTAATAAAAACAAACATTTTATTGACTTTTCACTGTAGAATCAAATAAGCACAGCCTGGTCACTAAATGGCACATTTAAAAATTATTCAAAAATAGAGGAATCATTTCGGGCACATTATGAATCTACTATTACGTGTGTGGGTGTTAGTTGTAACTTTCATGACTGATTTGAGTCTGTGTTTAGTCACTGGTGTGATAAATATGTAGTAATATTATCCCATGAGCACTGAGGAAAAAAATATATTTAAAATTCAAGAAAAATATCTGTCCACTAGAAAATGTTTCTAGTCATCCCTTTCAATTCAGACTGCATATTGATTAATTTAGGTGAGGCCAGAGTGAGTGTAGTGTGTCTCTGTGTGAAAGAGATATATACCTTATCAATAATCTTTTGAAAATGCACCTCCACAGTACAGCTCTGCACATCTTTGTGTTTATCAGAGCTGTGAATCAGCACTGAGAGCTTTTTCGATCTGATCTTTTGAGCTCTGTATCCAAATACAAAGAGCATCGAATCTATCACATTGGACTTCCCACTTCCATTCGGACCAATGATGCACGAAAAGCGCTGAAAGATAAAAAATTATATATAAATCAATTATATATAAATATACTGCATCCACAAACAGATAATGTAAATGTCATAACATTAGAAGGGATATGTGAACCTTTCTGCATAGTGAGCTTGTGATAGTGCATGTGTTACAAGTGGGTGTAGTTAAGATTTATTTTAACACACCTATATTAGCAGAGCAAAGAGGGGAGCAGAAAAAGGTGAAAAGACAAAGTTTAAAGAAAGTCATAATTTCAGGGGAAAGTCAGCAAATCACTACATCACTACCCCTTATACAATACACTCACTAAATCAAAATGGAGGAGTGTGACTTTTTCCAACTTGAAAAAAAATATATTTTTAAAAAATTAAATAAATGTTATAATATGGTGTCATTAATATTTTCCTGCTTTTTTGTGTCTACCACAACACAGGGCAACACTTCCACAGCTACACAAAGTGACATTTGAGACAAATAAAATAAAAATGGAGATACACTACAAATGATGGTAAATCTGTGAGCTTAACACAACACATTAACAAAGTATTTCCCACGCAGGGTTGACATTTGTAACCATGTTTGGTCGTACCTTGTGAAAAGGCCCCAGAATCTGCTCGCCTGCGTATGATTTAAAGTTGCGATTAACTAAATGTGTTATCATTAGGCGAGGAGCGCCCGGTTCATTGGTCATTGCTGGGGGCGGGGGTGGAGGGATGCTACCGAGAATCTCCTCCAAACTTCGATTATCAACCGCCTCGGCAGCTTCCCCGTGAGACGGATCTGTGGCACAGAAAGAAGAAGAAGAAAAAAAAAAAAAAAAAAAAAAAAGTACAACTTTTTTTTATTCCTCTGTGCGAGTCGTTTCAGGTGGGGGACAGTGGTGCATGGGGGAGGGGTGGAGGAGCAAAAAAACAAACAAACAAAACACAGGCAGCAAGTTACAACAGCAAGTCAAACTACGACTCCCGAGAAAGTTGACAGGCGTTATTTTTCTTTGTTCTTGAAAACAAGAGCCAACCCAACAAAAAAAGAAAAAAAAAAAAGAAGAAAAAACAGAAAGAGACCATGGCCGCTTATGAACAAACCCACATTATTATACAAACGCTCTCCACGAGAAGCGTTGATACGTGAGAGTAGATGCGCCACATTCATTCCGTCGATGATAAATAACTAAAGTGTACATTTCGATCACCAACGTCACATTTTCACTCATGCTGAACTGCACTCAAAACACACACAGACAAGGGAGGGGGGAAATGTTGTTTTGTGATAATAATGTATAACGTAAAAGCGATTATGTTGCCATCACAGCAAGACACAGCGACCTGTCCAAAAATCTATTGTGCTCACATAAGCATAAACAAGCCAAGGGGGTCGATGTTTGTAAATTTTAAAAAAATCTTGCAGCCAGACACCCAAATGAAGCATTTCAACATAATCCAGAGACTACAAACATCACTTCATGTCTGTGTGCATCGCATTCAAAATATCACACAAATTACAAATGATCAAGTTATAAGAATTAAGACAAACACCCTTTTGGTCTACTACACAAAACGTTTCATTATCCGAAATAAATTACCTCGTTTGTTGAGAAGATCCGGGGAAGAAGTGCACTCGACGATATCAAAATCATCTCAAAAATCATGAGACATTTATTGATGACTGACACTTTAGAAAAAAATATAGCAGCCATTCTACCTACGTGTTGAGATTTAAGTAAGAAAAAAGCAGCTCCACAGCTGTGCCAATTGGCCACTACCAACACAGCAATACACGCAACGCCATTGAGTGAACACAACTTATTTAGATTCACAGACACCAAAACACCCTTTGTTACTTGCCAGTTGTCGGCGGTGCCTCCTCTTGGCCATTGGAGTTGGTTTCTTGAGGGGGTACATCCAGCTCGTCTTCGGAGTCCTCCCGAGGCTGCGACCCTTTCCCTCTTGGCTTGGCGGAGGCAGTTGAGCTCTTTGCAGTTTTAGATGGCATGATTTGAAATCTGAAGGGGTCATTGGTAAAAAGGGAATATCCATGAGTGGTTTTTGTGCCTGTCAATCTCCCAACTCCACTTTTAGTCGGTCACACGCAGCTACCGTTGTCAGACTTCATTACCACAGTCAAATCTCACTGCCGCCCATCGCTCTGTTAGTCGGTATATTTCCCCCCATATGATAACCTACTTTTTTTTTTTTTTTTTAAACAATAGATAAAGTAACAACACGAATAAGAGTGTTTGTCACCTGAGCAAAGTGCGTTATTAAGAAAGAGGAAAAAAAAGGCTCTCGGCCTGATAACATTACAAGACATGGCTGCAATCCGACTGCCAATCTGCGTGATGATTGTGGCGAATTAGATGCTATCCTAACGCTAAACCCAAATAACAGTAAAAATTAATGGCCTCCCCCTGTGACAGGGTGTTTTTTTTTTTTTTTTTTTTACTACCCTCCTGCATCTAAGGTGGGCACATTTGATTTGCGCGTCACAGAGTTGGACGGTTAATGACCCCTTGCAATGTTGGTGGAAAAAAGGAAAATAAGGTTAGCGTAACGTCAACTGGAAAACAAATTCAGTTAATATGCAAATAGCTAAATCCTCTCCCTCTCTCTGTCTCTCTACTGCTCTTAGCCTAGCCTGTGTCATATGGTCTGCACTGAACAGACGCAGGAAAACAGCCTCTCTGGTTGTTGGTAAAGACATAACGTCCTAAACTGATCGTAACTGACACAGATATTAACTTTAATCTTAGTCCCCTCTACGTTTGTGTTTAAGTGTGGACGGAGCCAGCTAATTGGAAAGCACACTTGAATGTAACTTAACGGTGACGTTGGACTAATATCAACGTTATAACTGCGCGTACATTTAGCCATATATGTCCAGTATCTCGTTAACGTTAAACGTTTGGTCACCGGCTAAAATAACACGTAACTTTGTCACGCTATTTTCACTTTAACGTTAAAGTTAGCTGCCGTGGCTAACTATCTAATGTAAAATAAGGCAGCGAAGCTAAAGCTAACGCATACGGCTAACTTTGACTAGCAAACGTATGTCCGTTGTGGACGTTAAACGCAACACCGTAACGATAACTGCACTAAAAGTTAGTTAGCGACGTCTCAATGAAGATGAAGGCGCTTAACTTTAAGCTTTTGCCCCAATTGGAAAAGTTGCATGTTACTGTTAGGGGTGTGTGTCCACGAAAAGGCTAATTCCGCGTTAAATTGAATAGAAGGCAAAAAAAGCGATCAACTCTCCTTACATTGCGTTACGTCGTCAACGTCGGTCAGTACGTTTTCCACCGTGGCTAATGTTATAAGTTAAGTTAACGCGTTGTTAATGTTAAGTCTAGTTTGCAACTGACGCTATACGTTTCAGCAAATAGACGGAACCCAATCGTTTACGCTTCAGCTTAAATGTATCTATGTACCTTCCACGGTGTGGGCACGGTCAGTCAAGAGTCTTGTTTTTCTGACCCAAATCGCGATTTCGAACAAAAAAAAGTAGTCGTTAATCCAAAGTTTTGGTAAATATAATCCACAAAAAAATCTTTTAGCCGCGTATCATTCCGAGTCGCTCTCCTTGCTTGAAAACTCTAACTTGTAAATGGCGCCTAAACTGTGCTGTCGAACCAAATTCGTTACAAACTGACGCAAGGCACCATGGAACGTTCAAAGGGCAAGGGAAAAAAAACACGAAATTCAAAAAAGGGGACGAAGCCAACTCCGCCTCGCTCCAAACAAACCATAATCATATGACACACACACGCACACACGCACACACACAACAATCAAGCGAAGACATAGAACACAACAATACTCATTTATAATGTTTTATAGCAGTTAAGATTATTGTCAGATTCAAAGCTTTATGTTTTACATGTTTAAACGGTTGCTTGGTTACAGGAGTAGAGAGAAGTCCCGCCGGGAGGAGTAAGTTTACATTTCAGGAAATATAGTTCGATGGACAAACGATTGATGTTCGTGTCTTTTTTTATTTTAATGAGTCATATTAAATACATTTATTTAACAGATGTCATACCGTACTTGTAAATAATTCGAAAGATCCGTTTGCAGGGAAGCGAGACTTGCAAAACTCTCGCGAGAACTCACTTTTCAAGCTGTTTGTGACCCAGATTAAATGGCTACCAAAGGAGTAGCCTTGATAACGTTAGCGATACATTGCTGATTAGTGATGGATACGCTTGCTCTGTTGGTGTATTGACTACTCATGCATCTTTTGCCGGAGTAAATGAACACATATACTTTGCTGGTTGTCCCGCAGTACAGTCGGAAATGACAGAAAGATGTCCGCTTTGAGCAGAAAACTAAGTTAACGTTCGCACTCGAGTCACAGGGGCAAGACTCGGGGACGTCTGTGTGGACTCACGTTAGCAACAGTGGCAGGTACCGTAGCAACTGTAGACGCTTGTTTCATTCACCGTTACAGCTACCAGAGCATGCCGACTGTTGACTCGCTTTGTTTACGGGGTAACGTTACGGTTCATAGTTTTGGTCTTCTATATTGTTTCATTTGACATTAATGTGATATAAGGAGCTTTAATGTTGTCACTAACTGGTAATGTCTTGTTTGTTTAGGGATCAACAGAGCAACCGTCCACCATGAGACTGAAAACATCGCTGCTATCAGAGCCCAAACATATCCTTTTTATGACGTAGTTAGCGTTAGCCCTGTATTTGTGTTTATATACAGCTCAGATATACAAAATATAATCCAAAACATTGCTAATAGCTAATGGTAGCATTAGTTATCATTATTAGCACCACTAGAAGTAGTAATACAATTGTATTATTTGTCTCCTTCCTACTGCTTGGCTTACCAAATCTGTTCATCCTTTTTTCAGATTGCAGAAGCTTACCATCATGCAATTAATTAAAATACACACCCTAATAACTCACCTTGACCACTTTTCCTTAACAGCAGATCACATAAGGAACTTGTGAGTTGTGTTGGCTGGACCACAGCAGATGAGTTGTACTCATGCAGTGAGGACCACCAGATCCTCAAGTGGAACCTGCTGACCAGTGAGACCACTCTGGTTGTCAAGTTGTCAGAGGAACTTTACCCCATTGACCTACACTGGTTCCCCAAAACTATTGGTGGCAAGAAACAGAACCAGACTGAGATCTTTGTCCTTACCAGCACTGATGGCAAGTGTCTTTATTATCTAAACAGGGCTCTGTTTTTAAGTTCGCTCAGACAACCAGTCACAAGTTGTTCATTTGGTGAAGAGCATATGGGGAAATACAATTAGTTAGACAACATTATGTTGATGTAGACTAAAGATATGCAAACTGAACTAAGCATAATAACTACTAACAGAGTATTCTCTTCCTCTGGTCTGCGTCTGGTCTTTTTTTTCCCCAGCCCAGCCAACTATAACAATATCTTGCTTGATCATTAGAAAAATTAAGCAAAAAACTCAAAGCAGTTATTCTGTATAGTATAGTTTAGGAAAAAAACAGTTTGATACTTTTGAAGTAAAACTGATGTAATTTTGAGAGAAGCATATTTATTTTCATACTTTCACTGTAGGAGAACAATTTCATTATCGCAGAGAGTGAGTCTGTTCTAGTTTTCGTAGGCCTTCAATGTCAAATCACTCAAGGTGGATTTTGTTTTGCATCTGTGTGTTTGTAATGGTAAACTTGGCGATATAGTCTGTGTGACGCGCATCTACGTGGCCTCTTATGTCTCTTTCTTTGGCCTATATTAGATATAAACACACAGAATATGGATGTACTGTTATGGCAGGCAATGTGTGGTCACAACACTAATGGCAGTGTAGGGTTGCATAAACACACCCACAAACTGAAGCAGCAATTTTCTCTGGCAGACCAGAGAGTAGTGAAAACAGTCACACAGTTTTATTCTTTGCCATTTTGGTGTGCACTGAAAGATTTTGTCGCAAATTTGTAAATCTGCATTCTGTGCAGGATATTTAACATTTTCTAAGAGGTATCTGTATGATATAGTTGAAAAGAAAGCAGTCCAACAGCCAGGGTTTTTTGGATGAAGGGGGGGACTCTATATTAATGTCGTGGCTTTTTCTAACCTGACTTGATTAGTCAGCCTCCCTTTCCTTTGCCAGCATATTAAATTTGTTTTTTTTGTGTAGTGCATACGCAGTTTGACCTTTTTCTAGTTACAAACACTATGTGAAAAATACACTTTTGGGCATATTTTATTGTACACCATTAACTAAATGTTGAACTCTTAAGTATAGTTCATTTTTTTTAGGTTGCCTAATATTTCCCCATGGCTAAACATAATTGCGTGGCTTAGATGCATCATTTTCAATGGAAGTAGCCTTGTTCCAAAGAGGACTAAATTAAGCATGAAGGATGTCGCTGGGCCTTCTGTTTGGAACAACAGTCCGTCAGTCTCATTCTCTTTTACCGTGTGGAACCACATTGTGGCGTCGTGATGAATTTCACACAGACGTATCATCAAGCTATATATAAACATAAATAAAACAGCAAAGTTTTGTCTGTTGTATGTTGTCACGGTAAGATATCATAAAACCACCTGCCTGATAACAAAAAGGCAAACAAACAAGCCAACACACAATGTTTGGCTACACAGATAAGGACTGTTGATGTGAGTGCACATGGAATATTTTTAAGTGGATTTCTTCTTCTTCTTTTAGTCCTTCAGTACAGCAGTACATGTGCGTTACATTCACTACCTGCTACACCAGTAACATCCACTTTTGTTGGGATGTCCAAATTTAGAAATGGGAGAGAGCTGCAGCATGCTGATTTGCAGTTTTAGGCCACCAGAAATTACATAGAACATTCAGAATTTTTTAATACACACCGCCACAAAGTATATGTTATGCTAGCGTCTTCAATAACTGTCTCCATGCCTGATCACCCATCGTGTCTAGCAAATAGAAAATTGCCCTAATTCCACCAGCGGAAACCCTTTAGTTTCACTCATCCACTTTATGCTATAAGTTTGTAATTTAGCTGGGAGGAGAGAATATATATTTGTTGCTAATTGTGTGTTAGGCATTTGATAGTTATTATATGTTTATTTATAGTGCTTGTTGCTCAAGTTTTTTTAGTTTAATAATATTTTCTCCTCACTGGTGTTCTGGATTGGCCATAAAGAAATTTGGCTCACGCAGCAACCGGAATCACGCAGACAGACTTATGAAACCGTGGTCTCTGTATTCTTTATATAAGATGGCATCCACGTAGTAACCAGCGAATTACAGACAGTAGTGTTCCTGAATTATAGACTGTAAACACCCACATCAACCCAGGCCTAGAGTGTTGAATTGCTATACAGTAATCCACTTTTTTGTCTCTTTACAGGGAAGTTCCACCTGGTCTCTAAGATCGGGCGCATTGAGAAGAGTGTTGAAGCACACAAAGGAGCAGTTTTGGCTGGAAGATGGAACTATGATGGGACAGCTCTTATCACAGGTGAAGATGACGTTTAAGCAGCTTGCTATAACATTTTGATTAAATTAGAATTTTATGAATTTGGTTGTTTTAAATCTTTATATCCTTGAGGTGTGTTTGGTCTTTCTCTCCAAATACTTAGCTGGAGAAGATGGGCAGATCAAGATCTGGTCAAAAAGTGGGATGCTACGCTCAACACTGGCCAGTCAAGGTAAAGCTAAAGACCCTTTTCCTCACTGACTTTAAGCTTCCTTGTGTGAAACTACTATCCATAATTACATATAGTCACTCACGCAACATTTTGTAATGTGATCAACGAACCAAAAAGTACAACAAAGCGGAACACCATTCTCAACATCTTCTGCATTTTGTTGTTGCAATAATGGCTGCTGATTTGTTTGCAATACTTGATGGACTGAATAGTAAAGGTAAGGCTAAAAATATGTATAATTTTCATACCAAAATAGCAATTGTAAAGAGTGCAGTTTTCAAACTGCCGCAGCTGCGATTTTTAATGATAGAGGTGAACGTTTAGGATCATTGATTTCACCTCCTAAAGGACAGCTGTGGCCAGAAAATGTAATCAGCTGTAGCTAAGGAACAATAATTGTGTGAGTTTAGTTAAACTTTTCCCCATTTAATGCATTTAATTTATCCTCTGCATGCCATTGTGTGTGTGCAGTTTTTACACTTGGCCAAATATGATTTCCTGGAGAAAAAGAAACACACCACTGTATCATTATGATAATAGAGGGTGTTTGTGACAGACCCACAGAATGGCGAGTCTCTCTGTAGGATTGCACCTCATCATTTTCACAGAAATAGTTAACTAGCAGCGAGCTAACAACAATAGATAGTAAACCTTTAGACCTCTAACCTTTTAAACATATCATTATCACCTTGAAGTCACTATGCCCTAAGCCAATATCTTTACATAAAAACTCTTTTGCACATATAAAGTTACACATGGGAGCTGGTACAGTGTTCACAGTCTCGACTGCTGTTATAAGTTATCAGCTAATCCATCATGTCCATCCGACCGTAGGAATAACCTGAACCCTCATTGTGTGCACACATGTACACAATGGGGCTTCAAGCTGTATTGTATATGTAAGATGGTTATAGTCCAGGCCCCCCTCTATATAAATCTTGATTCACATCATTTGAACGCCAGCGTGCGAATGAGCCGATCTGAGTTTTAGATGGATAAAGTTTAAAGCAGGTCACATTGACAACAACTGCCAACCGGCAGCATAAGCCATACGCAGTCAGTCACCGTCCAACCAGCTGTAGGCTTCTAGTAAACACAACACAATACGCCAACACCAATTACACCCTCTCTGTCTCTCTATATCTCTCACACACGCACATATATAGTACTGATTGCTTTTGGGTATTTTGTGACAGAGAACAGAGAGAAAAACAGCAGAGAACTGATGAAGAGGACCAAACACACAGAACATCATTTTCATTCATGTGTATCAGGGAAGCCATCTCCCTCTCCTAGTGCTATGACACAAACGTTCACCCACACATCTGGCTCCTGTTTGACACCAGATTCAGAATAACCACCCCCTGTAGCTGAGCCTTGCAAGTCAGCTCTTGCATGTGGTCCCAGATGTCAAATAAATTGCCACACCTTACATGTTGATTTTGTTCTTCAGACTTTCATTTTGTACTAATATTAATGCTTGCATGAGTATGCACTTCACACATATGTCCGTGTGTCTGCACACTCACTGAACGATCTGCAAGATTTTCTTTTGTGTTGAAAGTGCCTTTTTACTCGAGCCAGATAATTTAAAATGACAATCAAGGAGGAAATGTGTTTTTTGTGTTTCCTTCTCCATGGCTGCGTGATTGTGTGAACATGTGTGCGTTGTGTGTGTGTATGTATGTATGTACTGGGCCTACTGGGATGTAATTGTGCTCAGTACGACCAAAAGCAGAGTCTTCCAGTTCTGTTTTTTTTTTTTATTAAAAGCGCCATAAAGTTTCAAAGCTTTATAGGAGTGGAGTTTTATTAAAAGCAATAAAAAAGACTCCTAATGATACATTTCTCTGTCCAGCATTCACAGTACAGATGTATTACTTATTAACTGATTCATTGTGCTGTTTGACTTATTAAACGTTTCTTCTCAGTTGTGGGACAGAAAAAAAAAAAGATGGGGGGTGGATTAAAGTTGGCTTCTGGGGGAAATGGATGGCACACTCCTGCTGAATAACGGGTGCTGTGGAAAAGCTGGCATGGGATCAGCAATTCAGCCCCAGTATGTAGGAACATTTTTCCTAAGCTGGCTGTTTGGAGAATGAACTGCCGGGTGGTGGGCTGCTCAACAGACCTACAGATTTGTAGAACACCTGGATATAGTAGCATTGCCACAGATACACGCCATCCTCCACATGGCCCTCAGATCACTGCAGGTGTTGCTTCTTCTCAGAGCCCACAACTACACAAACACACACACACACACACACACACACACACACACACACACACACACACACACACAAACACACACACAACACTACAGCAGCATGCTGTTCTTCTTGTGTACTATGACCCATTTTAAGAGAGAGAGAGAGAGAGAGAGAGAGAGACAGCTCTTAGGAAGAGGTTGGAAGTGAGTGAGTGAGCGAGCGAGAGACAGGAGAGAGGAACTTGTCTCAACCCCTATCATCGCCTTTGTCAGATTTAGATCATGTGACCAGTTGGCATTTGTGAGAAACCACATGCACCTGGAGTGAGGTTAAATGTCAGGCCCTCTCCCCTCCACACACGCGTAGCCACAAACCCAACGCATACACACATTTTCCCTCAGACATGTGCACGTGAGCGCACACACGTACACACTCACTTTTGCTTATACCGTAGAGGTTAGGCAGGTTTTCTCAGCTGGTGCGCCTGCAAACTAAGTGCTCCTCTATAGGCTGAATGAGGTGAGATCTTAGAGGGAATATGATACCTTCTAAAAGGAAGAATAAGCACTGCTGTGTCCTAAAGCTATTGTTCATACCAACTCCTAGTTTGTCAAGGAGAGAGAGAAATTCATACACACACAGTTTTAATTCACATCTTTTAAAGTAAGAGTCAAAGTCTTTATGTGCTGAAGCCCAGTTCGTTGCTCTTGGCTTGAGGTTAATGTAGGATCTCATTGTCTTTGTAACTGTGTTTCTGTGTGTCTTCCAGGGTCTCCTGTTTACTCGGTGGCCTGGGGTCCAGACTCAGACAGAATCCTCTACACATCAGGAAGACAGCTAGTCATCAAGCCTCTGCAACCTAGCTCCAAAGTCATACAGGTATACTAACTTTTTCTGTTTTCTTTTGAGAGGTGAAAATCTACATTGGGTACATAAGATTCAAATAACTCCCAAGTTTTATTACAGTGGCTCAAAACTTACAGTATTTATAGTAATAGTATAGAATAGTATAGTATAGTAGTATAGTTTTATAGTAATTGCTATAAAATCAGCACTATACTGACTATACAGGCTCATTGTTTTTCTGAATAAAAAGAATAAATAGAGAAATCTGAGCTTCACTCCTTTGTTATTCAATGACATTTACATTTACAATTATATATATTTTTTCAATTTTTCAATAGCATCCAGGTCATATGACTCAATCATTCAATATCAACACTGAGAATGAATTCATTATATTATTATGACAAACATTGGCAAATGGAGCACCCCTCTTTTAAAGGTCAATGACGGCATTCTTCATTTCATAGAAATAAATGAAATAAACATTTAATATAAGACAATTAGTTCACTAGTTTTCACGTCATTTGACTGAGAAAAGACAGACATAGTGACCCCATGGTGTTTATTTTACCCTGTCTGAGTTTGTGGGCTCTGAGGCTACATTTGTACTTCACTTTGCCGACTATATAATATTTAATGGGCCATTTTATTTTTGTTGTTGATGTCTGTGTGATAGTTTTTTTTATCTTGTTTGGATTTTATAATTTGATCTGACCAATGACCTGACGCCATTAGGCCCTTTGTCTCTTCAGGTCTTTGTAAATTAAACTTGAGTTTTATTGATTTGCATCGCTATATAAAGGCTAAATAAAAGGAATAAAAATGTAATAGATCTATATATCTTTGAGTGCTTCTGCATTAAGGAAAGGTGCAGCACAGAGGACCTTGCACACCAGTGAGTATTTTTCTTGTTCATGTATACATTTGTTTATTATTCTTCTTGAAGCCGAATAGTGCCTGGGACCTTAGATAAACACTGGAGAGTTTAATGTGCGCCTTCTCAACCCTTTGCTTTCTCTCAGCTATTACCACACACGCACACACACACACACACATCCAACTTCATCACATTTCCCAGAGACCCCCCGGAGACCAACGCAGTGATGTGAGTTTAACCTACGTGGGCTCAATCTGAATGAGTCAACGTGCATCAGCCAACCAGGGCTGAACATGGGTTGGACATCTGATGTGAAAGTGTTGTGCCAAATACAGGCTTTCTGATGAACTCTCAGTTACTTGTAACTGTGTGTAAGGCCAAGAATAAATGCCACTCTCTCTCTCTCTCTCTCTCTCTATCTCTCTTTCTCTTTCTCTTTCTCTTTCTCTCTCTCTCTCTCTCTCTCTCTCTCTCTCTCTCTCTCTCTCTGGAGCGATTCCTGCTCATCTTTATTTTTAATGTCTTTCTTTTGGACTTGGTAAAAGTGGAGGGAATTATTTGAGATCTCTCCTACTCTTCAACAAAAAGGAGAAGTTAGCACTATTATATTGTGCTGACGTAAAGATGTCTTTTCTCTCTTCCCTTTGTCTCTCTCTAGTGGAAGGCTCATGACGGGCTTGTTCTGAAGGTGGACTGGAATTCAGTCAATGACCTCATACTGTCAGGTGGAGAGGACTGTAAATATAAGGTACTTTTATACTTTTAGTTGTCTTTGGGGTGAGTTGTGTGCTTTCTTTTTTTTTTTTACCTTTCAAACCATGTCCTCACTCAACAGGTATGGGACAGCTTTGGCCGTCTGCTTTACTCCTCGTCGTCTCATGACTACCCGATCACCTCTTTGTCCTGGGCACCAGATGGAGAGGTGTTTTCTGTGGGCTCCTTCAACACCCTGCGGCTCTGTGACAAGACTGGAGTAAGAAAACCTCTTTCACTCTCCATCAATACCTTATCTTTGAATTGTTGTGCTCCATCACGGCTCTCCCAATGTGAAGTTATTCTATCATTACAACTGAATGTCAGCACTTTGAGAGGTAAAAGTTATTGGTAAACACAACTGTTGCAAAAATAACAAATAGTAGGAGGAGAAACTGAAAGATCTTGCAACAGCTTAGTACTCTGGAATAAAGTCAACTGCCCGGTAAAACTATTGAATATTGTTCACTCACTTAGAGCCTAAATGTCTGACACATCTGAGACTTGATGTATTAACTTGTTTGTTGAGTCATCTCTTTCCTTAGTTCACACAGGACGTACAAGTCTTGTGCCACATCATCTGATAACGACAAAACCAAAACATCTTCGCACTTAGCCAGACAGTCCACTGACTACCAGTAGAAGCACACTCTCAAGTGCTCTTGCATCAACAATGAAATTAGCTTTCCTCAGTCTAATAGCACTTTTACACATGACCCAACTTAAAACGGTGATGGAAAGCATGTGCCATTGTGTGACAAGGTAATGTATGTTCATTCTAGCAAAGGGTGCACGATGTAATTTCAGTGATAGGTGACGCCTCTACGATTAAAGTTCTGCTTGATAAAATTATGCAGATGCAGCTTTAAAAGGCCAGTGTTCTCTGTCAGAACTGTTTGGCAGATAGTCACATAGCTTCAGAGCTCCGCTCGCTTCATACCTTTCCAACATCATCATTTCTGTAACTTTCCTAATTGACGATCCAGCATTCACACTGTAATTGGCCAGCTGAGCAGAGGTGAGAGAGGAGACAGGGTTTGAACTCTCTGTAGCTCTCTCTTTTTTTTTCCATCCTTGACACACAACAACTATTTCTGTCATTTTTTTTGTGTGTGGACAAACCAGTGCAACACTAGATTGTCTGAAAATGTGTGCTGTTTTCCCCGTATTTAAACAATATTGCATGTCCTCCCTCTCTATGACGGCGAAGTGTGTACTGCCGTGGTTGGACAGCGTGTTGTGAGAACTAGTTCTGATTGAGCTAACCTTGACCCTTACTCCATTTTGGAGGCTCATACAAAAGAATGCCTTAATAGGTATAACCAATATATAAAAAAGCAAATATGTTCACACAATCCTCCACAAAACAAGATAATGCATACACTTTGACCCCTTCTTGAGCACGTAGTAAGGTGATACATTAAGACTAACTAAATACGCTTCTGACATCAGCACTCTGATGTAAAATGCATGTAAACCATCTCAGTTATAAGCAGCTTTTGCTATATAACTGTAGAGCTTGGGGTCACGTACTTTCCACACAAGCGTCTGTTTTGTGTATTTTATTTGTTTACACTCATCAACTAATACGACATTTATGTTTTATAGTCAGTCAAGTCATTTTCCCTGAAACATACACTATCTGTGGTACACTGTCAGCTTTTCCAGTGCAGTGTGGTTTATATTATGTGTCTCACTACAGGCCTTATGTTTTCTATACATTGTTCATCTCTGTAAACCACATTAGGCTGCATGCCACATGTTCTTGTTACCTGGTGCTGATGGTAACTGGAGTTGTAATGAGAGGGGAAATGAGAGAATGATGAATGGTAATTGTTGTTTTATTACTCCTGAATGTTTGGCCAGGAACAATATTACTAGTTCCCCGCTCTGCCCTTATGGGACGTTTAGGGCTTCTTTGAGTTTACTCTGGGATGTCAGTGTATTGCTGTTTCAGACCTGTTGTAATGAAAACAAACAGCCAGGGCTGGGGTTTTTTTGTGTGCTGATCACTAGGCATTTCATGCTCCATTTTGATTTAATTAGGATCAAATGGGTTTTTTTTTTTCTGGAGCACTAAAACAAATGGGCTGGAGAGAGGCCCGAGCCAACACATATGTCTTCTCCAGAGGGTTAAGGTGTGTGTTTGTATGTGTTTTTCAGAGGTTACATTAATATAATTTGTAGACTATGAACGTCCAAAGGGAGAGTGGGGAAATCCCTTATCCTTTACCATCACGTTTAGTTCTGAGCTAGAGGTTTCAGTAGTTTTTGGGATTGTTGCCAGATTATAGCCATGAGCTGATGAAATAATTCAAATGAAGCCAGCTTGTATTCATTTTCTTTGTGTAAACCAAAATAGAAATTATTGTGCTATTAAAACTATAACAGACAGAACTGACTTCATCTTGCTCTTTTATTATTTTTTTTAATAATGACCCAATTCACCTTATGTCCTCCCATTATGCGTTTGTTTATGTGGTTGGTTTTTGCTATTGTTTCGTCATTGCACCACCCGCTTTGCTGTGGTGTGCGTAAGGCAGCGTGACGATGATGATAATTAGTGACGATTCTGGTTACTGCCCTGCTCTAACTGGAGGAAGGGTATGCTTGCCTTCTCCTCCCTAAAGCCCCTCAGAGACAGTGTGTACTGTAGCATGGCGTGGGAGGCTTGCTCAAGAGAGTGTGGTGGTGGTGGTGGTGGTGGTAGGTGGGAGGGAGTGTTGTGGGGTGGGGGGGACGGAGAAAAGAGTTTAGAAAAAGAAAATCCCCCTCAAAGGTCACTCCATCTGAGTTGCTTTCTATGTGTGAGTTCAGTCAGACATGCACTCCTTTCACGCATCAAGTTGGAGAAAGTTCAATTTGCATACATATGCACACTCGGTCGCTGTGCTATAGTAACTGTAATCTCATTGTGCATGTGAGTTTACACACAAACACAGAAGCCGTTAACCAGTTATAAGGGCTTTACCTGTGTGTATTTGCTGCGGTTTGTTTGCGGCGCAGTAAAGGGTTAAGCAGCGCAAAGAGTCTTTTCAGTTACTAGCGTGACTAATGGGAAGGAGTTTCATTCTGTATCTGCTACAATGAAACCTTGCACTTTAACGTATTGCTGCTGGCTCAGCAGGACCAGTCCCGCGCATTTAACCCCTTCACCTCCTCCCGTCCAGCTCGGCTCTCCTCTCGCCCTAAACTCTCAACTCTCTCCTGCTTTTCCCTTTTTCTCCTCCACGTTTTCTCCCTCCATGCACCACAGGGCAGATGTAGTGTGTTACCCCCCTCATTATCACCATGGAGGGGGGGCACGCACACTCGCACACAGAAACACACACACACACACACACACACACACAAAGTTTACATCGAGGCAAAAGTACTGGGAAAGATTAGTCCTGTAGTTCCAGCAAGCCACCCATGCACTGAACACAAAGTTTGTTTTTCCATAAAGCATCCACATATAGTTGTTAGTGCATACATTATGGAATTATTAATACGCATTTAATTATTTGAGTTGCAATTTTGTTGAGTACATTTTCTCTTCACAGGAGCTTTAACAGGACACAACACACAAAGAGGTTCACTGTCCCTTTTACGAGATTTGGGAGAGACAATAAGTCAGTGTCTGTCTGTGTGCCTGCCATAGTATATGCATGTGCCCACATGCCTGTGTGTGTGTGTGTGTGTGTGTGTGTGCAACCATTGCCGTGCAAATGTGCCTGCGAGACAGCAGTCTATTTACGAGGCGCTGCAGCTGGTGTCTAGCGTCTGGACCCTGTCACGATCCCTGACACTGTCACTGGCTAACAAGTAGGACTCATTGTGCCAAGCGAACCCTCTCGCTTCTTTTCCTCCACCTCCTCCTCCTCCCCCCTTTTGCCTCCCCCTTCTCTTCCCTTGCGCTTGTTTTTTTCTCTCCCTCTCTCTCTCCACTGTACACTCACATGCTCACATACATAAATGTAATAGCAGCTTGGTTTTGCTTTTCTAATTCCCACACAATATTTGTTTTTTAACTTTCATGGGTTGGAAATCACGTTATTTATGTAACTCAAGTTCTGTGGATTTTCTTTGGTCAGTGTTTCAGAAACTTTAATGATAAAAATAGAAGATTTTCCTTTTCTTACAGGACAGACAGTCTGCAGGACACTGTCCCAAGAGCTGACAGGACTTCAGTGTTTTGCTTAAGGTCACATAAGCAGGGCCGAATCTTGTAATCAAGGGGGCTTGAACACAGCTACAAAGCCAGATTTCATAATTATTTCACCATAATTCCTTTTTGGTTTGATGCTCACCCAGGACTTAGAGGGCATTCAAGCCAAGAACAGCCCAAGTAACACAGGCCACTGCGGCGCCTTGCCGGATTGACATCACGTTGCGTTGTGGCAAAAATTGACTCAGGCTCAATTTTTGCCAGGCTGGCCTCGAATCGAATGAATGAGCGGCCTAACGATGTTGATCTGGACATGGGCCTCATTGAACTAAGTGATTACTGTTCCCCTCCCTCTCCTGGTCTGCTTTAACTGAATTCTTACTGAAGACGTGGCTGAGCTTAGCCCTGGTATGATCAAGGTTCCTGTCACATGCTTACTGATAAGCCAGTGTACATCTCCTCTGTTCCCCCTCTCCTCTCTGCCCCTCTTCTTCCTTACTCCCCCATTTGTAGGTTATACTTAACCACAAGCAACCTAGTGAGGATCATGAGACGGCTTTAATGTTTGCCTCAGACTGAGCCCTGTTTCTTCCCAACATCCTTGTCATGTGTAATAACTAAAATGTCTCCTTTATAGGGTTGTACATGCTTGCAGTTTTTCTTTCCACATTATGATAACAGCTGTCAGCCTTGCAGTGTTTTGCGTGGATGAGTAGTCATAAATCCTGTATCAAAGTTATAGCTCATAATGGAAGCATTGTTTTCAAGAGTACGGTTTGTAAACGTGTAAAACCACTGGTATCTACTTGTGGATGCTGCCTTTTATTTCATACAATGGCCAAATGGCCCTTAATCATGGCAATCAATGATTTATTATGTCTCACTGTGATTTTCTGCCAAGTCAACTGTCTTTGAAAAACTGCTTCTTCTCTTATCTGTCTATCCCTTCTGAGTACTTTGTGCCAGTACATTGCTCTAACAACTATTCTGGATGAACTTAAGTGGGAGATTGAGCTCCATCATTTCCCTTCCCCTTTTGTCTTTGAGATACAAGCACACTTTCCTTTTTAAAGAGAGAATTCTGAGGATAAGTGTAAATCTCTCTCTCTCTCTTTTCCTCCTTTTGCTGCTCATACCTCCCTCCCCCCTGTGTCAGGGTGTGTTGGACTACCTTGTGCTTATCAGCGCTCCCCCCTCCTTCCCTCTTTACCTCCCTTTTTTTCTGGGTGAGACCAGGGGGGTCCCCTAAGGGTCTTTGTGAGCCTTGCTCAGCATTGCCACTCTGGGACTGGGTCCATGTCCAGCTGGAATCACCCTCGCTCCTCTCGCTCTCTGTTTTTTTTTTTTTTTCCTCCTCCCTCCCCTCTTTAACGTGCAGCCTCATTCTCTATAGGATCTTTGTCTGCCATCCTTATAGCTGCCAACCATTATTTTCTCCCAGAGACTCTATCAACCTTGACTGTCAGTTAGTCTGCCAGTCTTCTTGTGGTCTTTCTTTTCATTCTTTACTTAGCCGTGGGCTCTCATCCTCTATGACATGCCACCTTCCCACTAATTGCAAGACTTCAGGCTTGCCTGTCTTCTCAAAGAGTCCCTCTAACAATTTCCCCCTCTATCATTGGGGAGCATATACCTGAGCCTGTGCTGGCAGTTTGCTGCCAACCACTGGCCGGCCAACATCTGGAAATTGCAGCTGCTGGAAGAGAATAAAACGACCCAGAGTTCTGGTCCTGATCGTGAACCACTGTCAGTGGAAAAGGCAAAAGAAACCACTGTAGATTTATTAGACTACAAGCCTTTATCTGCTTTCATCACATGAGAAGGGGACATTTAGTACGGTGTGTTTCAGATGGAGGAAAATGTCACTGCAAATGAAGGGAAAGGCTGCAGAAGTAGGAGAAACGGACTCACTCGCACACACACGCACACACACAGAGGATGGGGGTGGAAAAACAGCGGCGGGGGGGGGGGGGGGTTACACAGTAGAGAAGATAAAAAGTAAGTCAAAGTAAAATTATTGGCATAAGTCTGACAAAGAAATAGCATGTGCACATGAGAAGAGATGGTGAGAGTTTGAAAAAAGACGAGTAAGTTTGAGTGTGTGTCTCAGAGAGAGAGAGAGAGAGAGAGAGAGAGAGCAAGAGCGAGGGAGCATTGTCAAACAAAGAGAGTCCTGAGTCAGCACCAGAGCAGTTTTCTCCCCAGGCAACTGGGCAGGGCTTCTCTCTCTCTCTCTCTCTCTCTCTCTCTCTCTCTCTCTCTCTCTCTCTCTCTCTCTCTCTCTCTCTCTCTCTCCCTCTCTCTCCACTTGCTTTACCCCTCCCTCCCTCCCCTTACAAATCTGTGCTTTTGCATGCTATTTCTTGCTCTCTGCACTCTTCCTCTCTGTTCTCTCGCTGTCATAAGCCCGCTCCCTCTGTACACTGTGAACTGGTAGAAAGAGACCACAAGTTCTGAAAAGGGCAACCGGGGTCTATACGGCTCCCTCACAGCTCTCTTCCACCGACGTTTTCTCTCTTGTTTTCACAGGAATAATTTCACTGATTCTTTTTTTCGCCATGTTAGTGACGTTGCCATGCTCGTAGAAACCCGGTTTAGAGTGTGTGAACACCATAAGACCGTAAGATGCAGTACTTACATGTAGACTTAATCTATCATCCCAAGGAGCTCATTAGTTTCCCTACCAGAATGTAAGGATAATGGTTTCTCCTTTGTATTTCAGGTCCTTTGTGCCGAACAGGCTTTGGTTTTCTGTGTTGCTGAACATATTCTGGCACACTGTGTGGAACAGTGTATACTAAAGTCATTCTTGCAGATGATTGACCCCAATGTTTTTTAGTGCGAGCGCATGTGCATGTGTGAGCCGGTGCCTGTGTGCGTAAAGTGGGTTAGAGTAAAAGGCACTTGTTGACATGGTAATACTTTTACACCTCTCTAGAGTTCGGCTAAAGGCTCGCCTTGTTTGAAACCAAAAAGGAGGGGAGCATGAAAAAGAGCTGAGAAAAGAGAGCAGTTGGAGGGGTGGGGGGCGGGGTAGTGTGGAACTGTCCAATATATCCTGTAAAGTTGGCCTAGGCAGTGAGGCTTGGAGGACTGGTCTCCATAAAAGACGGTGGTTTCTCTTTCCCTCAAGTTTCTCTCTCTCTCTCTCTCTCTCTCTCTCTCTCTCTCGTGCTCTCGTCCTTCTCCCCCTTTTTTTTTTCTTCTTTGCTTCTCCACCCCGCCATCCTTCCCTCCCCCCACGGCTGGAGTAAGCGTATGACAGTGAGACAGGGCCCTGCCAGCCCCTCTGGCAGAGTCATCATTCTTAGCAGCACTAAATCACTACCTCCACTAGCTAGACAAACATGTCACACTCACAGAGAGAAAGAAGCAGAAAGAGAGGAAAGAGGGATAAAATTGTATAAGGAGTGAGGGTGATAGTGAGTGACAAAGGCAGGGAGCAAATAAAGGGCTTCGGTGGTGCACACAAATAAGATAAAGCAGAGCATGTGTGTAACTGGGGTATCACTTCAAGCTTTACTGCCAGCCCAGAGTTCATTAAGGGCTGTTATTGAGGACTAGGGCTGGGCTGGAGGCAATGGACCAAGGTCCAGAAAAGGATGATTTGAAAGGGTTTAATTTTGGCTGCACCCTAGGGTTCCTCCTCCCTTTCTGGTGGCTTCCACATATATCTGAATGGTGCTACACTTTGACACTGAATAATTATTGACACTGAATAATTTATTGACTGCCTCCTTCATTTGGGTATAGCTTATTATGTATGTTTGCCTCCACAGAGAAGTAATGGGCTTGTCATCACATATTCACATGTATGCACTTAGTTTAATGTGTGTTTGTATTGCTATGTGGATACCCATGTTTGTGTTCTATAAAAAAAAAAACAGTATTCGTGGGTCTGTGTGATAGAGACCCACAATTGGGATACGATTGGGCAATGTTAAAATTTTCCAACCAGCAATTGCTGATATATTTGCGCAGGTGTGTGTTTCACTGATTTGCCTTTACTGGCCTCTTTGTGCTACTGGGTTCGCTTACCGAAGTGAGTGTCACACAGCAGCGGCTGTGACTTGTTCTCTGGAAGCAGACCATTAAATTAGCAAAATAAAATGACAAAAATCGCCCCCCACCCACCCAAAAGAAAACAGCCAATCGCCGATACCTGATAGATTAGACCAATTTGTCCTAAGAGCAGAGTAGCCAAGATGTCAGGATGAAATTTAGACTAGCTGTTGTCAACAGATATTACATAACCCATTGAGGAGCAGTTACGAGGTGTGCTTGATAGTGTCCTACATGCCTGTAGGGATCCCATAGAAAAGAATTGGCTAAGATTTTCAAACCCTCCAACCTGTGTGTAGGCCATTAAGATGAACAAAATGATCCAGTGTATTGTAGACCGGCCATCAGTGGTGTATTAAGTCCACTGGAGGACTTATGTGTTTGTAGCATGCCAAAACACAGTCAAATACCCAAGTTACCTGTGTGTGTGTGTGTGTGTGTGTGTGTGTCTGTGTGCGTGCGTGCGTGCGTGCGTGCGTGCGTGCGTGTGTGTGTGTACACCCACATGTGTGTGTATGTGTGTGTTTGCAAGAGCATGTGTGCATAGTTGGTGCTAATAGAATTCTGCTGTCCAGCTCACAGCTGTGTCCTGCTGATGAGTCCCAGGAGGCCCCAGCATATGTCTATGGTTACTATGTTGAGGCTCCAGCATGAAACCATGTGTAGATCATTACTCTCTCTCTCTCTCTCTCTATCTCTCTCTCTCTCTCTCTCTTTCTCACTCCCTCTCTCTCTCTCGCTATCTTCCAGTTTGTCTTGCTCTCCACCCCCCCCCCCCCCCCCCCCCCCCTCTCTCGCTCTCTCTCTCTCTCTCTCTCTCTCTCACTCTCTCTCTCTCACTCTCTGTTTCCCTTTGCACTGCCAAAGCTCCAACTTGTGCCACTCTGCACTCGTCCCAGGCCCAGCCTCTGTATCTCTTTAGCCGAGCCAAGTGGGTATTTCAATACAGAGAGATTTGCAGAGCTCCTCTCACTGGCCTATGTTTAGAAATGGGCTTATATGATAGCCATAGTTATTGTGTGTTATTGCGGAGTCAGGGAATGCAAATGGTTTATTGTGCAGCAGGCAGAGAAAACACTAAGTGCTGGTAAGTTCACTTAGTGTATAATGGCTACTTCAACAGTTGGAAATGTACAGTGTGTTGTGTTACAGGACATTACTCTATAATCTGTACTATTATTATTTTTTACACACATTTGCAAAAACAGAGAGACTGAGAAGGCAACTTTTGGGGACATTAAAACTATGTAATAAATCCACATAGTGTACTGTGTCGACGATGTTATTGTTGAAGTCAAGGATTCATTTTGTTTGACATGTTTTGAAAAAAAACTTTCACTTTAAGGAAAACTTTAACAAACAATACAGAAATTGAACTTTACAAATTCCATAACGGACCATGTTTTACTCATTTCTTTATAAACTTACCTCAGGTAGTGTATCAAGGGTTAAAGATTCAAACTTTCACATCTTGTGTAGAGTTGCATTTAGACCTGAGGCTTATATCTAAGTAGTCAGCACCTCACAGGTGATCTGTGAGTGTTGACTGTGTGTGTGTGTGTAGTATGTAATGTGATATAACATACTTTGTTATAAAGTATAGTACATTAGATGCTCCTCATTTTCCTCTCAATAATTTACCTGAGCAGTCTTCCATGAAAAATAATTTATCAAGTCTACTGCTTGTAGACTTGCATCTGTACACACTTAAACAAATAAACAAATGACTTACATAGAAACTTCAAATTCATTGTCACACCATAGGACATCAATTTCAGAGCCATATGGTGTTGCAGTACATGGACAGTTGGCAGTTGAGTTAACATGTAACTCCGTAGTTAAACATGCAATACTTTGCAGGTAGTGTAGTTCATACTAACAGTATCATCTCTAAAAAAAGGTGTGGTGGTTTGGATCATGTAGTTTATCCAAGAAGTTCTCTGCCGTACATACTTCAGGTCTGACCTGTCCTGGACATAGGCCCAGCTTGTCCTTATCCTGATAGTCAACCCCATCCCCCATGGAGGGGTCAGTGCAAGCTGACATTTACAAGGCCTCTTAATCTGCTGAGAGACTGATGAACCCTCATCCAAAAACCACCTCCTCCTCTCTGCAAAGCAAATGCCTTGTTTTTAGTTTCACCCTCTGTTACTTTTTCAGCTCACATAATTGGTTTAGGAGTGTGTTTTGTCTTGAAGAGTAGATTTGTGTCAGAATTTTCATACATGCGCACCCTATGTCTGTTTATGGCTCGATACTTGCTCGTATATGTCTAGTGTCCATTACACTCTGACATGTGTGTTGTGTTTATTATGTGCAGGGAGTTACACTCTGTACCTGCACTGCCAGGTCCTGTCCTGCGCACAGACACACAGGCAAACTGAAGCCAGCTGGATTTGCAGAGAGTCTGCCATCTGTTCTGATTTATGTAAGACTGTTAACCCTGGACTAGGTTGGCTTCCACCAGCACAGTGATGAACTAATAGAGAAGGTAGCCCCCCATTCACCAGTGTATACAATGTTGTAGGGTTGAACAATCTGGGGCTTTTGGTGGTCATATTTGTTTATTTTACCACTCTGAGCAAAATTATCATTTTTGTATAAACCTACTGTGAGCTAACACTGACAGTCCCACACTTTAATACAATATACATTACAACATAACATAACATTACCAGATATATGCAGCTTTATTCAACGGTAACAATGGGTTATTCACCATGCAGCAGAACTTTGTAAGTTTTCACATGTTCTTGTTGTGGAAAGTTTCTCTGTAGAATTCATAAGATCTGATGTTGTTGATGATGAAGTACTATCAGTTCTTCTACTTTAATGTCATGCAATAACTGTTCAAATTCAGAGGACTAGAACTTAATAGGGCTACAGATTGCTGTCAATATTTAGTGCAGTATAATTTATACTATATACACTCTATATAGTATATGCACTTCATGAACATCTTTTTATAGCGAGGTGCAGCAGTGTTGTAGCTGCATAACATGCAGGTTTTTTAGCAGGGTCACGGACTCAGGTTGACCCATTAACACTAATGGCTCTTACAAGTTTTTCTTAGGTGCTTGCTTCAGTGTGACAGGAGTGTCAGAGATGAAGGGCTAGAAAAGCACAGAAAGTCTGGAAATCTCATGCCCCCCCCTCTTCTGATTAGCATGTTGTTGACTTGCATTAGGGCTGGGGGGGGGGGAGCAGAGAGCGGTCACGGCAGACATATTTAATGCTTGTGAAGTAATGGGGCTGAATCAGCAGATAGCTCCACTGGGAGCCATTAGTCCAGACATGTGTCATTAACCCTTTCCTTGGCCCGAGCTCCAACCCCATCCACCCCCACTCCCCTTAGCCTGGGTTGTGAAGACCAGAGCACTGTTTCAGGTGAGAGAGAGAGAGAGAGAGAGAGAGAGAGAGAGAGAGAGAGAGAGAGAGAGAGAGAGAGAGAGAGAGAGAGAGAGAGAGAGAGAGAGAGAGAGAGAGAGAGAGAGAGAGAGAGAGAGAACCAATGGCACAGATACACACTTTCATTTTATCTCCTTTATAAGTTTATTTCTAATATTTTTCTTGCTCCCACCTAAATCTGTGATTCTTTCTTTTTCAGTGCTTTAATATCAAGATAGCTTTAGTTTGTTTCATATTCCCGGCCAGTCTTGCATATAACCTTCTCCAGAGCAAGTTAAAATAAGGGTTCCTGATAGAATTAATGTTATGCTCCACTATAAATCCATATGTTATGTATTGAAGGCTCACACTCTGTAGGCTTTAAAGGTGGGTGTTAAAAGAGGGTTATGTCGTCTGTGGTCTGCATCATGTCAGTTAGAGTGGATTCTAATAATTTTCATTTTCTTTCTAAACAAAGTATCAAAATGTCCACAGAAATCGCTCCAGCAGCATAACCTACATCTTTGCTATCCAGCCGCATGTGCAATATGTTCCAAACACTCATTTTGGCCAAAAATGTCTAAATACACAGCTTCCATTTGTAGTAACTTGAGGAAAGGGCAAAACTTTTCAACAGCTACCTCTCGATCCTACGGAATGTGTATTTTATACTAAATAGGTGAGTGAAGTATCACTTTATTGTGGGGTGATGTTTAAAAAAAAAAGAAACAACTGAAAAAAGAGTGAGTTGTACCTATATAGAGAGGAGTACATAGAGGCTACAAGGCAGAGGGTGACTTTAGTAACAGAATTGGGTTATCATTTTTGGGGGTAGTAAGAACGTCCTTGCCTTTGAGCTAACGTAACCTTTTTGCAGGCCTCCCCATGTTGGCTGCGGCTGCAGGGCAACAATAGAGAGAAGGGGCAGGCCCACAACACCTGCCAGTCTTAATGGTAAACATATGTCGAGAAATGCAGAGAGAGTGAGGAGGAGGAAGGGAGGAGGGGGAGAGGGCAAGCACACTCCTTAAAGACACTTTAAAGCGGTTGTGCGTTTGTAGATTGGCTGTTTTTTTTTGAGTCTGTGCATGCATACGTGTGTGTGTGTGTGTGTGTGTGTGTGTGTGTGTGTGTATGCAGAACTGCCAACAGGTCTGTGTTGGCCTATAGTAGTTTGCATGCTACAAGACAGCGCCTGTGGATCATCACATCATAGGTCTGCCCCTGAAGCAAAAAGAGATCCAGATAGTAACACCACTAGCCAAATATGGTGAAGGATGGTAGATAGTTGAGCTGCGTTTTCAGATTTTTCTGTGTGTACTGCAGCATCCCACTGGGTCATTTTTACCAGTTCAGCACTCCAGGGTTCGTCACGTACATGCAACTAACGTCTATGTGAGTGAGTCACATTAACACACACATGTCAACACACACAGGATGCATGTGTGGGTGTTTTTGCTTGGTGCTCAAAGTGATCATCGCAAGTGTTAGACTACCAGCCTTGGTCTACTGCCATGTCTTTGACACGAGTACACGTGTGGGCGTGTGTGTTTCTGTCTGCATTGTGTAGTGTGTACCAAGACTTACATGTACAGCCATGCATTGCTGCTGTGTGTGTGTGTGTGTGTGTGTGTGTGTATGTATGTGTATGTATATATATATATATATATATATATATATATATATATATATATATATATATATATATATACACGTCTGTGTAAGCTCATTGTAAGTTTGAGGGGCCTCCCCTTCTCTCCCCCAGAGCTCAACTGAGAACTACACGTCATGTCTGCCACCTTTTTTCTGACCACAAAGCTGTCCATTATGGACAGACAAGGTTCAGTGACCAGAGTGGACCCAGACCCACCTTCCACATCACACTTGCCCCTTATATATCTTCATTTTGGCCTCTTTCTGCATCTCTTCTTGCCCTTTCTTCTTCCTGTATGATATCTGTTTTTGCTAATCTTAAATCTCCTTACAGCCTTGTCCAGTACAGTTTTCAGTATCCAGTAGTTCCACCCCCTTTTGGCTGCAATAAAACCAGTTGCCAAATCTGCTGCCATTGACGTTCACCTCCCCCTGCTGATCTCCCATTTCCCCGTCTCTTCCATCTCTCCTATCCTCGTAATAGTCCACCCTCACCCCCCCACCAACTCTTACTCACCGGCCCTACTTTTTAAAATCTGAAAACATCAAGCCCGACTTTGTAGTGTGAAAAAGAAATAAATATAATTTACAGACTGACATACGTCTGCTCAGACAGCATCAGAAACTATGTTGCAGAAATGTGCTCATTATAGATGCCGATCAAACAACACAGATGTGTCATTGATTTGTATTTATGTGTATGTTCTCAGACAATATTGCTACCATAAAATAGTTATTTGATTAACAGTCTCAGTGCGGTCTCAAACTGTGTTGGGCTGCACTGAAGCAAAATGATGAATTATGGAGAGTTGAGACCAAGCAAAGTAACTATGCTGTGCCTGTCCTCTGCAGATGACGGCTGTAATGCAATCTGTCTCAGCGTGGACATGCCCTAAGTCAGCTGGTCTTAAATTCACCTTTTTATTGCAGAACTTCCTAATACAGATTTTCCATGACCAGTTTCTTGTTAGGCAGCCAGCTGTCAGAACATCTAATCTCTTCACCCATAGGCAGTTAAGATAAGAAAGATAGATCAAGGATGGAGTGATGCAGAGATTTTCTCAATGCTGCTCTAGAAAAAGTTTTCATGTCCCTGCTTTCTCCTCTGCTGGCTCATTCTGTCCATCTCAGGACAGCTATAGCGAATCCCCTTGTGTCCCATAGTCAGACACTGGCTGACAAGTCTGACAAGCTTTAGGATTTTCACCTCCTTTACACACATGCACACACACCTTCAAAACAGATATTGGACACCCACAAGAGGGGGGAAAAAACGTGAACTCACATTTATTTCTCCCTGTCTACACACATGAATTACTCTGATGTGGTGTTACATCATTTTCTTCCATTCCCACAATTACTGTACTTATACTTTCTTCATCACATCTATAGTTTCTCTCACACACATACACGTATGACACACATAGACAACGGCACCTTCACACACACACACATTCTCACTTACTGGCTTGCCGGCTGGCTAGAAGGAGTCAAATGGCTCAATGTGTTAAAAGCATTAGGTAAGCATGGATCCAGCAGTACTCCTCAGGCTGATATCATATGTCCTGCTTCATTACAGTCTGGTGTATACATTCAGCTGCATCTCTGACCCTCCATCTATCCATCCCTCTCTCCTACATCCCTCCCCTCTCCTTTTCCCCCTGGGGTGCTTTAACACAGAGCGGGCCATCTCAAGATGTTAGCTGAAGAATGGATGAGATCTCTCATTATTGTAAACGCTGGGCCAGGCCGCCTGACTGTGGAGATCATGCAAGTACGTGCATGAGCACATGGATAGACTCAGGTTTGAAAAAATCTCTATATAAAGAATGTGTGTATATAAAGAAAGGCTAATTCCTCTTACAGGATGTATAAGTAAGGAAGTGTAGAGTTGCATAAATCAAACGGAGAAGGGAGGGAAAAGAGGTTAAAAAGCAATTAATTAAAGTTTAACAAACTATCTCTTGCCCACATGGCGGTCCAAGTCTTATTTTTTCACGCAACTGTTTTGGGTCCTGATATGACATTAACTGCTGGGAGTGTGCTGACCAAAACCAGCTGAGCAGTGTATGTTATGAGGCATGCGGACAGACCAGAAGAGCGAGAGAGATCCAAGCAGCGAGCCTGTAACCTGCAGCCTTGCCGTCTGTTACCTCACGCCACACCTCACATCCTGCAGCTGCATGTGTATGAGGCAGCGAACACAGTGAGGCCTTTTCTCCAAACTTCACCGCAGCACTCTGCCCGACGCGCCACACTTGTCTCTCCATCGCAGGCAGCGCTAGGCTAACATTAGCACTTTTCTTCCTACATAAGCAGTTTACAGTGTGAATGCACGTATTTGTGTGGAAGATCACAGCAGCCAAAGGCAAGAGGGAGGTCAGGGAGGGCCGGGGGAGGATGAGGAAGGTTGACGGTGCTGGTGGTGGGTGGAATGGGGAGGGGGTTATTGTGTGAGAAAGTCAGCAGTAGTTATAACAGAAAGATTCCAGGTGTGTGGAGCAGACAACAAAATGACATTTGGAGGAGGATTGTACCTTATTCTGCTTCTGCCTGGCCTTATGAATGATCATCATGGAAAATAACAAATAGGAAAACTTTTAACTGCTGGTGAATCTAGACTGTCTCGACTGATTCGTGTTGAATCAAATTACATGTTGTTGTGATACTCAGCAGAAGACATGAGGGACAGGAGTGTGGAAAGACAGAAGTGGTGGAAGGAAAAAATAGTGGAAACAGAGAAAAAATAAAGGGTTTGCATAGAGAAAAGGGATACCTGAGGGGGGGGGGGGGGGGGGGGGGGTGTATTCTTGTCTGTGATACTGTAAAGGGCTGCATATCTCTCACTTGTGTCTTTCTCCATCGCTGACATCAGCACAGCGGACTTGCTATTACTTTGTGTCTTTTAGTCTCCCCAGAGCTCTACCTTTTCAATGCCTTTCTTATTAAAAAAAAAGGGAGAGGTCTTGTTAATCAGCTTTTGGCTTTAGTTTGGGGGCTCGTATATAAACCCTCCCTTTCCCTCCCTGTACCCCTGCCCCCCGTGTATGTAATAGATGAGGATAGCAGAGTGTATGTTTACGAGCGCGAGTGCTGGACTTGGCAGGGCCGAGCGCTACTTCAGTGTCTCACAGTTCATCACAGCTCAATGACTGACTGACTGGGCCCCTGTCTTTCTAGCAGAGTTTACATTATGTGCACACACACACTCATATGTACGCACTAACTCATACACGACTCTTGACTCTCACCGCTTCTCTTCTCTAAACTTCTCATTGTTTCTAGTTCCTAAGCCGTCCCCCAAGGTAATTGTTTAAGATTGTAGATAAATATCTGTAGCCATTAACTATATTGTTCTCTCCCCTGTCCCCTCCCTGCAGTGGTCCTATGCGTTGGAGAAGCCGAACACAGGCAGCGTGTTCAGCCTGGCCTGGTCTGCAGACGGCACACAGCTGGCTGGAGCCTGTGGCAACGGACATGTCATCTTTGCCCATGTGGTGGAGCAGCATTGGGAGTGGAAGAACTTTGTGATCACACTTACCAAGAGGAGAACCATGCAGGTAGAAAGAGAGCCACATACACATCCTCATTTATGTTTCTGCTCCTTTTCAACCTTAAAGAAAGTCACTTTAGTCTTGTCAATTTAGTTTTTCTGAGCTAATGAATGTCATTTCTTTGTCGTTTTTTATTCAAAGCTATAAATGTCTGCTGTCATATTAAAAACATCCTACAAAATGCTCAACTTAAATAAAGTGATTAATCAGATTAAATGAGTCTCTAAAAGCAGAGTGAGCAGAATTTGCTGATGGCTTGTTAGTAAGCACGATTCAAAGTTGTCCCCGTGCAGAGAGAGAGACAAAGAGAGAGCATCGATGCAGAGTGAATGAAGTGAGGGAGCGGCGTTTTAGAGAACAGAGCAGTAAACCAGAGAAATGAAACGTTATTTTCGGATTACCTTATGGTGGTTACATTCTAAAGCACTAACAGGCTGTGGCTTGGAGGTAGAGCGGGTCGTCCACAAATCAGAAGATCGGCGGTTCGATCCCCAGTTCAATCCCAGTCTGCATGTCGAAGTGTCCTTGGGCAAGATACTGAACCCCAAATTGCTCCCGAAGGCTGTGCCATCGGTGTGTGAATGTGTATGAATGGTTAGCTCCTCAAACTGATGAGCAGTTGGCACCTTGCATGGCAGCCAATGCCATCAGTGTATGAATGTGTGTGAATGGGTGAATGAGATACGTACTGTAAAAGCGCTTTGAGTGGTCGGAAGACTAGAAAGGCGCTATATAAGTACAAGTCCATTTACCATTTACCAAACATGGCCACAGCTACACACAACCTGCAAGAAGGAGCCACATAGAGACAGAGTGCAATTAAGTCCTGCCCACTGCAGAGGGGGGAACGATTCATCACTGTCCATTGCGTGATGGCACCTTGCTATCTTGTCACCTCCTTGTCTGCTAGCAAACAACAGAAAAATGTTAATTATAAGTTAATGTTAGTTTCAAACTGTTGAACTAAAAAACCTGCAGACATTGTATTGACAAGCTAAGCTATGCAAGGCCTGGTTTTTAACTTTGTTGGCTTAAATGATGATCTTACCTTGTGATTCAGTCAAATAACTTAATAAATATATAAATAAATATCAAAGTATTTCACTTCTGGCCATTCAGTGGGGAAAAGCAAGGTAAGGAAAACCAGGAAAAGCAAGGTAAGGAGAAGGGACATTGACTGACCAACAATATTGAGTTTGTCAGTATACGTTTTCCTCTCTGGTAAACATAGGGCGCTAAAACAATCTTTGGACCTCCTAAAATCAAGTGTTTATAGCTACATACATGCATGTGGGCATGTTTTAGTATGTATTTAGTATGTCTCTATTGCCGTGATTTTATATGAATCCAGCTAAAGCAAAGCTACACCATGTCCGCTGTGTGTGTACTTCAGCTGTGCCCATGGTCAAAGAGACACACAGACCTCCGGCTCTTTATATAGACAGAGATCAGAGAAGAGACAGAGACAGCAATGTTACCTGGTCGCTACATTTTTATAGTCTCCACCTGCGCAGCATTCAAATATTGATTTAGAATTTGAACGTCAACCTTATGAAGCTTCAAACTATTCATTACAGCCCTACAACAACTCATGTCAATGTTAAGATTTGACAGAGTAAAAGACTAATACAAAGCAACAACAGACAGAAAGAAGAGACATTTTTGTCTATCTCACCAAAACTAATGGTACTGTTAGATGCATATGTAAAATAATCATACTAGAAGCCCATCTTGATTCATGGTCCATTATAAGAGTTATGGTTTTACACTGTAAGGGGTCTTTAAGGGTTTTCAGATCACTAAAAATGAGTGTCTGTGAGGAAAAATAATAGATTTTCACAAGGCAAACATTAACAGAGCCAAGCTCAGTATAGCAGGAGAATTGAAAAGTACTGCAATGCCATAGGCAGACTGTAAAGTGAGTGAATATGCTATGTAGAGAAGCAAATGCTTCCCAGGCCTTGACTAGTTGTGACCATATATTAAAGTAGGACCCTCCCAGTGTGCCAGTGTGCAGCCCTGCAGTGACAATGACCAGCCTGTCTAGCTGCCTCTCTCACTCCACCATTCTCTACTGTTTAAACTCACCCTAACCACAAGGTAGCGTTTACACGCGGTTAACACACCCAAATGTACATATACATGCACACTTGTATACTTTCAGGCAAAGATACACACGCACACCTACAGAAACAAGGTCACGCACATGCATGCGTGCCAACACACGTGCGTTCATTTGCCATAGACATCTTTACCAAGTGCAGTTTGTGTAAACCAAACAAAGTCGGGTGATCAGCCATTTATTTTCAGCCTTGCAGGCGCTTTTCTGTCTCCCTCCTCCCCCTCTCCTCCTCGCAGTCCTTTTTAAAAGTGCACATCTGCCAGTGGTTTGTGAATCAGCCAGCTAAATTTACCACCTTGCGGTCAAATGTTTTTTATTCCTGGTTGTGTTGCATGTAAATTTGGCTTGCTGGAGGGAGCAGAGGAGGAAGATTTGTAAAGCTGTAAAAATAAGCCCACCTTTCACCTGGTGCTGGAAAAGGCTTTTTCATTCATTCACAGAGAGAGCTGCAGGGAAGTATTTGTCTATGCAGGTGAAAAAAGGAGTAGCAACCACTGCACGCACACACTTAAAACAGTAAAAACTGCTTTCTCTGACCACAGTTGCCTTACGTATACTTATACATAATGTAGACTCTTTCCTGTGTATATTAAGAATAAATACAGTCCAGTGTGTACGTGACTGTGTTCACCACTCTTAGTAAAGCCAGTGTCTCCCCTCCCTTTGTTGTTTGCGTGCTTAAATGTAAAGTGTTTGCTCAGTAGTATAAAGTTTATGTCTGTTCAGTAATTTCTAGGAACCCTACTCTTGTTTTTTTTTTTTCCATTTAACTCTTAATCTTCTGCCCCCGCTCTCCTCTCCTTCTTTTTTCTCAGGTGAGGAATGTGATGAACGATGCAGTGGACGTTCTGGAGTTTAGAGATCGAGTCATCAAAGCTTCTCTGGCATACGGTCACCTTGTGGTCGCCACTTCCCTCCAGTGCTATGTCTACAAGTCAGTAACCCACTCCTCCTCCGCTTGTTTCCTCCGGTCGTGACATTCCCTGTTCACACTGCTCTGAAAATCCTCATCCTATGATTTAAGAATTTTTCCTCACACATCAGGATTTTGTGCAACACATGCTCATATTTTACATTTATTGAGCAAATCCTGGTCCAGCTGAAATATAGATGTCATGTATTGTAGCTAGATAAGCCTAGAGTGGGGAAGAAAGGCATCTTACCAAGATGCTGATTGTTACAGGTCTAATGTTATTAGATGATCTCTGTGTAAGTCATGAAATATGGTAGGCTTATTTGAGGTGTAATTTTTATTTTTGCACCACATGGACACGGCAGGATTAAGCATACACCCTCTACATGTTTTACAAATGACATGAAGACAGCAAAAATGTCTTTTTTTCATTATAGTTCCATGATAAACGTTCACTTCTTCACTTCATGCTCTATCTGTATCTCCTCTCCTTTTATTTATATTTCCTTTAATTTGTTGTCATCATAACTCCTTGCCTTTGAGCTCTTGGTCTTGTTTTACCCCTGCACATGTCAGATGTAGCACTTTTTGTTAATAGATAGTCTTGTGTTTTCAAGTTCTGCTGTTCCTGTGTCTGTTTGTGCTGTTTATTTGTGCCAGCTCAAGAAACTGGAACACTCCCCTCATCTTTGACCTGAAGGAGGGAACAGTGAGCCTCATCCTGCAAGCAGAGAAGTGAGTCTCTCTTTTCCAGGAGCAGTGCAACAAGAAGGAAAACAGGCTTTTGGATCGTCTGTCAGCTTCTCTAATGCTTCATTACTCTGCACTGACCATTCATCAAGCAGCCTACCAGGCACACAAACACACACACACACACACACACAAACACACACACACACACACACACACACACACACATAGGGGCTCTAGATTAGCTATCCCTGTCATACAATAAGGCTGAGAGTGAAACCACTGGGGGAAATTAGATTATTATGGAGTAGCTCTTGTGCAATACTTCAGTGCAGTAGCCCTGACACTCAGCATAGAGCTAAATAGATTATCGGCCATTCTGAAATCACAGTTGAATTTGATGAGTCTTGCAGAGTAGATCGATGCTTTGTTAATGCACATAACATGTTTAAATGATCTCCTCGCTTCAGTTGATTAACTTGACTCTTCATTCTTTCACTATTTAACGTTTCATCACCCTCCTTACTCACCCTCCCGCTCCATGTTTATTTATATATATATACTCTCATCTGCTGCATCCTCTTGTCTCCCCATCCAGACATTTCCTGCTAGTGGATGGAGCAGGGCTGTATGCGTTCTCCTATGAGGGTCGATTGATATCTTCCCCCAAGTTCCCCGGTATGAGAGCCGACATCCTTAATGCCCAGGGTGTCTCGCTTAGTAACGACACCATTGCCATCCGGGATAAGAGTGATGAAAAAGGTGAGGGGGCGGGCACTTGAACCATGATAGTTATATGAATAGTTTCAACTGTGTTCTTAGTATGTTCTCTTTTTCTTTCCCATCACCAGTCATCCTTCTCTTTGACGCCCTGACCGGAAAAGCCCTTGGCGATGGGAAGCCCTTAACTCACAAGGTGCGTAATCCTTTGCCCTTATCTTAAAGTGTGTCAGCAACAAGAAAGTTCTCCAACCCTGTCGTTTCATCTTTTAACTTTCAGTCTACGCTACTGCTTCTGATTCATATACTTGAAAGGTGTATTTAACTTTTTATTTTAGTTGCTGTTTCATTTTATTTTTTCAATTTTGAATATATTTACTTATATACCTTGTGTATTGTGAGCTGCTGTAACAAGTGAATTTCCCCAGTGTGGGATCAATAAAGTCTACTGTATTTTATCTTGACACAATATCATAACAGAAGAAGGTGTGTGGCTGTTCTGGAGAATGAGTCTCCACTGTGTAAAAATGAGTGCACAGTGGAGACTCATTTGGTTAGTTGCACTTTTACACACAGGCCAGTTATCTATGACATAGAAGCATAGATAACTCATAGACATAGATGGATGAAAAGATATGTTTATAAATGAGATTTCAGACCAACAAAAGCAAAAATCTACTGGTTTAGTGATTGTGAATTATGTAAATAATGTTAATAACTTAATAACTAGCATTATGGAGCAGATCTTTTAATAGCTCCGTCTAGTAGCCACACCTGGTTATAGCACAAATAGGCACAACCTCTTTTTATTTAGTCTTTGTGGTTCTGTCCATTCCCTCAAAGGTCAACACCATCAATACAGCTATGTACGAATGGTCAAACCACGTGAATTTGTGTCAAAGTTCCCGGAAATTGAGCTTCAGTCGAATACGCAATACAAATTTACCTTTACCGCCAAAGCTTGTGATTCCACTCATCATGCTGATTCCACTGAGGTGAACTGACATCAGAATGTTGCTGTTTTAAGTGGTAGTGTGACTAGACCCTAAAAGTGACATCTAAAACATTTGGAGGGTGTTGTAATGTTTTAGCCAGAAAACACAGAGCAAAAACGTGTTAGCAGCCCTAGATAACTAGCATTAATTCTACCAACTAATTTACTTGCCTCCTAGGGGATAGTGTTCATTTAGCTAACCACATTATTTTATAGTGTATATATACACTATAACACTATGTTCAGGACAGGTACAAGAACTTGTCAACTTGAGATGACAAGTAATAAAACCAAATTGATGAACAAAGTGAGAATAAGGTATAAATTTAACCTTTGCGGCTCTGTCCAAGCATGTTTTGTTATGGTACGCATTCAAACACATTTCCCTAAAATATGTGCTGTATGATTGATGCTGCTTCCATGTCTTTTTTCATGAATCAACTGAAAAGGACGCTGACTTTTTGCCCGCAACCTTCAAGCTTTAGCTAAAGGTAGTGGCTAATCGTTTGCCCTGACGATTCAACAAGCCAAGCTCTATCTAAATGGACCTAGTTGAGGGGAATAGTCTTTTCAGAGTGAGTATCTGCAAAAAAAAGATACGAACCCGTATCCAGAAGGGGGAGAGAGAAAATAAAGACACAGGAAGAGAATGGGGGAAGGGCTTTGGAGTCAAACTAAGAGCGAAAGAGACAAAAAGAAGGAAAGAATTAGAAGAGAAGGAAAAGAAGTGGAGGTAGCAGTACTCACTGTTTGTCAGCATGACTTTGTCTGCCAGTACTCCACAGCTCCAAGACACTGAACCAAGGCCAGCTGGCTCTGGCCAAAAACACACACACATTCACTCACACATAGGTTCAGACACACACACACACACACACACACACACACACACACACACACACACACTTGGGAGAAAGGCTGTTGGGTCACGGTACAAACCGCTCCCCCCTTTTTTCCCTTTGTTATTTTCCTGATCTTTTGTCATCCCTCCATCACTCACTCCTCTGTTCCCTCTCACCTTTGTGCTTGTGTGTGTCATTATTCATATGTAGCTGGAGGTGGTGGAGGTAGCCCTGGACCAGTGTGGCCCATCCACCGAAAGGAAGATTGCCCTGATAGACAAGAACCGTGACCTTTACTTGACCTCTGTGCGTCATCTCGGGCGGGAACCCAAAATCTGCAAAATTGGTGAGACAGGGAGGACGGGAGCTCCCTTTGGCAGGATGTGTAATGACTCTCTCGCTCACATTGGGCTAACATAAATGTCGTATGTGTGCTCTGTCCTGTAGGTAGCATGGTTCACTGTATGGCATGGAATGATGGTGCTAACATCCTGTGTGGAGTCCAAGACAATCAGCTAACTGTGTGGTACTACCCAAGTGCTGTCTTCACTGACAAGGACCTGCTGCCAAAAACACTGTACATAAAGGATGGCAGGTAGACACGTGCAATCCGTTTCTCTTGCTTTCATACCACCATGTTTTTTTCATGTGAGCTTAAAATAGTCATGGAAAAGGAGTAGTAGGAAAAGATATAAAATAGAAGTTAAGAAGAGAGATAGAAGCAACTTTTTTTGCACCTTCCAGCTCATTCCCCACGGTACAACAAATAGAGCTTTAGGCACTCTTCTTTGCCAGCAGCTGTCAAGACTGTACAATGCTTCCTGCCCAAAAGTCCTCGGCTTCAGCCAGTACAGGAGGTGCTACGGCAGAGTGCCTGCACTGTCTATACAATCGATTCTGGACTACTTTCACATGTCTCTGCTACACTAATCTTTTTGGTTTGCCTTTATGTATACACTTTGCTTTTCTTTACTTTTGGACTCTGTCATAGCTTGCTGTTGAAAATGTTTATACTTCTTATGCTGAATCATACTGTTTTTCCTTATATTTACTCTTAATAGGATCAAGTTTTGCAGTTTGAGGTTGCTTATGGCCACACAACCTCAATTAGTGTTGCTATTTTTTTAGTTTGTTGTTGTTTTGGTGCTCCAGCAGCCAGATTTGATCATGGGATTCATTAAAAGTGTGTTTTTATGCAATATGCAAATGAGCAACACCAGATACAAGTTGCAAGAGCTAATAAATAAACAAATACAAGCTTAACTCTAGGTTTTTAGGATGTCTGTGATGGAGGGCAGTTTGGACGGAGTACAGTGGAAGTTACAAAAGCAGCACTGTCAGTATGTTATTTCATCAGTTCAGCAAAACCGTATATGTGGTGGGCTGCCACAAATTACTCTTTGTATTAAACATTTTGGCACATACACACACACATGCAAACACTGCATGGTCAATAAGTTAATTGTCGTGTTCGTAATTAGCACAATCCATCATCCTCTACACGTTAACTTCATTTTTACTTTTACTTCCCACGTGAGCTTTCATAACAGAAAAAAAACGCTGATATTGTTCTTAGCTCGCGTTTCTGTGACAACAAAACATTGAGGAAGTGGTTACATGTATTTGTTCTAACACTGTGTGTGTGTGTGTGTGTGTGTCCGTGTGTCCCCTTCAAAGTGAATTCAGCCGTACACCCCACATTCTCAGCTATGTTGGTACCAAGGTGGCATTACGGCAAGGAGACGGCTCGCTGGTGTACAGCAGTATACCTCCCTACCCAGCACTCCTGCATGAATACAGCACCTCTGCACGCTGGGAGGATGCTCTGCGCCTCTGCCGCTTCGCCAAGGTAAGATGCTCGGATATCTCTATTCATGTGCACTAATTGTGCCGATTTGAACTTGGCTATATACCTGCTGTGACATAATTCTGACTCATCTGGTCTTAGAGTTTGAAGTGGATCTTTGCACGTTAGATACCCAAACAAAACTACATTTGTTCTATTTTGCATCTGTACCTCAGGACAGTGTGACATATGCTGGAGTCTAGAGCTCTGGCACAGTCCAGGATCCTGTGGTGTGTGTCACACACACGCATGCCTGTATATATGTATGTAAGAGAGCGAGACAGAGTCTGAAATGAGAAGGTAGTAGACAGGTTTATGGGAACAGACCAGCAGGCTTTAATTAGCCTTCAATTAGCCTGGTGACACCATTTACCGGATTTAGCCCCCATAGACCTCACTCATAAATACACATTCCACTATATGCATGTGTAAACTCTCCACTTCCGCGCACACACACACACACACACACACACACACATGCTGAACTTAGTGTGTCTTTGCTTGGGTGATGATGCAATAACCACAACCCTGGAGAAATGGACAGCTAGGAGCAAGACGAGGGAGGGACACGAGGGACGAAGGGAGAGGCACTGGTTTTAAGAGCCTTCTCCTCGACCCCTCCCCCGTCTACTTCTGGTAAGAGTTTGGTGGCAGTGTGGCTTTTCCCAGAATCACAGTCCTCATTGTCAGTAAGCTTTCACCTGATTGGATGCATATAATAGTTTAGAGGCATACACACAAACAGGTATACAGAGTCACAGTGTGACTATGACACAGCCACACCAAAAAGAAGATTTCACCTAAAGATGTCATAGGTAGTGCAGTCTTTTTGTCAGATTTATAAACTCAGCAGTGGCGTTTGTTGTTTCCAGGAGTGGTTTCCGATTAGAGTTGTTTGTCTTAGAGATGGACAGTGATTAAAGGGGGAATTACAGAGCGGTGACTCCAGTGTGAAATTGGCTGAAACTGTTGGTCAGTTGGTGGTTAAGGCTTCGTTTTAATGAATGCAGCTGCATTGAAATAAGCGGTGACACATTTGTTGACTGATGCTGTACACGGCAAATGTCTATGTTTATGTTTGTTTGTGTGTGTGTGTGTCATACATGTTTTTATGAATGGTTTGGAGCATGACTACAATGAGGCCTGCCAGGAAATGAGCAAGATGTACTACAAAGACACCATCATACTCTGTCCCTGTGCACACACACACACACACATTGTGTTGTCATCGCATTCATTTAAATTTAAATCTATTTATTTATAGGACCAATCTTTGTGGGCATGTCTTGCTGGTATGGCTATGGCAAACAGGGAGCTGACCACAGCAGAGATGGCCTATGCTGCCATTGGAGAGGTAAGAACATTAATTAATGACTCTGTTTTTTTAGCCAGATCCTCCAACACACACACACACACACACACACACACACACACACAGTGAATTCACTGAAACTACAATGATTTTGACAGAAGTGAGTCAAAAGAGATCAGGTATCTCATTCACAATCTTTTCTTCTTCCCTCTGCACATGCTCTCCCTCTCATCTTTCAGCTACCTCGGGTTCAGTACATCAATTTTATAAAGGAGCAGCCATCTAAGGAGTCGTCTTTGGCCCACATGCTGATGTTCAGTGGTCAGGTCCAGGAGGCTGAGGCCACTTTGTTACAAGCTGGTCTCATCTACCAGGCCATACAAGTCAACATTGACCTTTTCAACTGGGAGAGGTACGACTCGGTGTTTGTCTGAATGTTTGTGTGATGGTACAGCTGAAAGCAGCATAAGTCATTTTGAAAGATGAGTTTTCTTTTTCAAGAGAAGAAGAAGAAGAAGTTACGTTGAAGCATGTTTGTCCATACTGGATGGATGTGTACATACATGTTGTCATCTTGTGCCCAGGGCACTGGAGATGGCTGTCAAACACAAGACCCACGTGGACACTGTGCTGGCGTACAGGCAAAAGTTCCTACAGAAATTTGGCAGGAAGGAGACCAATAAGAGATTCCTGCAGTATGCTGAAGGGGTAAGTTAGGACAGCCTGTCTGCTGCACTGCATTAATCGATTTGGGCAGTGATCACACTGGACACCTTTTTAGCAGTGAAGGGTGTCTTTGTCTAATTCTTTCCCACGGGGAAATGTAAACACTCTATGTCACTTTAGCTTTTTCTCTGCTGTCCAGTTGGAACTTAACATCATCACGTTAATGTGACTAATTTAGCTGCTTTGCGCGATCAAACCCCAAACAGTTCAAAGCAAAATACTGTATCTTATCTCATCTCATTTCATCTCATCTTTCTGTGTCTCTGCCAGGTTGAGGTGGACTGGGAGAAAATCCAGGCGAAGATAGAGATGGAGCTGTCTAAAGAAAGAGAGAGAGCTGCTAATGCTTCTGTGAGGAGCAGCGTGGCCTTGCGACGTTAACGCTCAGGGGACCTTTCTTTAAAACATCAGCTTTGCAGAAATCGATTCCCATGTGTTTTTGACATTTGGTGAATATTAGTTGGTTTGGCTCGGCCTCAGAGTAATAAAAAATGTTGAACTACAACGTTCACCACTAGTTCTAAGTACATTAACTTCAAGAAAAAACAACAAAGGGATCATTTGGAGATGTGTAGTCCATTAGTAGGCCATGAGGAATATGACACTTATATTTGACTCCTTTGATACAATCTTGTTTCATACGCTGTGTAATATAAAACATTCACACAACATTGTACGCGATATTCTGTTACTGTGGGAGGATGATTTGACTTTTGATAAGAGTATCTGTATTTCTCAGCAACAGCACCATTATGGCCTTTCTGTCATATCAGCTTCTCAGTGATTTTAGTGTGTCATGCACAAATGTCTTGCTTTGGTTTGTTTTCAGTGATGTTTGACTTTGTGTTTTTATATGCATAGATATTTTTACAGTTTATATATTTAAAAAAAATGCCTTCTGTAAACACTAAAAAGAATGTCATTTAATAAAAACAGATGGAAAAACTGTATATTCAGCCAAAATTGCTTTATCATTGTTGTCTCAATGCTTCACTGGTTTATACAAAGATCATAGAGTATCTTTGAAATGTTTGCTCAGCTTTGCTCATGCACCCTGAAGGTATTTCTGAGGTGCATGTGTATGTTTTAGAGTCCAATATATCTACAGTATGTGCTTCTCTTTTGAGTTATTCTTGTATTTCCTTTTCTGCTGAGGTGTGAAACCAACTGCTTGCCATGCAGCTCCACCCCCTGGTTGGCAGAAGGCCAGTACATCAGCGGACCATTATAGCCTATCCATCTCTTCTAGTGGCTCAGGAGGGACGAATGAGGGAGAAGATCTGTCTCAGGGCTCTCCAAAAAAACAACTGCTAGACCATATCACGATGATGTGGACAGATACGGTAGAAAGTGATCGGCATAATCCCTTAAACTGTGAGTGGCTCCGCAGATGCTGAAACATCAGAGAAAACGGTAGATGTAGGAAAATCTATCAATGGGTTCATTCTCTCTTGCTGTTGCTTTTTTTTTTTTTTCCTCAGCACCCTGCACTTTTAGCCGCTTCAGGCCTAAGTCTCTCTATGACTCACTGTCTTTCTCTTATTTTACTCCCTGTGCTTTCTTTCTAAGCCTACTCACTGTGCAATAAACCATAGTCATCCAGACCAAACACCATTAATCTATGAAAAGACTTATCAGCAAGGAGTCAGGTTTCACATGCATTACCACTTAGAGAGGCCACACACGGTGAAAAATAGAATTGAAATGAATTATGTGCCTCCTTTCAAACTATACAAAGCACACTGTACCTAATCTTAGAAATGTGGCTAGGATTTTTTGACGATTCTTACCCAATTCCCCCCTTTACACTAGATTATTTGAGCCTAATCTATAGATTTAAGAACAGAAAACTCATGTTTAGACTGCCAATCTTTAGACTTTTTAATCTCAGTATTTCATATTTTTAAAACTACACAGCACAAAATATTAAATAGATTTTGTACTTTCCCATATTCAATGACTAGCAGGTTCTCATATATTAGATTGATAGCCAAACATTGCAGCTGCCCCAAAAATACACTTCCCAGATATAATGTAGAATTCATGAGGAGGATAATGCTCATTGATTTGACCTTTAGTTTATCTGTTCTTTGGTCCTGTGAGCAATAGAATAATTGTATCATTGGCACAGATTCTAATGTTGCTTACCTCAAATCCATTTTCTGTCTGTGTGTATTTGTCCCTGTGTTTAACAGGGAAGTTTTCTGTCTGTGTCTCTATGTTTGTATCTGTATTTTACACATTTGAGGAAGAAAGCTAAGCATTTCACTGTCTGCTCCCGCGGCAGAGGGATGTCCCAGCTTTGCATTATCTGATTAAAGTTTCATGCTGGGAACACTAGAAGACTGGCCATGCCCTCTGCTCTAGGAGCTGGCTCACAGTAAAGTGCACTGACCATGAAGAAGAGAGTGAAATGCATCTTTGACACCTCTCATTGTTTGCATAGCACTCATACATGGCTTCATACGTCTCAGGGTCACATACTCCACCTCATCTACCCATCAGTGGGTTTTAAGTATAGATTTAATGCCTCTAAGTGCAAACTTCCAAGAACCCACAATTTTCCCTCTGGAAAGGAAAGCCATCAATGTTCACTAGTGGCTCTGCCATCATGGTCTGGGAGTATTGGATTACACAAGCCACCACAATCACACTTAGCCTTTTAGTGTCAGGAGCTTTAGAGGAGCTCAAGGTCTCTAATTGTAAAATCTAGGTTTGCGGGTATAGATGCCTTGACAGCAATTTCTTCTTCCATATTTTAATTGCTAAACATTTTAGAGAAATTGAAGCGTTCCTTATTGTGGTGAATAAGAATGCTTTGATATACTCCCACTTATTACGCTATCCTAATGAGTACGCACTGGACTTTTCTGGTGGCACATGACAGATAAATCAATTGAGTTGATTTAATAAGTTGAGTGTCACTGGGTGTTTTACATCTGCTTATGCACAATTAAAGAAGGAAAGGATAGGTGGATAAAGCTGCACAGTTTATAGATGAACAACACTTTCCTATTCAGGATAGGTAAATAAATTAGCCTATTTGTTTGCCACGAGTAAAGAGACTTATTTGATGTAAGGATAGAGCTGAAATCATTAGTTGGCGTCTTTTTTTAAATCATTTTTTAACAAAAAATGCCAAAAATTCACTAGTTCCAGCCTCTCGGATCTGAATATTTTTGGGTCTTCTGAGCCTTCTATGATGTAAACTAAATGTTATTGTGTTTTGGGCTGTTGCTCACACAAAAAGAGTAATTTGAAGATGTCATCTTGAACTTTGGAAACCTACGATAGACATTTTTCTCTAGTCTATGTCATTTTATAGAGCTATTGGAAACTCTCTGTAATATATTTTGGTTTTCTTCTCTTTTAGCTCAGGACTAATGATGTTCTAACACAAGATTCAACAAGTGTGACTGTTTACCACACACCCACTTAATGTCAAAGTAATGTCTAATGACAAATGAGCTTAATCTTCTAACATAATGAGGCATTTTAACAGACTTTTAATGGCAAATATACCTATAGCTTTAGTCCAGGTAAACAGGCCATTAAACCTGATGTAATGAAGTGTGTGTTTGTCAGCTTGGTTTTCAGTTTGCAGCAGCAATAAAGACACTTCATCTCATTAGTCAACGATGCAAATTAACAGGGGACATTGACACACCTAGGGTCATATATAAGTAGATCTGAAGCATCTTCAGACCTGTACAAATAAATGACTGCCTGCTGTCTCTGTCTCTCCTTCTTGTTTGCTGTCAGATGTCCCTTTATCTTTTATGAGCTGTGTAGTGTCAGTTCTGCTCGGGGCAGCTGTTGTGATCTCGTCTGACATGCTATCGTCAAAATACAACTTAAGCCATAATAGTATACCAGCTGTAATCTCATCCATTGTTTGTTTGTTTTGTTTTTTCCTGAATTCAAAACCTGGCAGACACTGATACGTGTAGCCTTGGGACAGCAAGGCTCCCAAGATGCACACTTTTGCAGCAGGCATATCAGACATGGCTCAGGTCACTGATAAAATACTCATCTGTCAACCCTCTCTGAAGTGTGTATGTTGAGTCAGTGTGAGAGAATATTGCTTTCCTGCTGATAAGCTATAAATTAACTGGCTCCAGAAAGTATTAAAATATTGATATTCTTTCCCTCACTCCTCCTTTCAACCCACATTTCAGGTTACTGAGAGAAAAGAAAATCTAAATATAATTCCTTTTGTATGCAAATTCAATGAAGAATAAATAAAAGAAGAAGCAGGTCTTTCGGGTCCAGCAGAATATTTAGCATTAAGACTGAGAAAGGACGAGAATTTGACAGAAGAAAAACTGTTTCACGGTGCCATTTAGGATTGAGGTGCTGAAGTAAAACTTAATGCGATTGTACCGGAGCCAAATAAGCTGTCCCCATCACAAAGAGCGTCAATTCCAGCCGCCTTCGCTTACTTTATAATCTCCATTGCTTAACCCAAGCGGTCATTTGCATATACAAAAGGCGAGTAATCCCCTATAATCTTACAAAACACGTACATTTTCTCAGCCTCCTCCTTTATTCTTAACATTCAGGATTATAATTGCACTTGAGTTTATATCTCTGCAAGATGATTACCCTGATTATATTAAAATAAGAATGCTGTATTGTCTCTGTTGCTTTGCCTCCAATCTCTGTTTCCCGTCACACAGAGTTCCGAGATGTCCTTGGGCTGTGTTGCGGTCCTGACGCCTCCAGGACATCCCGTCTCTGCTCTCCAGCTCTCGGTCCTGCAGCTCTCACCCTGCCCTGACCGCCCCTCTCGTTTTCCGACAGCAAGTTATCATCGGACCGGTCTCTGTGCATCTCCTGCATGCTCTCCTCATACGTGGGCAAGTATTTCACCTCGTCGTAGGCTGGCAGGTTGGGAGAAGCGAAGTCCCCGAGGCTGTATTCGGGGTACCGGTCCAGCAGGGAATCCTGGGACGCAGATGCGTGTCCGTGGAAGAGGGAGGGCTCCTCGCTGCGGTCATTGTGCGGGTGCCGGCGGGGCCGCGGGCAGATGATTCGCTGGATGAAGTAGCCCATGGCAAAGAGCAGCAACAGGATCAGGATGCCCGACAGCTTCCGCGTAAACCAGCCTACGTTGTCGAAGAATATGTGGATGGGGAGCTTGCAGCAGCGCACCGCCGAGCTGGCACTGCCGTTCCCGGTGACAATGGGCGGACAGCACTGCTGGCCGTCGCCGCACTGAACCTCCCCGCAGCTCCGGAGGGCTTGACAAGCGGAGACGAGACATGCCGACAAAAAGGTGCCAGTGGTTCCGCACGTTGTCCTGCCGCCGCCCGGCAGACGGGGCATCATTTCTGGATCTCCCGGGACGGAAAAGTAACGCGCGCGTTACGTCTTCCAGTGCGTGCGATGTTGTAACGCTTAAAGTCCGTTCAGGTGTTACAGGTCTGCCTCTCTCTCCCAGCTGTGCACTAATCATCCGCTATCACAGCAGCCACTGCAGCGAAGAGCGGGACAGCAGGTGCCCCCCCGCTGAGGACGACCTGTCTGCTGTATGGACGATAGGAGTGGAGCAACATCAGTGTCTGGTGGGAGCAGTGATGAGAATCATGAATAATCTTACATCATTATTACGTGAAGACATTCCTATCAGCCTACTAGCATGTCCCCACAACCCACGTACAGTCCCCATCACTTGGCACTCACCTGTCTCAGTTGTCCTGCCCAAGAGACGTGTGACGCCAACCATCTCATATCAACAAAACCCACTCAGATGAGTGTTTGCTGCAGAGCCACATGATTTGTGTTGTTTGGTAAGGTCATGTTGGGAAACCTGTACATGAAGGAGGGGTGGCAGCCACAGACGGGAGAGTCAGAAATCATTATAGCCTGCACCAAACTAGTCCTCATTCTGCAGCTGTATTGAGATCCTTTACAAGTAAATGCCACTAAAACTAAAGTAAACATGCTCACAGTGCAGTAAAATAGTCCCTGGGTGCTAAAAAAATATTAGACTATAATGTAGTGGAGCCAATTTTAGCTATTTTACGTACTGTGGTAGTTAAATCTGTAACAGTGCTTCATATTTTTTTAAGATTGTCACATATTTTGTAGGTACAAAACTGCAATGTAGTTGGGTAGAGGTATAAAGTAGCACAAAATAGAAATACTGAAGTTCAATTACTTCAAATTTGTGCAGTACTTGAGTAAATCTACTCAGTTCACCCCTAGGGGCCTCTAACCCACTAAAGGATCTCTCTCTCAGTCCTCAGACCCCTGCTTCATGATCCACCACCACCACCCCAAAAAAGCTGAACCGTGCTTTGAACTTGCATCTTTACTGAGTCCTGTATGGACACACTGCCAGATGTAACCAGTAAAGGGTGAATGCCCCTGATAGAAGGCGCCAACAGATCTACCCCTCTCATAAAAAATGAATAGTTCTTGCTATGTGGGCTGTAATGGCCCCCCATTAGAAGAGTGTCTGGATTCACATTAGTCTACAATCACCCTAGAGGACCATGTGTCTGCAGCATTGAAGAACATAACCATAAAACTAAATCTCCAGTTTAAACGACAGTCTCCTCCCCCCAACGTGTTAATTTACACTAAATATGTCCCTTTGGATAAGATCCAAGAATGACAGACGGCTCAGTAATCTGCTCCACAAGTACTGAATATTAACAGATTAATTAAACCAGTCTGCATGTTGTATTGCAGTGATACAGCGACTATATGAATAATGTTCTACAGTGGTTATATAGAGTGACCAAGGTCACTTTCAAAGCCACATGCCCTCATTGGATTTGAAAGGATCAAAGCCTCTTTTCCTCAGAGGAAAGGATTTATGATATTAAGACAAACCAAAAATGACTGAATCCCGCTAGTGTATTCTAAATAATAGAGCTCTCAGTGATGAGATATGGTACTGACAGTCTTTTGTCAAGTCTTTATGGTGTAAATCATGTGGCGAATCCTTTTAAATTACAGAAACATTTCACCCCTCCTATCTACATGTTACGTTTTGTCACTAATAGCCAGTCTGTATTCCTTTCTTCCCTAAACAAGGCCTAATGCACAATACACCAAATCTAATTACTGGAGCATTATGACGTGAAATTCAGTAGAAGGGTAACATCATGCAACCTAATTCATGCAGCATCGTATTTCTTTCTGTAATCTGCCTCGATTAGGGAAACCTGATCGCAGGGCTACCTTCTAACCGAATAAACAAATACACAATCAATAGCCTGTGGACAGTGGCTCTGAGAGAAACCCTTTTCAGTCCCTTCGTTTGAGGGCTTTCCCAGCACTTCTGCAATTCCGCAACTCAGTGAACTCTTATTGACATTTATATAGGGAACAAATGCTATTTTTGATCACAGCTTTCACTCTCTGGAAAAAAGAAAAATGCTCCACAGTATAGAGGAACAATTTGTCCTTTCAATCCCGCTCTAATCAAACCCATGTAAAGAGTTATGACGCTAAGAAATAAGACAATAAAGATGTTTCTTCATCCTGAAAAAAAGTAAGTGTACAACATTTTTCCATTTAATTTTTGCTGATCATAAGGATTCAATGACATATCTTTGCTCACTCTTGTTTGCCCTATTTCTCCTCCTCAAGTCTGTTTCTAACCCACCACATCCTGCCACATTTCCCCTCAAATCCACCACAAAGTGCTGTTCATGGATGAGTAACATTGATTGAATAAATTCTCTTTTTATCTCCTTTGCCCCTCACCCTCTTTCTCGTTCTGTGTCCATCGTGGAGCGACTTTCGGCAAACACATCAAACTAATTGGAGGCCAACTACATCCCACAGGACACCGAAAAGGACAAGTGTTCTTTGCACAGTATATTTACAGAAAGTGGGACGTGTCTGTGCTCTAACAGATGTCATGAGACTTGTGAGTCCTTGATGCACACAGAGGCAGAAACTCAGACACTGATAGGCAGATGTTAACACCAGCAACACAGCTTTGGTCCTGTTGCATTAACTGACACAATCATTTGAAGTTGCAGCCTCCTGTATGGATAACAATTAACATGATAACACACAGACTACTCTTCATCACTGTAATAAATGTGCTGCGCTGTATGCTTCCATTAATCTGGCACAAAGGTCTCTTGTGTTGTGCTTAATAATTCAGTCTTATGGGGTCCATTAGCCCTGCGTAATGATGAATGGCAGCGTTCATTTTCATGTGTCAGAGACGTTGATGTACGGACCGCCCAACTGTCAATGTCACGGTTATCGCGTTTGCATTAATTATGAAACAAAGAGAGCCTTGTCAGGCCCTGGGCTTTGTTAATGGACCCACTGATGGTTCTGGGTTTCGCTTTGTTTGCACCAGAGCAGAAGTCACAACCTCAGGGTTACTGCCCCGAGACCAACTTCAGCTTCTGTAGCTTCTTTACTTACTGTATATAAGGAAAGAATCTGATCTTTACATGGTGTGATTGACCGTCGTGAAGTGTATCACAGCAGTGTTTACTGTCCAGACATATTCTCCTGCTGTGCAAGCATGTGTAAGAATAGTTATGTCTGAATTTGCAGACTATGGAGGATGAATGCAAATGTTATATCTTGTTTAATGTGTGTGTGTGTGTGCGCTGTATCTGTGCAGTTCTTAGCCCAGAATTGCAGGATATGTGTGTGGGTGTCATCAGCGTCTGTGTATTCCCATCAGCTTGAACTCTAATAAAAAGCAGGGCCTGCAGTCAGTGTAGATTGTGTGAATCCAGAAAGTCCCACACCACAGCTATTTCACACCCACGTACTTCCTCTAATCTTATCGTTCTGCAGGCTCAGAGGTCTTTAAGTCTACGGGATTGTGTGTATGTGCGTGTGTGTGCTGAGAGTATGGGGCAACTATATTTATGTTTTAGTTCATTTGTGTGGGTGTCTTGAAGTTTCAAGCATGTTTTCTCTCTCTTTTTTTTTTTGCGTCACTGGACAATATGTGGCTGATAGAGGCACGGCAAATGGAGGCGGGAAGGGATGACATGTGACACAGGTCATGGGACCGACTTCATTTAAAACAGTACATAGTATAAACTCAGACGTGAACTGAGCAAGTGAATGTGGCCACTTCTAGCAAATAAAGTGTGCGCCTCTTACCTTTACGTATGTGGCTTGTTCTCCCAGCGTTTTGTAGTTTTTGGCTTGGAGAAGAATCAGAATCCTGACTTCCTTCGAGGAGAAAACCTGCTCTAAAAGCCCCAAAAAAATCCTTCACAGGAGAGAAAGAGAGAGAGAGAGAGGCAAAGTCATTTTTTCTGCCTCAGTGCTCTTAATAAATCTGATGAGTTGGGAGGTTTCTGCTGAGATGGGCTTTTTGACTTTACGGTGAATAACCATATAAGGTTGTCCACATGATGATTGTATAGGCCATAATACACTGCTATCATTTAGACAGGTTTGATGGGTAATAGCACTAAGTGATTTGACCTTTGTGCCTTTCCACACACTGCGACAGACATAAAACCCAAGATTTTATTCCTGACTACTGTTACTATCTTGGTAAGAAATTATGTGTTAATTAACTATTAATTAGGAAAGATGTTTTATAAAGAAGGGGAGCATTAAATTTTCCGATATTATGTAGCTGATAGTGCAGGATGGATTTAGACTTTACACACAAATCTAATGTACACACCCTCCAACCTCAGACAGATTTAATGGGGAAAGTTCTCATCAGAGGGAGGTGACTTTTTAGAGCATTAGGGGGCATATACACAACTTTTCCTAGACTGCTAAAAGCCCCCAAACCAACCCCCAAGAGCAAGGGCCACCTTATTTCCCTCTATAAGATAACCCATCTACAGCACCCAGCTGCTGATGACTCAGTTACTGGCGCTCGCACACAAACCAGACAGACACCTGGAGGTTAAATATAGGATAAAGTTTTCCCATTCCCACATGTTTTGAGTGGAGGCGGAAGGCTGGGGATTTTTGACCCCTGCCTCCGCACTATTGCGCTGAGTCACTCTAAAAGGAGGGAAGTGTCTGCGTCTCAGAAGGTGACTATAGACTATGGCCTTCAGTCATACCCCATACCAAACACCCACATTACATCCCCAGGACTCGTTCTTTTGTGGCCCCTGAATGTACAGAGGACCCGGAGGGCTCTGAAACATGGAATCAACAACAAGCACAGAAAGAGGGAAAGATAAAAACAGACAGAGGCCATTACACAACACATATTACACATAAATGCTGACAGGCTTAGTATAATGTAGAGAAATAAGTAGAAGGTTTGTGTAAGAGATAGGTGGGTGTAAACTAATGCAAGGGAAGAAAGGGGAAGAAGGGTATTCAAACTAACATCCAAGTTCCCCAGAGATCATGCAGACACTAAACACTCTTTATCCCCCTTGTTTCCTAAATTATTGTCTCCCTTCATCTGTTTCTTCCCTCCATCCATTTTATGGATGTCCAGAGACAGGAAGTCTGTTAATATGTGAAAATGGACAACAATTAAAGCCAATCCCCTCTAGTCAAAGGGAAAACAATGAAAGATTCCCAAGAAATTCTTAGTGAAACTGTGTAGGTGTCAAATCTAAACACTGACAGCATCAAGGACAGATGTGCCTGACATATTAGAAAAGACACAGTTTACCCATGTTGCAAAAAGATGCTCTGGGACAAACTCTGATTTCTTTCACAAAGAACACATAAGAGAAGTAACCACTGTATTGTGTGCTTCAATTTTGTGTAGTTTTTGGTAGATCTATTGTCACAAACTTATGCTGTGCAGAGAGAGATTGCTCAAACCCACAAACTTTAATTTGTAGTCAAGATGCCAAACGTATCAAATAGTAAATGCAAAATACAAGGAAACGGGCATAAAATGATGTCACTTGTGTGGTTGTAGACTCTCACTCGCATAACAGCGCAAAGACTTTGAATTTCTATATTTTTAAAAATTCATTTCCCACATCAACAGTTGTGATAAAGGGGCATAATGTTAAACAGCTTTTCGGATACCAGAGGTTTATTTTCTCATTTAAATCCCAACACAGTGAAAATAGAGAACAAAAGAAGTGTAAACTGTGTGGGTGAGATGAAAAAAGCCCATGGGACTCATAAAACATGTCGACCCAGGAGGGGAAAAAAAAAAAAAAAAAAACATACGATGGCAACAGCAAATGGAGATGATTGCTGAAAAACAATAAAAGGCATACAAATAAAGATAAAGAAGAAACAAATATAGGCCTTGGATAATGAAAATTAAATCAAGGAGAAGTGGGGTGTATTTAAAGTTCAGTGACAAGTCATTAGTGTTTAAATCCAAGTCCCTTTTTGATCCAAAATCATGAATTAGATGACAACAATACTGCTACTTATCCTATTGATTGCACAGGAAAGAATTGTATACAACTACCAACTCCGAGCCCCATGCATTATACATATACCGCTCTATGGGGCTGAATGAGGTTGGCTCTGAAATCTCTTATGGCTCGACGATCTCCAGAGCCTCTCTCCCATTTTCTTCATGCAAAGGTGTTCACCTCTCTCCAGCTTCTTTATGCAGGGCTGCAGCAGGCACCACTCTTTTGTTAGTATGGATCTTTCCAGTGATAACTCAGCCCTGATGGCGAAATGGCCCATTGAAATTGAAAGGATGTGGCGTTCCTCATCTCCAGAGTAAGAGGACACCTTTTGTGCATCTGCGTATGTGAATACACGTATGTTATAAAGGAAATGTTTGAGCACAGAGGTATGAATTTTCCTCCTGCTTGACTGAGTGTCCTTATATGTGAGTGACTGTGTTTTTCTGTGTGTTATTTTGAGTGTGTGTGTGTGTATGATGGATAATGAGTCTGCACAATGAGGGCTCATATTAACCCTCTAGGGTGTGTGACATCATCGTTTCCAAACAGGTTGGTCGATCTGTAAAAAAAAGCCCTGTCATAACACACACACACACACACACACACACACACACACACACACAATGAAAGACTGTTTTAAGTGAGCCACAGCGGAGGGAAAGACTATGTCAGTTGTTTCTTTTGATAAAGTTCTTTCCCAATACCTGTTTTCAAAAATATATCTGATTCAGCAATTTATGATTACAACACAATGGAGAAATATATAATTTCCAGGGTTTTTGGATAAAGTCCAAATCAAGTCTTTGATTTTGACTTGCAAGTTAAAAAGCAGTTTTTCCAGTCTGCTGTAATGCTTAGTATGCTAAATATGATAGCACAATAGCTATTAGATGGAAATCAGTGCAATAAATGCCCATCAGATTAAATATTGCACAAGCAGTCATGATCCCCAAATGATGAATCCTGATGACTCTGTTGATCTCTTGACTTTTCTTCTAGCACCAGCAACAGGTCAATGGTGTCACTGATCCAGTGAAATATGTCAACATCTACTTGAAGGATTAATATAAAATTTGGCACAGCCATTCATGATCTCTAGAGGATGAATCCAAATGACTCTGTTTATCCCCTGACTTTTTTCTACAGGTCAACAGGTCAAAGGTGTCACTTATCCAGGGAAGTATGTCAACATCTACTTGAAGCATTAGCATTAAAATTGGCACAGACATTCATGATGCCCAGAGGATGAATACTTCTGACTTTGACCCCTCAGGATGAATTGTAATAACTCTGGTGATTCCTAACTTTTCCTGTCTAAGCAGGTCAAATATCAAATACCTGCAAAACTAATGACAATCCTGTGATCCCAATGTGTAGCTTGTGTTTAGTGCTGATGAACAAATTTAGCTCAAAGCTTTACTGTGCCTTAGTTCAGCCTCACAGAGTTGCGAGTGTGGCTATAGTCGTAGTCTTATAAAAACTGATTGATCTGATGTCAAGTCTGCTCAACTTTTTGTCTCATGTCAAATCTTCAGGCAGTCAGGCCCAAATCCTATCCAAGTTTCAAGTCTCCAGCTCTGATAATTTATACTTTAAGTGACTTGGACTCCTTCTTTTATTCCATGAGCTAATCTTTTCTCTCACTTCTTCTCATCTCTCCTCTTGACCTTCCATGTCCTCTCCCTTTTCCCTCTCCACTTCTCTCACTTTATCTCCTCTAATTTCCAGAGTTATTGGGGAGGTATCGTCTAGCCACTGAGTCTGATGCTGTGCTGTCTCCTCCTTCACCGAGGAGCTGATCTCTCCCTTTAGACTCTGAGACTTGGATAATGTCCCTGTTAGTCTGCAGCATCTGTCTGTCTTTGTGTGTGTGTGTGTGTGTGTCTCTCTCTCCTCCCTGCTGCAAACTACATATCCATCCATTGGAGTGAAAGTTGGACTGATGGATGGAGAGAGTAGGAAAGGAAAAGATCAATGAGTGGAAGATCAATAGGAAAGCCTTTGATCCTGCACTCACTCCACTCACTGGACACCTGAGAGGCTCACACAGAGATCTCCATACCTTTCTTGCTCTCTCTTGCACCACGCAGATTTCCAATTGAACTATATGTTGACACACATGTCAAGTGCATGAGTCTAATTTGAATGCGTCTTCCGGTGCGTGGATATTTTGTGGAGGCATGGTGGTGCTGCTGATGTGTTGCACTGGTTTTGTTGTCTGATGGGACATCTGGTGGTGTCTAGTTGGTAATGCAGCAGCAGCTCTGCATTTTGATATGCGTGTTTTCCCGCTCAAAGTGACCTAGTTGTACTGTGTGGTGAGTGCTGCCTGTTTCTTTTATGTGTGGGAGAAAATGTGCAACTAACAAATATGTCTCAGATGAATCCAGACGTCTTATTTCAACGTGTTTTACTTGTTACTTTCCAACTCTCGTCTTATTATCTCTACATTTAATTGGACTGGTTGCTTTTAGGATAAACTTTTGGTAATGTATAAAAGCTGAAGATACATGGGGGCGTTTGAAATGCGCATTAGTTTCACTTTCTACTATTATTGTGCAAACAACAGAAGCGCAAACATGCAGCTTAATGTGCAGCAAATATCCCCTGATCTACTTTAACTTCTCACTGCATTGTTTGTTAATAAGTAAGTGGTAAATGTCCGGCTATAAATCATCTGCATGACTTTAGAAAAGCCCATGCTGAAGGCGGGATGCTGCTGCGGGTGCATCCCCGCCCACATTGTTGGTGTGCGTCCTTGCGCCGCGCCGTAACTGCGCAGCAGCGCTGATCCTGAAAGCGTCTCTTTGTGTTGTGTGAACGGGGCGTAATTGAACAACATGATGTGAAGATCGTTTTTTCATGTGGGGCCTGTTAATCGCACACAAGCACAGTATTTATGAGAGGAAACAAAACATCCACATCCCTGCTGCAGAGCGAAGTGTTTGGGGATTTTTGGAAACTATCAGCGCCCTTTTTTTGTTTTTTGGCCAAATCCAGATGTTTTGGAGGGATGCTGCACAAATACACACGCGATGTGAAGTAGTTAAGCCACGAGGGCTCAGGTTACCATTACTGCCCAGCGGTTTAACGAGGCATTGATAGCCGATGATAGGATCATATTCAGGTGCTTTTACGCGCAGGTGCTGCACGCCGGACAACAGAAAGTGTAACGGAGGTTTGGTTACAGAAAGAGGATGGTGGCAAAGATGGCGAGCTGTGGAGCGGCTTGTCAGCTGGAGGACGGGTAAGACTTTTTCTTGTTACCACGAGGGGAAACAGACAAATCATAACCTCTGGAATTAGTTTTTGGATAACATGATGTTTGTTGCGCCAAAATCGCTCCGCGTCAAGACAGGAAGTGGTTTCTTTTGTTGCTCTCCGTTTTGGACTTTTGCGTTTGTGCATGTGAAATTAAGAAAAGACACATCTGCTACTCTTGCTTCCTGTTTATAAACGTGTGAAGGTGAACTTAGATGCAAAAAGGAAGTAAGAAGAGAAAGATGGTCTCTTTGTTGTGCCTGCGCCTCACGTTGCTGTGTTCGCAGTTGCATCGTGATGAGTCACTGAGTAACATCATCATAACATGTTTGTAGCCGTGATCATATAAAGCAATTATTTAATACTACAGAAGAGGAAAAACCACAAACAGGCTTTTAAAAGTGACTTCCTGTTTACATTTTTTCATTATAATGTGAAACACATATGCCATGTGACACACACATGTTTTTAACCCATTTAAAGTAGTTTTTTTTATTTAACAATCCTCATATTTAATATTTATTATAACCTGTATTGTTAACCACAGACAGGTAAAGGTGATACTGATGAGTCATAAGCTCATTGTCATGTGCAAATACTACCTGTGGTTGCCTGGGTATCATTCACCTGGTAATGAGGGCTGGAAAAGTCCCTGAATAAACACCACCACAAATGTTTTTTATAAACATTATATAACATGCATGTAAACTTGTTCATTGAAGTTAGATTTTAATGTCTATGAGTAGTTTAATTTATAGGAAACTTTATATCAGAAGCAGTAGCTGCACAGCATTCACTTTTTTATGTTTATGACCCATATAAACATCAAAGTGAAAGCGGTAAGGTGTAATATTAATGGCTGAAGATAGTAAAGGTCAACAGGTTTTTTGTACTCGTGTATTAGTTGCAGGCCGACTGACAGTTGTTTATCTCCAAACAGATGTCCTCTTTTCATTGTGTTTATGGGAAGCTGTAGGAAGCATGTAAATGTTGTCGCCTTTATCTCTCAGCCAGACACAGACCAACACCCTCATAGAGGATTTTGTTATCATATTATAGAAACAAGCGAGAGCAAAGGAAGTCTGAGAACTCGTGCAGGGAGTTTTTTTATTTATTTATTGTAACCTTTTTCTCAAAGGAATAGATGATTGCCATGGTAACTAATGAACCTCAGTGCTGTTGTGGTGTGAGTATCTCGCAGAAGCTGCCAACTTGTTGACCTTGAAGAGAAGAAAACTGTGTTTCCTGTACAGATGTTTGAGTACAAAGGAAACCACAGTGCCTTATCAGGATTAACAGGCAGCAAAATAAAAGACCACGATTTGGTCAGGCTTAATAATCCAAATTTCCTCATGCATCTTTTTGCTTTTGATCACCCAGTTGTGCATTTTTTATGACAAGTCCCAGGGCAGGACATGCTATGACCTACTTTTCCATGCCTGCTGGTGGTGAACTCTCTTTTGTTCCCCCTTGACGGATCTCAGACGTGTTGCCTCTTGTTAAAGCTCAGACGGCGTCAACAGGTTGCTCCAGTCAGGCACAATATCTGAATTGTAACACTTGGGAGTCATTGTTTGTCTGATATACTACATTTCCGGATTGTCAAGCACATATGAAAAGTTTTAAAGAGCCGAATAGTCAGGAAGAACTGGTTTTGATGTCTGCCGTGCAGGGCTGGGCGTGATGGTTGAATTAATTTCAAGTTATCAATAAGAATATTACCCTACGTGTGCTATGATTATCATCGCAGTTATGTATTACATGCTTTGATGTGTGTAAAACAAAACTTTCAGTTACTCATTTTCACTTCACTCTTGAAATCACTAATTTAGACAGCAGAGGTTTGTAAAATGATACACCAGATGATTATATCGTCGCAATGTAGTACCACTGAAAGTAAATAAATGATTAAATTGAATTTGATTTATTCAGCCTGTCTGAACTTTAGTTATGAAAGCAGAAATAAATTTAAATCTGACCAGTTTTGTTTTAATGGCAAACTTTCCATTGCTGCTTGCCTGTAACATCGGCACTGCCCTGAAAGTGGGTCAGACCTGGGTGGGAGAGTCTTGGTGGGAGGGTGAACCTGTCATTTGACAGGATGGGTTGGTGTCAGTAGTGTGAAAAAGTGAGATGGTGGCTTAGCTGGTACACATTTCCTGTTTTTCACTCGACTGCGTGTGTTTCTCTTCAAAAGCAGAAGTGGTGTACCAAAAAGCATGTACAAAAGGGTGTGCACAACTTCAAGAGTTATCACTTGCAATCTCTAAATTCTTCCATGATTGTCATCGCACATCCAAGACGTCCCACACGTGATTCCTGGTCATTTCTGTGTAGTGTTAGTGGAGTTGTCTGAGTGTTATCTCCTCTGCCCTACAGAGACGGAGATATCCCTGCGCCTGAAAACAAAGGTAAACATCAACCTGTTTTCATTCCTTCCCTCCCCCTCACTGCCGACTTTCTGCCTTCACTTTCTCACAGAGCACATGTTGCGCTATATCTGTCTATGTTGTTCTTTTTTTATACAGTGATCGTGCTATCAGCACGTTCAAAAGTCATGTATCCCCATCTGATATTTGTCTCTACTTTTGTTTTCCTTTCTTTCCTGATGCATCCTCACCTTTCTCTCTTCTCACTGTTTGGCATCTGTGATTTCCATATCATTTTCCTTGTTGCGCAGCACAGTCAAATGATTTCTCTATATTTGCATTTGCTGATTTTATTATAACATCTAATTTCAATATAATATCTAATATTTTAAGTGGATATTAGATTAGATTTTATTAGAATATCTAATATTTGCCTTGTTCCTTGTGAGTTACTAGAGTTTTACTTCTTTAGGCCTCAAAATCTATTCAAATGAAATATGACATGCAAATAGTAGATACACGTATGCAACTTGTGATGATTTGGAATTTGATTTTGATTTTAGCACACTGTAACACTGTAACATGACACAAGAGATTGCTGTGATGTGAGAGCTATGTCTGTGTGTCTTAATGCAACTTTCACAACTGTCCCGACACCCACTAGGTGTCGCCAAGCCTTCATGGGGCCTTCTTGATTTTAAGGGATGTAAGAAAATTTTGAATAAAATATATAAGTACTCCTGTGTCTCAATAGTGGGCCACACAGACAGGACTATATCTCAGCATTTCATTAATTTCTGTGAGGAAAACTAAATTAAAGTTATTGTCAAAGTTTTGATTATTATTACAAATATAAATAAAAATAAAATAACAAATATCAGACAGGATAAGACTTGAACACCAGCTGTGAGGGAATTTTTTATTCTGTCCTGCCACATATGGGAGTTATGCAGGGTCAAGCATATGTCCTGAGGTCACTGTAGGGACAGTGTTATTTTAGGTTGTGAGAGACACTGACGTCTCTACTTGAGATGCAGAGCAGATGTATGTTTGTGTTTAGGAAAGCAGCAGCCATTCTGATCATTACTATGGTAACTGAGGTCAGAGGATAGAGCTGACTCACTCCCTCGACACAACAGATAGGTACATAACATAGAAGCCTCTACAGAGTCAGATAACAATGTTGGACCACTAAAAGTGTAAACATATGTGCTTGTTTATAGTCTAATGACCCTTTAGCAAATACCTTATACTGTAGATGCGTTGAGTATGATCATTTATTGACATAGAGTAGGTGTGTCCATTTGCTGAGGGCGAGCCAGAGATGACAGCTTCTTCAGGATTGAGGTGGCATCATGTCATGACAAATGTATTGATAAATCCTCCTTCTACTTGGCCAAGCATCAATAAACCTTTCAGCATAAGACATCTTAGACTCTAGTGCACTTTCTCTGCACCGACTGAACTGACCATTGATGAATAAAATTGTCACCAGCTATATTCAAAGAGCCTTTACTTTATGCTAAACAGCTTCCTGCATTATAAAAGTCTGCAGTTAAAACAGCCAAAGAGCTAACACGTCAACCTTTTTATGCCCTTGGTTTTGCTATGTTATTACACCAGCAGATGGCAGGCAACACCCATGAAACTATCCAGATTTTTCAAACTGTAAACAAGTTTGTGTGTGCCTGTGCATGCATATGCATGTGTGTGTATCAGTGCGGGAGTTTGCTCTCCACCTTGTTTGTCAGTCTGATGAAGGGAAGCGGCCACGCCAGAGTAAAGAAGGATGCCTGCTGGCTCAGATGAGGCAGCAGCAGAGAAAGACATCGGCCATAGGAGGCATATGAGGACGAGGAGAGAGAAATGGAGGAGAGAGAGAGGTGAAGCAGACATATCGAGACAAGTGGAGGGGAGAGATTGATGAGGGAGGTGCCAAGAGTGGAGCAACGATGGCAGCATCTGCTTGTTAGTCTAAGATAAAACTCTGTGGGCCAGAGAGGATGGGCTCCATCCATTAGACGGCCAGGCACTCAGCCAGATGGCCTGGTCCATGGACATTCACTGCTGCTGGGAAGAGAGGAGAAGCAGTTCCTCTGGACCCATCTGTATAAATGTGCCAGAATGTTAATGCATGGCACTTATCACAAGCTTCTTCATGGGGTGCCACAGTTTGGCTGCTAAAGAACGATAATAAAAGCTGGTGGTGTAAGTCAGACATGCAGAGGGCTTTTTTGATGACTAATATGGGTGAAAAGTGTTTTTAAAACACACAGCGTACAGAAACATATAAGTAAAGTAAGAGTAAAGGTTTCTCACTGGGGCTGCACCTAAAGGAAAGAGCCCCTGTGACAAAAGGTAAAACTTGGTACTTCTTTTTCTGAGACTGAGTCCATTTATTATTACTTACGTAAGGAAAGTCTTAAATAGTGCAAGAGTGAAGATAAGTTAAGCAACAACGTGGCTGGTTGTTGCGTGAGACAGTCGAGAAGCATAGCAGCGTCTGAATATTTTCAACACCTTTGTTTTTCCCCCAACACAGTACTGTATTGATTCATAGATATCTATAGATCTGGCCTTAATATAATAACCACAGTGCCTTGATGATGCTATCAGACCTTTAAAAGTGGTGAAGTTCCCATAAAGATGATCATGTTTTTATAATAATGACTAATAAGATTGAAAAGTACAAGGTCTTGTCATATTATTTATTTCAACAACACTAACCTCAAAACAATTACTAATATGTTACAGATAATCTGACAGAAAGTGACAGCAGTAGTTCAGGTAAGCACCAATATCACACCAAAACAAGTTATTGATTTGCTCTTTTCACATAACTTATTGGAAAACTTGGCCATCTGCATGAAATTGTCTCATTTAATTCCATTTTTTTCTATCCAAAGTATTTTTGTCTGTTCTATGAATCCATGTTCACTCAATCAATCATTCATTGGAAATTCAGCGCAAAGTTTTCAGCTCCCTAACACGTCCCTTTGCATCTTGATTCATCAAACAGAGAACACAGGAACATCCACTGAGGACAGCTCAGAGGAGGAGGAGGAGGATGAGGAGGGTTCTGGTGAGAGATTACAGAGATCACAGCTCATATGTTTGAAATGAAAGGTTTTTTACATTTTGTAAAGTTTTCTTGTTTGCTTTCTTTCTGAGAACCTCTCATGTCTGTACATAAATATGAAGCTACAGCCAGGAGATAGCTTAGCATGCAAACAGAAGGGAACAGCTAGACTGGCTCTGTCCAGGAGTAGAAAAAAATCCACTTACCAGCACCTCTAAAGCTCTCAATTGTTTAATCTGAAAAAATAAAGTAGAAGTATAAAAGTATAAAAACTAAATGTCATGGTTTTACAGTTATGTCTCAACCTGGGAGCGGTGACTTCATGGAGTCTTATCATCAGGCAGAGGTTGCCAGGCAACCACTGGAGACCAGAGGACATATAACATGTTAATCAGTGAGATTTTAAGGTGTTGGTAGGTGGCAGGTTTTGCCACCTTTGGTCAGAGCCAGGCTAGCTGTTTCCCCCTGTTTCCAGTGTTTATGCTAAGCTAAGCTACTCAGCTGCTGGTGGTAGCTTCATTTCTACCATACAGACATGCGGTTGGTCTTTTCATCCAACTCAGCAAGAAACTGAATAAGAGTATAACGATTCCTCTGTTTCTCACCCTTTCTTCTTTCCTGTTTGACTTTCACCAGAGGGCTGTGCCGGGAAGAGTGGAGGAGAGGAAGGTAACAACTGACATCCCGTTATCAATCCGGTGATGAATGGTGAATAGTCTCAGAACAGTTTAACCAAGTGTGTCTGCTTCATTTTCTTTGCAGATAATGAAGTGGAAGAAGCAGAAGAGTATAACAATGGTACGACACTTCATGAAACAACATTGTGTCTATAAAATATCAACACCCGCCTGAGGAACTGGTCTTGTTTGTTGTTTACATATATACCGCCATGTCAGCTTGTTGCCATGGCTTTAGTGGTAGCTCATTGGACTATAGCCATAACCTCGTCTTAATGGCAGCCATGCTACATAATTATGCCACAAAATGTCGGACTCTGGTGGCTCTTTCGGAACACAGATTTCGATTGGACATGTAATTGAGCGCGCTCCACCCTTGCTCACAACTGAAAAACCAGCCCACAGTCTGAAAAGTTTGTCTGGGGTGTCTGCTAGAGGCTTAACACAGGATTTCAGCCTCTAACGTGATTTTCATGTAATAATATTGGACTTATTTTTACCCTCTAGAGTCAGTACGCGGATCTAATGCGAAGGCTTCAAAGGGGAAAGGTAAGCAGCTGATGGTACAACACTACGAATGTTTGGATGAGAGTGTGTGTTGTGTCTTGTAAATAATATTTTTTCTGTCATACATCCTGACAGATGAGAGCCGCTTCAAATTATGCTGTGAAAAATGCAAAGCCATCCAGCAGGTGAGCCCAGAAGCCAGAAGTATATCTGACAAAATGTTGTGATTTGAAATGTCTTTTGGATATTTTTCTAAAACATTGATGTTATAATTGTTTGTTTGACAGAGCCATGGTAATGAGCTTGTCACACCGAGGAGGATCAGTAAGGGACGATTACAGTGAGTCCGACTGTGTGTGCAGATTTCTATTTATTCAGCATGTACAGCATTGCTAACTGTGTGTGTGTGTTTTAGGGTACAACTTGAAGGAGAGGGCACATACGAGTGCTCGAACACCGGCCTGGTGTTTGAAGCATCGGAGCGGGTTCTCGTGAGGTACTCAGTCTTGTCCTGGTCCAAGTTTGGTGCGTTCCTCCGGGACTCCTGGAAATTTGCTGGACCCATCTTTAACGTGGACACAGTTGATAAGGAAGCGTCTGTGCTGAAGTCCATCCAGTTCCCTCACTCTGTCTGTCTCGCTGGTGAGAATGGATGGCTCTGTCATTTGTTCAATATATATTTCATAGTTATAATCTTGGCCTTCTGTGGTGACACTGTGGCCCATAAGGCAATGTTAAGAACAAAGAATGTCATCTGAAGGTTGTCCTTAATTTAGTTAATGTTTGTAAAATTGAGGTATAATTCTGTGCTTTTACACAAAATGCTTAATTTGAGTGAGTATTATAATCTTTTATCTATCATTTAAAACTTCTTTAGTAAAATAAACCTCCTTTTCCCTCTTATATTGTCACAGATCCAGAAAATGAGATGACATTCAGCGTCCTGCACATAAAGGACAACCGTCCACTCATCGAGCCGACAGTGGATCACTCAGGTAGCCACGTTAAGTGGAATGTGACGTCCCTGTCACCCGTGGGTCCCATCATTCAGACCAGCCAGTCTGTAGAGCACCATGGGGTGGTCCTGGTCTACAAGCAGCTGGGCAGTGACGAAAACAACTACAGCTTCCACATCTACTTAGCCACCAACAGTGCGTCAGACATCACCGTAAGTCAATGTTGTGTGTCCTATTGTTGCAAAGTTATCCTAGGAAGTGGATTAATTTCTTTTTTTTAAAAAAAGTCACTTCAAGTTGGCGCTACAGTAGGTGATCAACAGTTGAAATTTCTAGTTGCAACACTGTCTGGGCTGTCATTGGTCTTTACTTGCATTTTGTGCCCATGCATTATACAGATCTCCTTAAAGGATTGGTGACATTCCTGCCAGATTTAGTGACTTTTCAGACCAATGAACAACTACAGGACTTCAATGGCAGACCAGAGTGACGCGAGTTACTTAAAAATTATTAAACTATATTTATTATGTGGAATTTCAAAAAAAGAACTTTAATTTGGGACTATGGTTCTCAGAACAGTTGCAAGTTATTTTTTGACCTCTAGCTTTAGTTGCAGGATCCTCTTTAATTTTTAGATCTGCTGCACCCAGTTAGTGGAAGCCGCTTTTAAACTTTAAAATCTTACATGTCTGGCAATTCTACATGTCAGTTTCATGAATGAAAAAAGAACCTAAAAGTTGCTTCCACCTGCCGCCAACTCAGGACGCAGAAACATTTTGGTATCTGTTCCTGTATGGTGATACATGATGAAATACTGCAGTTTTTACTTGATCTGAATGTTTGAATATCTGCACACAATTATTATTTTTAATGTATCTTATGTGCATTATGTAAGACAGTAATGGATTTCACATTTAATTCTAATGCATATGGAAATCAAACTGTCAGTCAAAGTGACAACCTCATCGTGACCCTTTGCGCATGTTTTGTGATTTAATTAAGGAATTTTTCCCTTGACGTGCGATCAAAAATAAACAAAATAAAACAGAAAACCCCTTCCATCCATGCACTGCACAAAGTAATATTCCATTCATGAGACCTGAGACAAAATTTTTCAGTCACGTCACTATAAATAATAATAAAACCGGATAAAAGTACAGCAAAATGCCTGTGTAGCACATGAATGAATTGCATGCGGACAGAATTGGAGCCAAAACGTAACTTTCACTTCTTTTTTTTTTTTTTTTACATTTTTTAACTGCACTTGCTTTGATGCTGTAATATTTTGTAAAAAAACAGGTTTGTGTAATCCGCTGAAATAAAGATCAACAACAGAAAGTTGTTGTGATGATGTTATACAGTATGTTACAGTGCAAAAATTTTCAGATATAATCTATTTCATTGTTAAAAAGCAGAAGTGTCAGCAGCTGGTTGAGTGATCATGGACTCACTGGTATTGGTGACCTCACAACGCCCGCTGGTACACATATTAGTAATTTTATCTTGAAAAATGAATTTTTCTTAGAATAGCCTTAAGTGTATATGTCAGTGGTATGTATGGGAATGGTATTGAACGCATCAGTGTGTGTCTTACTGTAAGTGCACCACGTAATTCTCACACTGACATGACAACAATACTGAGTCATTTTATGACCCTGAGGTCACTCAGGAAGTGTGCTGTGGTATTTGTGGCCATGTCTGTTTGAGTTGATACTGGTGAATAACCACACTACATGTGCTGTCAGCTGGAAAAATGTAGTAATTTGTGTTTTCCCACCTGATTTTTCCATTCTCCAATCACAGTGTGCATTATGTAGGTCTGACCAGCACATCACTGACCAGAGCTAAAGTTTGAGTGGTTTGCTGATCTGAGACGCCTTCAGTTTTTCCACTCCTGATTTGAGGAAACGCGTGTTATTGAATGTTAATCACCATCCAGCCTGCTCGTCACCTGTCGCCTCATCGTGTTTTCCTGCTATCCTTGTGTCAACCAGGATGTAGCCAAACAGGTGCGGGGTTACAAGAAACGTTACATTCAGATAGAGAAGCCTCCCACGTGTAAACTGGATGAGGGGACGTATCGTCTCATGAGCGAGCCGGAAGGAGACATCAAACCTGAGGTGTGTCTATTTGCATGTGCATGTGTGGCGTCTGCTTTATATTGCAACTCATGGTCATGTGCAACAGTATTATCTTCATCGACATCAACTTTGCGTTTGTTATTACTCAATTAAATCATTTTTAATTATGTTCATGTGTCTCTTTGCAGGATTTGAAATTCACCCTAGCGGTGACTAAGATGAAGGGTTACTTTGAAGCTTTCTTTGAGCAGCCTCCTCCCTTTAAATTGTCGCTCAGAGATACAAACACTGATGAGACTGTCTGGTCGGCCACCATCAGAGAAGGTAACAATGAATTTAGTCTCACACTGAGCACTGAGCATGTTGGGGTGTAGGTGAAAGTGTTGAGGCTAAAAGTCTTCTCCTTTCACACGTTGTTCTGTGTTTTTTGCACAGCTGACAGTAACAGGAGTCGTTTTTATCTTTTAGGTGACTGTGTGAATAACATAGAAAAGAAGCCGAGGAAAAGGACCAGCAGTAAGCCTCTTGTTTTTCTTGTTTTTAATCAGATTGTTCCATCACAACATGCTCTCAGCTTCAACAGGTTGACATACATCATCTCTCTCTCTCTCTTACAGGCAGACAAAGGAGCAGCAGTCCCTCAGAAGAAGAAACGGCCTGTAAAAGACCACGATGGCAGGATGAGTCAGGTGACTTTCCTCGTTTTTTACAAACTACTAATTTGAGAGGAGCTTTGTTTTGCCCCAATCAAGTGAAACCAGTCTACGCCTGAGCTATTGCCAGATGCATCTGTCTGTCTAAAATTATACTGAAATGAATTACCTGCGTGTGTTTCCCAGATGGAGTGAAAACAGTGATGACTCAGGAACGGGACATGTCAGAGAAGCAGCTACTGCAGGTGGCCAAGCGGCTCGGGAAGGAGTGGAAGCAGGTGGCCATCTATCTAGACTTGAACTCCAGGGAGCTGGATGAAATCCAGCAAACAGAGAAGGATGTGACCATGCAGAAGCTGAAGATGCTGGTGGAGTGGAAGAGCAGAAGGCGGACAGGAGAGGCCACGGCATATCACCTGTGGAAAAGTGTGGAGGAACTGGATGACTTGCCAAATGAGGTCCATCAAACACTGAAAGGTAATAAACTGCAGACATACAGTACATATGAACACCAACTGATAGATATGATAATGATGCTAAAGTGAAACATTGATTCATCTATACATAAAATGACTCATCCATAGTTTTGATTATTCCAGCCTTAAAACATGAATGAAGTCGACAGCCATGCCAGTAGCTGCATTTAGGCTAAATGCTAACATGCTGGTGTTTAGCAGTAATATTTACAACTCTGCTAACATGCTAAAACCTTTTAGTTTAGCATGTTAGCAGAGTTTTTTTAATTAACATGAAGTAGGTTTGTTCATAAACTAAACTGAAATGTTGACCTGATGATGACGCTAGAAAAAAGTCAGACAAGTGGACATGAATGTCTGCACCAAATTCATACAATAATATAATAATAATAATAATAGGTCAGAGGATCCCCAAAGTCAATACGGTTCATCCTTCTGGAGACCATGAATGTCTGTACCAAATGAATGTGCCAATCCATCCAGTAGTTGTTGAGATATTTCAGTCTGGACAAAAGTGTCTGACCGAACAACTTTTCCATCCCCAGAGTCACGCATAATATATCAGTGCTTGATATTACATTGTTTGGGATGCTGTTCGGGAGAATATTGAGAACACAAACGCATTCGATGATATGGTCTTAGTGACTTATATTCTGGGGAAAATGGCGTCTGGTGACTGTGTTATCCATTCAAGTCAATACCTCTGTATTTGTCATGGCCTAGGAGCCGGGTTATGACAGTTATGTAAAATTAAAGATGGTGCAGGGCTGCTTCCTAGCAGCAGAGTGCTCAGTGCTGCCACAGGCCATATTATATTTAAATGAGATTACAGATTTAATACAAATATTGCTGCCATATATTTGGAGCAGATCTGTGATTGAAATGACCAGATAATCATGCAGGACTGTGTTCTGTCCTGGATCAGGAATAATTAATGGCTTTTAATAGGCACTTGTTCTTCTTTTGGATTTTCAATATGTTTGTATTTCTCTAAACTAAACTAGTTACTGGTATCAGAATCAAAATCAGTAGTTGTAATGAACACATGTACACAATGGGCTGAGATGTTATTGTGTTTTGTTGTGTCTTTTTTCAGAAATGATGGACAGTCGAGCAGATAAGTGAAAGAGATTTGACTCAAATCAACTGTCAGATATCTGTCGCTCCGTCATCAAGCTCAGGAAAACAACAAAGTAGAGTTGACCAATAGACCACCACCAGCTCTTCTCTCAGTTTGTGTTTCTCTTTTAAAAAAGAGATTTGATTCTGTAATGAATACAGAACAGAGGAGCTTTTCCTTAAACATTCCTTTGAGTAGCCAGAATATGATTATCAGGTTAAAAAATGACCAGTAGAGGTAGAGGTCATTGAGATATTTAGTAGCTAATTATGTAGCCAGTAAGAGATTTAAATGTGTGTAAAAGGTGCTGCAGTGTTGAACTGCACAAAAATGGGAAAAATCTGACCTGTGTATCTTGTTTCACTTTTAAACGTTTTGTTTGTGGGACTTTTTATACAACAATTGGGCATTACATCACATGCACGTGCTTGTGACTGTCCAGAACACCATGGACTGAATTACATGTTTATATTTCTGCACACTTTGTCCTGTACATATAATTTTTTTTTACAAAGTTTTTCAAATCTGTCGTCTATTTTTTTAAGTTTGTTTTATTTGACAACTCTGAACCTGTAATACTAAATTGAATTGTTTTGTTTGGTTTGTTTCACTTGAATTATGAATCCATTACTGGCCTCCTGTGACTGAAACGCACATCTTGTTTTTTAAGTATAAATGTGTATATTCAGGGCTGAATTTAAGTACCTGTGTGAGTGCAGCTACAGCAACATTCATCAGTCATCTTTTCAAGGTTTATCCTATAGCTGTAAAGCTTTGAATGCCTATACTGTACAGTATACTGTAAACTGCCTGTGGAAATGTTTCAGTTATGTTTTTTCTATGTTTGCCGCAGCCTTGTTTCTGTTGTTTCCAGACATCTCAACACTATTTGGGAAAAGATGCAAAAAGAAATGCCATCTGTCGAATCTTTAAGGGTCTTCCATGCAGATGTTTTGCAGTGATGTTTACATTCAGAGAATCACTTCTTTAAAAACTTTACCAACAATAATCCAGTCCGTCCTATTTGCACTTGTTTCTGTCATGTCTGAGCCCCTTTAAAGAATTGTGGAATATCATAAAGGAGTGAACTTAATAAAACAAGAAGAACGTCTCATTTCAGAAAGTGTTATCAGTAATTCATTGTCATCACTTGCATTTTCATTTGCACTCATGTTCATTCATAAATCACTTTCACTTTAAGCACTTGATACCAGAAAAACACTTTATTATAAATAGTATTTTAAACAATAAATAACACCACATGCCATCAAATAAATAAATAAATAGATGTAATAAATAGATGTCAAGTACATACATACATTCCCCCAAATATTGGAATACATTCATAGATTTAGGTTCACTGCTAACCTTAGCAATAGTTTGACTGTCATTCAGCTCTCACTAAGTGAAGGCTGGAGTCTGGTCAGCTAGCTTATGCCTGAGTAACCATGTACATTTGTGCAGCATAAAGCTACTTGGACAGTAGTTATAAGTGATGGTAGTGACGGATCAAAAAGGCTTGTTTAGTTAAATTAAAAGGGTAGAGATATTGTTGTATTGATTGGAATGATGGTGATGATGAGTTTGCAGGATGCTTATTTCCTGTAGTCTCCTGAGGAGATGTAGCCCATAGCTCGGTTGATGGTGATGGCTCGGACATAAAAGCCCCTCAGCATGTTAGACATCTCCAGCCTGTTGTTGAAGGAGTTATTCCCCCAAATCTTGGCAGCGTTGACCTGGAAGACAACACAGAAAGGAATCAACATGGAGACACAATAATCACCTTTCAGAAAAAAAAAAAATATTTCCCTGCGTGTCTTTTGTATCAGTTTTCCCTTTTAAATACTAGATGATAAGTAAATAAGGAACAAAAAAAAAAGAAGGAATCGAGAAATACCTCTGAGGGGTCGTTCTCTCCATTCGGCATCAGGGAGCAGTTCTGTATAAACCAAGGAAGATACTGTCAGGCAATTTTCAAATGTTATTTCCCAAGAGATTCTCTCTCACTGTTTTCTTCTTTAAATCATGACTCTGTTTTTACCCCTCCCACACATGACTGACATACCTCTCTCAGACTTTGGATTGTATCCTGAACTGGTTTTAGAATTGCAGTTGTGTTAACAGGATTTTGGAGCGGAGTCTTGAGGTAGGACTCAAAAGCAGCAGCATAGTAAGCCAAGTCCTTCATGATGTTCCTCAGACATTCACTCTGCCGAGACAAAAACAAGAAATATGACTCATCAGTCATCTGTCTGTATTGTAAAAAATAAGAAAAAAGGAGAAGAAGAAGTGTTTGAATGTGTATAATTGATTACCAAGAAGTATAAAACTTTACTTAGATAACATACTGGATTTCTAGCATACCTCACTGAAGGGTGAATTTCTTTGCATCATGCAACCTGAGTTCTGTAGAGTAAAAAAAAGAAGAAGAAACAATTCAAATGTGAGCAATTTGTTGGTGTATTTATTTTAGTGCTCAAGTCAGGCACCAATAATTAATTTTTTTTAATTTATTTATTATAAATATATTAGTTCAAAAACAATTTTGGAAAATGCACTTTTGGTAGAGGTAAAAGAAATATGCACCAAAGCATCAATAGGATTAGAGAGAATAATATGATAATTCATCATTTATACAGGTTAGATATCAACAAGTGTCACCTGAGGCAGAGAGGGTGCGCAGGCCAGGACTGTGTCAGCTTGACTCCCCACCACCACTCTATCAGAGGCGATGCCATAACACAACTCTTTCTGTTAAAAGAATATGGGTAAAAATTATTACTGCTCAGAGGTGTGTGATAGAGTCAAAGAAAGTAAGTGGAAGGACAAAAAAAATCAAATATACTCACATTGTTCCGAAGCTGTGCGATACTCGTCAGGAGACTCTTGTAGAGCGACGAGCAGTTTGCGCACATTTCTGGGCTCAAAGTGCGCATAGGGCGGCCGATGGATGTGCGCCAGCTCAAGGTCAGCAGCAGCAGCACACAGCTGGTGAAGTCTGCATGGCAAGATAATAATAATAATAATTAATAATAAAATAATAAAAAAGCAAAAAAGCATCAACACATGAGTCTTATGAGTCCCATTGGTGCTCCACACAATAGTGCCATATGGAAAACAGTATCTGATATATGCATTTTGTATGTTTCGGGCTCGCTGACTTACAGAAATTAAAGATCGCCATCTTTCTGGTCAGATAGATATCTCTGGTCGAGTCTGGTAAATCAGTAACTCTGTGCTTGCTGTCTTCATATCTGATGTATTTATATCTATGTGCTCGGGGGATTCCGTGGGCAGCAACAAGGTACTAAAACGTCACGTAGTTTCCATCTTTGTTAAACGAAAAACGGGAAGTCGCAATGTTTGTTTCATAGTGTGATGTAATTGTGATATCATTTTTTTTGAATGTGTACTGCCTTTGTTTTCATTAAAATCTAATAGTAACAGATGAGATCATCTTCTTGGGCAATTGCACAAAGAAATCTTACAGTCAGTGCTAAGATTAGTGCAGATGTGCAAGACTCAGCTGTGGTGTGCACACAACAACAAAATTGTGAAATATTTATCAATGAAAGTGAATCCATCTCTGCAAGTTGTGCTTCTTCACATCAACATCAACAACAAATGCACATATTGTGCATGCAAGCAATATCATAAGGATTACACAACATTACGGTGATGCAGTGGAAATTTTGTCATGTGCAACAACCTGTGCTTGTGCACCATGTGAGGAGCTGATGACATTTGGTTAGCGAAGTCATTCTTACTTTATCTAATTAGGACAACTGATGGTAAATCAAAGGGCAGGTAAACCCACCAAGCTCGTCTGCATTATGGGGACCTGCCGGTATGTGTGTGTGTGTGGCTTACTTCACTACTCACTTGTGGTGTTATGATCGCATAATGATGATCGCCGGATGTCCGTCCTTTCTGACTACCTTTGTCCCACCAGGTCCAGTAATGCTTCTGTTCACGTCAATGCAGAGGAGGGAGGGTTCGTTTGGGTTTTCCCTCTGCTTAGTACAGGTGGGTGGTAGATTTATAATTAATCTCTTCACACACACATAAAGAAGTTCAGGCATTAAAACAAACGAGCAATCCCAAAATGCGCTAGAAAAAAGTGTAAAAGTGTGTCCTCATCATTTATTTGACAGGTGTAGTTTAGTATAGTTTAATTGCTGATTTTACACATGAAATATATGATCAGCTTATAGAATATGATTTAACCACCCACCCAACCACCAGTATGTCGAGTAGTTCAGTCTGGGTCCATCTTAACTGCATGCATCAGTGCTGATAAATACAATAATTATATGATAATACAGAACTCTAAAATAAGACACATAATGAGTACTTCACAGGGTTCTGCTTATAATCCTTTTGACCCTTTACTTAAGTAAGATTTTAAATGCAAGACTTTTACTTTTACTTTTTTGGTACTATGATTCATGTGAAGGATCTGAATACTTCCCCCACCCCTGGTACTTATCAATATTAAACCTATACATGAATGCATACATTTTAAATTTTGAGAACTAGTCATTGACTTTATTGTATGTTTCTCATATAGGTTAAACCGACCAATTTATTGGCAATACTGTGTGTGTATATCTTTATTAAATCTACGTGGAGCCTATCTATAACTCCAATACAACAGCTCTGCTATAAATTTGACGTTTGCGAAGCTTATAATTGTTCAGTTTTTGTTGACACTGTCATAAAGGTAATAATTCAACTTTATGTTTTGTTATTGTTGTTGTAGTGGGTGTTGTTGTTGTACTAGCATACATTATATTAAAAGGCTAATATCATGGCTTTCTCATGTATGTAAATTAGGGGGCAAAATATTAAAAACACCTCTGAATATAAGGCAGTCCAGTCCAATGCCACTGCAAACTACAGCCTCAGTAATAAACATAAAGGTAAATTAAAACCCTCTCATTTCATTCATGGATCATTCAGATCTGATGTATTAGATTCACATTAGATTACAGGTGTACCTAATGAAGAAAACAAATTATTTTTTAATGCTTTTTGTTATTAAGTAATATAATTAAATACACAAAAATGAAGTATATAATAATGTTAAGAATGCACTTTCAATATCAACTTTTAAACGTGGATGAAAAGTCCTTAAAATTAAAATTGGAAAAATGTAAATTTCTCCTTCTACATTTCCATTACAATTGGCAAATACATTTGCTTCTAATGGGCCTCTTGGTGAGACTGCTAATTTGCCAACTTCAACAATTAACTTTCAAACTTAAACGTCGTTTTTTTTCCAGATGGTCCAGTATGTCAAAAGTGTGTTAATTTGTAGTGTACAGGGCTCAAAAGGAGAATAATGTGAAATTCTCATTGGTACACGAAACATGACTTCATCCTCTCCTGACATGTCCAGTCCCAGTTTTCGTGGTCTGTGATTAATTTGGTGTCTTTAACTTGCAAGGAAACAAACTGACTGAAACTGCAGTGGTCAATGAGTGGTTGACAGGAGTTTCCTGGCCTTTCTTTGGCTTCACCACAGGGCCATTGAAGAGTGAAACCATCCCTCTTTAAACACAGTATCTGCGATCACAGAGATGACCAACCAACGATGGGTGAGGGGGGACTTTTACATCTAGCACATCTTCCATGAAAAATAACATTCATTACTAAACCTTTTTGTCAAATCGAATCATTCCTGTACAGTTATACCTTGAACCACGAGTGACCATTCATTATATTCACACGTGCACAATTAGCATTTTTCTTGTGAAAGACAACTGTGACTCTAATAAAGGGGTTGTCCGAATTAATATTATGTCTCTTTAGAAGCAGTAAACCAACCCCTTTTGAGAGAGTGAGAGACTGTGTCATGATGAGGCAAGACTGAAACAAAGCGCTGAGTCATACTATGTGCAATGTCGTGATGTATTCTCAGTGCAGTGCATGACACTTCCTGCATTCATTAGAAAGCGGAAGCTCATCTCAAAGAGCAAATTGATCCAGCTGACTTGCAGCAACATGCAGCTGAAACAAAAAAATCCAACATAACAGCCCAACAAACCAACATATATGAAACAAAGTTTATTCTTTATTTTACATATCTGTACATAAACATTTCTTCCCTCAAATAAAGTTTCTGATTACAATAGGATGAAAACGATATTAACACACTTACTCATTTAAAATGACTCGTGTCAGAAAATCAACATTCACAAAATGTTGAAGAGCAATTAGAGTGAACGTATTACCAAAAGCTACGACTCCACTACAAGGCAGGCATGTTTCCTTTACACTCTTTTAGCACCTTCAAATAAACATTTCTCAGTTGAAAACTACCATTTGTGCAGAATAAAAACAGGTCGACTTTGAAATACTTGAAAATTATTGTCCAACTTAAAATGGTCTGAAGAAGTTAGTTTCCATCTGTTTTTTTTATACAATGTTGTTTCTTTTTTTCTCATGACTGACTTTCTACTAAATTTTTCACTATTATTTTATTTTTTTTTCCCACAATTTTTGCATTTGACAGTTATAATTTAGTGGCGAATGTAGAAAGTTAAAAAGAAACAATCGCAAAGCAAGGCCGATCACTGCACAGGAAGCTGGGGACAGAATCCATGACAACACACAATCAGTTTCCTCTTCTCCCAGGAAGCAGGAGGTGCTCTTCCATCCTTAGCGCTGGGAGAAAACCACAGAAGCAAATGAAAGAGGGCGGGGGGGTCTTCTTCTGTGCTGCTGCTACCACTGGAGTCAGTGGGTTGGACAGGAAAGTAGACATGGGGAGACAGGGAGGAGTTGGGAAGCAGCGAGGGGCAAAATACTTGGGACAAGCGGGCAGGATTTGGATCGACACGGGGCAGAGGTGGAATGGCCAGAGGGGAAAAGTCTTGTTTTGAGCGGGAGCTCAGCTGGGCAGAGGGGAGAAGGATGGAGCACGGACGGGCATCTTATTTGGATAGGGTCCTCTCAGCCAAATGTTTTTGCTGGCTCTCAGCATGCCTGCAGAAGAGAAAAGGGACATACAGTCACTTAAAGAGCAAGTCTGGTGATTTTTTAAAATATTTTTCTAATTGTTAACAAATCGAAAAGGAAAGACCAAAATCAGCAAAGAATTGTTGTATGTGTAGCTGAAGCTTAGTGTAGCTTATTCCTTTGTGTGATATGTCACTCTGTGGTATTGGGTGACAACGTTTCTATATGACTATAAACGAGGGCACTGTACTTTACGAGGGCACTGTACTTTATTTAAAGTCAACACCAACCTGTTGCTTTAAATGCCGCTCATGTGCTACATTTGTGGCTGAAAATAGTCCCTAACAAATGCATTACGATTTGAGAGATATTTATTAAAGGGGAAATCCATTACATGACATCAAAGTCTGTTTACAGATCTTCAGAAGTACTTCATATGTGAGAAAAGGTTTTACAAAGCCTATCGTGGGTCCAGGGCGTGAAATCTGATAAAGTCAAGTGCAAACGCATCAACTGGGGCTGATGACAACAAATTTGAAAGTGAAAAAAAAAATGTTGGGGTGTGGATTCAGAAAGAAATTATCTTATTTTTATTAATAATTCATCTGTCGATCATTTTCCAGATTAGTTGATTAGTTGTTTGATCCATTAAATGTCAGAAAATTGTGAAAAATGTTGATCACTGTTTCCCAAAGTCCAAGGTGATGTCTGTTTTTATGTCTGTTATGTTTTTTTTGTTTGTTTTTTTGTCCACAGCCGAAAGAGTTTCAGTTTACTGTTAGAGAACTTAAGAAACTTTTGAGAATTTGGACATTCTCTCTTGAAAAATGGAACCCAAAAGGATTAATCAATTATCAATAGTTAGCAATTAGTTTAATAGTTGACATTTAATCAATTAATTGATTAATCATTGCAGCCTAATTAAATTATCACCAAAATCTCTGACTGAACTATTGGAGTTGCATTTTAGGTTATGTAGGCTAAGTTCTGACAACTATACTCCACAAGTTCAACACTGTTACAGGTGTGCAATGCTAAATTTTTCAAGGCCAGGACAGGCAGCAGTGCAAACTAAGAATACTAAATTAAAACAGATACAAGACGAACAGACGGTACACGTTCAGGTACTGCACTTTTGCATTAAATTAAATGATATGTTTGGTACTTTCTAAATAATTATATCTTTACTACGAGCAAATGGGCGCTTGAGGCTAACAGGTTGTTCGTTTTGTTTCCTTAATAAGAAAAATATAGACAAAATATTGTCTATTGTCTTTTTTTTTTTTTAATACACCAGATGAGTAAAAGAAACATGGTAAATGCAGTGAATAAGTTCCTCATTAAGGGCCTCATCACCTGGTGAGGTCCTCTATGTCAACCAGCATGGCATCTTGCTCCATGTGTAGTTCATCCCGAATCAGCAGCAACTGTACAAGCTCCTCATTCAGACCTGGAGTGAGAGATAACATGAGGAATTATATAAAAACAAATGACCATGACAAAGCAAGAATTTGTCCATGTAATATGGAAATTCTTTAAAAAACTACAGTACATAACATATTTTTATCATCCCTACTCGTGTGCTGATCCCACAAAAATTACTCAACAAAACCATCAAGAACATAATGACCATTAACAGTCGGACCACACATTAGTGGCTGTGGTTGTTTTCACATCACATGCTTCAGCTATTGTTCATATGACAATATGAAGCTCTGAGATTTTGAGGGGAATGTCTGTGTTGTAAGTAAAAACTAGTTCATGATTTTGAACTGAGGGGGATTTTTGAAGCTGTGCAAGATGAGAGATTATTCATCCCTGAATACCAGGATCAATGATCTGTACAGTGTGGTAACAGTAAATTCTCTGGGGAAACTGTTAACTGGTACAGTTCTTTGAACTGAACATATATGAAAGTACTTTCACATCCACAGTAAAGGCTAGGGGTCAGTATACATATGCAATGTTTTTTCCCCATTTGCTCTATTGCTCATTTCTGCAACTGAAAGTAAAGTCAGCGACTCTGTGAGTGTGTGTGTGTGTGTATGTGCGGTTAACTTACTTTCAATCTGGGAGTGCAAGTCATTAACTATAACTTGGAGCTGTCCCAGTGTCATATCTCTCAGGTCGGTGGGCTTCAGGCTTCTTTTCATTAGACACTCACTGATGTGAGGCATGTGTGGAAGCTAAAAAAAAAAAACACACACACACATAAACATATAAGACATTGTGCTTCCTCTATCTGGAGGTTGAAACCTCCTGCATAAAAACAAAGTTCAGCTTAAAAAAATGTTGACTGTATGACATTTCTGTTTGACATGACATTGTCATGACATTGACTGTTTGTCATTTCACTTAAAGACGTGTGTGTAACGTTTCTTGCAGCAGAAATACACTGTATACTACTGTAAACTCATGGATCTACTATCATTAAATAAATAAGAAAAAAAAAAGTCTTTTAAATCATTTAACAAGCAAAACTGCCAAACATCCACTGGTGCCAGATTCTCATATGTGATGTGTTTCTTTAAGATCTGGCATTTTTCACTATGATTGCTAGTTGCTCGAAATTTGCTGAAATCTGGTTAAAAAGTCACAACAGCACGAACTATCAGCAGAATAAGAGCACTCAAATTTAATCAAATCAGTAAAAGAAAGAGTCTTGACTGACTGACAGCAGGCGCAACTTCAACGTACTGCCTGAATGTATGTGTTTAGTTACTTTTAGATGAAAAACTACCTACTACTACTTTACAGTGGCTGTCCTGGCTTCGTCTGATAATGAAACAAACGGGAATACCACGCTTTCCTTGAGGTGCTCACCACTTTGCGTAGCAAGACTGTAAAGTTGGGGGATTCCAACAAGGCATTGCTAATGTGGATTGACAATGTTTGTCAAAAAGGCTGTCACAGTTTTAAGCAAATGAGCAGATGAACTCAAAAGATGAACTCCAGCAGAGATCAGCAGTGATACTTTCCCACAGAGTGCCAATCCCCACAAACTGGAGAAACCTGTACTTCATATCTCATCAACAATTTGATTTCTCTTTTCACTGGAACTTTTAAAATTCCCTAGTCTTGATCATTCAGCACAAAATCCCACTCATCAACAATAATGAAAAACTGTTACGTAATGACAGACAAAGGTGGAAGGACAATGAAGGGTGAGAAATGACACATTTTGCTATGAGGGAAAATGAAAAGCTTCCATATTATTAAAGTCTGGAAGTTTTATGAGTTGTATTTGTGACCTGAGCTTTTATTTCTCAGTACTACCTTTAATGAGCACTTAAAACAAATGTATTATATGTCCAATGCTTCTGCTGGCTTTATGTATGTGGTAATGAGCCCGTTGCCACCAGCATTTCCTCCATGTTCAACCTCAGAGTGTAGCCATAACATGCAATAAAATAACAAAGCATCATATGTGATGTCCCAGGCACAAATGGGCAGGTAATTTGCTTTTTGTTTACCAGACTCTCCCTCTGTCAACATTCCCACCCAACCTGTCTCCATTCTTTCTCTTTCCTTCCAGCACATGTTTATTTTCTCTCTCCCTCCCTCCCTCCCTCATTACCTCCAGTCTTCACAAACAATAGCAGAGAAAATGTACGCGCCCTCTCTTTGCATATGCCACACTTGTGTTTGTCTTGCATTACCTCGACTTGCTAGTTACTCACCCTTCTTTCACTTTCACATTGGCAGTTCCAGTTTCGTGTCACTAGACATGCTTACAAGCACACTAGGTGGTGCTTACAGGGTGACATAGAAAGAAATAAATTGAGTGGGTGATGGGAAGATTTGTAGTTTGGTGTCAGTGCTGACCACAGTGTGAGTTTCTATGGTAGACTGATCATACTGCTAATAACAAATTACTATCTGAGGGTTCAATACCAGCAAATGAACCTCCAGTAATGACTAAATAGCAGATCTCCTCTTTGAATGAAGTTGAGAGAGAGAATTGAGGTTTTACAGTAGAATCTAAATCTCTCCCCAGCTTTTTCTCTCTCACTGACTTTCTTGCTTTTACTCATCAATTCTGTTTGTAGAGATTTAGGAAAAACCCACACTCCCAAGACACAGAGAGACATTTGGATGGAGGCTTAATGTGCTGGCCGAATTTCCGTTCGTTCGTCCGTAGGACAATCTAGTTTAGTCGGAACTGAATTTAAATGACTGGCAGCAGAGTGATTGTTCACAGGCCTTTTTTGGTCTGATAACTCCTAACTCTTGTAACTCCTCATCTCTTTGTCAGATGAGCTCAAGTACTTCTTCGTTGACGCTGCCTGTTATTGTTCCAAATCTATTTATTTTAATTGATTTTAATGTGGATGTTAAGAAATATTAGTGTTTTTCAAACTTTTTACACCTTGTACCACCTCAGAAAATAGTCATCTCTCCACATACTACCATCATGACAGACATACGTAGACATCGCAGGCCGACCCTGTTCGGCTACAGACAGTTTACGAAGGAGGCAGGTTTATTCATAATAAAATGATCTTTTATTGTTGACTCTTGTTGTTTCTTTACTACAAAGAGTGGATTGTTATGATTACCTTTTTCATACAATTAAATATCACTGTTTACCACAGAAACTTAAACTTTTAACCATTTATTAATGACTTTTATCACGATTGTTTTCTATTTTTAACTATTTTAACTTTTTATACTTTACTTTTAGCTAATTATTCCATCTGTTTATCTACTGTTTTTATGCAATAGGTAATACATATTACTTCAAATTTCTGCATGAGGTATTTAACACATTGTTCTGCTGACTTTGTCCACATAAGTGCCTCAAACAACTGTACTTAAACAAAAACTAACTATAATTAGGTGTCAACAAATAGATTGATTCAATCTCAACAGAAAACAACCTATTTTTGGAGGAAATAAAAAAGGCAATCTAAACTACAATATAATTTGCTGTTCTATTTACCCGATCTCTTGGCAACGTGGTGCCACAGCAATTGCATGAAAACTAGATGGCATTTGAGAAGTGGAAATAGTTTTCTAAGAGTAATGGATAGCTGGTTTAAACTGCCAGCTAACATTTGAAATAATTATCTAAAAGTAATATTATAATATTTATCTAAAAGAATGAATTAACAAATGAATTATCCCTTTAAGATGTTGACTCACGTTGATGGAAGGTAACGAGCACAGCATCACACCAATTTGTAATCCTAATTTGGATTATTTTTTCAATCAAATCATAACTTTTTTTTCTTTTCAAATTAGCCGAGCTACTACACAATGCTTCCATGTACCCCAGGCAACCGCAGAAGTGCCCCCTGGTTGGGACACATTGTTCTAGGGAAGCATTTAGCACATGTAACTGCAGTTTAATAGCTCTCTGGTGTTGTGGACATGGCAGGCGGCTGTAACCTCAATACATCTTAATATTCACTGTGTGTTCGGATGTGACAGTGATGTCTTCTGACTGCTGAGCACTGCTACATCCCTAAACACTGAAGTCAATGCTTTCCGGCGTATGAATTATAGATGGACCCGGGCCGAGCTGCCTTCTCTGAATAAGTAAAACAGTTCTGCCTGCAAGTCCGGGTGGAAATATAGCGTGTGTGTAAGTCTGACAGCGTGAGTGTGTTGGTGTGTGTGCAGTGAGGCAGCTAAAACTGGATGAAATAATGATGAGCAGGGTCGTCATCACATTCGTTCCTCTAAATGGGGGCAGAGGAAGAGAGGGAACAGAGGTGGGGTGGGAGAGACACTTCCTGTGACATCGTCACAGCATGTATATGACGTAGTCAGCTTCCAACTCACACTCATACTGGCACACAACCCACCCATATATTCTCATGTACTCACATGACTAATGGACAAGACAATGGACATTTCTTAAAATGGCCATATGGAGAAACATTTAATTAACACCTGATAAAAGGAAAAGAAACAAAGCTATATTGTATGTAATACTTCCTGCTGATCGTTATGGTGATGAATAAAATGTGACTATGATTTGTTTCCAATGTCATAAAAATATAAATGTAATGTACGACCTTATTGCTGATAGAAAGTATTGATTATTTTAGTAACAGTAATAGATAATTTCAAAACCCTTTACCCAAATGATCAGGACATGTTATCTGGTGTATCAATAAGTGTGGAGTTATTATAACAAAAGGAGGTGTACTTGCTGTTTTAAGCTTTCGGTTTTGCTTTAAAACCTTCATAATCATCATCATCATCATCAGGTGCAGGTGGAGGTGTTAGGCAACAATAGTTAATAATACCCAGTGTGGCTGATGATGTCACCGGCCTACATTAGTCATAAAATAACATATGGGCGAGGTACAAAACACTGAAATAATTGATCAGAGTAAAGAAGCTTTCACCATTAGCAGATTATACTTTATATTATATGATAAACCTCCTCTGAACAGGGGAAGAGATCCAATCAGAGCTAAACTCTTTGTGTGAGAGGGAGGTTAGATGCAAGCTAACATTATTTTATCAGCTAAGCTGAGGTGGTGTGTTTTCATTAAACATGAAATACAATAGAAGCTAAAAGAAGCCACTGCTGTCCTGTACTGATCAGAGAAGTTGCTCCTCTTAGACTGTTAGTCTTATTAATTGTAATAGACATTTATTTCAGGAGTATATAGTTTAATGGGTGAATGAAATTCTAGGGAAATGTTTAAATCATGTATTACACTTTAACTAAACCCATTTTAGTCGACTACATTCACTGTAGATTTATTCGACTTTAAACTAAACTAAAACTGAAACTATGACTAACACTAATTCAAATTTTGTTGTCAAAATGAACGGTGGCATGACACTGAGAGCAGTGAGTGTTGATATACGTATATTGACAGTTTATTACAAACTGTGTATGTTTTTGACATCTTCATATGTGCAACTGAGCAGATACATGTGTATATATATATATATATATATATATATATATATATATATATATATATATATAGATGTGTGTGTGTGTGTGTATATGTATATATATATATATATATATAGTTCATGATAATGCAATAATTGATTTTATTAACCATTTGTAGGCAGAGGAAACAGGCTGTGAAAACAACAAGAAAAAATTCTCACCTTTATAATCAATATGGCAAACTTATTAGCAAGCAGTTACCGATTTACACACCCAGCAGATATGGAGCTACATTAACGTTAATTTGTAGTTGTGTTTCTGGTCACTAGGCGAAGGCAAAGAGGCCTGAGAAAAGTGGCGAAGTATTACACTTTTCTTACAAGCTGTTTGCTAACTTTGCCTGTCTGTCGTTTGGTTCAGGGCAGGTAATTTCTAGCAGGATTTTTCTAGATCGTTTTGTTGAAAACAACCTAAATTGAGCTACAGATGACTACGCTGATGAGAGCGAACCAAAAGAGTGAAGTTGTGGGCTGGAAAAACACCTAAACAATAAGCATAAAAATGTTATAAAGCACTGTAGAACTGAGGGGAACAGCACAGTTGCGTGATAATGTTCTGTGAGTTCATGACTCCAAGAAACCTCTTTCATATCCAAACAGTCATGTGATCCATTGTTAATAAAAGTAAAAGCAAAAGCTTGAAACAGCAAATATACCTTTGTCCCCATTTATCTCTTATAAAACTTTATATGTTTTGGCCCAGAATAGTCCATTTACAGGAATTTTGTCATATCAAAGAATATTGAAGTGATACAGGTTTTTCCCTTTTTTTAGTGGGGAATATTGTCCTGACAAAGGCAGCATGACTGTGCAACTTTGGTACTGACCAGGTCAGCCACTGGTGACTTCTTGCGATTCTGTTTCTCCACCTCCACCTGCATCTTGGCCATGGGTTTGGCCATAGCCAGGGCCAGCTTTGCCTCCGCCTGCAGCTTCTTCTGTCGACTCAGGAAGTCCATGTCCTCCAGAGACTCAGAGTCATCTTCGGTGGTGTCCCTGTCTGAGTAGGATGAACTCTGCTTGGACTGCAGGGAGGAAGTGGTGGGGGGGGGGGGAGGAGGAGGAAGAGGGATAAAAGGCAAGTTGTGTCAAGGTAGAATACAATATGAGGGAGAAAGTGAGAGAGAAAAGAAAATGGTAAAGGTGAGAGAAAGGGGTAATAATGGAGGAAGGAATGGGGGAGAGATAAGAAAGACCAGGTCAGAGGATTAATGGTTATGCATTCTTGGCATTTTGGTGTGTACACTTTAATATTTTTTCTTTTGGCCTTTTTATTGGATAGAGACAGCTGGAGAGAAACAGGAATGTGGGGAGAGAGAGACGGGGAATGACATGTAGCAAAGGGCCACAGGTCACATTTGAACCCGAGTCGCTACGGAGCCTTCGTACATGGGACGGACGCTCTACCAACTGAGCTAATCGCCGCCCCAGTGTGTAGACTTTACACACTGACAGTGTACATCAAATGGGATGAGAGGAGAGCGTGGATAAACATGTAAAGAGATGATAATTCTCTTTCTGTTAAATGCGTCTCAGGCTGACAGGAGGTTAATGTGGCCGGTCATCCATGGCGATGGCGAGTGTCTCCAATTCACCTCTCTTTGCTGCCTGTGAATTGGTTAATAGGCCAGAAAACGTGAGCAAAGACATTCATAAGGCGACTAAAACCGCCAGCTATCTCTCTGATTCATAATGAATATCTCCCCCGTCCCACCGCTTCCAGTATTGTTTTGTCTCAGTCTCGCTTTTACACAATCAGCTCTTTATACTTTCACGCTTTCATACTGTGTTTTCTTTGCTTCTTGAATTCTGCAGAAATACTATAATAACCCTGCGTGGGCTTCAAAGTTCACATGTGTGCATCAGGGCTTACCATAGGGGACAGAGGGGTGTCCAGACTGGTCTCGGTCTTGCTGTCATCTGCATCACTGTCCTTGTCGCTGCCGCTGTCATTGACAAAACAGATCTGTAGGTTCATCCCACTCTGCAGCCTGCAGGGAGAGACAGAGATAGAGAGGGAGACATGTTAATATTAGCACAAATGCAGATAAGAGTCAAGCCAGTTCAATATTGGCTCTTTCTGAGGTAATTGACTCGGATCAGGGCCAAAACAGACAGCAATGTCAACAGCACTGTTGCTAATACAAATGACCTATGATGAGTTCAACAAAGTGCTTTGCTTCAATAAAGGCTTTAAAGTGCTGTGAGCACACAAACTGTTCTGTGTGCACTATGCCATAAGTTAAAGAGAGAAAACGTGAAAACAAATATGAACAATGGAGAGAAAATCCTAACAGATGCTAGCTGCCTTCATCATGAGAGCAAAGTGCCGGCTGAGGTTGGAGTTAAGGAGGGTTTGTGTTTTTAATCATCTCCCCTCTTGTGTCCTATATAGATCGATCCAGGATGCATCTGGTAGGTCTGATCCAATCTACCTGGGACCGTTGGGGGTGTTTTTGTGCTACGGAGGAGCAGAATATCACTAAGTGTAGATCCGGCACACTGTGGATCAATAATGTGCTTATTCAATGCAGTAATTACAAACAGAGCTGATTGGTTACACGGCATAGATCCAATCAGTCCTGATTAAAACAGGACTGGAGAGATCGGTTGTTTTTTTTGTTTTTTTTCAGGAGATGCAGCATCAAAAATCTTCCTGTAACTTGAATTCACTGTAAAAGATTGTATATATGTATGTATAGTAGCACTGTTATTGGCAGAAATGTTACAGAAATGTTACAAGAAGAAAAGTAGCAAGAAACTGCAGTACGGAAATTCCAAAGAAATGTTTGAGGTCAAATAGAAAGAATGTCAACATTTGCATAGTTTGTAAAGAGAGAGAGACACATTTATCTTTTAACTATAAAACATGTCACTCAGTTCATATCTAAGTTTCTTTACAACTTAAGGGGTGTAATTATAAACACATGACGTAGGTGTGAGACTACAGTGTCAGGTCTAAGCTCTAATACAGTGTGTTAGATAAGATAAGATAAGACAGGATGAGATGAGGTGAGATAGACTTTAATGATTCCACACCACGGAAATTCACTTGTCACAGTAGCTCATATACACAAGGTTAATAATAAATTATTCACAAGCAAGAAATGTATAGAAAAAGTCATGAAGTCATGCTGAAGAAAGTCATGAAGTCATGCTGGTGTTGAAGAGTCTGACAGCTGTTGGAATGAAGGAGGAAGCTACTAGTGCTCCTTCTTACATGGTGGGAGCAGCAGTCTGCTGCTGAAGGAGCTGCTTAACCCCAACACAGTCAGTCATGCAGGGGGTGAGAGGAGTTGTTCATGATGGTTATCAGCTTATTGCTGTGGTTATCAGCTCTGTGTTGCAACCGCAGACAAGCGTATCACATTTTCAGACAGTACTCTCATTTTACTATTTCCTCGGAATCATTAATGAAGCATCACAACCAGTCATTAATCTGATGCAGCAATATTGAGAAATCCACATGATTCAAATCACAGGAAAGTGAAAGAAGTGTTTACAGAACATCAAGTTCCAGTAAGGTAGTGTAGGAGGTGGTAGCAGTGTGTGCGTGTGCACATGTAGCTGTCTTTTGGGAAGTGAGAGCTGTAACGGCTGACTGTATGTGGCCTCATTCATGCTGCAATCCTCTCTCTTTCCTGTCATTCTCTTTCTGCCTAGTTGCCCTTTCTTCACTGGTGGCAATGACAATAAACCAACACTTTCATATTCATACGAGAATCCCCTTTCAGTGGACTCTTCTTCAGAGTACGAGAAAACATAATATGACAGAAGTCAGAGGTCTTACCGTGAGGACAGGCTGGGTTTGCCGCTCTTGCTGCAGCTGGTGTAGATGCCGGGCCCATCATCAAAGAAACTGCCCAGGGCCAACTTCTGCCTAATGGACTCTCTCTCATTCTTTTGGGCCTGCAACAGGAGATTAAAAAAGATAGGGTCAGCTTTTTGATAGTTTATTTTGTAATTACATGATGAGGTCAGAGGGTCAGGCTTGTAGGAACTGGGTGTCTTCTAAAGATTCTTCAGCAGGTTGGACGCTTGTTGTTGCAGCACCTCACCTCAGGCATTTATATTTAGTTTTCTGGCATCACCTTAACACCCCTTTCCCCACGTGAGCTAGCTGTGTGCACAAATAGAAGTGTAGTTACCCCTGGCACTTTCTGACAGTTCCAAATCTCAAGAGCAAGTGTATTAATAGCAGCAGCTTCCTCTTAATTTGCAGTAAGGGGTTCAGTGTGATCCTAACAAGGTCTGAAACAAAGTGTGGCATCAGCTGAAATACTGTTTCAGAATGTGTAAAAAAGTAGAGATCACTACAAGTTGATATGACCAGTATTCACAAGCAGGTGGTGCTGTTGTCTCAGAGAACAACCAAAAAGCAGTCCAATAGCAACACACACACACACACACACACACACACACACACACACACACACACACACACACACACACACACACACACACACACACACACACACACACACACACACAACAACAACAAAGTAGATCTTCAGATACAGGACTTACGCAGGATTAAGTTTCTGTATGGTGAACTTCAGAGGAAAAACATTATTAGCTGTTTCATACATGCTGAAATCTGCAAAAATCACAACATTACACAATCGCTCTCATTTGGCCGCTCTCCCAATCCAGAATTCCTAACTCAGCACAGCTTCAGTTTTGGCAGCACTTCACACACACTCACACACACCAGGACATCTCATCTGTGCTGATAGCAGGTAAACACCTCCGACAGAGGTGCAAATAACTAATGAGCTGCTCAGACTGTTTCTAATCAAATGGGACCAGTTCAATTCTCTGTAGCACTTTTTGCACACGCAACACGAGCATTAGAAGCCAGATTTGTGTCATGACGCAACAACTTTCCACGGCCCTTTTTACGCCTCAAAGTCACAAAGAGTCAGTGCTCCTGCACTTCTCTAAAGAAAAGAAATCAGTAGGCCTGAAGGACAAGAGGAATGGAAAAGTTAAGAAAAATAAAATTTTGCAGTGTGAATATTTATAGCAAAGCAATGCATAATGATGTCACATGCATGTCATATGGGATGCATGGAGTAACATGTTTACAACTTGTGAGTGTACACGTCACCACTCAACACCATATCCATCAAATTTGAGTTTAATTACCTTGAGCGTGATGTGAGGCATCCATGTTTTTTATTATTAAGTTCCAAGCCAGAAAGAATAAACCTAATTTTATGTTTTATCTACTTCTTTCTTAACTTGTTAACCATCTTGAGATCTCTAACATTATCTTGGTCACCTTGGACACCTTGGAGGGCCCTGAGCCCAAGATGGGGAAGTATTGGTTTATATATTTTACATTTGAAGGTTTGAAAAGCTTATATATGAATCCATGCATCCCTGTTTGGATCTGGCCAGGTACCTCATTTTCCTTTCTGTCTCTCTATCCAACCATATTTTTGGTCTGTATTTCAGCCTTCACCATAAAATAAAGGCTAAATAATAAAAAAAAGAAGAATCAAGGTGGTGATGGCCTGTATCTCTTCCTTTTCTAACAGTTTCTTTCCCATTATTACCACTTTCCACCTTCTCCTCTACACATCTTCCACCTTTCTCATTTATCGCCGTTCATCACATTCCTGTGTGTCTTTAACCACCTGATCGTCTCGCTCTCACTTCCTCATTATCCCAAATTCCACTCATCTCCTTCCATCTCTGCTTCCCTCCATCAGCCTCCAGCCTGTCCTTTTCTTCCGACCAAGCCATCTCTTTGCTGCTCATTCTCTTCTTCCCTCTCCAAATTGCTTATCACAGCTTCACCTCTCTCACACTCGTTTTCTCAACTCCTTCACTCCCTCCTTTCCTCTCTCTCTCTTTCTCTGTCTGTCTGTCTGTCTGTCTCTCCTGACAATTGTGTGCAGGCGTTGGTGAGAGTGCCTCCACCAAGGACAAATTAACATAATCCCACTCCACACAAGAGCCCGCAAGACGCACTTGGCACTGCCAGCACACACACTGGCACGTACAGGGGTGGACTTGGCTTTGCTCCTTGAAGGGTGTGTTTGAAAGATAGCCTGAGGAGTCAAAATGAACACACTTGAGAGTTTCAGTTCATTGCTTCAAAGGCTCAACATCAGCCTGTGTGGTACACTGCAGACACATGCTTATGTACACGCACATCACTCATACAAGCTTGACTACAACACAGCTGACACACTGTCAGTCAAGTTACTCCACAGAACAGCTGCTCCAAGCGAAGACGAAAACTAGAGGTTCAGTGAGCGGTGTGGCTCCCCTCATGAGGCGAGGGGCTGAGAAAACACACAAATGGGGGTTGCGCTGAGGTCCAGCTGGAACGAAAGTGTGACACATTCAGGAAGACTCAGGGGACGTTTTGCATCAGAATACTGAGTAATCAAACAGCATCAGCATCACCGCAAACTTTACAGCTCCGTTTGCAAAAACAGTTTGCAAATGCAAGACCACACACGCTCTCTGCTGGAGTGTGTGTGTGCTGGTGCACAGACGTACACGGGTTTCATTTGCTAAACTCCATCAAAAGCTTTGGTAACATAACTTAGAGATAATCAGCATTCAGCTACTGAACATAACTTATGCATTACCTATCTATTAACTATTAGTTTCACAAGGCCTATCAAGGCCATAAAACAGTATGAGACGTTTATTTTCTCGCATTTTACATTTAAGGTCCAGTGAGTTGAGTTGAGAAATGAAGTATAAGCAGAGGCAGAGCATATGCTGCAGCGATGATTTAAAATGGAAAACATTTCATACTCAGCTACTGGAAAACTCATCAGCTCTCAAAGAGAAACTAACAAGTAACTATCTTTGAATAAGGTTTATAATTTTTATATAAACATGGACACACAAGACACTTTTTCAAAAGGCTACAGATGACATACAGTCGTGTTTTAACACACAGATAGATATAAATTTTACTGTTCTTATAATGTGGGCTGTGAGAGAGTCAGGGTGAATTGCATGGCTTCTATCATTGATTAGATTGCTCACTGGTCAATTATTCTAAGGCTGCAACTAATGATTATTTTCATTATTGATTCATCTGCTGATTATTTTCTCGATAAATTGATACATCATTTAGACTATAAAATGTCAGAAACCAGTTTATCTTCCCAATGTGGCATCTTTAAGTGTCATGTTTTGTCAGACGAATATCCAAAACCAAAAAGTATTCAGTTTTATAATTATAGAAAACAAAGAAAAGCAGCAAATCAACTCAAGTAAACTGGAATTTGCAAATATTTCACATTTTTGCTTGAATAATGACTGAAACTATTATCAAATTAGTTGCCAATTAGCTTATGTTGATCAACTATTTAATCAACTAACTACTTCATTTCTAAATTTCTGAAACTGTCTGCAGACATAGTCAGGCACAACTAGTTAAAAATTGGATCAGCATGCAGGACACCATCGATGATGCATCCCACACCTGCCTGACAACACAACTTCCTGCCTTTGTATAAACATCATCTGTTATACAGCATGTTTTTGTTGTGTGTGTGTGTGTGTTTGTGTGTGTGTGTGTGTGTGTGTGTGTGTCTGGGTGGGCTGTGTGTGGTAAAAGAGTCATCATGGGAGCCCCATAAACCATTTGCAAAGGTGTTGAATACGCCACTGAGAGGTGGAGGTGTGAAACGGGCAGTAAATACGCACTTCTGCCTCACCTTCCTTTCCTACACAATTCCTCTATCATCCATACCAATATCTCATCTTCTACCTTATCTTCTCGCCTTTTTCATTTTTATCACATCAATCTGAAAATGCACTTCCTGTACGGGAAATAAAGTGGATGAATTTCAATCAGAGCCTCTTTGAGGCAGAAAGCAATCAAATCCCATCATGTTCACTGCTTGCGTATTGCTCCGCTTCAAGGTATGACTTTTAAATTTAGGTTTGGGTGAATGAAATGCAAACCTTGCATGTCAAAGGCTGGAAACGCACAAACTTCTGCTCTTCTGATTGGCTCATTCGCTCAAATCTTCATGAATAAGACGTTAGTGTTACATTTTGTGTACTTTACTGGATAATTCTTCCTCTAGAGCTTCTTATAAAATCCAGAGATGGCAAATCATCTGAACGTTTCCACATGATAATGACATGGTAAATTGGCAGATCCATTACATTAACAAATTTAGATGCATGTGGGAAAGGGAACAGAGAGCTAGAGAGAGAGAGAGAGGATGAGTGACAGTCTTAACCACCTCCCTCATTTCCTGGCCTTGAGCGCTAGAGTCGTCACCATCCAAATTAGATTGGGAGGAACACAATTGGGCTAATTTGTGTTTTTCCTCAAATTCACCGAGCAATTTCCTCTGCTGAAAAACCCTCATTGACAGACATTTTCTCCTCCTCTCTGCACTACAACCATTCATCCACAGACCTAGAGGGTGGTTTAGCCTTGGCTATGGACGACAGGGTGTTTGTTTTGAGCCCTCAAATCTTCCCTGAAAATCTATATTAGAGGAGGGAGATGAATTTAATTATCTGTGCTAACAAAGAGCTTCCTCCTTCTCCCTCCCTCTGATTGCTGGCTCATGTGGTCAGAAATTGTTTAGTGGTTAAGATCTGAGATGTATATGAATGTGTTTGTCCTTTAATTCCCTTTTAGTTTCTTTACTGTATCTAAATTGGAAAAAAATGACGCTAAAAGGACAGATCCTCTAAAATGTGTCACCTTTATTAATAGCTCTCTTTTCTTCTTATTCCCTCCTTTGCTCACTAAGTGTTCTCCGTTTTTTTTTTTTTTTTTTTTTTTGCACAATGCAGGCTTTTCACCAGTCGACACCTCTCACTCCCTGTAAGACAAGAATCCACTGTTCTCTCACTCACATATGCAAACACCAGGTCTTGTGAGTAGCAAAAGGCATGACATGTGTGTTTGGAAGAACTGGGACAGCTTCACTTTGATAGATATTCCAGACCTGGCAGCGAACTGCTGCTAAATTCACAGCTCTACAAAGAGACACAAGGTCACTGTGTCTTCTGTGTGTGTGTTTTGACTATGCTCTTTAGCTTCACAGTTCACCCACATGTTCTTGCATGCTTAGATTAAGCACTTCTACGTTTATCTCTGAAAATATATAAATTCAACTTGTATTCCACTTAAAGGGACAGTTTGAAATTTTAGGAAATACATGTGCTTGTTATCTTGGCAAGATTAAGATGAGAACTTTGATAGTATAAAGAGAGGAAACTGGGAGAGAGCTAGCCTGGCTCTCTGGCTCTCTGTAAAGGTAACTCTATGCTTATGTAATGTCTCGTCTGAGAAAACCAAAGTGTAAAAACAATAATTTGTGTTTTTCGGGGGGATTATGTCCAAAAATATTTCTTGGTTTGGTGCAGTGGCTTTCTTGCCTGCCTGACAAGACTCCGGTAAGGTGGTGGACAGAGTTGGGTTGCTTCCCCCTGCTTCCACTCTGTATGTAGAGCTATTCTAACATCATATTTACTGTGCAGACGTGAGAATCTTCTCATCTAACTCTCAGCAAGAGAGTCTACATCATCTTTGGAGGCTAAAAATGTATGTGTGTGTAGGATCGTCTCCTGTTTTCGTGCTATCTGAGACCTGTCTGTCTAGGCAGTGCAGCATTCCATCCCAGATAAGAAACCCGACCTCTGACCCCTCATACAGTTCAGCCTCAGGTCAGTGCAAGGCTGCTCATGTCACTCAGATTGGAAGAGAACAGCTCAGCAAGTGGTAGATGGCTTTACATGAGTGTGTGTGTGGTGGTAAAAGTAGTGGGGGAGGGTTATGGTGGGATAAAGGGGAAAAAAAGACAAGAGAGAAGAATGACAAAGAGGGGGAGGAGAGATGGGGAGCATGAAGTGGGTTTAGACAGGACAATGGGTCTCCAAGTGACATTTGAGCTTTTTCTCTACAAAAAGGCCAGACTATAGATTTGTGGGAACAGATTCAATGGAGGAATCTGTGTTTTTTTTTCTTTTGGCAAAACATGAAGCAGATTTAAGGATAAAAGCCTGCTTACTCACACCATTATGTCATAGCTATGCCCAAAATATCTAAGCACTTTAATACCCAAACTTCAAGCATTACGTCAGCCTCAGTCTTAGGCTACATCACAGAGCTACACACAACACACAAAACACTCTGAAAGGAACATTGAGAAATACGCTTAATTTGCTTTCTAGATGAAAAGATCAACACCACTCTCACATCTGTCTGTTCAGTAGACAGAGCCAAGGGGTGATTAGCTTAGCATAGCACCCCAAAAAACAAAAATGACTCTTTTAAGTCTCACTAATTAACATGATATATTTTGTTTGGCAAATCTCTACAAAAACAACGTGTGAAAACGTCACTTTGTGGGGTTAAGGTGTTCTTGGTATTGGCTGGGAACGATCACTTCCTGAAGATTTGTCGTCACTGCTTCAGGACAAAAAGTAGTTCACAACATGACTGCAATTTTTACATTTTGAACAAATGAGATATAACTTTTTAATATAACAATTTAATTGGACAGAGCCAAGCTAGCTGTTTCCTCCTGCAAGTCTTTGTGCTAAACTATGCTAACCTGCTGCTGGATCTAGTTTTATATTTAATAATAATAAGTGTATTTCTTAAAATGTCCACCCATTCATAATAAGACAAAGCAAATGTAGCAGGATATGTGTGTGTGTGTTCCCACACTTGGCAGACACAGAGAAGAGCAAACCATCAAAGTAAACATAGCCACATGTATCACCTAAAATATTCCACCTTTACTGACCACACAGATTTTTCCAGTAGGTTGGTATGCATTAAAAATGGACTTATGAGCATGGAATAACAACACGACATGGTCCTTTACCTCTTTGTAGTCACCACTGAGGTAGAGGCTGGATGTCTGCCCGATGACATCATCCACTCCACCACATCCATCCATATTATCCAGTGCCTCCCTCATCCTACTCTTACTCTGTCTTCCTGTCTTTTTCTCTCTACTCCGCAGTCAGTAGGTTAGTCCCCACCGACTCCTGAGTCCAGTCAGTACACATCATATTTCCAGCCAACTCACGTCTGCTGTGGTCTGTCATGAGAAATAAAATCTTCTCCTGTACTGGTGGCTTCTCCTTGTCTTTCTCTTACATGTTGTGACACCGTTTCTTTCTCACTTTCCTGAACTTTCTGACAACTCCTCTCTCCTGTAGGTTTCCTCTGTCGTTCTGCCTCTCCCACAGGGCTGTGAAAGCACAATGGTCAGAGGTAAGGCCCCTTTATACCCTCCCTACCTTCCACCCTCTTCCGCCTCGACCTCTTACAGCCAGAGAGAGCAAAAGAGAGGGTGAGGGAGAAACTCACACTGGTTTTCCATTTTCACACGGCTGCTGACGTGAGGACAGCAGCTGCTTGCAACAAGTTCAAAAAGAGACACCTCAGCCACGGGATAGCCACATCGTGTGTGTGTGTGTGTGTGTTTATGGCAATGTTCTTGTGTTGTGCAAGCCTGTGTGTTTGTGTGTGTTTAGATGACTCCTAGTGTGTCTGGAGCCTCTCCTGGACTCTATCTCACACTGTCTATATTTATTCTCCCTCTGTTATATCCAGACTCCTTACTGAATTTTTCCTTTTGAGCTTCCAAACCCTCTTATCTTGAACGGCTTACAATTCTGCGTATGTTTGTAAAAGAGATTAACTTAAAAATGTAGATTAGCCTACATATTTGAGGCAAACTGAATGTGAAAGTGTATGTGTTTATGTAACAGAGGAGGTAGTGTGCTCTCTCTTTCCTGCTAAGGTAAAAATAGTGCCCCGTCTGGAGTCCAAAGCCAGCAGCCCCAGCCAGCTAAATAAACCCTGACAGAGCACAATGGACCATTAGTCTGGCACACAAACACACATGCACACACATAGTCACTCACTTGCTCGCTCACATACACAGAGATTGCTTGTGCCTTGTATCAGTGACTTACATTTTCAATCTGAGCTCTCCACGGTGTGTAATGATCTCATCTTAGAGAGACGTTATCGACCCGTGACTCATATATTTGTCATAGCCACCGCCCAGAAAATTATGTCCACATACGGCTGCAGTATCACACAGCAGGGGAACAAGACTTCACACAAACACACAAACCATCAACTGGTTACACAGAGAAATGTTGGCACGGCATGACGGGGAATTGAAAAACCATTACCACGTTGGAGTGGAAATAAACTCATAATTCATATGCAACAAAACATGAGGTCACAGATTTACTGTGTAATGATTAAATGGGATGCACATTAGTGAAGGATCGTAACCACTAATTATTTTTCTGGATTTATTTACCAGATGATTATTTTTTGGTTGACTGCTTGATTGTCGATGAAATGTCAGAAAATAATGAAAAATAAGTGCCATCATTTCCCAGAGGCCAAGGTGACATCTTTAGATTGTTTGTTGTGTCTAAATAACAGTCCAAATCCAAAAGATATGTCAGTTTTAAATGATATAAAACAGAGAGAACCTCTGACTCTGAAGTAAAACAATTAGAATAGCAGTAAGCTGAGTATTGGTAGAACAGGGTCGGCACAGAAAGCCTGGTCAGAATCCTAATTCTTTGATCAGATTTGTCCTGATTTAAAACCTTATTTTGCTCATTTCATTCAGATGATTATTATGCAGCCGGTTTGTATTACACACTGATTCATGTTAAATGGAAAATAATTAAGTAAGGTATCCAGAAATTAGTACTGACACTGTATTGAGAAAAACTAGCATTTTAGATTTATCCAGTTCAAGGCTACATTTAGTCAATGCACACACACATATGGCTTGCTGCAGGGTTGGATTAATAACTGAAAATATAACTATACTAAAATGAAACAATAGCACTATTATATGTCAAAGAGAAATGCACAAAACTTTAGCCTGACCTTAAACAGAGCGAAAGCTTTTTGAAAGTTCTGTACTATGTCTTTGAAGCATCACACCTCTACCTGCAGACTGATTCAGAAGATGAATCATACTAAACAGTCAGAGCTCTAACGGGAAGACAGGGATATCAGATAAGAAATAAAATAGCCAGCCAAGGACAAAGAGGTGTAGAAGAGAGATGAGAGGAGAAAGGCAAGAGGAAGGAGAACGTCAACTGATACTGATGAACATGAGTCACATTCATCTGTTAGTCTGCTGAAAGAGAGCGAAGACGAGAATAACGCGAGGAAAAAAGACTCACAGACGAAGACAGTTGGGGAATAGTGCATTTGCATGATAACATCAAAGAGTACTTGAACACAAGCACACACAGACACACAGGGTTTGATGAAAAAATACGAAGCAAGTTTGATTCAGTGTTGATCCCAAAGGATTATGGGTAGAGTACAGCGAATTGTCTGTCTGTCTCCTGAATCCACCCACACTGAACTGCTGCTGCTGGGGGACAATACAGATAGCACACAAACACACACACACACATACACAAGCCAATAAAACTGCTGTTAGTTGTGAACGAGAGTGGCCTGTTTGGGGCTAAAGGGTGGGGCAGTGTGTGCCCCGCTGGTTCTCTTTCTCATTACTGAGGCTGACTTCATAGTGAAGGTGAAGTCAGTGCTGTTTCAAATGGGATAGGAGGCCCGAGAGGGAAGGGTTACCTGGGTTACCTATGGACGGGAAGCTGGCAATGGAAATCTACAAATACACACACACACACACACACACACACACACACACTCACAAATGTGCACAAAAGCCTCAAACTCAAGGGCAAAAGACTGGGTGTAGTTCCAGCTGCATATTTGAGACATGCACACAGGTTAATAACTCTGATGCTTGACTGTTGGGTCAGCTGAGAGAGCGAGCAAACGAGAGAGAGAGAGACATGCACACACAGAGAATGGCTTATTGTTCCAAGTGAACAGAGGGTGACTGTGGGAGAGTGGGTTCCTGGCACCTCCTGTAAGCCTGGGATCCAAGGCCAATGGCACTGTGTGTGTGTCTGTGTGTATGTGTGAGCACGCATATGTCTGATACCTACACTCGTGATGCACTAGCTTCTTCTTCTTTTTTTTTTTTTTTTCCATCAGTCTCCATCTATGTTCGTTGAGAAGTTCCTATCTGCAAACTGCTCCTGCCTGTCTTTGTGCTGTATTGTAACACACCAGATCACATTTGCTGACACATATGAAAGGAATGCTGCAGACTCTGATCTGATATTATTTTGGAAAGCAGGAGGAAAAAGAACGGGGGCTGCAACCATAGCAACGTGGTGAGAACTTCTCCATGGCGATGCACTGTGTTCCAAACAAATTGGGCTACGAAAGGAGCACGGGGCGGCCCATCGGGAAGCCCGCTAACTCACATGGAGACTAGTGATTGAGGGAGCTGAATTTTTGGCAAATTGTATAACATTATGACACAGCATACATTTGTAAAACAGAAAAAGAGGCCTGCTGCACAGCAAAGGTGTGATACAGGGCTCCACATGCATCAAACCTCTAAGCTACACTTTATCTGTGTGTATACTAGGGCCAGAAAAGCTGTTATTCTCTTGTGTTCCTGTCTACATACTGTAGGTTAATAGAGGTGGACAATAAGTTTTCACATTTACTTTTTTTATATATTAGTTCACCATATTTCTTTCCTTGTGTTAGCTCTGTTCTAATAAGTTTGTCTTGATTCATTGCAGTATGAAAGGAATTCAATAGAGTTCAATATTTTGGGAGAATATTTAAGAATTAGATGAGTCTGTGGGCTATGGTGCATTTTGTTTGTTTGATTTGTGGTTTCAGGGGGCGTTACATGCTATAATTACTTCCTTGCAAACTAGATTAAGTTATTATGTCAGTAATTCCATACATTTAGTTTATTATCCAGCCTTATTGATCAGTTCTGTCATTCTAGCATGATCCATCTACTGTACGGCTGGTCCTCATTTATAATTCATCAGGCCACACCTCATATACTGTTACACTGACACGGGAGCTCTGCCTCACCCCTCTCCAGTCAAGCATGAAAAACTGCACGAGCTCGCGGACACATATGCATAACATTTAAGCCTAATATAAATACACATAAGTCCTCACACACATGCAGACAAATACTGCGTGTGTGACAGGATTTAGCCTTCAATCTGAGGTCTCGGGGCCTTGGCAAGCTGACAGCACTCCTACAGCCTGGGATGACACACTGTGGCCAAGCTGATAAATCTCACCGTCACCCTTCAACCTGCTGCTGCTGCTGCTACTGCAGCACACGACGACACAGCAAGATTTATAGATTTACATGAGAATACGAAAACAGGATGACATATTGAGACCTCGGTTGCTAGTAAACACACCGAGGAACAGGCTGCTTTTAGCGCACTTACGCACTTAACAAAATGAAGAGCAGCATCAAGATGAAGAGGATGTCTGCAGCTGATGATTTAATGATGAACATTTTTTTTGCCTCATGGTTTATTTGCAAAATTGACACGGCTTAAATCGATAGATAGTTTAGGCTATGGGTCAAATGGTCCATTCATTGGTTCTCCCGGGGTCAGCCTGTGACTTAATTGGCTAATGGTTTCTGACATTAAGTGGGGGCTTGCCTCAGACATTATGGGGTGAGAGCAAATAAGGAAGGACAGATGCTTTTTCCTTTCCTCTTTGCCTTAAACAGCCAAAGACAGAAAGATGGGGGCCACATCTTAGTTAAAACAGAGGAAAACAACGATGTTTATAGCCAAAATAGAGATTGCCCCTGAGGCATGGACCCTCCCAGGAGACAGAAATACAGGAACAACACCCACCCTACCTCCATCTTATTCCACTTTACTTCTTGTCCGTACTGTTCCCTCATTAAATCCCCTCGATCCCTCACCTCCCCTGTTCCTCTGCTCTTTCCCCCATCGCACTTTGCTTCTTTCCATCCCTCGATGTGAGCGTGTGCTGTATGTATGTGCGGGGCGCTGTCTGCCTGCTGGTTGCCAGGTTACCAGTCTAATTGAGGGGCCTCTAGAGAGTCGCTGTTATCAGAGCCTGAACCCTCTGTTCCGCTTACCACTCTCATTCTTTCTCTTATTCACGCTGTCTCTCTCTCTCTCTCTCTTTTTTTTTTTTTACATCTCTAGCATTAAAGCCATCGCAACTTCACCAATAAACTTTTTTCAACATCTCCCTAAATTTTACGTCCTTATATTTAACTGATGTCAATTATTTTCATGCACCATCTTATACGCTATTATCCCTTCTATATTTCTGTGCACCTCTCCCTTCATTGCGCTCAGCCTGTGTTGTCAATATTTCTCCTGTTACTGCTTCATCTCTGCCTTTCATCTGCCGTCTCCACTAGCCCTTTGGCATCACTTTTCTCCGGTTATCTTCTCTTTTCTTCCATCTTTCTGTCGCTCCATCTCGCTTTTTGATCTACCACAAAACATGGCAGGAAATCCTTATCCTGTTACACAACTGATCCCACACCCACAAAAGCACAAATCCACCCTCGTGACATACAAATACAAATATGTAGAACTTGCTTCAAGATGAATACCAATATTTTGTTAGATGATTGAGTCTTTTTGTGGTTTTCTAACCTCAAAAATCCTAAACCAGAGCACTGAGGGCAGTTTATTAATCTCCACACTAATCTCAGTCACTGGATGGTGGAGGATGTGCACAAATTATGAAACTGATGAAAGAGCATTTTTTTTTTTTTGATAAATGTTGATAATGCCACAAAGGGTAGGACAATTGTTATATAGCAGCACCTGCACTCAGCCACATTTCCCCAATACATACACCAACAATCCTTTTCAATTTAAACCCAAGGGAAATGCTGGAGGTCATAATTTGGACTCTCAAGTTTCATGTTGATAAAGCACTTTAACTGCACCCACAAGGCCCATCCATCTTTCTACGACCCTCATGTTTCCTTCTCATCGCGTCCTCTGCAGCTTTTCTTGCTTCTACACTTGCTTCTCCCTGTCAAAGAAGCTCCATCTTTTCCCCTTCAATGCCTCCCCCGGCATATTCAGCTCATCTCTTTTGCCTTTCATCTACCTCTCCGCTTGTTCCCACTCTCCATCTCCACTGCATTGCAGACTTTCTTCCCTAACAGAGCTGGTTATAGAAAGGCGGATGTACAGCTGTGATGTACTCGCTTTCCTTTAATCACGACTGCTTCATTCCTCCCAATTCCTCGTTAGATAAATTGGGACACTGCTGTCACATGTCCCACCGGGATCACACACGCTCATAAACATGCGTGCACACATATACACAACCCTCCAAGCAACCATTGACATTTAATCCTCTTCACCACTATGTTTTCTGCACCATACACTGAAATACATGCATCCTCTACATGAAACTCACAGGGCAGAATGCATTTGCACACACACACACACACACACACACACACACACACACACACACACACACACACACACACACACAGAGTTCAGTCGTGACATTATAAACTTGCAGTTACATGCACACCTCATGCCTCCTTGACATGGATTGATGAGGCTGTATGAGGAGGAGGTGGAGGGGAGGTAGGACATTATTCCCTTGAGTCAAGTGCTCTCTTAGCAACCAGCCAGCCATCAGATTCACAACACAATCACGTAGCCGCAAAAGACAGAGAAATACTCCTACACATGTCTGAGTCTCTGCAATGACACACAAGTCCTACACGTGTGACAATGTGCTAGTTTCAATGTGACATTCGAGGATTTATTCATAAACTGAACAGGAGGAGATAAAACATGATATTCACATAATCAGAGAAGCTACAAACAACAAAATCAACAGCTTGTGTCTGTCAAAATGGAAATGGAAAGAAATTATTGCCAGTTAAATTAAATGAATGTGATGTGTCATGTAGGTCTGAAAACTACCTGATAAGAACAGTTTTCCTGGTGGACCATCCTTCACAGCATCCTAGAGTGGAGCTGGCTGAGCTGGGGGAACAGGAGCGGGACTGGGATAAGATTCCCAGCCCTGCGGTGGTATTCCAACAGAGAGGAGGAAGAGAGGAGAGGAGAGAGGAGGGATCCCACCCAGTCCTTGATCCAAACTAATAAAAATAACAAATTCCCTTGCTTGCCAGTCAGTTCAGTCTTCACCCTGTGCTTTTTATCTCTGTTTTCTGATTGTTTAATGCTCTGTCTGTTTGTTAGGAGAAAAGGGCAGGGTCTGATCGCTGCTTCCCCAAAGCCGAAAGAGGGAGGGGAGTGAGAGGACTGGAGGAGGGGTGTGAGAACGGGAGAGAGCGAGAGAGAGAGAGAGAAAAAAGAGGGAGGGAGGGGAGCGGTGAAAAGCAGAGAGTACATAGCCGGTCGCCTTTCTCTGTCTGGTTTGGACTGGAAAGGGGGAGGAGCTGTTGGACTGAGTGTATGCAGAGCCGGCCAGTGGGGAGAGGGGATGTTAGAAAAGGGAGGGAGGGTGAGGTTGGTCTGGGTCAGGGTCGGGATGTCATTCATACGGAGTCATGCCATACAGAGATGGAGAGAAAGGAAGAGAAGGGCAGAAGAGTGACTTTCTTCCTTTACCTTTATCTTAATTTTTCTCTACTGCATTAATAGTCAGCAACGATAGGATGCGTTTGTATGCGGAAGTGTTTGCCACTGCGTGGCATGTACATCTTTCCCTCTTTCACTGTTTGTCTCTTTGCAGGATTATAATCTCATAGTGGCAGATGGTCAGTTCATAATCCAAACACAGGCCTACTCAGATAATCTCTCCCTTCTCCATCTCGCCATCCATTCCTCTATGCTGACCTCTAGCCTGCTACTATTAGAAGTCTTTGTTTCCTGGTTTGCCCCAAATTTTTGAAGCCACTGAGATGTAAACGTGTGTCCTGCTTCTTTTTTGTTGTGTTGTGTTTGTTGTTTTTGACATTTTTAAATTGGGGCATTATCACATAATCTGCAGACTATTTTGCAATCTACTGATTAATCATTGATCAAGTCGAATCAGTTTTTATTTATAAAGCTCAAAATTACAAAAAACAAATTTTCCCTTAAAGGGATTTACACAACAGTACCGTATATAAAATGATACAATATGTCTATAAAATGTAAGAAAAGAGTAAAAAATGTATTTCTGTTTCCTATAGCTCCAACTTTTGATCTATCCTCAGACTGAAACAAAAATCGATTTCAAATAAAATAAAATATAAAAGCACCAAATCACATTTGAGAAGTTGGAGTCTTTTTTTGTGGGGCATTTTTGCTACATACTTCTGCAAACACTGTGTGTGGTTTTATCTACAACTGTAGGCATTTGGATTTTCCTCCTCCACCTCTAACACTCCCATTAAAGCCATGGAACGGCTTTGCACCAGAATGTGGGGAATGTGGCATCCTGATGCAACTGAATCAGACATCTGCTCCAGCTTTCATTTTTGTCTTTTTTTTTGGCAAGGTAGCAAGCTACACACACCTCCTGTTATCTCATCCCTCCTCTCAGGCCAGATCTCTCTATCCGGTATCGATCTTTGTTGGGTGACGCTGCTTTCCCCCCAATAAGACCACTCTTGGGTTTAATGACCTGGAAGTGGATCGATGAGTTCCCTGCTCTGATCTCTCTGCTCGAGCCCGCATCACTGGTTTGGCCTTCTGTGCGGTGCCCGGCTGTGGCAGACTGGAGCAGTGCCCATTCTGTCACACTAACCTTGGATATAATTATCTGTGCATGACACTGACCTACGATAAACTTGTTTTTCTTACATTGAAAGCTGCTGACTGGGTCTTGTAAAAGCAGTGTTAAGCTTTTGCTGAGTTTATTGGCATATGGTAAGTAGGGGAAACATAGTGAAGCCAAGCAGAGAGATTAAAAAGTGGTTGGTGAAGAGAGTCATGGGATTCATGTCTATTAGATATGATAAGTCAGGTGTTTGCTATTATATATTAGCCAATAGATATCAGTAAAACAAGGCTTGCTGTGAATTTGCTTTGGTGTCTACTCTCTGCCCTCTAGTGATCGACTGGTGACTTGTAGTGGACTTCTGTTGGACTGCGCAGCACAATCACATGTGAATCTGCCTGCTGATCCCAAAACCGTAATTTAATATGAAGACTTGTACATTTGGTGCCAAGTATAGAGTCAAACTGAGTTTCTCTTATGGTGTTTGTATGCTTCAAATGAAGTCCACACCTTTTTTGCAAGTTATCAGACAATCCTTTGGTCTCTTCATGAACATTTTTTGTAAAACTAGTTTGTTTTAAGCCTTTAGTGGGTCTATGAGCCAATTCCCTGCAGTAGTTTGTCAGTGATGCCATGTACTACATCCAGTATTAAGATCTTTACAGCTTCAGATGTATTAAAGCGTGACGCTTCTCTCTTTTGAATAAAAATGCGTTGAACTGGTTTTGCTTTCTGATGCACATGCACACTAAGGCAAGTGCATGAATGAGCAGCAGCAAAAAAAAGAAACTTTGATGTCCAACATCTGTGAGCCATGCTTTGATACAAGAAGCCACAGCAACCCCCTTTCTCTCCTCCATCACCATGGCAGCAGTCACTCCAAAGACACCCCCCCGCTGACCTTCACACGGTTGTCAAGGTTACAATCTGAGTCATAGCACAGGTGGAGACCGAGACAGTACCTCTTTATCCACACCAGAAATGAAAACAATAACTGGAACTTCCAAGTCTGTTAATTGTGCAGCCCTCGATTCTCAGATGATATGAATGCAGTTAAATAGTGCCAGCAAACAAACTCCAATAACTGTGATTATGTAAGTGGTCCAAATCAACACAAAGAAGATTCAGAGCAAAGATTATTAACTGGAGACAGGAGGAGACAACAGGCAGGCAAACTACAGTTTACCCTCCCACACACTGGCCACATTATGAGACGTTTGGCTGGGTGGTGCAGATCTAAGGACTAAAAGACAAGTGCTTTTCTGCTAAAATATAGCTGTATGCTGATTCTAATGGCAAACTTCAACACTAGTGTGTAATTTATGCCTCAACAGAGCCGGAGAAATTGTTGTTATGAGTGTCACTCTCACTGTGAGTGTGTGTGCTGTAGGGTACACCGAGCACTGGAGCAGCCCGTCTCACACATCAAAACACCACTCATGTGGGGATCTGTGTATTTAACTCTGCTATGTGCTCTGCATATTTATAGATGCAAACTGAAATAACAAATACATAATCATAAGTCACTGATAATATGGTGGTTCACTCTTCTAGTGGGATACAGAGAGAGCTGGAAATTATACTGTAGCTGATAAATAATGACCTGTAACACTTTTTAGAGCTTTTGGAAAAAACAGAATCCTCAGTCATGCCGCGACGTCTCCTCCCTTTCTCTGACAAAGAGCTTGCCCTCTCTCTTTCAAGCTTTCTTGCCATTACCCCCCCCCCCCCTCTCTCTCTGGCCTTTCAGTGTAGCTACATTTAATTTCTTTTCACCACTTTTCTCCATCTTCCTTCTCCTCCTCCCCTCTCTATCTGTTCCTCTGCCTCCCTTCTCCTTCTCAGCAGGACGAGGGGAGCACAGATGCTTTTAGTGAGTTGACATTTTGTGCCAGTGTAAAAACACTGCATAGCAAAGCAGGTTGGCTCAGTGTGAGGGCCAGATTCTGGCGGTAATGAGCTCGCTCTGACAGGGAGGAACTGATGTGGAAGGCCAGGGAGTGCATGTGTGTGTGCGCTTAGTCTTATGATCAGCCACCAGAGGTTGTTCTAATGAGGACCGTCTATAGTTGGTGGTGGAAAGCATGCTGTGACCACCAGGCTGTATTACTATTCGTTTCACATTTTTAAATGCGTCAACAAATTTGTGTACTAACAGAATAAATGACTAACTGACCACCAATTACACTTGTGCAATGACAAAGTCCATTAAGAAGCAGGAGCTGTGAGTCACAGTGAATAACAAGCAGCTGAGACAGACTACATGTACTTCTTGTTGTCTTGACTACAGATAATAAAAATGGGAGAAAAGAAAAAGGTAGTCACAAAAATGTGGAAAATGTTTGCTATATTTAAATAGTTAGTTCATCAATCAAGTGGTTGATCAACACACACACACACACACACACACACACACACACACACACACACACACACAATTTTTCATACAAAAATTGCAAACATCAATCTGTGATTTCAGCTCACAAATAAGGAGATTTGCTTCTTTTATTTGTTTACACATCATCGTAAACTGAATATTTTTAACCCTATTTTGGGGTTTTAAATCTTGGTTTGACAAAATATAATATATTGAGACTGTTTTTTTTAAACACATTATTGATTAAAAATGATTAATCAAGACAATAATCAGCTGATTGAATGATAATCAAAATGTTTTATAGTTGTAGCACCAACTTATCGCCAGAACAATCATGAGCAACTATTTTGATAATTAATTCAACAAGCAAAAATGACAACATGCCCTTGTTCCAGCTTCTCAGATGTGATGAGCTTTGTTCGTCTTATGTGGTTTTGGGTTTTGGACTGTTTGTTGGACAAAACAAGCAATATAAAGATGTCGTCTTATGGAAATTGGAACATGCATTTTTCACTATTTTAAATATTTTATAGACTAAGTTGAGTAACTGATAATCATTAGCTGCAGCCCTACTACAGGTTGATAGAATGATTATTCTTGTGTTACAGATATGTGAGGACATTGGATGCTCTGTTACAGCAACAGATGAAGCTCTCTGCATGACCTGGCACAAAGTACCCCTCTCACTCTCTCTGTGTGCGTCTGTCTCACACACAGCGCACACACATGAACACACACGTCACACAAGTAGACACAGAGTCAGAAACATGGAGGCAAAAATACCCTTGTTTAGTTGGGGTCTGTGTGAGCGTGTGGATGTGATTTAAACAGGACTTATATTTTTAGCCTGATATAAACAGACCACGTTCACGGCCCACTTCTCTGCCTCTCTCTCACACACACAGACACACACACTCTCTCTATAATTAGGAGCAGAGAAGACCAGTGTTTCATGTTTCAGCTCCACCCAAAAGAGCACACATGTCCACAAGCACACACACTTACCACAAACACAGGCCACTGTGTGTGTGCCTGACTCAACCCTTTATTCCTGCGACAAGAGACAGGAGCGGTGATGGATAGGACTTTAAAATCCTTCACTGCTTGGAAAACATAAACCCTCTTTCTCAATTTCCAGCTCTAACTCTCCTTTTGCAATAAAACTTTTTTTTTTTTTTTTTATCTCCTTCGGCCCCATTCTTGCTTATAAAGCAGGTCTGTGCGCGAGTGTGTGTTTGTATGTGTGTATTCGGCACTGTTCTATAGTAACTGCAGTATGAGGACTGACACGAAGGTATAACATTAGAGGCCGTCTCCTCACTGCTACATAAATCCCCATTTCCTCCACAGCACGCTCTGCCACTCACGGCTCGTGCCCCCCTCTTTGATAGTTTTCATAGGGTGGAGAAGGGGAGCCAGGTGGAGGGGGGGGGGAAATGGTCTCCTGCTGTATTTTGGCGGTGTGAGAACATTGGGCTGTAATGCTTCCTGACAGCTTGAGGAAGAGGACAATTAGCAGGGAACAGGAGTGGGAATGAAGGACAGGAGCTGTCTGGGAAAAAAGGAAGAGGAACAGAAGAATGTGGAGATAATAAAATAAATTTGAGACTTGGTATGAGGCGAAGCTGACTCCCATGCCAGATAGGATATAACACGCACTAAACAGGGCTTTGACTCTCAGGCCTTGGTGAATCATGGCTGAATGGATCAGAAGAAGGGTGTGTTTATGTGAGCTTTTGCGTATCAGTTAGGATGATCAACCAGACAAACGGCGATGGGAATGAGTAGCTGTAGGTTACACATAACTACAGCAGCATCTTTATCTGATTTAACCACAACACAGCCGGCTTGCCCCGGTGACATGACTCTGGCTCATTAAACACACAAGGTGTGGGTGTAAATTCACAGTAACCTTCCACCTTGAGTGACCAAACAGGAAGCTCGTCTGTCTTTGTCAGTTTGTCTACACCTATCAATACAAACAGGTTTGAATGTTTTTATTTATCTGTGCAGACGTGGAGAGATTGTCAGGCAGCTGATTAAACTGTACTTTGACACCAGATAAGAGCAGTTTAGACAGCACCACTCCTGTCGAGGCTCTTTAGAGACTTGAACTACCCTTCTGCTATTTCTCGGGTGTTTGTGTTTCCCCTGGTTACAGTTTGTATGTAGAGCTTGCTTGACAGTGCCTATCAGCCAGCAGGTCAATCTAAATAGCAAAAGTTTTGATGCGTGTGCAGGTGCACAGTCCACCTGACTTGTCCAACCTGGCTTTTTAACCACAGTTGAAGGTCATGGGATCAATGCTGTGCTCCTTCAACAACAAACACTATTATTGTGCATATCTTTGCTACCTGACACACCAAGCAGACAGTTGGATATTGGGTTATTTGGTTGACCGAACATGTTGTATCACCAATGGTAAATCTGACAAGCTGTTCAGTCTTGTGAGTCAGCTTTTACCCATTTAAGGTAGTCTGTTCTAATCTTTTCTTTTCTTCTTCCACAAGGAAAGGACCATGAGGAGACAAGGCTAGTGCAAAGCAGTGTTAGCTGCACCTTCATATCTGACTTATTCTAAATTTGTATTCCAAGTGTATGTAACAAAATGCTATGAACATATTTACTGGTTTGTCTTTCTCAAGTGTTTTTTTTTAATAGAATAGACAGCTTCCTTGTTTCCTCTATGCAGATTCATGTTCAGAAAGTATGTGCATACAGTTACCAGTCATTTGCAGTCTTTGTAGTGTGTGCAAGTGCAGATTTTAGCAGAAGACCTCAGGTAATCTGAGGTATCCTTAAGCAACACAAACATTTTAATCAAACAGGTTTTGTTGTGGCTAGTTCTATGTGCTGCATCCATCGCAAGTTAAAGGAACATTCAAAGCAGGTGTAAAGCACAAAGCGTTGCCTATTTAAAACAGAACACGTGCACTGCCTATTTGACGATGTTCTTTTTTGGCCAAGTAGCAACCCACATATGGTCAGGCAGCATGAACCTGCTCTTTGTTAAAGGGTCACACAGAATTTAGCTCTGAGGAAACTGAGATGCATGGACGGATGTGCAGCTGGCTCTACTTTATGTGCCATTCTCCACATACTTAACTTTTCTGTTACATACAAACTCAAAGGAGTTTGTCACAGCAGAGGAATGTAGTGCCCTAGGCTTTAATTACGCGTGGAGGCTTTTGCCAAACAGTTTCTCTAACTTTTAGTCTGAACTCTGTGAAGTTTTGTTGTTTGATTTGACTACAGTCACATCACATGTACATGTAATATTAAAAAGGTTCTGTATGAATCCATACAGAAAAGACACTTCTACAAATTTTACAAGCGGTCATATTCTGTTTTACCTGAGTTAAGTGCCCGACTTGCTGTGAGGAATCCAAGGTTAAGCTGAGAAGAAAAATACTCCACTGATAAAAAAAAGAAGAGGAAAAAGAAAAAAAACAAACATCTACCAACACTGACAGACTGTCAGGATATCATGAGAAGAAAAAGATATCCTCTGCGATTTAGTGAGGTGAGTGTGTGCATGTGTGTGTGTGTGTGTGTATGTGTGGCGAGAAGGAGATAGAAAACTGCTTGACTCTAAAAGTAGAGGCAGTGCAGTCTGTGTGTGTGTGAGCTGTCGTGTGCAGGAGGCCGGGCGTGTTTCAGCTTGTGCCGGCACATACATGCACACACACACACACACACAGACACTTAAGTCTAGAGGGCTGAACCAGACACCAGAGCCTCAGAGAGCATTCTCCACACCTGGCAAAAGCCCTGCCCCCCATCTTTGAAGCCTCCTCCTACTTCCTACCCATACATACTTTGACTATCTACTCCTCCAACTTACTGCCTTTTTTGTCTCACTCAAACCATAACTCTGAGCTCACCTCCCTCCTCCTCCACAGGTTCTTTTGAAACCCACCTACCACTCTCTACCTCAAAAATGTTGCTTCTCTCCAAATTCAGACTTGCCTGCTTTGTTTCCACACTCAGGGCCTAAACTTGTGCCAATTTATATCCACTATAACTGCATTAAAGTTCTCTCAAACCCTACAATTTCCTCCTTCTCCTACCCTCGGCCTCTCTTCCTATACGCTGCGCAGTCTGAGAACTGGGAGAAGGTAGTAGTTAGGTTGTTTGTGGAGTATGGCGAGCACTGTTCAACTGCTGAACTTGTACATAATCACAGAGCACTGAGTGGAGAGAAAGAGAGAAGCCTCTCTCTGCCTTTGCTCTTTTCTCTAACCGCTCTCTGCTTCTTTCCAATTCTTTTATTTTCTACAGCCCTTGAATGCTTTTCTGGGGCAGTGCCCTACACAATTGTACAATTCGGCTTGGCTCCTGGACTTTTCACTGTTTATATGATATGGTGTGTTTGAGCAGTGCCTTCCTATTAAGTACATGTTCCTAGACCTGTTACTTCCTGTGACAGATTGAAACAGGTAAAGCTAATTTGTCACATCTGTCCTCACGGCACAGAGACTATACATTTAGAAGTTGTACTTTGAACTTTTTTTACAAGATGAAACAATAAAAAAGATGGTCAAAACTGATACAGCAAAGGCCAACAGAGCATAAGCGTCAAAAATAAGTATCCTACATGTCCCATAATACAGTTTTTCCAAACTCCACGGATCCAATTTTTACGTTTTTGGTTAAAAATTTGACACCATCAGGCAATATTTTCCCAAGCTCCTCTAGAACTACAGACGACATAAAATTGTTTTCATATTCAGCTCATCCACATGAAAAACTCATCTTTAAAACATGTCAGTACTTGCAAAGACTGTCCAGCAGTGCTAAAATACAAGGTGGGTAGACTGTAGAGACAATCACTGTCATGACTGAGTTTCATTGAGGTTTTGTGTATGTATAAAGAATACCTTTATACATATACTCACATGTGCAATAAACACTCAGTTCAGTAGACGTGTGTGTTTGTGTGTGTGTGTGTGTGAAAGAGCGCTCTTCTCAGTACTTTTAAAGTAGGAGTGGTGCTGCAGGTCTCAGTGCATGCCCTATCTTTATAACCACGGTTTGCCCATGGGGTGTTCTTAAATTGTGTGAGTAAGTCTGGGTGTGTGCACTCTGAGACTTAGAAGAAAGAAGAAATAGCCTGTAGGCATGGATTTAATGTGCTTTTCCAGTATTCACAATAGAGAACACAGGTAAATTTGAGTATGGGTATTCATACATCCATATCCACAGACTGACCCCATCTCTGCCTTTTTCACCCCCAGACCGGATCGGAAGAAAAATGTTATTGTTTACCTCTCAGGGGTGCGGCACTAATTGGAGGGTTAGGGGTAGTGTTACCCCTAGTGTACTTGAGGTCCCTGTGGGCCCCTCTCTGCCACGCGACTCCAGAGTTCATTAGAAACAAATTACAAACAGGTCAGCGTGGCCCTCATTCTCATGAATCCTCATGACCCCACGCTCACAGCCTGCAGACAGATGCTGAGATTACATCAGCCAGAAACCACACCCTAACTAAACACACCTGCACCAATATGACTGGGTCATTGATACAAAAATGAAAGAACATGCAGGATAAATGAAGGTTTTAATAACACAGTCTAGGGCCGTTGCCAAAGTATTCTATGTTGATCTATAACAGCACACAAAGGACAGTATTGCATGGTGAAAATCAATGCAGCTCTACTAGGTGTGTGTTTAATTTTTTAAATCTGAAAGAATAGTTTGGCTTCATTGTAAAAACACAACACAGGAAAAAGTCCACACATAACACACTGTAACACTGGAAGTTGTTGTGTTTAAACTGGTTTTTGTGTGGTTTAAACAAACATGATATAAAGTGTTAATTAGGAAGCTTTGGAGGTGGATTTTGTTACCACTGGACAGAGCTAGGCTAACTATTTCCAGCCTTGATGCTACACTAAGGTAACTCCCTGCTTCTGTAGCTTCATAATTAACATACATTAAAGTGATATCAGTCTAACTCAACAGGAAGAGGTCTCTGTTTGTCTGTGTCTGGTTTACACCTCATTTACCTCATCCATATTTTAAAATGTTCTTATATATAACATATATAGACTGTATGTGGTGTAATGTAGCTACTGCATCTGACCGGCTAAACCAGCCTCCAGACACTTAGTCACCACCACAGATTATTAGCTTTGAGCTTGACTGTGTCCCATCTTTCTGAAAGCACGGATGCTTTTGAAGCTCTACTGAAGCATGAATATCTATGTCCCTCTGGACCTGAGCAAACATCCCAGACAGACAGACCCCTCCATACATGAGCACACGCATCATCTCACTGGTGTTTCCCGCCTGAGTGGATGACTAAATATTTAACAACATTTTAAAAGCACCAGCCTCACTTTTCTCCAGGGTGTCTGCTAAGTCCAGCAAATTTAAGATTTAAGAAACTCAGATGCCCCCTGACATAGAAAGAATGTCTGGGAATGTCTTATGGGAATGTCTCCTAAATTGACACCTGACTTCCTTTGTGCTCTTGTTGGCAGGTCAGCACGGGGTCAATACTAGCATTGTCTTCTCCTCGGAAAACCCAGAGATAGGATTGAAGAAAAAAGAGGTCAAATTACACATCAGAAGCTCTGTAATGGATTGTATTAATATGATCTATATAACGGGAATTCCTCTACAGAAGTAGCAACAGCACTTAAATGATTTCAAGAGTGGGATTGTCCAGGATATGAGCTTGCATTTCCTCTTCTGCTCCCTGCTCAGGTGGGATTATGCGGCTAATTCCAATTTCCTATCTACACAAGGCCATCAAAATCTGTGGCCTCTTTTTTTCTGAGGGTTGGCTTTTCCTTGTGATAGGAGAGACAGTTAGAAGCTGTGACACTTTATCACCATCAATACCAGGCTATCTCTATCGACCACAGCATGCCTAGTCTACAGTACCTCTATGTTCACAGATGTGAGACACCAGCAGAGACTGAGAATGAGTCTGTGGTGAAGAGCATGTGTGTGTGTGGAGGCGATAGTGTGGAGACAGAGGCTCTCTTTCAAGAGATTTTCCTCCACCCAGGTCAATTATATCACAGCCCACTGCCTGGGGGGAGAGAGGGAGAGAAACAGAGAGAGTGCAGACTTTCCATAGACCAAAGCAAAACAGGAGGTGACCTTCTTGGTTAAGATGGACAGCAGGTAATGAACACACACGAGCAATGTGGCCCCGGAAATGCCCGGTCCTAAAGATACCATCTTCCGGTCCTTTCTTCCCTCCTTCCTTCCTCTCATCCCCCCACTTCTCCCCCTGCATTCCTGACATGCCTCAGGGAGACAGAGGGGGCCTCTAGGACAGACAAACAAAGACACACAACACACACAACACTCTCACAATGGCACTGGCTGCTGCCATTGTCTGTGTGCACTGAGGAAAAGGTCTTGGTGCTTGCATACCAAAAGAGAACACCAATCCCCCTTTCTCAAAATCTGCCCTCGCTTAGTTTTTACTCAGCAACATGAGAGCTGAGCTGTAACTGTGGCTGCTGTAAACAATTTCCCCCTGCTCCTCCCTAAACATTTTAAAGCTACACCCCTTGGATCTACAGACTAACAAATAACCATAAAACTCTGGCTGGAACTGTGATTTAAACTGAGTGATGTCATGAGATTATAAGTGTATCATAACAGCCTTTGGTGGTGGAGCTGCTGGTGTGTGTATGACAGGCCTGCAGCAGCTCTCTGCAGAATGTCAATGCAACACTGACCTCTTCTGGTAGAAGCACCACATGGCCACAACAAAGGCCATCCAGATTTTTTAAATTGGGTTAAACAGAATCAAGACTGTGTGGTCAGCAACAAATCTTTGCTGTAGTAGTTATCAGTCCATAGTTGTCAAACAGTAACAATCATTTCCTAAGACAGCTCTTACAAATGTCACAAAGCAGTATTTCTGAGTGTACTAAGTCCAATTTGCTTTCACTGTTACAGAGATTCTCAGAATCAGGACACATGTAGTCCAGACTTCCACGATGGTCCGTTCGTAGCTGGGCCACATAGCTTAGTGCTACATTAGTCGACTAATCCCTCTTTCTTATACTCCAGCTAACCTAACCTCATGTTTCCGTGTCCATCTGACACGGATAACTGCTGGATTACAGATGCCCACCAGAGCATGGGAAAAAAATATGTGTGAGATAACCTTTGACACATAAGCAGAAAAGCTCAAAATCTTAAAAAACCCATAGAAACATACAAAAACAATGCGTAAAATTCTTAGACACTTACAGAGGTGTAGTTGGTCTTGCCCATGTTGTGGTTCTGGATATGGTTGAGGTTCTGGTTCTCCTGCTCTCTGCACTGCAGCCCAGCAAGGTGTCTCTCCAGGGCTGCCCAGTCCATGGTGGGCAGAGGCTCCTCCTCAACACCCTCCTCCTCTCTGTATCCCCCCATCCATCCCCCAGTCCCTCCACTGCCTCCTCCTCCTCCTCCTCCACCACCACCACCACCACCACCACCACCAGTGCTGCGGCTCCCCCTGCCTTGACTGGAGCTTCGGTGGCTGGGCTTGGGAGTCCCTGTGCCCCCCTGTGGTGTACCAGGAGAGTGGAGCTGGTGCCTCCTGGGCAAAATCAGATTGCCGTTCTGTTTCAGTTCCTCTGGGACGGCTGCAACTGAGGTGGCAGTACGTCCGCTGGGGGCCGGGAGTGGCGGGACGGTCTTCACTTCCTGGAATTCTTCAGCAAGGCTGCGACTATTCACTGTCTTCCTGTAGCCTTCGCCAAGGCCGTCAACCCCCACAACACCTCCTCCGCCTTCCTCCTGACCAGGAGGCTGTGGAGAGGTGTAGTCCTCCCCATACTCGCTCTCCCACTCCTCTATCACCTTCTTCTTATACTCTTGGTAGTCCTCGTCCTCCTCATAGTCCTCTAAGGTGACCAGGTCCAGAGAGGGGGAGGATTTGTAGTCCTCCAAAGTGGCCAGGTCAAGAGACGGGGAGCAAGGTGTAACCTTGTTGGAATTGGACTCTGAGCTGGAGCGACTGGATACATCACTCCCCAGGTCCATGCCATCCTCCCGGTAATCCTGCAACAACAAAACAAAGAGAGAAAAAGAGTGAGGACTTGAGGAACATGTATGTCAAAAGAACAAGAGTTTAAAAGAGTTGTACAGAGAGAAAGAAAAGAGAGGCAAGGAGAGAGAGAGGAAAATGAAAAGAGAATTTAGGGAAGTGTGTAGACTTAGATTAGTCACTCCAGTGTTGTGGTTTGAGACCAGCAACCACAGAGCACTTCCTGTCCCGCAGGAACTTCCTTTCTGAATGGAATTATGCAGTCACTGTCTCTTTTCAACTTGTTGAGTGGCCTTTTGCTATGCAACTGTACTGCTCCACAGCCTCCCAGTCTTACCAGACTATGCTAACTGATTATACATTCCTCCGTATTGGTGAACGTGTGCATATGTGTGTGGGCTTGTGCAACACTTGACACATGAAGCCAAGGCGGAGTCCATGTGGCTGGATGTGTCAGAATAATATCCCACCACCCACTGCTACATCTGCACAGCACCACAGGGATAAAACAGGGTATTATGAGGGGTGAGAGAAAGTGACACTGACATGTCAATATACAACACACCAAACTGTGACATGGACAGATGAGTTCAGAGTTCTTGTCTAACCTTGACTGTGATGCTCCTGCAAGAGCCCCAATCACCACCTGACTGATTAGTTCACAGCTAATGAAAACGTCCAAGTTGTTTACAACCCTCCACAAATCTCCACCAGACCTGAGCCTTCTCTTGTGGAGTTATCAGTCTTTTTTTTTCTTCATGGGAGCGCATTATCATAGTGCCTCACACCACTTTTAAAAGTTAATGAAAAGCGAGGAGCAGCAAAATTTCTCTCAGGGCAAAGAGAAATTAACGACACATTCCTACGTGATCCACATTATGAGTTTCTCTGGAAAAGAAATTAATTATGAAGATTGCTGATTACTGGTTTAGACCATGAGGACTTAGCTTAATGAGTCAAGTTATTGGTTTCATTTGTGTCCTACACAAGAGGGAGAAAGTGCATACAGAATTATCCTAATGATAATAAGCTTTCATGAGTTATGGCTACTAGACCACACCTGTCCAGACACCGGCTGTTGACGTCAAAGGACTATGCAGAAAATATCTCTGTTGGGCAAAGCAATATGACTCAGCATCTTGGAGACTAGATACACAAATTGCTGATGCGGTGTAGAGACATAAACCACTTTATGCTGAGGAACTTGTATTTCTCGATGAAATGCTAGCAGGTCAAAGAGAATAGAGGCGAAGCTGCTGTAGGGATGAAGACGGCCCCTGGCTGCACAAATTGGGCCACAAAAGCCACATTTCGCCTTGACATGATGGCAGGGTGTCATTAGATAGTTAAAACAACATTATTAACAAAAGCTTTGGCAACATATTGCATTGCCACTGGGGTGTTGGGACCTCCAGGGTGCTCATAGGGAGAATTAAATGTCAGTATTATTTTACTCCCTCATGAATTAGACCAGTGACAGAGCGTATGATTACTGTTTTGCTTGCTATCCCTCAGTCTAGGCTGAAATAACATGTAAAATCCCATACTCAGTTCCTTGGGATGATTCCCAACAATCTGTGGGTTCTTGACACGAAAACCTCCAGGAGCCCTTGTAGGTTTACAACTGAAGGGGGAGGACTTAAGGGCACACAACATTGCCAGCCTACTTATGGCCTAATACTCTGAAATCGCTGAGAGCCGGTATTTCACAACAAAAAATGACCCCGGTCACGATTATACGAATTTGTAAAAGGCTTGAAAATGCAGCGTGGATGCTGGTTATTCTATGTTAGAATATATGAATGGATCAGTGCAGCGGAGAGAAACCTTACCGACGTGCTCATGAAACGCGCTGGATCACTGCGCGGTCACCAGTCTCTGTAATGTGTGAACCAGCCTGTCATCTTGCCACACTTCAAGTGCTATTAAAACAAATCGGGAATCCAGGAACCGGGTGGGTTTTCCCCCCCTCACTCCAGAGTAGGAAGAGTATCCGAGCTGCGATCGCGTTTCAAATCTCGGTCACCGATCCGTTTCGTGAAGTGTTATCCCGACGTGCGCAGCCTCCACACGGCGCTTGGTTTCCAGATATTATCGAGTCAATACATCATGGTCACATGAGCCCGATTAAAATAATGTAATCATTTAAAGTGTCTGTTTATGAGAGAGGGAGGGAGAGAGCGATGAGAAGGCGCTGAAAGGCGGCAGGCTGGAGCTGTAAAGCTGATCCGCTGTGGGATTAACCGAGGCGCAGGCAGACCATACAGACCGGATTTGGCCACAAAATACATGCAAATTGACAGCTGCACCGATCCCCACCCCGCAGCCGGGCGGGTGTTTGTGAGAAAGGAGGAGGAGAAAGGGGGGGGGGGGGGGGGGGGCGTCTAATTTATGTCAAAGACTACCCCTCTCACAACTCCTGCTGCTTGTCGTTCTCTAGGGTGGTTTGCAAGGGGACATCACCGCGCATACGCCCAGTCTTTGCGTGCATCGAGCGCACTCCAAGTGGGCATTGCTGCACGCATGACAGTTGCATGATTACATCTGGAAACATATAAGCTACAGTCTATTTTAAGTGTATGAGTGTGTATGTGTGTGTAAGGTGTGCATTTGATTGAAATTGACACCTTACATAGGTTATAAACATTTGGATAATACGTGTGCGTTCCTTTAATTTGTCATTGGCTACTCATATGATGTAATGTCCCCAAAAAGTCCCAGGAGGAACCTGATATCCCCCCGGCAACAGCGGTGACAGAAACGCCCAATATCAAAAACTATCACACGGAAGATGACACCCACTACAGCTGTGACCAGACTGACCCCCCTTACATACCCTCCCACCCCGACTCGATTCAATATTATCGGTCAAAATTGAAGTCACCGCCTGCGCTAATGAAACCTACCCCAGGAGACGGGCTAAAAGTGGCCTGGATGCCGTTTAAACGAGCCGATACTCACTGTCATCATCTTTGTAGCTTCCCCGTCGCGTCTCAAGACATTGTAAAGTGTAAATCCCAGCTGTTAGACAACGGTGATGATGCTGACTTGTTTTTACAGCAGCTTTATTTTAAGGGCGGGTGGTGGTGGTGGTGGTGTTGGTGGGGCTGGCTTCGCTGGAGAAATGACAGACAGCCGGTGGATTCAGTACAGTCATCGCTCTGAGTGTGTGTAGTCTGTCCACAGATGAGCCAAAAAAGAAGTCTTGATAGAAGAAGAAATCACGTAATGTCTTAAAATCCCAGCGGGTCAACGCGGCTTCTCTCCTCTCCTCCCCGGCACGCAGAAAGATGCCCAACCAACAGTTCAGCCTGCGCTCTCTCGCTCCCACGTCAGCTGGAAAATAAATAGGCTCTGAGTAAAGTGCGTCCTCTTATAATGTGGGCTTGCGCACGTTCCAGAGCTTTCACACAACCCGGTCAGCCTCTGTAGCCCAGTTATTACCTAGAAATAAGACTCACAACTAAGCGCAAAACAAGCATGCTGCTGCGTTCAGGTTGGCACAGGGTTTGTGTTTGTGGCTGCTATCGCTCTCTCTCTCTCTCTCTCTCTCTCTCTCTCTCTCTCTTACCGGCTCTCTGTCGCAGCCTGCAGCTCTGAGGAGAAAGTGACGACGACAGAACACAACTAAAGCCCAACCTTCTGCACCCACTGACCTTGCAAATGGCAGAGAGAGAGAGCGAGCGAGAGAGAGAGAGAAGAAACTATCTAGGTGAATTATTAAACATACATCTGATGTTCTGAATTTAGTATATTTCCAGAGCACATATAATAAAACCCCTCAGGGAATCAAGGATCCTGTGGTTATATCTACTATTTGGCTCCACATATTTAAAATGAAGGCTGTCATTTTCAGTATAGTGATACACCTGTTATGCAATCCAATGCAACATCCCTGCAATAGATCCAATCTTTGTGAAGGTTATACTGTTCAGTTTGGGTTGAGACACATAGGGAAAGTTGTGTAGTCCCCACAGCAGGTAGCCACAGACAGCAGACACCAGTGTTGTAATCAAGACCACCTAAACCAACACCAAGTCATGACCAAGAGCAGAGTATATCGAGACCAAGACAAGACCAAGATTTTGAGGGGTTGAGACCATGAACAAAACAGGGAGACAACCGAGTGAAGACCAAGATTAGACAGTAGACTACTTAACTAATGTAACTAATTCACCAAATCACTTTGGATAAGCCGCCTCAGGAAGTGTTGCAGGATTTACACACTGCGGTGTGTTTTCTTTTGGACACTGTTTTGCGGATGAACTGTGGTTTAGGTAGTCCAAAAGACTGACATCTCTTCCCAGACATCCACAGCTTCTTCTCGGTCTTCCGCATTCACTTTCTTGGAGTGCATGTGAAGGCGTGCAGAGAGGGTTGAAAACCCAGAACAGCCACAAAAATTTCAAATTAGAAATAAGTCAAGTTATAAGTTACATTTCAAGCAGAAAGTGTTACATCCGATCACAGAAATGATAGCAAATAAATCAGATAATCAGGCAATTTAGTGACATCCCTGCAAATGTGGGGAGCACTACAACACTGGCAGTAAAGGTAAAGCACATGTGGGACAAAATATCACTTTTACAAAGCTCCAGCTCAAAGGGAAAGTTGATAGTCAAACACCAAACATCAAATATCCCCTATTGCTCAGAGACTTCCATATTAGATTAACAGAGCTGTAGGAATCCACAACAGTGCATGAGAAGCTCACAATCTCTCCATCAATCTATACACCATTTAGGGCCCTCAGCACTACTGACATCCTGTCTTTGCAGCCGATACTTTCTAGAGTTTTCTAATGTTTGAAGATTAGACCTCTCTAATGCAACCAGAGGCAACTACAGCCTTCAAAAAAAAAACAAAAAAACCCATTATCAAGCCACCTCTGTGAACAAAAACTGTAACATTATAAGCTTCACAAATAAATACAGTATTTAATACTGAACTGCAGTAAAGCTAAAACTTTTAGGTGATTCATCTGTTAGTGAGTCAGCAGAAAATTAATCGGTTAATATTTTGATTTGATAGTTTCTGCTATTTTTCAAGCAAAAACGCCAGAAAACTGCTGCATCCAGCTTCTCAACTGTGAGCATTTGTTGCTTTTCTTTGTCATAAATGTAGCAAGTCTAAAGCTATTTATAGAGGCTTTGAGTAGTATTTTGACATTCGATAGGCTAAATGATAAATTGATTAATTATGAAAGTAGACAGCTGATTTCTTTCTAATATCTCCTCAACTGTCATTTGTTTTTATTTCATTTTATCTTGTGTTACACAGGGACGGCTCGAGATGAAACCACTATGGTAGACATATGAGTTAACACACAGACACACAGATGGCAGCTGAAATGTTAGAGCTGACGAGGGGTTAACACCAACATGGCATGATATCTTCATGTTGCATTCTGTTTCCTCTTGTAACAGCTGGTGATTTACATACTCTGAAATGGAGATCAAGTTAAATGTCAGTAATAAAACAATCTCATCATCAGCGGGAGTGAAATGCACTCCAAAGCTTTTTTATTATAACAAGTGTTATGATTGGGAACTGGATCTGCGTCTCTTGAGTGGTAAGCCAAACATTTGGAGACACAAAAGTGTTACGTTGTAATTCTGTGATGTTGGAAATCTCTCGATTCACAACTTTCTCAGCTCTGAATGGCCGGCTGGGCGCAGCAGAGATTTGTAGTTGTTGGATGTTGAAGAATGGGAGCTGTCTTCAGACACGGTACGTTGATTGTATAATAGTAGCACAAATGAGTTCATCCATGTAATAACAGTGGATCACTTCAAAGACCCCTGGCTGAGCCTCTCCTTACACTATAGTAGGGACAGCGCTCGTGGGTATCTCCCTAAAGAGGAGACAGCAGGAGTCCTGCCTATTGCTGCCACACCATTCCCCACCGCTGCTTTCAACTCAGCCTTTATCAGCCCTTCCACTACTCCCCTCTGCATTTCCACCCCAATTCCCCAAACATTAATCGGTCATAGTGAAGTCAAGTGAAGAGTTGTAGAGTTAACTGAATGCCTTTAAGGAGGTTAAGCTACTTTTGGGGTTTTTATCTCAGAGAGAATGTGACGAAAGTTTATATGCTCACCAGGCAATTAACTTACCATTAACTTGTCAACAGGAAGCCAATATAGTTTAAGTCACTCTTGCACTCACACACATACACATACACACCCACACACACACCCACACACACACACACACACACACACACACACACACTATCCTCTCTCTCTGTCTCACACGCACAGTTTACTTTCTTTGAAGTTTCCATTTCCCTTTAGCGTCAAGGCCTCTAAAAGCACTTTTGACATGCCATTCTACCCTTTGGTGAATTGTTTCACAAAACAATAAAAGCAGCAACAAGATGGAAGTCAGTAAGGCCAGATGAAGATGTCCATAATATGTCACATCAAAGCTCTCTGATCCATGTCTTCATCACACCTGGAAGAAGAAGACGACTTTTACTGTACTTTTGATTGAGGAGGTGGTCAAAGAAAGTTCAAGGCGCAACACTTCAGGCACCTCGGAGCAATCACTGCTCTCTTTTTGTGTTTTTTTTCTCGCCCACTCTACTAAGAATCAGAGGTGCGGTGTCTGTCAAACTGTCATTCAACAGGATTTATCAATCACCGAGGGGCAGAAACATGTGGAAAAACAGCCAGGTCCAGATTTACAGTATCTGGGAAAGCTTTGCTCTATCTGCCTGCCTAACAGTCCATCCGCAGCAGATATCTGGCAGGAATCACTGAAGGCCCATTTCTGACAGAGAGATAAGACCGGAGAAAAGAGTGGCCCTCAGATAATACCTAAAAAGTCAGGCAATATCTTCCTCTGCTTATATCTGTCTCACAGGCGTTTAAAAAACAGGGAGCTCCTGACAGTCGATGAGAAATTGAAACTGTCTCTGCCTTGTCAGGAACTCACCAACTCTGACGGAGAGACACTGAAAGTGACCTTGGAGGATTCTCCCTCTCACTTTTTCTCTCTCTCTCCCTCGCTCTTTTCAGGGAGCGTGGGGAAGAGCTCACCTTGAAACAAGACTCAGACCGAACCAGACGACAGAAAATGAAGCGTCAGAAACATGACTGCGGTACAAGGTGAGACCTGAAGATGGGAAATGTCCTGTCTGGTTATGAGAGACACGGGAGCCACAAGAGACTGGACGATAGACTCAGCACCCGGACCTCTCACTGTGTCATGTCTTTTTCACATAAAGAAGACCTGATGCTTGCATTTCTTTCATCTGGGCACGTAAAAAAACTCTATACCTCACAACAAACTGTTTTAATGTATCCCTTTAAACACTAGTACCACTTAAATGACTTCTTACTATCTACAACCCAATGCCAAGAAGAGACGAGGCTGCATGAAAGTGATGCCTGTATGTAAGGGTAAATGGAAAATTGTAAACATTTACCAACCTATTACTTGCTGAAAAACACCCGGGGGTTCCTCTGTGTCTCTCTTGTTGAATTTTGTCTGTGGAATATTTCTATAGCAGACTATAAAACCTTGGTAGGCCACTTATAAAACAATAATTTGGTCAAATTGTACCAAAAAAAAAAACCCTTCTACTTAAACAAGTTTTTGACTGAAATACATTTACAGCTTTGCTGAGTGTAGATAGGAATAGGTGATATGTATATATATAGTGATATACGTATACATATAATGCATTATCTGGAAAACAAATGAAAGGTAATAACCAGACAGGAATGTCTGTTTTGGTAAAACCAGAAAATTAACCTTGGTGTTTTGTTGACATTGGCTTTACTTTCACGTTGTTTGGGGCTTCACAGATGCTGTTTTGTTTGTGTAGAATAATAATCATAATAAAAAAAGAAACCATTTTTTCCTGTTAAATACTTGTTTTCTTTTCTTCTCACCTCATTAAAACTCCATATGTAGAGTCGTATTGAAGTGGTAAACTGCCACAAACTGGGCTTGTACATTTAATGAACGTGAAAAAATAAGAAAATTACCATACAGCGTTGTTATTTTAACAAATGAAGAAATATTTTATATTTCATATGTAATCTGGGCTATGTATGGGCAAATATCTTCCTTTTGATTGCCATTGTTTTGGGTCAATTCAAGAATAACGGAAATCTAAATAGATTTGTTAAATATGTTTTTTGAGCTGTTAAAGAAGGCCTCATGCGAGGGTTAAATATCTGACGAAATAAACCTCAACACACTGATGCAGAAAATCATATAAAAATTCAATATTGCTATAAAACAGTCCTGCAACATTCCTCACAGTGACCTAATAAACCCAGAGATATTGTATTGAAAGGAGATAAATCACACAATAAACAGCTATGGCATACTGTATATTATAACATATTGCCGAGCCTATGTGGACACACACCTTTTTCCACACATTTGCTCCAACATGCACACAAAGTGCCACACAAAGCAGTCTGTGCCTTGAGACAGGAGCAGCAGCAGTGGGATGCAGAATGTGCGATGATGAATAGTGATGTCAGATGGCCACAATAGAGGTCGGATCCTTAACTGGCCGACTGACCCGTCGTTCTAAATAGAAAATGTGGCCAAACCATTGAGACCGGCCATCAATCTACTTCCTAAACACAATGATGATTTACTCCATTCAAATCAAGGGATGAGTGAAGATGAGTGAAACAAAGAGGAGTCTATGTGTGTGTGTGTGTTCTTCATTTCCAAGGTGCATCTGTATGCACATTTCAGGTCTGATATGTGCTCAAGCGCTATGATGCATAACCATGCACCGTTGTATCATGTTTCTGTGATTGTGTTTACACAATCAGTCGAACCCCAGCGCTTGTATTGGATTGCACCTCTAATACCTGTCTGTAATATATTGATCTTCCCTTCCATACTGTAAATCCAGCCAACAATTTCACTTGCTAACGAAGTGTGAAATGAATTGTGAGAGCAACATCGTGTCGACTGTATATACAAGCACTCACAGCTATTAGATTCATTTAAATGAGAAGCACGTTGGATTCAGTGTCTGCAGTGTAGTGTGTACAGCTTGTTGCCCAAAGAGGAAAGACTCAGACTTACCAAATTTTATTTAGTCTAGCTTGGTTTATAGGCTTGGTTTAGAGGCTGAATGGATTGTTCAGTGGTCGACAGCACTCCACACAGCTAAGCATTCATCAAGAAGCTTTAAATCCAAACTCGCAATTACAGAAAAGACCAGAATATGTACATATGGCCATAACCATAAAGAAAGTGAGGGCGGAAAACAAACAGCGATAAATGTGATAAAGGGGGAGGCAATAGTATTATAGAGAGGGAGGAGGAAGAGTATTACAGTGATGAAGAAGTTGAAGCAGATGAAAATGCTGCTAATGATAATGTTGACAATCATTGCAGAAATCAGAGTGATTACAGCCATGCTTGTGCTGATGAAAATGATAGTTTCTAAGACTACAGTTATGAGTAAGGGGATGATCATAACGGCAAGGATGATAAATCAAATGCACTACAGCCTGGATGCATCTGAATACATATAGCAGACAAAATGAAAAAAGCAGGAGCTGAGAAATCTGTAAGGAACACATTAAATCCAATCAAAGATCTTTATGCTGCAGAGAAGCTAAATTCAGACCTAACCTCCTCGGGGATAAAGGAACCAGCGGAGTTGGAAAAAGTCAGCCAAGTCGTTAATGAAGTTATGACCAGAGTCACTGCTGTGGAAGGAGATCGTAATCACCTGCAAGAGTGGAGGGCCGAGACCCAGTCCAGACCCATTTAGTCCGCGGCACACTAATGCTAATTAGAGGGAAAGAAGAGAAGGTTTGTAATCTGTTCAATTAACCCAGGCTGGAGAGGAGTCCTGAGGGGCTGAGGACAGATTCAGGCCCAAGACCCATGACACTTGTCGTGGCTGTAGTTGCCGCCCTAACGCGCAATCGTTTGGAGCTGCTGTAAAGAAGGTTGTTATTATTACGGGAGCCACAATTGTATGTAGAGTTATTAGACAATAACAGTTACTGGAGATATTTTCACACAGGAGAGAGACTTCTCTCACAAACTGTAATGAATTTTAGGTCGGACTTATTTTGCTCCTCCTCTCGCTCCTCTTTACGTTTCCCCTCGTTACACTCCTCTCTTGCTCTTTCTGCAACGCAGCAGAAAGTATCCACGGTGGTTAAAGAGTCAGATATAGAGACGGAGACTCTGAGAATGTGTAAGGTCCCAATCCCCAGTCTCCTTCTCTCTCTCTCTCTCTCTCTCTCTCTCATTGCTGCCTGCCTGGCACCCCTCCATCGCTGTCTCTGTGCCCTGTCAGCAGTACGGCCAGGCAGAGATATGCATCCACCCTGCCCTGTGCTCAGCTCCAAGCCTTGCAGTGCGCAGATGTCCACACAATTTACTGCCCACACCAAATTGGATCACTTCTCTGGTGTTTTGTGCAGACCTCGCACCTGCTGTTTTCCACCTTCTCTCATAAACGACTAAACATCCAGAGATACAGGGGAAAGAGAGAGGCGAGGCAGCAGGAGTTGATTTAAGGAGTGAATTAAAAAAGGAAGGACTGAATGAGATAGAAAGGGAAAATGTTTGATGGTTGATATGAAAAGAGGAGACTGTTCTCTAGTCTTGAAGCAATTCCTTTTTCTACATGCACACATCTGTGAAAAGATTCCACCTCTTAAGTTACTGGAAAATAGGTCGTGGAGATCACAGAGTAGTCTGCAGGTTTTTTTAGAACCCAGCATCAACACAGCCACTGATGATCTGCAGCTTGCACAGTTTGTCCTCAGACGGAGCCATGTAGCCTGCCAGGTCACCACAGTGTCACGGAGGTTAAGCACGATTTGACATCTGATTGGCTTGGATGTGACTGGGTGACAGCTCCATTTTATATCAGTGTTGGTTGTGTATAGATCATTACAGTAGAGAAAGACGTATGTGTGTCTGTGTTTTCTGGTGATACACGTGTGTGCATGTAAACCCTGAGGGACCCTGGCAGGTGGTGGCACACTGTCTAGATCAATTATTGATCCCTCCTGGACAACCAGATGTGAGATACTACTGCATCACACTCAGACGTGACCTCATAACTCATCCTTGCAGAGATGGCAAGGGAGAAGGTCTGAGCACCAGCAACAGAATAACTGGGCCTTCACTTCAGCTGTAATCTTGTTGTTGGTATGTCATGAGGTTTGGAGAGCAGCTGCGAAATCCTGGATTAAATTCAAGTCTTTTTTAAGACTTTCTGCAAGGGCAGCTACATTAGGGTTAAGGTTAGGCAACTAAAACAATTGGTCAAAGTTATGTAAAGATTGTGGTCACATTTGTACAGTTGCTGCGTTGGGATGGGATGTAAATTCTGGTCTCTGACAGTAAGTCAGATTTGCCAAAACCCCACCCTGACATCCACACCCTTAGTTTCTGCCACGTTACACAAAGGGAACTCTACTTCCTGCGCTGGGACTGACCGCTGGCATTGAATCTAAGGTAAAATATGAAACACTTCTGCATTAAAATGTCTAAAAAAAAAACAAGTTCTGCTCATTAAAGTGGGTCATTTAGTCCTTTGTTTTGAACTCTAAATTGCACAAATTAAAAACATGATGAAAGGATGTAATACTCCATTGAAGATTTTCTCAGCGTTTCAGATTAAAATCTGTTTTTGAGTGTTAATATTCTGTGTACAGTCTATTAAACTAAGAGTTATCCTTATCAGATATGTAGTTGGTTTGAATCAGTTGTAACTGGTATAATCCTGTTTAATAATATTCCTAACTAGACTTCATTATGATCCAATACGTGGTGTGTGATGATATCTGTCTTATACCCCAGATAGAGGTTAGGTTTATTTTTTTCTTATCTTTTAAATTTACAGGAATAGCATTGCTTTTTTGCTTTTTCACTAATATCATAGTATTTTTGTATGGGGGATATGAGTACCATTTCTATCCTTTCAGCTAATAGTCTATCTAATTGTTTTCACGGTTCCTAAAAGCATGCAAATCAAAATAATAACCCCCAGCCAAACAGTGTGCACAAACTCATTTACTGTCCTCCCTGCTCTTTCCCCACTAATGCAGCATTAAATATACAATACTTTCACCTCTAACTACTGGTTTTGCTGCCTTACAGGATAACAAGGCCAAATTTACCTTTAATATTTTAATCTGAAAATCATTTTCCTTTAATATTATGTTATTTAGTCTCCCAAAAGTGCAGCCCTTCTGAAGGCATATTTTGTGCCAATCTTCTCATTATTTTGTCTGGCATGTCACTGTCTATTACTCTGTAATGGACTTCTAACTGGATAAATTATGATCTTTGCAACAATGGTTATCACCAGGCTTTCAGATTTTACCATTTTAACAACCTTTTTCCTACAGGGGGTCATAGACGCTCAAAAAGAAACCATTGCGCAGTCAATGGTCCCTATCACAATACCATACATACAGCATGTATCAGTTCCCCTCATCTTTAAGAATTCAGCAAATGTTTTCTTTAAAATTTTGTTTCTAACACGTGATAGCATAAAGCCTTTTGGTTGCAGGACTCACATGAGTCTTTGGCTGTATGTACATTGGGATATGATGAAGTTTACTATCACAAATATTCCTGTAATCAGTAAAAACTGACTTCTGATTGGTATAATTTTATTGCGGTATATTCACACTCACCATATCGGTTCAGAAGGCACATTCAGAGATTAGCTAAATGATGAAGTAATTGAGGAGACAGTGGAGGAAATGAGATCAGATTATAGCAATTTAAATCATAATAGCCTTCTTTTTCAAGTGGATTATATAATACAACAGTGATGATTAGAGCTAATCCATGACCACAGAGCATGGATAATGGAAGAATCAGTGAATAGATTGCCAGAGTTTGTATGAAATGATGGTTTGGTTTCTGTAATTACATCTGTCATTTGTTAATGAAACTATTCTGTGGAGACCGGAGTAAATAGCAGACCCACCGGCACTGGCTTGGTCATTGCAGCTCTAACAGACAAGTGGATTGGCATGCCAGATAATCAGAGATGCTTTGTGTGAAATCCAGAATTGAAATATTTGTGATTAAAGCAATGCTTTGACAGAGTGGTGTGCAGGTTTTGTTGGTTTAAAGTAAGACAAATTCATCCAACGGCACCTACAGAAAACCTTACTCTGGAGGTCTGAACATTTCCTCCACTGAAAAGCCATCATGTACAAAAGGCAATCCAGGCTGAACCATTGAGAAAGCCATAATGGTAACCAGCCACTCCTGCAGAGATGCATGCCCTGTCAGACATGGTGCCAAAAGCCCCTGGAACTGAAGAGGGAGGACGTCACCTCTGCCATTTTGGCACAGAGTACACCTGGAGAGGGCCTTATCGCCTCCATCATGATGAGTACCCCCACTACCAAAACTACCGATGCACTCCTTTTCATTCGTCACATCCCTCCTTCATCAGAGCTTCTCAATGAAACACTTGTGTGTCTTTTTTCATCTTCACTAGCCCCATTCTTCTCTCTTTCTACTCCTTTGTATTCTGCATTCACCGTCTCTCTTCCATCTCTCTGCTCCAGGCTCTATGTGCCATCTCGGATGCTTTATGCAGCACCAGAGATGCTGCTGAAGAGGCTAAGAGGGTAAATAGGCATGAGGGCATCAAGCCCACAGCTCCCTGGCAGAGACGAGGGGGAGAGGGATCATCAGCAGTATATTGAGAAAACCACCCTGACAAAAGGAATCAGACAGCAAATGGACCTTGCAATAGAGTGTGTTGAATCATTCAAAAGCTAAACAACAGGGTAGCACATCAATATCGTAGCTGATAGGTGAATAGTGTGTGTGTGTGTGTGTATGACTTTGCAACTTTGTGCTTCATTTAACGCAATGCTAGCCAGCTCAGGGAAATAACTGCAAGTAATGCAAAAGAGTTTCCCCATTTGCAGCTCTTAAATGGATTCAGATTGCTCTAATTTACAGAAAAGGCAGGTCACTGGGAGTTTATGAGAGGACGTTCTGTACAATGTCACTCGGATAGAGGCTAAAGGCTTTAAACTGTATGTTCATTTACATTTGAAAGTGTTGCTTGTTCATCAGTAAATAAACTGAATTATGGTTTATATTTGAGTTACGTGGGAGGGTGAGACGAGGTAGGAGGTAAAGACAGTACAAGGCTGTGTTCGGTTCATGTAAACATGCTGCAATTTTAATGGACACTAACGTCCTTAGCAGGCCCCCCTGTGAAGAGAGGACCGGGTGGAGGGGAGGGAGGATGTGGGAGGCTTTCAGACCACTTTGCTCCTTTCAATATGTCAATTTTTGCCCTGCTTTTCCCATCCTCCCTCTCTCCTCATCTTCCCATCTTCTTTCACCTAAGGTCTACTCATGCATGTTATCACTAAGCTGGCAGCAGTGGGAGGCTACAGTGGAATTCTTATGACCAAAATGCTCCCCCGGTGCCATCCAACCCTCCACCACTCCATCTCCATTTTTACTGCCATCGCTACACAGCTGTCCTGCTCTCTCACTACTGTAACCATTATACCATTATCCCTTCCCTGCATCCAACGTGTGTGTGCCATAACTAATGATTCCCTCTCCTCTCCTCTCCTCTCCTCTCCTCTCCTCTCCTCCTGGCTGTGTTTGGTGAGCTGGAAAAACTCTCTGATAAGCAGAGCGGACTTCAGACAGGTGTGACAGGTTTGCATTTCTCCAAACCACCAACTGACTCCCCTCCCCTCCAGTGGAACCAAAACGCTGAGACTAAATCCACAATCCTGAACCCTCACCTGCTGCTGGTGCTCCATTATACATCCCTGCAGTTACTGTGTCACTCCGGGCTATATCCCAGATATGTGTGGCAGTCACCCTGTGATGATGATGGCAATCCTGCACTGCCATTCAACAGCTATGGCCCTCAGTTATGCCCCACAACACAGTATGAGTGGACATGCCATCAACAGAAATACGATTGAGTGACCATGAACATGAGCCACTGTGCACAACACACAGGGGGGCTGATATAGTACCTGTTTGTGCATGAGGACGGGGGACTACCCCTGCTTGCAATTTTGGCAGCCTGTGCTGTTAGGTTGTATCCAAGTGCTTCATCAACATTCAACACAATAAGTGCAAAAGGTTTCTAAGAATATGGTGATAAATGACTATCATCTTGTCCTGACTGGAAGCAGTTCTGATAATCATGTCTCCATCCACCTGTTTGTATGTTCATTGTCATATTGAAAAAAAACTTGAGTGGAAATGCCAGAAATTTGTTAATATATCACAAAACATTGTGCAGTGCAGTGGAATGAATGAAACAAATAAAAATGCCACATCTCCATCATGTTTTTCCACTTTGTTTTCATTTGAGGTTTGACTGGCCCTGTTTTAACTATGTCATAAATGATTGCTGCAATGGTTTGATGACACCCAACTGGAGAATTAGTTATTTGATTTCACAGTAGTGGATGTAAACATGCATTTCTTTTGCCCCTTTTCTGGATATTTGATTCAAATTGGCTATAGATTTAGAAAGAACCTAGCTGGTGGCCCATATTGCCCGTGGCTCACCAAGAGAGCAGAGAAGGCAAAGTGAATTATTTTGCTTTCTACAGGTTCAGAAGGTGATGTTCAAACAGATGGCTAAACAACTATGCAGCCAAAGGCAAAAGATTTGACTTTTAAAGATGAATTTATCATCTAAAGTCCGATCCAAACAACAACACAAGCTCAGTTACTTAAACTTTAGTAAAATATGATGAAAGAACGTTAAAACAAATAACTTGAAGTCTGTGTGTTATTTTGCAGCAGTCTAGTATTGCTTGCACGATGTAGTCAAGGTAACCACAATTGATCAGCATGTGTGTAATGGTGCTGCATGGCACTTTTTCAATCAGAGGCTGCAGAGAGAAAACACATATAGTGTCTGTATTGCTGCCCTCACATGACGACAAGGGGCTTCAAAAGCAGTTGTAAACAACGCATACTGTAGTCAATGACACATTAATCTTTTACAAAGAACAGCTCAGTTCATATTACCGTTCTGGCCATTTTGGTTTTGTTCTCCCACATTACAAAAACACACAGTGTGTTAATTTACCTCTATATGTATCTGTTCCTACAGCTCATTTTGGTTATATTTGCACAGCTTCCCAGACAGCCATTTCTAAAGCTTCTGCTATGTTAAAGCATCAAGAATTACATTTGTAAATCACAACAGCAATATGTCTTTCCAGAAACTATGTCCTATATTCATTCATTCATTTCTACATTCATTTTCTACCTGCTTCTGCCAGACATCAGAGCCAAAATGGTCTATGACCACTACTCTCAGAGAAAGAGGGAGCAACATAGGTGAGTACAGTAAATCGAGGACAAATGATGCAGCACTTTGTCTAAAAGTAGGGATTGTTTGTCCCACTCTTCCCTCCCTCACCCTCTCTTTTTACTCTTACTCTGCTTCTCGATTTGCAGCTCATGAGGGGCAAAAACATGAACAACCTGGAGGATGAATGCACTTGTACTTGTATATGTCTCCAAATGTATTTGGTGAAAAAAAAAGTGAGAAAATAATAGAGCACTACTAGAAAAAAGGAGTCATAAAGAGCGGTCAGATGTTGCTTTATGCTCTTGTTCTTTCTAGTATTCTGTAACCTTATACAAATACAAGAGGAGGCCATAACAGAAGTTGCAAATCTTGTGATACATAATCTTGAGATGACACTGAGAGCAAGAGTGGGGATAATATTGTAGGTTAAACATGTAAAGATCAATGTAGCAATAATTTAAAAGCACAGCAATGTTTGTAGAAAAGAGAAAGAGGTTGAGAAAGTTGAGAAAAAAAAAAAAGATTAGAAAACAAATCTGCTTGCAGGGGATGTTTAAGAAGTGTACAGCAGAGGTGAGGAAGAGGCAGAGAGTAGGGTGGAGGAGAGGAACGAGTTTTGAACAACCTCCAGCATCCCGGCGCAGTGTGAACAAGGTGAGGTCATCTCTGAGGGAGCTGGGGCTGAATTCTAATCACAACAATAAGGTCAACAGAGTAATCCCTGTCCGCTGAAATGTCACTGTTCCCCTGCTCTGACACGGCTCCCCACGCACAGCATCACAACAACCAGCTATCGATCACACACTAATTAGGAATGGATGAGGCCTGCTGTATCCTGTATAAGACACAAAGGACACACAAATGTGGACGTAACGACACACACGTACACAAGAGGATCAAATATATTGCTTTTAAACACATGTGCACACACTTATGTGTGACTTAAATTATGTGGGTAACATACACTCTCCTGGGTGAGTGATCTGGCTGAGAGGAAAAGGAAATGGGACTAAAAGATAAAGATGAACCACCTAACATGACACGCACAAGCAAAGGTGAGGAGCAACATCTCAGCATTTCACTCGGATCAGTGGTGTGTCCTGGGAAAGATTAGTGTGTAACTAATTTACAGCAGTGAAAAGTCCAGATTATGGATTGAGAACTGAGAACACGACCAGAGCGTGAACTGCTGACCTCAGCATGACATGGAAACCATAGCGACAATAAATGAAATGTTTGTTTTTGTATGCACGTAATGTTTCCAGGGACAACGGAGGAAGTGCCCTCTAATGCACTTATATGTAAAATATGTGTTGGCCTTATGAATAATCTATCACAGTATAGAAATGCAAAGTCGGTGGGCCAAAAAGTATTTCCCCCCAACTTTGAAGTCCCATTTTGATATGTTCCTTTAATGATATTTTAATGTTCATCAACACAGAAACACAGGAACCATACTACTATTAAATGATATAGGTTTAAGCTACCAGTTTTAATCATTTCAACATTTTTTTGACATCACATACTCTCATGAGCTTTGGCCACTGTTGCTATGGAGAAGAAGCCCGTCAGAGATGGGATTTAGAGCTGTAGTGAAAATGTTTTGTCATTGCAGAATTCAGAATTTTAAGCACTGTGATTGTTTCTTACTGAAATGCACCTTGAATGTCTAAGTATTTTATACAGGGTTGGGAGGGTAACTTTGAAAGTGTGTCACACAATTTGATTACTCTCCATTATTTTTGGATTGCCACAAAACTAAATATGCAAATAAAGATAAAAGTGCATTATGTGTTCTCTGCTCAGTGAATTTTTTTAATGAAAAAATTATCTTTTCATTAGCCTATAGACACAGTTTACAATGCAAAAATAAAATCTCAAAAGAAACATTAAATTTTTCTTTAAATTAGATATTGAGTCCTTGGATGATTTGATGCTTTTTAACAGTTGGGAAGCATAACTTGCACTGTACTGTGACGTTGTTTCTCTTTTATGCTTCAAAACCAAAATTTCTACCCAGAAAAAGCACTTCTTTAAATGAAGATAATAAATTGGTGTCTGTATTAATGTTAGCTTTGGGGTTTGAGGGTGTGTGTTGTGAAGTGCTGTAATGTGTTTAGTATGTCGTTCTTTAATGTATTTTAAAATTGTACTAAATGTATCTGTAATCTGATTACATTTCTTTCTGTGAATGTAACGGAATACATTTACCTTTTTTTGTATCTTAATCACGTAACACTGTTACATGTAATCCATTACTCCCCAAGACTGATTTTTAAGCAGGACTTTAGGACCAGGGGTGCCCTATATGGCTCCCCCTATTTCACAGCTCTATATGTAATTTTATATTATAATATCGATATACAGTATATTGTGATATAGTATGAAAAATTACAGTGCTTCATTATATGCATACAAAAGTCCTGTCCTCTCTAGTGTCTGTGTAGCTGTTTATGTTTGAGTGTCTGTTGCACAACAGGAACCTGCTGTAATCCAGTTTTAACTGAGTCAGGCAAGTTTAAATTAAACACATTTTAACATCTGTAATATTAAAAATTTGAAAGTTTCTTTTCCTGCATAATAATAAATGAAATGAAAGTTTATGCTGTCATAATGTAATCTCTGAATAATTTGCCATATTGGCTGCAATGGTCTGAAACAGCCTGAATTATTAAAGGTATAACTGCGTAGGTATGAACAGTAAAAGCTCTGGTAGTTCACACATTTTTCTTGTCTTATGGTATACAGTATATTTTTATGTTGCCTGCCCTTAATTACAGTAACACCTTACACATTCACACACATGCACACACACAGTGACTGAAACCAGCAGTTAAAAGGACCAAAGAGACGTACTATGCTTTGCCATTTTGGTTCAACCCATCTAAACTAACATCTAGATTGAAGTGACAGCATTGTCTTAGCAACAAAGACTGAGACTGCAAAACCACCGCAAGTGTGTGTCTACTCATGTGTACTATAATGTGTGTGGAAAAACACATAGAGACAAGAATTGAAGATAGAAACGACAGCAAGTTGCAAGATTGCTTCTCAGTTCTGAGAAGGAAATGCTTGCAGAGAAGTCTTAAGAGAAGGGAAGTATAAACATCAAGAATAATGTTATACTGTACACACAGAAAAATGTATTAACACAGGGAAAAGCCTCAGTGTTTAAAGCTAGAGTTATAATGACTCTTAATTTACATCCAGTCTGTATTCACGTCAGTTTTAAAGTATTCCATATGACGCCATGATTGACGAGCTTCGCTCTCGTGACATTATTAAACTGATCCAACTCATTAACATTTTAACTACCTGGGTGATTTGGTCAGAAGGGCAAAGGGAAGGAGAGAGCTGCTAATGTAATGCAAAGATATTTCACAGTGATACGTTTTATTCACTTGGGCGACACATTTTCATCCTGTTAAAGTGTAAACTCAAATTCACACAGGATAGAGACATAATGTGCTAGATTTTGATGGTCACATCAAAGTATACGTTATTCCCAATACGGCTTCATCATTCACCTCTATTCTTCTGTTTCGCCTCTTTTCAGTCAATTACCCTGAGCACAGTTTTATAATATAGAAGGCTACCAGTCTGCTGACTAAGACAGACATTATCTATGCATCCACAGAGGATCACAAACAACAGCTTATTGCTCATAAAATGCAGCCAGGCTTTAAACCCCACATACGCACACACACACACACACACACACACACACACACACACACACTCACACACACAGAGACACATAACACCTACCTACGCAGGAACTGTTTTTCATTCAATTATCAGCATGTCTGTGCAATCTAAAACAGCTTAGAGATAGACAGAGCTCAGTAAAAAAATGGGCTGTGAAATTTGGCCTCCATAACCGTGAGAAACAAAAAAGCGGTGGCAATACTTATAACACTGAACACAATTATACCACCTCCGTCTGCCTCTGCTGCTCTCAGACAAATGGATAGGTAGATTAGTTTTGCACTTGACTGGTTTTGTCTGGCAGCTCCAGCCGGTCCCCATGTCACATGCTGACGACAAGGCCACTGCTTCCCCAGGTCTGGTCACAGATAGACAGACTTATTTGGTCTGATGCAGGGTCTCTAACTGTCATTGCCCATCCTGCCTCCTGCTCACTGCAAACTGGAGATACAGAAATGCATACGTGGGTCTATGAGGGTACTCAAAGATGGCACGAAGGGACTAATAAGATATAAGAGATGAGATGAAGGTTATTTGTAAGGATGGATGCAGTGATGGATGAAAGGATGGAGGATGTCAGGATGGATGGATGGGTGATTGATGAGAGGGGTAGGTGATACAGATAAAATGCTCTATGAAGAGTATGCAATCTTGTACCACTACAAATACATTGAAATTAAAGTGAAATCTTCTTATAAATACCTTTACATCAATAGTGGTGGTCACTATTGGTGCTTTTTAATAATTTGTAATGTGTATATGTATCTAGGATAATTCACAGTTACTTCTATTGACCTTTAACAGTCATATAAACTGATGGTCTATCACCAAACTATATCACACACTTCATGCAGTGATTAGCCAGCTGTGTTGGCAACGTTTCAACTTCTCTCTCAAGCTCTCTTTTTGCGTCCTTCACACAATAGACCCTTTAATAAATGTAATATAGCCATAATATATACAATTATGTACAGGTGTGGCTGTCTGGAAACGCTACAAACACTTTTGGCTTAAGTTGTTGTACACAAAGACACTGCGGAGTTGCAGCGGTCAAATATTTCATTTCATTACATAACTACAGATTATTTCACAACTCGGTCTTAAACACAATATTCTGCCTTCACTCACACACTTGGAAAATAAATGTTTTTTCCTTTAACTTGTCCATTTTGGCATTATGATAACTAATCCCAGACAACATTCAACCTTATATCACAGTATCAATATCATATTGATTTATTTCCCAGCTCTAGGATAGAGGAAAATGATGATCAATGAGTATAGAGATGAACATGAAGAAAGATTCACAGATGTATGGAAATATAAATATAGGGTCGCTATGAATCAGAGAATGAGAAGAATAAAGGTGTTGATAGCTGCAGAAAGGAAGTGTGAGAGAGAATAAGAACAACAGAAGCCAGGGAAAAAATCACAATGAACACATGGCCTAAAAACTATGCAATTTATATACATATACAGTATGTCAATGCTCTCTTTCTCTCTTTCTGTGTATGTCCCAGTGTAGACAGGTGTGGCTGCAGCCCAATAAACATAGTGGCTAGTATTTCAGTGTCTTGTCTCCATGCTAAGAATAGTCAGCCATGTGTCTGAAGTAGCGACTCCCTGAGAGAGCTCACACACAGCAGGATCTCACGGCTATACCGACGGGTAAACAGCACTTCTGTTTATATGCAAAAGTGCACCACACATCTTGAACTCTATTTTGGCCACCACCGTAGCCAGATCTCTTCCCATCTCCCATTTCACTCCTCAGGCCTATATGTATCTCTGCTCTTGCTCCTTCCTGCAGCACCCTCGGCCCCCGGGGGACAACAGGCTGCTGGGTTGTCAGGCTGCAGAGCCCTCAGAGATGGGAGGGATGACAACGTGTGTCCCCCTCAGGGATCGGCCAGGGACAGAAGCACAGATAGGAAAGTAGAAATGGAGGGACGGAGGAGAAAAGAGACAAGAGAGTGCAGCAGTGAGAAGAGTTATAGACTGCGATGTGATTTAACCCCACAAGGTAATACAGTATGTGAGTGAAGACAGAAAAGGAAAGTCCTAAACCACCTCCCCCGCCCCAATTCCCTTTTCCTCAGAGTGATATATTCTCTTCCTGTCCCGGCGGATATGGAGCACATACAAGCGATATCGTTCACTTTAATGCTATCTCTACTACAATTCCCTGATGAGAAAAGGGACAATGAAACTTTATAGTGTGAAGAAAAAAGAGTTTCTGTCTGCTGTGCTGTCATAGGCCATATTCTATAGAGCCTAAAGGCTCAGTTAAACACACAGAGACAGACAGGACGGGGAAGTATGGTGGGACATATAAATAAAACAAAGACATCAGCTAAATCAAATCACAGAATTATTTGTGATTTTCAGAGTAGTTCATCATTTTGCATTGAGTATGTAGGGATAAAGGTCACAAATGTCAAATCATACTTGACATTACTGGTACTGGGTAAATCCAAATTAGAGAGTGACAGCAGTAATTTCTTTGAAGTGAGAATATATTATGTGAGAGATTATTCTGCATCATTAAATAATGCTAACACGTAACATCTCATTCACAAATCCCACTGACTGACGAGGGAGTAAGTGGAACAGGGACACCTTCCAGCAAGCATGTGACAATATACAGTGTGTGTGTGTGTGTGTGTGTCACTTTATCTGTATATGTGTGTGTGTGTGTGTGTCATTTGCCTCCAGCCTCAGTGCTGGCCGGCCTCTCTCTGGGGCCCATCTGTGTAACCATAGTGATTGAGCAGTCCCCATCTCTGTGTGTTAATCTAGTCTTCCCTGTGGGATGTGTGTGTGTCCGTATGTGTGTGTGCTTCCCATCGGCAACAGCACACAGGTCGGTGATGCATTCATTAGAAGAGCTCAGTAATTTCCCTTAAACTGCAGCTGGCTAACACCCACTGTCACTGTCTGGAGGATACTTAAGAAAAAAAGGCGTAGAAGTGTGTGTGTGTTGTTCTGTGCTTATGTTGGTGTGTGTGTGTATGATTACTGGTAGATCTGCGTCACTTGTCAGTGTTGTGTGCATGGAGAGAGCAAGGTGACATGCACAGGGCAGCTGCTAGTTAAATTGAGCCTGAGCAATGTGACATGTAAACAGACGCACACACACATTTTCAAGTTTAGACCAGGTTTATTTAGAAATGTGTTTATAATGAAGAATTGCCTCTAAATGCTCTAAAAGTGTGTGTGTTCATGTAGACAAGGCTGTAAAATAATTAGAACTATTGGCCATTTCTTGGCCAGAGCTTCCACAATAACATAAAAGGCAAATAGTTCAGATTCAGACAGGGTGTGTGATGTGTGTGTGTGTCTGTCTCTGCCCTTTCTGTCAACAAGGCTACATTATCAGTCTAGTTTTATGCCAGACTGACTCTCCAGCATAACTATCTGATCAACAGCTGAATTGTGAGGACTCAACAAGCAGGATTTCCTCTGTGTTCCAGCGCGAACAGGAGGAGGCAGCTGCGTGAAAAGCTGATGTTGTCATTCTGTGGCAGTACAATCGAGGACAAAATGAAATGTTGGAAAACAGAGGGGAAGAGGGACAACAGAGTATTTGTCATGTTTAATGAGCAAGTCCGTCTCCACTTCCACCTTCCTTCCTGAAAGCTGTCTTTAACTCTGAAGATGAGAAGCAGTGCTATTCTTGTTAACCCACCTCCAGTCTACTACTTAACTACTACTTACTCACTCAGAAAAGATACTCTACCTGCAGAGTATCCTCAGAGCTCTCAACTATAGTGAATCTGTGCTTAGGTTTTCAACAAGGAGGACAATAAGCACTCTCCATGCTTCTGCTCATCAGTACATTTTACTTGAACCCAATGACCATCTAAAAGTCTCCTTATATTTCGTTCTCCTTCAGCTCCTTTTGAGCACTTTATCTACTTTAGTTTTGTACTTTCACAATTTTTCCCAAAGTCTCCCTCCCCTGTCTAAGGCTCAGAGGTCTGTAACTGGGAAATGATGGACAGATCTGCCAGTCTCAGGGTACTATGCCATCATATTGGTATGCCAGTGATACCAAGGCTGTCAGACACAACACATTCTGCCCAACCCTCTCCTCATTTACATCCAATTACACGAGTGTTTGTGCATGTATGTGCACAGACTGGCATACAGCCCGGTGTACAAGCAAAAACATGATGTCTCTTTCTCTTACATAAACCCACACACACAGATAAAGTGTAAAAAGTCCCTGTGTATGTTAGTGTGTCTGGATAAGTTTCTTTGACAGGTTGCAGAACAAGCAACTATGTCTGAGACAAATCATAACTCTGCGTGCCAGTTCCTTCAGTCAAAAACTAATAAGAGATTCAGAGACTGAGGTGGCTAGGGAGAAGGGAAGAGAAAGGAGAGAGAAATCAAGACAATAAAAAAGGGGAGCCAAAGAAAAAAGATCTAAAAAAGACAGAAAACACAAAGAAAATATTGAATTTATAATCCATATTGTAAAAATTGACATACAGCTTTGGAACTGACTTGACAAATCAGTCATCCTTGGACCACTGGGATGAGACCTGAGTGGCGTAAGGACGTGAGAGGTGGCCAACAAACTGCCTGACATATCAATCATCCGAATCCTATGGGACACAAGCCATCGAGGGAGACACAGGTGGCTGAGAGGCATAGGCTGGCAGGTTCAGTACACATGGAGAGGTCACCAAAACCTGCATGACCCTTAGGTTGAATGGGGAATATAAAGCTGAACACTTAAACTTGAATTAAAGCTGAAACATTTACATACAAGCTGACAGACATAGACCCAAAGACACAGACACACAAGACAGTCTGACAGATATCCATCTAGATTTGAAGAAATACGCTTAAACACATATATAAAAGACAAACAAATGCAAGTTGGTCTACATGAGCACGTATAAAATGCAAAAGGCAGGCGGCCATATGCTTCTGGGCTCTTCTAAGACAGTGCACCCGGGGGAAATTAAACAATATCAGTAATCTCTCTTCCTGTTCCCAATCATACTCCCATGACTCGATGTAAGAGTTTTAATATGGTTGTGCATTTATGAGTGTGAAAAAAAGAGAGAGGGAATAAACAGAGGCTGAAGCAGCTATCCGAGGATGCATGTTGGCTATACGAATATGTGAATATATACTGTATGAATATGTATTGTATTAGCAGATGGGCTGGCTTCAGTGTCAAGGGGGTGGAGATGGGGGGGGCACACCACCATGATTTGACAATGAGAAGCACATATTTAAATGAATATGAATTTGCATACCACTGACACATCCAGACCAATATATTAGTGTGTCTGTCCCAAGCTGACAGGCAGAGCATCTGTTTGAAAAGCTGAAGAGATGAAAGTGAATAGCTATTGCTAATGGTGTTCTGCACTCAGTTTCTCTTTCGTTTCTTTCATGGGTCACAAACTTGAACTATTCGAACAGTTGGCAGTTGTGGGATTTTGCACTGCAGTAGCAGGTTTATCACTTGAGAGGTACTTACCAAGAAATAAAACAGATGAATAACACTGACACCTGTTGAAATGGTCTTGTTCATACAAGTGAACGGCCTCATCAATTTATTTGCTTTATTCCCTTTCTAATGTGGAAAATGGAGGAAGGAATAGTGAGAGGGATTACAGCTCAATAACAAACTTGCATTATGGCTCCCTGTCGCCCACCCACACAGGGATTAGCTAGGCAGGGGGAGAACCCCACGTTAGTGTTGTAGCCTAATAAAATGGCCATCATATAGAGAGGCATTTAGGAGCAATGAATACCAATGAGTGACTACAGAACACATTCAGCAAACTGGTAAATGAAAGTCATGCATCACAGTGACAGAGTATAATCCATCTGTTGGCTGACTGGAACTCAGCTGGAGCTCAACATGTTAGTTTCCTCACAGTGAGACACGTCTATACTGAGTGGCTTGGAGAGGAGCGCCTCCTTTTTCTGGTTCTTAGTGGAAAAACTTTGTAATCAGGCTGTGACTAACGATTGTCTTCACTATCAATGTCATAGAGAGATGTAAAGTGTCACAGTTTCCCAGAGCCCAATGTAAAGTTTTCAAATTGTGAAAGCAGTGAGACAAATAAGGGGTCTCTTTATTAACACCTACCATCCTGTGAAGATTTTCAGTGGTTCCCGTTATTTTCTTCTCATTCAGTATTGTAAAGTTTGTCTCCATGTTCAAATGGTGAATGATAATGGCAGTGTCCATACCATCACCAGCTATACTGGTGATGGTATGGACACAAGCAGCCATGTTGTTGTGCCAACTATAATATATATATATTTTTTCAAACATGAGCAATATTAGCATTTATTTGGTTTGTGTACACCAGATTAATGTAAGTCCAATAATCTCTCTGCTTTTCTCTCCTTAGCTTCAAGGCAACATCCTCCTCTTTGCCTCTGCCATTATGTCCACGAGGCTGCTAAGGCGGGTTACATTTCCCGCTTGCCCAGCTCCGGTTCTGGCACCACATCGGCATTACTCCCTGTCAGCATTCCACCACACCCCAGGCCTAAAAAAAAACTCCTCTTCTCAGTGGTCCAAAATGCCTGTAGTACAAACACTAACACTCCCCTGGTACTCTGAGCTTGCAGTCCAGGCAGCCTGTACTTTTTTCATGGAGCACAAAGTTACATAGCGCAGAAACAGGCATATGAACACCATTCACGTTATTACAAGTCAGTGTAGCATCAACATGATTTAAGATTTGTTATTTTATGGTAGAAAGGTAAACCGCCTGTGTAAATGCTTTTGCTTTTGTCTGTTCCAAACAGACATTTAGGTAACCTGTATGCACAAGGTCATCATCTTATGTATTTATTCTGTTTAATGACTTCTTTCTTCTATACTGTATATTGTCCTTGTAAAGCACTTCATAAGTTATGTCTCTGAAAAATGCTTTTACTTACTACTATTTCACCTTTTGCTTGACTACTGGCAAAAATGACTTGACTGACTGATCAATTAATAAGTCATTATTGTGTATGCTCAACATAGAAAGGTAAATCTGATGATGTGAGGCAGAGCAGAAGGGCAGACAGGGGGAGAGTCACAGTTGGGGTTAAGTGAGGAACAGAGGAGGAGAGGGCGACAATGATGAGTGTGATTCAGCTGTGTTAATAGTTTTGCCCTGGCTGGCCGTCTCTCCCTGCCATGCCAAACCTCAGTGATTTATGGGCTATTTGGAGATAGCTGGGCTACTGAATGTACACAGTCCCTCACACGCAGCTGAGTGAGAGAGTGAAAGGCTCGAGGTATAGGGGAGGGATAGCTCGGGCGTAGATAATTTCTCACACAACCCATGAGAGTAAAAAGAGAAAACAGAGGGAATTCAGAGGTTTGGAAGGAGGACAGGCAGGAGGGTGAAGTGACCAGAAGAAGAAGAACAATTGATGAGAGGAGGGTGAGTGGTGATAAATGCAGGGAGGTGAAAAGTGTCGGAGCAGAGAAACGGATAAGACAGACGGCTGGATAAGAGAAAAACTCAGTGAGAATGTAGGGAAGGGAAAGAGTGAGCGAGGGAAGGGAATGAGGAAGGTGAGGAAGGGGAGATGACCAGAAGGACTTTGATCTGGGCCACAGAGCATTGGTATTCACTGCAGAGGGAATCTCTCCCTCACTCATACTCCCCCTTCGGTCGATCATTTCTATCTTTTCAGTTTTCTGTCACTACAAACCTGACCTCATCTACCATTATAGGAACACAGACATATAACTGTTTTTTTATTTAGCATCTGATATTTACAACCACACCCTCCACTAATTATTGATTTGCAGTGATAGATCTGCATAAAAGTGCTGTTGGATGCATGTGGGAAATCTATAGCTCTGGAGAGAACACAGAGTGGACATGTGTTAGAGGAGTAATAATACTAGCAGCTAAACAAACATCTATATTATGACTTGAAATGATAACCAGTACACTATTAACTCATGAAAAACATGTTTGGTCTGACATATGGGATTTCTTCAACAAGTATTCTGTTCAAAAAAAGAATGATGTTGAGTCAAGATGAAGGGTTCAAGAAAGCCAAAAAAAAAGAGTCTTATTTAATGAAGCTCTCTCCAATGACTAAAAGTCAGTCCCACATTTACTCTTGTACTCTTATTTTATCCTTGTGCCTCTTGCTCAGTCACTCTCCCTTTTTCTCTTCTTAGCTTCCTCCGTCCTCTTCAGTCTCTTCACCTCTTATGTCCATAGATGCTGCTGAGCCTGGTTGCATTGCCCACTTGCCCAGCTCTGGTCTCTGGCACGACACCAGCTTCACTCTCCATCTGCATTCCCCTGCACACCGTGCCTAAAAATCTCCTCTTCCCGGGGGGTCGAAAATGCCTGTAGTAGTACAAATTCTGGTGTTTTGAGCTCACAGTCCAGGTAGCTCAGCTAACACACATTAGCTAACAGCAGCTAGAGTTTGCAACACTTTCTTTCTGAAGACCACGTCTATGGTGGCTAAAATAGTTTTGCTGCTCCCCGGTCCACAGCAGCACATTGCTTAGCTTCCGTGCTAGTACTCATGAGGGAGTTGGTAGCTGCCATGCCTACCCAGTCTTGAGAAAAACAGCTGTTTTGGGACTAGGTTTTCTAATGAATGTTTATTTTTACTCAGATGTTGTTGTGGATGCTTAATGAGATTCTCAGCTTTGATATCATAGATGCACCCAACCCTGTAGGTTTATGAGAATGTGACATAATTGACATAATGACATAATGACATAATTAACCAAGAGCCAGTGACCAGTTTGCGATCATTTGTGCGGTCATTTTAGTTACACACATCCTTGCATGTAGTGATGGGCAGCCCGGCATGAAATCTTTGTCTACAGCAGAAGAAGCAGGTTCTGTAATATCAAGGTGTGTTTCTGTGGATTTTATGTTTTCACACTAACTTTTCCATGTGAGCCAAACATGAATCTTTTTATGAAATATTGGAAAATGCATCATATATATGTATCAAAGTATGTTTAATATAACATTCACGATGTGATTCTCTAAAGGGCCGCTCAAAATCATCCACTCTCTCTTTCTTTGTGAGTCACTTCCTCCAACGTACCTGGATGCTATCTGGACTATGTTCAGTCTGGCAATTACATGAACAATTTAAGTTGTCACGGGTTTTGCCACACTTGTCTTTCATCCTCCATTTCCCTTTTACAGAACACTTTCATCCATGCTCCGGCTCACCTAAACACACCTCCAACTCAACAATAACACTTCTTCAGTGCTGCCAGCTTCCCTCCACGTCTGCACTTATTTGTCCTCTGCCTTGCTTTGCAAAACATCATATAACTGAGCAACAATATGTTTTCTTTGCCCATTAAATTACGTTGATTATAACAAAATTCATCTAGGATGCAGGTGTTTAAATGCATAATTGGCATATTTCATGTACTTCGAGGCAGGATTCAATTGTCTTTTATTTCAGTTTAACAATCAGTTACAGCCCTCTCCTTCTGCTCTATCGTCCTGCCCAGCTGCTCACAGTCAGTCCATCAAATAAGCTGCATGAAGGGGCTTACTGACTGTTCTCCAGCCAAGAGTTTGACAAAAAAAAACAAAAAACAAAAAAACAAAAAAAAACAAAACACATCATCAACAACAAAGCTTGAGAATAAACAAAGAGCAATGTCCACAACAATGGGCAGAAAAAGCCTGGCCAGCACATATTCCCCACTAAATGAAGCAGGATTTCCTTTTCATGGTCTCCTGGCTGACTTCTGACGGCTGCCACTTCCTGGCTTTTCCTCTGCCGTGCTTTACTGCCAGATTGCCCTCCAAACAGCCAAGCAGTAATGGCACGTAATGAGAGAGTCACTAACCTGGTTCTAACCCGACATGGGGAGCTGCCAAGGTGGGACACCTGTCATTTATGTGTGTGTGTGTGTGTGTGTGTGTGTGTTGGCATTAGTATGAGACTGCAAGCGTGTCTGAAAAAGGATTTAAGACCTCCTGGATCACAAAATGTCCTCCACCCTAGTCAGTCATACGGTGCACATTACAGTACACACACATATGTGCACTAATCATCATGCACACACCAGACAGGGAGGATAAAGGGGATTTTACTTCTTTTTTATTAGAGCCAATTAAAGTGTAGGATTAACATCATTGAAATCATTGAACTCGTGTATGTAAGAAGATTCCCATTAACAGATTTATTTTTGACATTTAATTATAAACTGTGTAAGACTCAGGGTTTTCTAACAATTAGAAATGATATCAGCTTACAAGTGCAGTAAAAAGAGGAAATGTAATGGGGCCAGAGGGTGCCAGAAACATCAGGAATGTTATCTACAGTGCATTTATACTGTAGCGAACTCAACATTGTGCATCTGGCCTCTGAGATAAAATTCAGCTCCTGCGCAGTCCTTGTAAACACTGAAGACTTGATGCTAATCACCTGACCAAACAAATCAAACAAATAACTACAGGTCTTTCTTTCCCGCTGATAACCTGATTCAGCTATTTTCTGTTAGGGTGAAGAGTTATGTTGCCCAAATTGAATTTGATCAAACTGATCAAAGCCTTATTATTTGCTACATGCTGAGCAATCTCTGGAATTTATTATTTCACCTTTTGCTGTGCATTCACAATCATGCTGCTGTCAAGCAAAGACTCTTTTCACTTAATCCCGCGTCAGGGTGATCAAGGGAAAAACAAATATAAGCGCTGATTCTGTGCAAACCATTTTATCAAGTACCAGAGGGACTGAATAATGAATCCCAAAAACCTGTTGGGATAACACCAAACACATAATTCCTCTGAAGAAACACCTCCAATGTGCAGAGGGATTTAAAACCTGTCATTTCAGTTGTTCAAGTTATAAGAGCTTTGATAACTGTGTTAATTTCATTCACGCTTCTTTCATATTTGTTCTGATCTGGGCGCTAGCTCCTCTGACATAGGCGCTGAGTGACGAGTTCAGTTCCTCAACAAATTTTAAGATGTGGGTGGCGATTAAGACATCTGGAAGCAGCCCAGAGAATTTCACAAAAATATGCATAATATGTCAGACCCTTAATTGATTGAATCAAGCTCACCAATTTAGAGGTACTACAGTGTGATGAGAGTTACTTAGCAGCTTTAAGAGAGTGGACTGCACGGATAACTTGGACTTCACGTTATGCAATAAATAAACTTTTATAATAAAATGTATTAATCTATATTTACCACTAGAATAACAATTAATTCTCTTCACACATACTGTATGCCAGTGGGCTTATGTGCGTGCTTATGTTTTATGTTACAGAGATTGATGGAGCTGAAGGCCACTGGGTTGCACAGTTGTGTGGGTGTAAAGCCAGCAGCCCTCTGTCAGCCTGTCAGAAAACTGAGGCATGCCAGCAGCTGTGTGTGTGTGTGTGTCACCTTCTGTGTGTGTAGCATTAGCAAGTGTATTTTTGTGTGCAAGCATAGTGTGTGAGTGCTGGTGTGTGTTTGATATGGGGACAGCCTGGTCCACTGCCAACAGCTCAGCATGAGCCAAGTTTTCTCTCGATGTGACACCTGCTGGCCACGAGCAAGAACAGGACACACTGGGGACGGCCCTGATGGATGGTGGCAACTACATGTATGTGTGTGTTTGGTGTGTGTGTGTGTATGTTTGTTTGTGTTTGCCATTTGTGTAAAGACAAATCTATCACACATGTACAGCTTCACACAGTGAATCTATGAATGTTTAAGCAGACATCTGTGCATGTGTGTGTATGTAGGGAAACAGCGATGAACATGTTGGATCCCAAAGAATTAACAGGCTCCTTTGGTATGGGGCTGAAAAAGAGAGAGAGGGAAGCCCCAGGCACTCTAACTGCTGCCTCACAGATAAGTGAGCAGCCTTTTATGCTTTCATCTGTCCATCTATCTTCCACACACACACACTCTGGTCTCTAAACTTCTGTCTAAAGCTCAGCCTGCATTCCTCACAAATATCTTTGCCTCTTGAGTTTCCTCATTCCATTTCCAAATCTCATCAAACCTTACCTAACCTCATTTACTCTGTGCTGAGAGGTACCTTCTTTTCATTCCTATTTACTACTTCCCTTCTCCTATTCATCTAGTCATTTCCCAATATCAGTCAATATTTCCCCACCCTCCTCCATCATTTCTCCATTTTCCTCCCCTCTCTTTCTTCTCTCATGTTTTGCTTTCTCTTGTCTCAAAGCTTGGCCATTGTTTTCATTCTCCGTGCTAATCTGCTAGCAGCAGACATTGCTGCACAGACACATCGGTGTGCGAGCTCACATATGAGCGTTCACAAGCGTCCAGACACATACACACAAAATCATACACACACACACACACACACACACACACACACACACACACAAAGAGCACAGAGTGCAGCAGCCCCAGACATAAGGGCTTAAACAGTGGTTAATCCTCTAGCACAGTGTTTCTGTCTTCCACAGGGCATTGGGCCCAGTGCCATCCATCCAGATCAGTGTGTATTCACTTCCCATCCACTACCCTTCGATACACACACAAACACACACTGTAGCCGTGTCACAAACACCACAACGCCACTCCAAACGTGAGACAATCAGTGGTGTGAGAAGGGCAACGCGAAAGACAAAAAGCATTACAGTTAAAAAGAAAGAAAATGTACTTCAGCACATGAATAAAGAAGACAATGTGAGGTGTACGCCGTGGTTACAAATAGAAAAATTGGGTCCAACAGTTTGACACTATGCGGTTGATGGGATTGTGAGTAACCAGATGAGAACCTCGCGCCGACGTTGAACATGAGGGGCTTAAAGTAGCTTTCGACAAGCCTGTGACTCACTGAGAAAGAGGAGAGGAGAACAGTAAAGTGAGGAGAGAGAGAAGTGAAGTAAATATGGGTCTTTTGAGTTTTGGCCAGGCAGACAGATTGGCTCCGCATCAGAAACATAGCACACAAAAAGAGGAAATCTGGGCGATTTCTCCATTTGCCACGGAGGAGGCCTGCACAAATGAAACTATCATCCATGTGCATCCCCACCAGTCGCTGCTCTCCATCGCCTTCCAGGAATCCTCCTTCTGTCTGTCTGTCTGTCTGTCTGTCTGTCTGTCTGTCTGTCTTTTACTCCAGCTCTTCATGTCTATGTCAATAGTCTCCACCTCTAACTCTCTTGTATCTCGGGCGTCCCTCGCCAGCACTGCATCTGTCACACCTTTTCTCTGCTCCATATGTTAATCTGCTTCTCTGTTTCTCTCTATTTCATTACCACTATCTCAGAGTTTTTCTCTCTCCCTCCAGCACCCATTCCTTCACTCGGCTCTATTTGTGGGAGAATGAGGTGCTTTAATGAGTCTGTTCTTTCGTCCTCATTAGAGGGTGGACAATGATTGATGCAGGGAGGAGGTGAGAGCATGCAGACTGAGAGGCTGTGTGCACATGCAAACACACAAATGTGAATAAACACCTTGACCACATTTGTTGTGCACACGTGTGTGTGTGTTTGTGATACTTCAGTGGAAATGCCTGCCTCACTACACTAGAGAGATGGCCACTTTGCCAGGGCCTGATGGGAAGAACAGTTGGTAATGATCAATTGGCAAACACATATGTGAGCGTGTACGCACAAGCGTGTGTGTACATAAGTAAACAGCAGTGCCTGTAGAGGCAGAATAGCTTTGTCTAGCCCCTTTAGAGGTTTTGGGTGGTACCATTTCAGAAGGAAGTGCGCCCCCCGCCCCTCTCTAACACAAAATACAGAGACACTTAACTGTAAATCTGCTGTAAGAGCGAGTGAATGAGCTGCCACCAGGAAAGAAAAATGTGTGAAGAGATTCCAAATCAGTGTGAGATTTCTCATTCTCATCACACACACATGGATGCGTGCACATTTTTGATGAGCCAATCAGCATCAGGCGTCTTTGGGTGAAGAGGTAATTACAAAGTGCTAATTGGATGTCATTATTATTAGCTGTGGTGAAAGGGAGACAGCGGAGGGAAGGAAGGCAGATGGCAAAACCAAAGACTTAAGCACACGATGGTTGACCATAGGGAAGCCCGAGTACATTAGCCACAATGACAGGAAGGTCAAAGGACGCTGTACTTTAGATCTGATAGTAAAGCTAATCATGAATGAAAGATTAGAAACAGTTTTGATTAAAGCCAAACACATACTGGATTTGAATATAATAATAAATCAATATATATCAGCCATTATTCTTTCATCATCATCATCATCATCATTATCATATTGTAAACAGGGGAAAAAGAAAATACAAAACAGAACAAAACTTAACTCAAGTCCACTAACCTGTAAACACATTTTGTGATAAAGATGTCTGATGAATGACATTTTACAGTTGCAGTTGGTTTTACTTTAAAACATGAGATATATAGGATACTGTTACTTAACCCTACCCTTAAATGTTGAAATTCAAAGAACTGTAAAAAAAATAAATAATGTACAACTATACAAAACATGAATTAAAAAAACAAACATATAATTTAAAATATAAAATGACGATTATGTGATTCAGTGATAATATCCTGCAAACAATCCTCATATAAGATATTTTTGAGTTCAACATACTGATAACATACAGTATTGGATAAAACATAAACAACAAAACAAATGGCATACGAATGAAGGATATTACAGGATATTATCCTGTATTTGACCCCGAAAGACGGCAATAGCTGTAGACTAATTTTTCATCTGTCTGAGCATTTGATATCAGAGGATGCCCTAATAAACAAAACCTGAACTCAGGTTGGTGGCAGCCAGGCGGAGACAGGCAGATGAAACGCAAGAGGAAACATAAAAAGACTATTTTGCTATTTTGCTGCTTTTAAAAAGGAGGGCGAGCACTGAAAAAGAGAAGAGAGAGATACGGTGAGAGAGAGGAGCGGTAAAAGTGGTGAAAGTAGTGGGGTCTGAGTCCAGCATCAATCACGGAGATGAGAGGACAGAGGAGGCATGAAAAGGAAGAACGACAAAGGGAGAGAAAGGCAAAGCGACAGGGAGTTGTTTGATGAGTTCATACGAGTCAGGTCCTGGGCGGCCTGGAGTCAGGGATTAACTGTGGTGGAGAAGGCTGAAAGGTCAGTATTGATTGACACCTTGGCTTTATGGATGGAGGATCCTAGTTTTGAATGTCCATGACACAGCACTCTTTCCCCAAAATCTTTAACAAAAGGTTTACATTGATTTGTTGACCTTATAAAGATCTTTCTTTGTTTTTTTAATCAAACAAGTGAATCTATAACCCTAACCTAAACTTTGAACCAGATGCTAGTGCAGAACCTTAAGACGTTGAGACACTGTTGCAGCTGCAATATTATCAGTGCACAGAAAGGAAAGCAGTTGTCTGTTATCAGAAATCTTCAACATGTTAGCATCAACATTTGTCCTTCTGCTACATCCACCTTCCCCTGCCCTCTGTTTTCCCATAAACAGGAACAAATGGCATTTTATCTTTCTCTGGTTGTGACAAGTCTGTCACATGCAGCCGTGTCCTCTGGCCTGCGGCTTATAGCCTTCAACAGCGCAGCACAAAATGACAACATTTGGTGTGGAAAAGCTGCGGCATTTTTGTGTATTTGTGAATTTAAGTGTGTCTTAATTTATACACTGTTTTAACTACTTGTAACAGCTCCCAACATCACTCTGCAGCCCACATAATGCACAATAAGTCACACTTTGCATAGTACAAATAAAACCTGAAAAGGACTGGGATCAGAGAAAGCTGTCTTTACCACCAAACAGCTTGTTTGTGCATGGTAAACTGCACTAAAATGTGTGTGTAAACTGTGTGTGTTTGCACACAAGTATGTGTAAAGGACTGCACATTTGAAGGTGGAAAAAAGTGACTGAAACCCTTCAGCCAGAGCAATCAATCACTAGAACAGATCAATGGCGTGCGGTTCAGCCCAGCCAGCACTGCAGAAATGAGAGGTGTGGTAGGTGAAGATGTGTGTGTGTGTGTGTGTGTGTTTATGTTCTGCAGGTAGAAGACAGAAAACAGCTGAATGAGAAAGTGAGTGGAAAGAGAAGGCTAAATGAATTAAATTACAGTGTGATATGACCTCCATATCAGATGACGTGTTCTCTCTCTCCAGCTCCATGGAGCTGCAGCATGTGACACGCGGATGGTTGTTTAAAAAACAGATGGCCACAATGATGATGATGATGATGATGCAGATTCTCATCTAAGTCTGAAAAAGGTCCATTGATGAATGGTCACATGTGAAGCATATGAGGAAAACCATATCTATCCATTTTTCGCTCTTCTTCTTTGTACACTCTGCTCAGTCCTTGTCCTGTCTTTCTTCAAGCTAAACCTCTGACACATTTTCACACCCTTTCTCACACTCTGTGAATAAGTCTCTCAGCCTCTCCCATCATATACTCTACTGTAATGCGGTTTAGAAGGCTGTGGTGGTGCAGCACTACTGGAGACAGACGCTCTGGACACCAGTGGAATAGAGAAACAGGGGTCCTTTAGACTGACATCAGATTTCTATTTGGAGTGCTTCTCTTTCTTTTCTTAAAGCTGGAAGTGTGATCATATGAGTCCTTTAAAAACTGACAATTAGAGGTATATTGTTAAGCTCAGACATGAATGTGAAAACTGGCCTCTCCAGTCATTCAGAAGCCTGAATGAATGATGAATGAACTGATTATACAGCCTGCAGCAGTAGAAAATGTTGAGGTGAGAGCAAAGGTGAGAGCATCACAAATAAACTTTGTAAGACACCACTGAAGACACTGGCATCATTGTCCTCTGCAAAGCTTTCTGTGTTCGTTTAGCAGTGGGAAATAAATGAAAATACATCTTTTGGTACAAACTGAGCATTTACTTTCCAACATTATTAAAGATTTTAAAAATGTATTCACACAACATGACTCTTAAAAATGCAGTTTGGAATATAGACATTCAGTGGAGTTCTTGTGCAAAAGCCAGTCTCTTTTGCATTTTGTGGCTATTATCTCCTTCATTTTCTAAAACTGGAACATTTTCTGGTCTCATAATAGAAGGACCTTGTTTCGCATGCTGTGGTGAACAGCAGCGTCTTGTGCAGCAGGAAGCCACTGTCCTTCGAGTGTGTGAAGACATCAAACCGAGTGAAAATTGGTTTAAACCCATTTGTTCCTTTTAAAACATTTTTCATTAAGAAGTATGACAAACTTCTTGTGCAGTGGAGAGTGCTATTGATGGGTGTTATGATCAAAAACTCTTCATTGTAAAATATGAATTTATTTGACCTGATTCAAATTAACAGAGAACTAAGACATTCTGAATAAATTGAGCACAAATGATATGATACGATGAGATAAAAATGATGACAGTTTGCAGAATTCTTTAGAAAAATACAGAAAGATTAAAATACAAACAGCCTCATCAATATGCAGACATTTCATTGCTCACCTAAAATGACCCTGAAAAGCACAATTCCTCAAAGAATCAGATCATGGGGAAAAAACTTTCCCATCCTATACAACAAAAAGCCGTCCTTGGATAAGAATACCAGAGATGTTTTTGTAATATCCATACCCCACAGCTATGATTAAGAGAATAAACCATGTTGAGGTCATGTGAGAAGAAACACAGGTCATGGGTCTTGTTAGAAAGAAAGCCCAGTAAAAGAAAGTACATGGATTAGAACTGCTGTGTGCAAAAATGGCTCCAGGCCTACTGCAACCAACTGAACCCATGAATTACAGTCTATCTGGCAGTACTAGAAAATACACTGAAGAACACACAAACCCATGGGTACACACACACACACACACACACACGCACACACACACACTAAGACACATTGGAGGAAGTGAAAGAGTGTGTGCAGCTGGGTCAGTCAGAGGAAGCCATGAACTAGAGATGAACCAACACATTTCTTCCAGTAAGAGATCTACCACTGGGTTGGCGAGGCAGCCACTGAGGTGCATTAGATAGCAGAGGGAAAGACTGACTAAATGAATGTTGTATCGATCTTTCGTTTGATGTTTTTTCCAGTGCAGTCAGCCAGGTGTGAAGTGTATGAGAACATATGAGACAACAAGGTGGTAACAGGCTACTTTGGAAGAGCAAATAAGTGCGATTAAATAGACAGAATGGATGTAAGTGAGATTCAAGTGACCAGGTCCAGGGAAATGTACGTACGTCCAGATTTTATGAATTTTGTAAAGCTAAGAGAGCAGTTAAAAGAAGACTGTCCTTATCAGAAAGTGCAGTGTCTGCACTTCCCCTGAGATCTATGGAGCTTCTTAGCATATTTAAGTGCATTGTTTTGGTTTCCTGGTCCTCAACTGTACTGTTATGGTTCAGTCTCACTGATCTCATCAACAGAGAGTTCTGAGAAACCCACTGCACCCTGCCGTAGTGTCGGCGTATTGTCAAAGTTAGCAAAGAGCTGGTAAACTTATTAAAGTGTCTATCAACTAAAAATACACAAATTTCCCTCGGAAATCACAGCTAATAAGCGAGTAAATATTTGACTTACATCCGCTGGGGATCCAGAAATGTGACTGCAAATGAATGCTAATGCTGCTTTGTGTGTGCTGGATATACAGTTTAAATGGGAAACTCATCCATATCCATAAATTACATATCAACATTAAGCAGTGATAATACGCCAAGCTTGTGGTTATACAGCTTGTGCTGCCCCCAGAATCTATTAATACTGCTTTGATTACTTCAAATGAGAGTGACAAGTGACAAAGCAACCCCTTGTGGTTATATGTGAATAATGACTGTTCTTCGTCTGAAATGAAGATGGAAGTAGTGTGATGTTGTTAGGATGTTGCAAAATCCCTTTGGGAGGAGGTCTGGGTGGGTGTTTGAGCGGACACCACATCTGAATGTGCCTTATCCATGACGTAACCAAGTGGTTTCAGTTGCCTAATCTTAAACCAATCCTTAAGTGAAAGCAGTAAATGTTCTTCTGAATTCTTTTTGTAATGGTTATATGAGTCATTTTGGACATCACTGACAAATTATATTGTCCTCTCGACAAGGACACCAAAACGTGCTCTGATGAGACAATTGGAAAGTCAATGACAACCTTTCTCCTACCTGATCTCATAGACTTCTTTCAAATCCCATTTAATTATGTCAAGAATGTGTTAAAAGGCTTAAAACAACACAGTTTTTCTTCTCCTGAAAGGCTGTGATTTTCAAGACACGTGGTTTTCACAGGGATATCCAGATTTCCACCCGCAAGTGTTGTTTGTAATCTAAGGATGGCCCCCCCAGAGGATTGAGTCAATAGTAATATTAGCAGTCAAGATAGAACACGTTTCCATAGCCTAACTTTCTCCTCATTTCCAAAGGGTTTCTTGGCCTGCCATTTTATCTGTAGAAGAGACACCCAATATCGATCTGGCACTGACACATCACCGATGACTCACTGAAGGGGGAGAGAGAAAGCGAATTTGTGTGTCAGTGTGTATGTGTGTGTGTGTGTGAGGGAGAGACGTGACGAGATGAGGGTCTTCACAGCAATCCCTGCAATCCTACGAAGTCCTTCAAAGAGGAGTCAGCAGGGATGATTTCTTTAGCTCTTCTTTGTTTCATGGTATAGTTTGAAGTTAGCAGCACGTTCAAGCTGATGGCCGTGGAGAATAACAAGTAGACTTGGGACTGGTTAACACATGTGCACGTACATCTTCTATAGAGCCTAAACTCAAAAGTTATCTCTGTCTCTGCTTCGATGTAAAAGCTCTCCCTGGCTAATGGTTTTCTGTTTTTTTTTTTTGTTGCCTTTGTGTCACTGATCACCTCGTCTTCTTCCCCTCTTGCTCTCACCGTGACTGTCTGTGGCACCACTTCTTCCTGGTTTGCAGGAGATGACTGGCTACAGTGGACAGATTATGTCCAAGCTTGCCTCGTGTTGCGATTGCAAGGCCAGTGACATGGTTGAAAGCTGGACACATTAGATGAGTCATTACACCTGGGCGAGCGAGAGAGCAAAGGGAGGAAAGGGGCAGAGAGAAGAAAGGTAGAAAGGGTTGACTCAAAAAAAAAAGCTACTCTCAGAGAGCCATCGCCTACATGAAAGAAAAACTCGTGACTGGTTATTTTTGATGATCTACTTGGCTTTTTATTTTTATAAAAAAGATGTTGAGAGTAAAAAACAAATACTTGTTTTTTGGTAATACTGATTAATGAACATTTCTTTTATATACACAGTATCTGGGAATGAAAAGAAGAGACAGAGATGAATGGGGCAAAGAAATTGAAAATGAGGAAAAAAAGAAATGTGAAAAAACAGAAAGAAAGGACCTGGATATGTTATTTGGAGAGAGAAGGGAGAGAGAGAAACAAAGAAAGAGAGAAAAACTGCGGCAGACACTTTATTCCTTCTCGGTTTAACAATGCAAGGTAGTGTTCCAGAGAAAATCACAGACAGCCTGCGCATACTAATATATTAATACTCCAGTCATTACTGCTACCATCAGCGCAATGGTAAATATTCCCCTAATTGCATATCATAGATAACACTACAGCTTTATGTTGATAATGTGTGTCTTTGTGTGGGTATGTTAGTGTGTTTATCCATATGTGTGTGACTGTGGGGGGAATTTATGAAGTTAATTGGTTGCCACAGATAACAAAGCAGTGTCACGTTCCATTGCTCTGCTCTCTGCTCTCTGAACATGTTTTAGATGAAATTTAAGCAAATGAAAATAAATAACCATGCTGACTGTGAATACAACATCATTTGGTTGAGCGCATTGTGCTGAAATGATTAGTTGATTCATAGATTTATCAGTTGACAAAAAGTGAATTAGCTGATTGTTGTAGTTTCTGAAATGGAAGGATTTGCTTCGTTTATCTGTTTTTTTATTTAGTTTTTAATTGTGACTGAAAAATTCAGCATATCTCTGAATGATAGACGACATGGAAACAAACATGGAATTTGAGCGAATCACCCAGAGGGCATGGCATTGTAGTCGTGAATCATTGCTGACATTTTTCAGCATTTTCAAACATTTTACACAATTACTTAACAAGACTAAGAGTCATTGAGCTAAATGCTAACATTGCCATGCTAGGAGATGTGGGCTGGCACCTGTACACTCATGACTCAAGGGCCCCACCTCTCTGTCAGAGTGGGTGTCAATATTTATAACTTTGATGAGAGGATGAAGCAGAACTATCTGGTCATGAAAAGAGAATAAAAGAAACATGATAGTGAACTGCGGGAACAGCAATCAGGTAAACTTGTGTTTTGTCTTTCTACAATTTTGATGCAAATAACAGTGACATTAAGCTAAAGTGCTAGCTTGCAGATCAGCTTGGATAAGACTGTGTCGCTTGTCAACATGTGTTCATACGTACGAGCACGACACACCAGACAATATATGGGTGTGATCGCACCTCTCATAGCAACCATCATATTAAAACAAGACAATGATTATCAGTCTCTCAGTCACGGTTTAGTTGGTTTAGATGGAAAGCAATGGATTGACATTGAGTATTGATTAAATAGATTGAATAAATTAATTTAAAATGTTGATTAGGTGCACATATGCACATCTCTCAGTAAATAATGACCATGAAGTATTCATCCAAGCCATAGTATAAATCGTATTTTATATTTGAAAATGTATAAAAGGAAATCTGGGCGAGCCACACAGCTGTATAGGTATAGGACAGCTGCAGCTTCTGCAGTGCCTTATGTTTACATTGTATCGCCAGGACTAATTGTATAATGTCGTTAGGGCTGGACTAATTACCAGGCAGCAGAGTCAAAGCTCAGTTATAAATTTAAATTGTCTAATTTTATTTGTATTACTATTATTTGCTCTGTTTGCTCTATTATCAGTTTGTACAAAAGGCTTTATCTATCAATAAACAGTATAATTTTTGAATGAACCTTTATTAATGTTGGACACATCTAAGCTTTTGTTTACACTTCACAAACCAATGAGCACTCCTATATTGAGGGCTGAGTTGACATTGTGGTGACAGCAGCACACCAAACACCATAAAATGTGGGAACAATTCCCTGAATCTGAATAAACGAGAGAAACAAACATGATGTCTGTTCCCCCTCACCAAACACTTTACTCAACCATCCAGCCTCGTTTTCATTCATGAATATTACATAGCCTGTGATTGGCTGCCAGATCATTACACTGATGAGTGAGAGCAGGCCATCTGGTGGCGGTGAGAGGGTTATCACGACTCACTACCACTAAGCAGCCCACACTTGTGAACAGGTTTGCTCAGAGAACAATGTGTTTCTGTGTCTGTGTGTGCAGCTGTGTCCACCCAGCTGTGTTTGAATGTCTGTATAAGTACAACGGAGAAGAGATAAGAAAGTCCCCAGCTTCCTAAATTCAGAGAATATGCAGTAAAAGACCCCTCCAGAAGCGCCATCTCTGGGGTAGCTCTGGCTCTCCAGAGGGGGAGGCAGGCAGACAGACTTTGTGAGGCATCTACCCAGCGGGAGAGAACTCGTGACAGGCTGCTTGCGACGGCATCCTGGCCCCCTTTCCTGGAACTCACTGCTCACACAGGTGTTGGGCTCAGGTGGGCGAGAGAAGAGGAAACTTGGCAGGCAGGTAGAGCAGAAGAAGAAGAAGTGAGGGCAGGATTGTGGGCGGCAGGGAGAGAGAGAGAGAGAGAGAGAGAGAGAGAGAGAGAGAGAGAGAGAGGGAAGAAACTGAGGAAAAGGAAGAATCGGGAACAGTTGGACTGATCTCATTTAGTCACCTAAAAGACTGAAAAAATACAAGGCAGTATTTTTTCTGCTTACATAAGTCACCTTACACTGAAGGGGTTAAAAAAATGCCTCCTTTTCTTCAGCTTCCTCACCAGCTCTCGCTTCATTTTCTGCACTCTAAAACAAGCCTATATGCATCTCTGGGGAACACGTGAATGAGGAGAGCTGAGAGGTACTCAGCGTCTGTCCTGCTTTTACAGCCTGCACACACACACACACACACACACACACACACACACACACACACACATACAAAAACACAACACACTCATTCACTATTTAAGGAATACCGGTCACTACAGAGGAAAAAAAAAAGGAGACCAAGCCCCTTAGCGGTGTCCATTCTCATTTTCACAACACTCCCACACCAAGCTGCCATCTTACTCACTATCAGCACATGTCTCTCCCTATAGGCCATGTTCGCCTGTGCTCACTTGACCATCGCCCGGTCAGTGTGTTCCTAATTGAGTCTGAAACGGAAATGGTGATAGTGCTCGTGTTTATTGTGAGGCAAGTAAAAAAAAACAAAAAGCAAGACGGTGTTTGTTGACACAGCATCAATACTAGATACCCCCTTTGGTGAAAACCATATCACTAAGTGGGAAACACAATAATCATATCCCCTCCCATGATAATTTACCCCATGGGCAGCTTTAACACTATTAAATGAAGAGTAATCAGCCCGACTTGTAAAATGATCAGTGTTTATGAGCATTTACACAAAAACCACTGGAGACATCAGTCAGTTAGCTAAATCACATCACTGCACAACAGCACTGATCCTTGAAACGCAGCTAAACATCTTATACTCATGTATCAGTGACTGCTAATTGAATCTAGGGTGGATTGGTAACTTGGCACCATCTGGGAGATACTTAGTTAATCATTCAGCCACTCTAACAACTTTCCCGATGTTTTAAAATGTTTATTACTCAGGTTTGTGACAGTGAGATTAATTCCCCCTTTAAGCGGAGACCGTCTGATGTAAGAGAGTGTATCCTGCTGATTTGTGCAGAGCCCTGAGGCAAGCCACCTAATCTACAAAGCCTCAACACTCATCCGCATGGATCAATGGATAACCGGGCAAATATTAGCACACATCTCCCCTCAGTCTGCCCGCCTGTCAAACTATCACTGGGTCTGCCTGTATTGAAAAATTTAATCTGCTCAGAAACTATGTCCGTGACCACTGAGCGTCATGCCAGTTAACCCTGACAGCCTTTTAAAACTGAAATTCTACAAGAGCTGTAAATATTTCACAAGAACAATAACTGTGATTGAATATTATCTCGGTTTAAATTTATTATCACTTTCTATTGATGGACCAATTAGTTACTCAGTCAGTGAAATCCTATGGTGATGTGCATGTATTGTGCTATTGTCTCACAACAGAATTAAATTTAAAGTTAAAAGTTATTTGAAGGTTTTATTATTATTTTTTCAACATTTAAAGAAATGTACCTGAAGCAAAGTAGTTCAATGCAATAAGTATGAATTTGATGAAATTACATGTGATTTTTCATACATTAGCCTAGAAAAAGGTGGCCTGCCCTTCTTAGTTTACTTGCCTATTGGATCATGATCATTTAATCCTATAGACACTCAACAGATGAGCCAATATGGCCTAATATTGCTCTTTGACATAACTTCAGATTAGACCAAATACATAAATAGGTTTCTGCATCTGGAAAAGCTGGATAAATCCTTAAAACTACTGCATCTCTAAACTATCTGTTTTAATAATGATAACTAATGCAATATTTTTTCACTTCCATTTATGAGCCTTCCCTGAAATTGTTTGGAGACCACCCAGGGGAGGCCTGCCTCCTACTTTGAAAACCTCTGGCCTAGAATACAGTAGTCATGTCCACATTCACACAACTTGAGAGGGTGAGATTGGTGTTGTGTGCCAAATAAAATCACTGGGAATACAATAGAGAAGTAGGAGTGTGCATGTGGACATAAAAGCTTTCAAAATTCGTAAATTTGTAGAAATATGCTTATTGACTGCTGAGTTAGATAGTTACTATAAATATGAGGATACAACAAGCAGTCAGTGAACCTAACTCACCATAAAGACTGGAAACAGAGACAAAGAACTAGCTCGGCTCTATCTGAAGATAACAAAAAAATCCTTATATTCCACTATCAGCACTTCTAAAGATCGGCAATTAACAGGTTGTATTATATTGTTTGTTTAATCTGTACAAAAATGAAACAACAATTTGTGGATGAGATTTCAGGAAGTTGCCAAGACACAGTAAGTGTTAATTAGTGAGCTTTGAACAAACTATTCCTTAAAGGATGTTATTAGTGATATTTAAACTTTTTTCCTGCTTGTGTGAGCTGAAAATTAAAATTTTAACTGAGCTCTGACGCCAGTATACAGATACATTCCTACTTTGTCATGTACTGTATATCAGTATTGGAAAAGTACTTATACTAATATCATGATATTGATTTCCACCTTATCGCTCAGGCCTATCTGAAAGTAACATTACATGGTTTTATTGGTGTCATGATTCATGCGAAGGAGTTATCACATTGCGCTCACAGATCTTACAAGATTACAAATATGTATGTTAACACAGATGGTCCAAATTTCATATATCTGTCTCCACTTTCAGGCCTGTTGGTTTGGTAATTGAAGCATGGCTTGGGGAGAATGGTGTATGTGTCTAGAAATCTAAACGATTCAGCTTCTGTGGGATGTATAATGTAGAATTTGGAAGACATAATGTTTCTTTGTTAGTGTGCGTGGGTATGTTTGTGTGCGGTATGTTTTATAGGCTGTCGGGGTTATTGCGAATATGGGAAGAAGAAGACAAATGAGTTTACTCTGCACTGATAGTTCAGTGTCATCTCTCCTCGCATCCCTCCATCTCTCTCTCTCTTTGCATCGTTAGAGTTGTTGTCTGGGTTGTGAGGCCCTGTGGTGTGATATTGAACATGTTGTAAAAGACTCACGCCCCACACATTAGAGCTGCTAACACACACAGATGCACAGAGAGGAAGGCAATGGCATAAAGACGGTACATGTGTCAAAAGTTCTGAATTACTGCAGGGCTGTCTGGGGCAGCAGTGCAGAGAGGACAAAGCAGAGAAACAGGGAGGAAGAGAAAAATACGTTTTTCTATCCTGCTTTAATTTTCCTGCGGGATATGAGGGGAGGGGCGGCGTTCAGCAGATCAATAGCGAAGTTTGTCTCTGTCAATGCAGAGTTCGGTTTGGAATAGAAGCGGAACAGGCAGCGTGAAAACATGCTACTATTCGTAGCTCCTGTGCAGAATGATGCTAAAAAAACATAAAAGAAACTGACTCTTTAATCCAAACGTATAAAAATAACACACACATACAGATATATGATGATAATGCTGATATGAATCATTAAAGTTATAACCCTTGCCTTGTCACCGTGGTAACTACATGGACCAAACGTGTTGTAACATCTTTGAAATGTACAGAAAACGAGAAACAAGAAATCCTTCTACTGTAGGTGCACATCTTACGCTGTTACTCTATATTTGTAACAGGAATGCAAGATGACAGTTTGTGCCACTAACTGTAAACTCCCCATGAAATAGAGAAATAAAAAGTAGGTCACCCTACTCAAATTAAAAATATTTTCTCGCAGGCAATCACATGTGCCAGCATCCTGGGAGTATGCAAAGGGTTACTGAGTACGTCTGCGTACTTGTTGCTGATTTGTTTTGGCAAGCCATGTGGGTTTTGGCTCAGAATTAAGCAGGGTAACCAGCTGCCATTTATATGAGAGGTGGGCAAGTTATATTTAACTATGCTAAACTGTGAAAGAGCTAAAGCAATCAGGAAAACAGATTTTGAGAACATGCTGCCACAATAAATGTATTCAGACTTCAGACTAAGTAAAAATAATCCATACATTGTCTTTGGGAACTGACAGAAATGACATATACCTAAAAAATAAAGCTACCAAGTCCCAAATGATTCATTTATTCATGGGAGCAAATCATGAGCGACGGTGCATGAAAAGTTTCTTATTAGACTGAATTTGTGTGTCTCTGGTTTGGTTTTCACAGAGCACAGTTCGGGTGCAGGGGCTAATAAAAGACAGAGATGTAAGCTTACAGTATCATATAGTAGACGAGGTGTAGTTTCCCAGGAAACTGTATTCGTGCTCATCGCACTTTTCTAGTAATTCACCACACACACCGGGTGTAGACAGACCTGCTTAACTGGTGCTGACACATTACCACACAATCACGCAATATGCCACTGACACATAATATTCATATTGTCCTTTTAAAGTGCTGTAGCGTGGAATAGTGATTGGAAAGTGTTTAAGGACTTGGATTCAGTCTCCTGAAGAAAGAAACAAAACAAAAGTCCACCAGGTTGAAACACTGAATATCTATATGAGTTCAAAAGATTCTGCTTTCTGCAGCTCCTTGGAAAGTTCTCAGGCAAAATAAAAATCTCTTTCATGTTCAATAATGTTTTTTTTCCCTTTTTATACGTATCCTCCTGTTGTATCTTTATGTGTGAAGTCAAGCAGCTTACGTTCTGCCAAAGAACTGAATCGCTTTACTTGGTTTCGAAAGGCTGCCACGGCATTTTGACTGAGCTCCTCTCCTCTCACTCTGCATGTTCCACCACCCACCAAACAGCCTGAAGACTTGATTTGAACTCTGGCACGAGTGCAGCTCATTATTACAGTGGCACAGAGATGGGGACAGAATCAGATGATCCGAAATTAAATTTACATAAAGTAACCTTGAGGTGAAAAGTAGCAGCTGATGGTGTTAGTCAGATAATTAAAATGACACCTTCCATATTCTTTTATTTTCTCACTTTTGCTGTCTCGCTTAATCCCGTGTAGTGAAAGATTAAGCAGGGCGAGATTGATTACCAAGTGCTAACTGACACAGAGGACAGACATTTACCTCCTCCCTCCTTCTGGTTTCCTCCTCACTCCTTCCTTCTTTCTCATTTCTTTTCCTCTCTCCCTCTACTTTGCTCTTGTCTGCGATATACAGGAAATCAATAAACTCTGCGTCAACATTATAACAACATTATATCAATTCTGTCGGTCCAAAGGCGGGCCAATCGTTACTGCAGAGATGAGGGCTTGCTGTATCAGTTTGGGCTGAAGCAGCATTCTGATTGGCAGTGTGCGACATTGATTTATCTATTAGTGAGAGGAGATAGCATTAGTGTTTATCACAGACTTGATGTCCTGCCAGGAAGAAGTTAGGGAGACGATTGGTGTGGCTGTGAGAGTGTGTATAGTAGGTGTGTGTGTGTGTGTGTGTGTGTGTGTGTGTGTGTGTGAGTTTTGGGGGGTTATGTCGGCCTGTATTTCATTAAGCCTAGAGATCTAGGTGTGAATGTGTGTGTGGCTGCATTCTGGAGATGAACATTTCTTTCAATTAAAAGACAACGGACAGGTTAAATGGGATTTTCTGCCTGTGGCAAGTTTAAAGGTCAGATAAAAATGAATACGTAACGGTGTTCCTGTACTGATGAGACTGCTTCGACATATGTCAGAATTAAATTAGGAGTCTATCAGCCCTTAAATCTGGAAATATTCATTCTGTAACAACAGGAAACAAAGAAAACAAATTAAATCTTATATTTATGATCTGAATTTTTTAATTTGTCTTCATCCATTAACCCACAAGAATGTTAATGTAGCTGTACAGTGAGGTAAAAAAAAAAAAAAAAAAAGGTGAAACGCTCCTGTATTTGTTGCAGGTGTCAACAGAAGAAAATACCTCTGAAGGGAAAATTGCAGAGGTTTTATGCGCATACAATATGAACAGCGTGATAAAAACTTTGCTCAATCTGAAAATACATCACATCATTGTTATGCCCTGTGCGTGTGTGCATGTGTGTGTTGGTCTACTTCTGATAGAAAAATAAAGAGAAAGGACAAAAGGTACCCAAAACAAGAAAAGGCACAGCTTTAGTAACGGTCACCGGGAAACTGTTTTCATGTGCCCCTGTTGACAGCCACTTGTCCTATGTTTAAAAAAAAGGCTGTATCACTTGCCCTTGTCATGGAGTCTTCTGCCAGGGTGAATCAGAGAGCTGCTGTCACATTGATTCTCCCTTTATGACATGAAACAAGTGAAACTGTTTACCTGCCAGCTTCATAGCGTAAGCCACGAGACAATACCAGTACGGATACAGCCAAACCTGGACAAATTAGAAGCAAACACTTTGCCACGGGTTGGAAGTAAAAAAAAACCTAAACAGGAGAGGACAGCTACAAAATGTCCGCTAAATATAGGGGCTCAGTTGGCACTTGAGAATATGAATGCAACAAACAGCTGCATCTCCAGATCAAAAACTACGTAAATGGTGGATCATTCTTGATTTAAATTCAAATATGATGGTATACCAATGCACAAGACTATTGGTATTTCAAGTACAGAAAAAAGGAAACATAACAAAACACCATGTCATTTTTTGCCAGCCAAAAGCTTATGCCAGCTAGCTTGCTTGGCAACTATTCATTCATCTTCCCTGAAAGGTATAGTCCAGCTCTCTTCCTGTTCCACTCATGCTTTACTCTGCTCAATTCACTCGCTTGAAGCATTATGTGAACTACAGTGAGTGCTGGTCCATGAGCAGATGAGAGGGTAAATCCAATCTGTTAAAAAGCCACAACTCAGCTCCAGAGCCATACGGCCACCATCCAGCACTTGACCCAAATTTGTGCGGCACTGCAGTCGTCCTGCCACACAGTGCTCGTGGAGGCTTTTGTATTGTGGAACAAATGTGTCTCTTTGTCAAGTGTGTCAAGGAAATGATGTATGTATAAAAACAAAGGGTTTATTTTACTTTACTGAAAAAATACTATCATATACACATCATGTCATATGACTAAGAGCAGATTAGCTTACACCTGTAAGCTACTGAAATGAGGAGTTCATGCTAAATGGAAAAAATAGAAGTATGATATACATAAATATGCCTCAGTGGGTTCATTATGGCTCTGCTTCACAGAACAAATGTAGAAAAAGCACACAGTGAGAATTTGGGTGGACAGTGAGACGGAAGAACAACAAAAAAAAGAATGGATACTTAACCTTTCAATTCAATTCAGCACATCTCTTTTCCTTAGAAAAAGTCACATTTTAGGAGGGAGGGAAACTCACCGATATTGAGAAAGAAAGATACAAGAAATAGAGATGGGACTATGATTGGAAAGGGAAGGAAAAACTGTCTAGATGGATGTCAAACCTCATCTGAGATGCAAAGATTTTACAGAGGATGCCTTTATAGGTTAAGTCCTTTAACACCATTAAAACAGAGAAGATATGAAGAGAGAGAGAGAGATGCAATCTAACATTCGTTGCTGTCAATATTTAACTGCATATTTTACTCACACATGGCTTTTAAAAATATCTACTTCTACTTCTCTCTGCTGGTCTTTCTCTTTTGGTTTCTTCTTCTCTTTAGTTATCCTTCTGGTTCTTGCATAAACACATTTTTGTTTCCACATCCCCCCCGCTTCCCCCTACACACACACATACACACTCTTTTTTGCGTGTCTTTATTTGAACAGATAAAAGTGCTGTCGCTCTTTGACAAGACACACTTGGTTCCTACCTCCTCTGAGAGGGAGGGATGAGAAAAATAGTAAGTGAGTGACAGAAAGAGGAAGGATGATATGTACAGGTACAAAAGTTCACTGCATTTATGCTGTCTTTGATCAGGTGAGCACCTGTCTGCAGCCCCGAGGGGCACCGCAGTTCACAAGGTCAGCCAGGCGGTGATCTGCCACTCATTTCTACTGCTTTTGAAATATTAGAGCGAGGCCTTTTGCAACAGAGGCACTGCCACTCTGAACTAACACTAACACTTTCATCCTAAATGTAGAGATTCACCCTTTGACAAAATGTTGTTTCAAAACAGGAAAAATTTGATCTTTTTTAATGACTTTATATTTTCTGGTAGATGACCTCATGCCCCACAAGAAGATATATATGGATATGTATATACAGTTTGTATATGTATTTTTGACCTAATTCATGATGAATGCAAAATGGGTATCAAAGGGTACCGGCCTGGAAGAGACTGGCGCAAACACCAGACGTCTTCAATTAAAGCCAGAGAGATATGGTGGCACAGAGGAGATGCCTCCTTGTGTATGAACACAGACTGCAGGATGGAGGTGGGTGGAGGTGGATGGGGGGGCAGCAGGCAGGAGCGAAGGGAGCGGCATCCCTGACACAGAACTGCAGTCTGTTTGGATTACATCACATACATCTTTCAGACCCATTACCACTCTGACTGGGAAGGAGGCAGAAGGTGGTAGCAGAGATAGGGAATCAAGGGAGGGACACTAAGAGAGCCCAGAGGTTGGAGAAAAAAAAAAAAGAAACTGTGTGGGTGAGAATAGAGAGGCAGGACTAGAGAGAGATATAGGTAGAAAAAACGGAGGAAGAGAGAGAGAGAGAGAGAGAGAGGGTAGAGGAAGTAGGGCGATGTGGCAGAGCACAATTTATTATGCTTCCCTTTCTCTCGGAGAGAGCCCAGGAGCGAACAACGAGTGTGAAATATTCAGAGAAGGACCAGGAAACGGCGGCTCTCGATGACGTAACGCAGCTGCAGTGCTGGAACAACGCCCACAGAAGTCTGCGCCGCTTAAAAACCTTGTTTGTGTGACCGGCTTTGATATTCATTTCCAAAGTTATGAAACAATGAGATAAATTTAGACTTAAAGAGCAAGTTTCCTGAGAAACTCGTTCCAAAAATATCTTATTTGCTTCATCTCATTAGATTATTTGATGCATTTGTGATGCAAATTTTGCATCTTTGATTTAATGGCTGAATATGCATGTGGGCATTTAAAATAGGTTTGTTTCTGCAGAAGTAGAAAAGTACCTCTAATATTCTATGATCAGATCTTATCCCGTTTCCTTCACAACATCTCTCCCTCAATCTCTTCCTCCTCTTGAAGGACTTTTACCATTACTCCTGTCCATCCCCTGCCACTCTTCTACCCCGGCTAAACCCCAGCTTGTCTCTCACCCCCTACAACCTTTAATCAAACTCAACCTGTCTGTCTCACGTCTCCATTACCATTCCAAGGTCACTCATTCAATCATTTCCTCTCTTATCCAGTCAAATTTACTTTTTTGCACCCCCATCCCAATGGAATATGCTTCCAATATGTCCTGGGGCAAACAGAGGAGAACGTGTGTGCATGTGTGAGTGTATCTATGTGTGTGTGTGCGTGTGTGTGTGTATAGAAGTCTTGTAACATTATGGATGACTTCATTTAGGGGGGCTATTAAGAGAGCATGTCTCTGGGCTGTGGACCTTTCATATGAGTCCTCCCTGGAGAGACAGAAAATGGAGAAACGAGAATGGGCGAGCATGAAAAGGAAAGGAAATGTCACTGCATGTATGATGTGTGTTTGTATACTATTTAAAAGTCAGATTTGATAACTGGGCCCTGAATAATACCCATTATTTCCCAACTCAAAGAAAAATGTGCTGTAAAAAGTCCCAGGATTCTGGGTTGCGGCGGTGTTGTAGAATACATGATCAGATTCAGGGCTGGTATGTATGCACGACTCTCCCATATAACCTTGTAGGTGCAAGCACACATGTGCACAAACACAAACAGTGCATACACAGTTTAGTGTGTGTGTGTGTGTGTGTGAAGAATATTGCTACATTATTCTGGGTAGATACAAGCCCCAGCAGCCCCCTTTTTACTGTCAGTTTGCCTGCATGAGTGATGATACTCATAATATCATACTGATGTTGTGTGGCCATCAATCATACGATCAAGAGGGAAAAAGATACAAACAAAATTGCATGATGTGAATCATCAACCTTACTCCTCCCTCTCTATAAACAGACTTTGTGGTAGGTGTTTTAGTTTATCAGCCTTTTATTTGAACATGTGTGCCACGATTTATGGGCAACTGTGCTGTAATTGTTGTATTATTTGTTGATTGAGGTTGAGAAATGACACCTGTTTGTATTTGCAATTTTCCTGCTGCTGCTACATTCAGGCACAGTAAAACGAAACATATATACTTAAAACTGTATTTGTTAACCTTCACACAGACTGTCTGGGTTCAGAGGTTTTAACAATGTCTTTGTTCCCAGAAAGATTGAGGTGTTCTTGAACAAAGCAGACGGCTGTAAAACATGTCACATATAATATACCAAGAGACAAGTTAAAGGCCCAGGCTCCTGCCCACTCTCTTAATCGTTGCACCTCACAGTATATTATCCCAACACCCCCAAAATGACCAGAGAGAGTAAGCGAGAGGGGGATGGAGGTAATGAAAAATGTGTCACTTCTGAGACATTGCGTGATATGTGTTTGATAAATGACAAAAGGGGGAAAAAAAGGTAGAAAAGTGTCTTTTAATTCCCGTTTTTATTGAAAAGAGGAACGCAGAAATAATGTAGACATACAACACAGCTTGGTAGAGGTGTTGAGGGAAGAGTGAACATGGAGTGCAGGATAGATCAAGAGAAGGGCTTGAGGCGAAACACGGTACATACTTTCACATAGTGTTTCCTCACCTCCAGCTGTGCAGCAACCAGAGAGAGGGTTCAATGTGAGGGAACAGGCAGTGAACAGGAGAGCAGGTGATGTGTCTCAGAAAAACTGAAGAAGAAACACAAATCTAGGGATTATCAAAATAAATAACACATAGAGTTTTAGTTATGAACACCCATCCACCCACACACAGACAGACATATGTGCTTGCAAAGTCTATGAAATCACTGCCAGTCGCTTTGTGCATGCTTGTCCTCATCATGCTGGACAGTGGCAGTGGATGGTGGGTGGATGGTTGGAGGTAAATGAGAATCAATAGAGTTAAAGAAAAAAGAAGAATGCTCCTCTCCCTGTGCATTGATTCTCAGCTCCTTGGGGTAATGGTCCTAATGTTGTAGGCTCTGACTTCACACACAGACCAGCTTTAATTAAGAGAAAGACTCCTGCAGCGAACCAGCTACCTTATAGCGCTATATAAAAGGAATCATCTATTTATACGCTGGAATAAAATGCACGCAGAAAATAAAATGTTTAATTATGGCTTCACTTTGGCATCAATAAAGAATTAAAGAATTACACGAGGAACTGGTTCTAAAAGTATGGTACATGTACCACTAGTGGTACGTGACCTCCCTTCAGTGGTACACATAGGAATTTCTAAAATATGTTTTAAAAATAAATAATTTAAAGATGATTATTTTATCCAAATACTACAACATTTCAAAAGGAAATAATGTTGCATTTCCTGTAATATTTTGTTTTAATATCAGCCTGCTACATGTTAAAATGAATTGTTGAAAAACACACATGGTAGCGCCAAATGGGAACTATTAGGAAGAGTAGTGTGGACTCCCTGTTCCACTAAATTAGCTCTGGTATTGAACCATTTCTGTTCAGGAATCAACAATAAGCAGTCAACAATAAATAATCTTCTCATTAAAAATAAACCTGCCTTCTGTGTATACTGTCCATAGCTGAATCAAGTTGACCTGTGCTGTCAAAATGTTGGAACTTGGAGAAAATCTTCTGAGGTGGTCTACAGTGTAAAGAGTGTCATAGACACTGACATAAGGGATACCTGATGAGTTGTACGTTCTATGATTGTAAAGGATAACACGGAGGCTAAATTTCTCTGCAGACACTCTCTATTGTGATTTTTCTCTTGTAGCTCCACTTATGGCTTCTTCATATTTTATTTTCTGTGCAGTTTTGATCACATGTCTGCTCTTCTTTTCCCTGCAGCTATCCCTAAGGCCTAGGGCTGTTACTGTTAGCTGTTTTGGACATCCAGATTTACACCAATGCCAAACATGAAATTAAAGTTGGTGGTTGTCACTGAAGAGCAATTGATCTCTTTATTTTATCGGTCATACTAATAACTCCAGCTCAAAGCTCAAACAACAAGCTGTGTTTAACTAATACTGGTGCATTCATTTAGAACGAACACCTTCATCATAAGTCTTGTTACTATCTGGTTAAAAGTTAATTCACTCTGCAACCTCCAACCAATCAGACACGTTACGTTACATAAATAACTTTCACATTGTCAATTTTACTTTGTAAAAGCAGAAGACTAGCTCATTTTTCAGAACGGTACTTTACTTGTAAATTGATGGAATCCTGCAGCCTCTCACTCCAGCTAACCTCTGACCCTGCCAACTGCATCTAGCACCACATTATTATCAAAGAAGCAGCAGTATAGCATTGTGAGGCCCGACCACAGGAAGTGCATGCAGCCTCAAAATGCTATCTGCTGGAGGTGAGAAAAGAGAGAGGAAATTAGAACAACCAGATGCGTGGAAAGCTTGACCTCTCAGACTGGCTATCAGACGCACCACGTTTCAACACTCTGATTGGTCAGCTCATCTAATGACAGTTTCTCTTTAGGTCAGAGGCAGGAAATGTCAAACCAATTAACAATATGACAGAAGGAAAGGGAGGTCGCCGCTTTAGAAAATGTAGAGGAAGGAGATGTGCTGCAAACATCACATCTTCAGCTGGAATATGTGCACATATTGCTCATATTTCCCATGAACTGCATTACCGTTTCACTGCAGTTGTCCAAATGTTAAAAACAGAGCTCACAGTGCACAGCTGTGGCGCGAGGAATGAATAAAGCCAAACAGAGGCATAAAGGAAGACAAACTAATGTTGACACTGGGGTGTAATGATTCAAATTTGCTCTCTCTCCCTGGGCTTCTATACACTCTCTCCCACACAATAAATGGATGGAAATGAGAGGCAATAAAAGGATGAGATGAAATCGTTTTCAAAGGCACAATATTTATTTTCCTCCCATCTCCCTCATTAAATGCTGCGCTCTGTTGATGAAAACCAACACACGGGCACACTGACATACATGTGTGCGCATAAACATAAAGACTTACACACTCACACTCATATAGATGAAAATAGATGGAGACTGGACAGAAAACAAACAATCAAGCAAAAATGACCAAATATTTAGATATATGGCTACATCAATGCAATACATATACACTGAGGAAAAGGCACAAATTAGACAGAAAAACGCTCTTCCACCACACATACATACACGTGCCAGACTTTTAATAGTCTCCCTATACAGGTGATTAGGATGGTGGAGCATTGACATCTTGACTCATGGTGGGTGCTGCTGGAAATGTTTAACAGCACGTGGCCCCTCTGACCCTGCCCTTGCTGCAAATAGCCCCATTTACATACAAACCTTTCCCCTGCAGCCTCTAACTAGACTCTGAAGGCCACTCAAGGCCTTCAGCAGATCTGCCTATTAGGTGAGGAGTGTTAGATTGGATTGTGTGTTAAACAACTAAAAGCCTATGTAGACACCAGCATGCTTATATGTTGCCAATTCAACATTGATCTCATGGATCTCAGCGCTGCCTCAGCATGTTCTCATGAACTCTGACCCTCAGAGAAGTAATGGAGGACAAGTGATAATGAGACACTTGAGTGTTTCTCAGCCTCTTTACATTCCTGTCTGAACATCCTTTCTTTGTAAGGAGATGGTTTTACATACATGTTTATAAGTCACGCACAGTAATGACTGACAGTCAGACAACAGATTTGCAATATACAAGTGTGAATTACACTGTCTGACACTGAAGGTGGGATTATAAGAATGTCAAAAGTCACTCTGCAAACTGTCAACAAACACAAGTTTGGAGATGCCCCCCCACCAGACTCCATCATGATGAATTGATTGTCAGATGTGTTTGTGTCACGGAGACTAGGCGGCGTCCCGCTGCTGAGTGATTTATAGGACCAAACCCTGAAAGAGAGACACCCTTTTCACGGATGATAGCTCTGCCACTGTCATTTGGTCAAGCGTGGACAGAGAGGAGTCTGTCTGTCTTTCTGTACAACCTAACTGCATGTGTGTGTGTGTGTGCAGTTGGGAGGCTGGATTTGAAGTGTTAGCAAGCAGACTTACTAGTGTGTGAAAAAGACAAGGTAGAAGTGTTAGTGGCACAGTATAGCTCTGTGTAAATAAAAGGGGCTAAAATGACAGTGTGTGTATTTATTTATCATAGCAGCACGCAGTAAACACATTTTCTAATAACAATTGATGCAAGTGTAAAATTGTTACATTGTTAACCCCTCTAAATATCAATTTGAGGTTTAACAAAAACAAATAATCAACACTTGGTCCCTGAGTCATTGTCGTTATAATTAGTTGTTAATTAGTTTTTAATTGAAAGGAAGAAAATGTCCTCTTATTTGCTGCACGTAAGAACAAGCCCTCCGCGATGCAAGCGTTTCTTTTCTCCAGGTGGAAATATTCAAGGTACCTTGATTTTATGAGGATTACAATAACACTATTCTCAATTGTAAAATTGTTCCAGTGCACATAGCACACACAATGTCACCCTACTAAAGGACCCACTTTAGCAAAATCACAAGAGCAAACACACGGAAACACAGAGGCTAAGTGCTCAATCAGTTTAACATGCAGTAAATTCAGGGAACCTTTAGGTGCTCTTGACGATGAAAATGCGGCTCACTGAAAAGTCATCCTTGGGTGGATTAAAAAGAAAAGGTACTGCATGGTAAGTCTTTATGAGTCGGGCATATTAAATAGAATATTCCATCACATAATGAAGTCACTGCAGGCGCAAAGAAACACATAAATAATGGCTAAACTAATCATATATAAGTATAAAAGCAGTCAATGCCAGTTTAACGCAGAGACAAAAATCCCAAATGCTGCAAATACATGTGTGGAGTAACTCTCATCATAAAATTAAAAACTAAAATGACTGCTCCCAGGCAAGTATTATTGTTAACTGTTTAAATGAGCAACAACTGTCTCTTTTGTGCACCGAGCCAAACACTGTGTCCACTGGGCTCTGAAATGAGAAAACACTGTAAAGGAAGCAGGGAGGATCAGGTGTGGAGGGGTGACAAGTGTTTGCATAAATTACAGCATGAATCCCATCAGCCTTTTCTCTCGTCTTCCTAATTCATTTCCTCCACCCCTCCGTTCTAACACAGACCACTGCCCTCTCGCTCCTATCATCAACTTCAGGGCATGAAATTCTCGCTGTGTGAGGACTAAGGCACACGCACACACACACACACACCTCCACTTGTTCATATAGCAACTACTTTATTAGTTTCACAGTGTAATTAGCACTGCAGGAGGAAATCAGTTTACTATCCATCTGAGTCCAAAGGTCAGAGGGCGGCAGCAGCAACACCTCTGTCATCACAGGACACACCGTCTCACACATACATGCTAATGAAGAGGAAAGGCAAGCTGATTGATTGCACTCATAATCTCTCACCTCATTTACTTGTGCATGTGTGTTTGATATGTAGGCTTTTAATCACACAAGCACTATATGTTGTAATCATTTTGTGCTTTACGTAATGTCCAACATGGTAAGTTGGAGCTATGGCTGGTCAATACTTGTCATCTGCAGTGCTGGTCATCATTGATCTTAGGGCTGAACGATTAATTGCATTTGCGATAATATCGCGATATGATAAAACGCGATTTTCTAACCGCAATGTGCGCGATTACAAGGTGGTCACGTGACGCGAGCGAAAAAGTGGAGAACTTGGCTGCGTCAACTTTGCATGCTGCCCTTTAACCTGTTGCACAATGGCCTCTGGCTCGACGGAACAGTCAGAAACTGACACAGCTGAGACTTTAGTCTCGAAGACGAATAGCACGTCGGTGGTTTGGAACTATTTTGGTTTCAAAAAAGAAGACGCTGCGCAGCGTCAAATGTCGTGCAGAGCATGCCGTGCTACCGTGAAGTAGCAATGAAACGAAACCAAAAGTAAAACGTGCTGCACGCTTTGAATGGAAAAAAATAGGCACCATCTGGTGGACATATAGAAAAATTACAAATTGAAAGCCAGTGGTCCAAACTGAAACCCTAACATAAAGGAATGCATTAGTTTATGTTAAGATAAACGTGGGATCAAAAATTGTGGTTTTAATGGGTTTCAATGGGGCACGTTTTGGCGCTAGGAACAATTAAGGAAGTTTTTGTGTAGCTTAGCCATTTAAGGCTTAATTAAAGTACTGAGATGACAATTCTAAAAAAAAATGTAAAATCTTCTGGCAAATTTGAGCTATATTCATTCAACACAGCCGTTTTTTTTCCCTCAAGACTGTAAATTTACAAAGTGCATGCCTTTATTTAAATTACTTAAATGCACAGTGACAAAGCCAGAGATGTTTCTGTAATGAGCAGTTAAATAAAAATGTCATTTATTTCAAGTCATACGTCTTTTAATTTAATTCTAACAAATAGGCCCAGCTTATGGGAAAGAACATTTTACACTAAATGTATCTAATATTGTGTTGGTCATATTTAAATCATTCATTATGTTTTGTTGGGAAAAAAAGAGGATAAAATAAAAAATAAGTAAAAAATCACATATTAAATCGCAATTGCAATATTGGGGGAAAAAAATCGCAATTAGATTATTTTCTTAAATCGTTCAGCCTTAATATCCACTATCTGTCTTGTTCCAGCTCACTGCTCTTACCTTTTCAAAGTCAGCCTCTTAATGCCTCTCTTTTCTCTTTTCTTTTCTCTTCAGGCAGTTTATCTTAATATGCAAGACAACGTCTCATGTTGTGGCAAAGATTCTGGGTTTTATTTTTCTCCTCTCCATAATTAAGGTCACGTGGGCTTCAGTTGGCCCATGCTCTCTCGTTCATCACACACACCTGCCAGGATACACCTCTTGTACCTCTTGTGATTCTTCCTCTCTCATTCTTCTGCTCAAAATCTCTTACATATTCCAGCTTTCTCAAAAGCCCGGAGGTCTCTGTGCGGCAATTAACTTTGTCTTTCAGGTGTGCAAAAAAATACGCACCCACATTTAACTAGTCTATACCCTCATACAAAAGGTGGATGACATATTTCTTTAGCCCGCAGATAATGTTATTACAAATCGACTGTATGTAAGCACGGCAGACTGCCATGAATCAATATGACAACATCTATGCAGAAGGCAGGTGAAGTACTACGTGGATATCTTTGCCTGTGTGTTTATTATTGGCCCAATACACTCAGATGTGCAAATAACCCTCCACGCACCCGTTAACCCAAACTTCCTCCATGTTTGACTTAATCGCAGTGAGCTGATAGGTCATTAGTCATTCCGCACCGTTGCTTGTTATAATGACTCCCCTTTTCTTTTGCACTCTTTCCCTTTTCTTTCCCAGTCTTGGCTGTCATCTGTCTCCACTGACAGGGTTAATGTTAATGTAGCACACTATGGAGGGCGCTTTTCTGCCATGGTTGCTGAATGCGGCTGCAGTGCGCTTCGGAGTGAACTCAGGAGAGCCTTGAGGTTTTTGCTCCAATAGAAGTTAAGATAAGATGAAAGTTTAATGATCCCTCTGGAGAAACTGGGTCATTGCAGCAGCAAAGATGTATAAGATTCTGGACAATAGAACAAATTGAATAATGATACAGTCTCTTTGTCATATAAATGCAATGCTTCAACTTATTCTTATATAGGTATAGTTAATACTTACAATTCTACAAATTTACAGAACATTTAGCTAATTTCAGTGTATGTAAATACACAAATAGCCACCTTTAAATCCATATTAATTAAATAATGAACTGGGGGGCTCACTCAAAAAACTCAAAAACATTCCTAAGATTTTAAAATAGTCTGACTTAGGAGATAAAAAAAAAGTTTTCGTCCCCTACTACTGAGTGGTGGGTTCGACCATCTGTGTCACTCTCCATAGTGTCACCAAGCCAACTGGTTGATTTTCAAATTTGTGTAAGAGGTGGACACAGGGTGACAGGGCAGTATTTTGTTCTTCTTTAATACCACTTTGTGTAGAGTTGTCTGTTGCTGTCTTGGTGCTTTTGACTGTATGATGCAATCTTCCTCAGGAGATTGCATTTTGTTTTCAAGGTTAAGAATGAACTTTCAGTCTCACATTTTAAGTCCTTAAAGGAGCAGTGTGTAGCATTTGGTGGCATCTAGCGGTGCAGTAACTGTTTGCAACCCCCTGAATTGACACACGCTGGCATGTAGGAGAAACTACAGTGGCTGGAAAACACCAAAATGGCCCTATCTAAAGTCAGTATTTAGTTTTTCCATTCGGGGTTACTATAATAACATGGCCGATGCTGTGAAGGAGGACACGCAGCATCTGTAAAGCAGTCGTTTTAAGGCATCAAAGACAATGAGAACTGGGCAAACTCCATCTGCCACCAAGGGAAATCATGTGATATGATTTAATGCTCAGAAGCTTTTAAAATAAATGGACCAACCTCAGAACTAACACTTGATGACGTAATCAAATTAAATATTGATTTTAACTGTCAAGAGTTTTTCAGTGTTTTTTGTTAACTAACTTTACTGTTGAAAATCATCTGTGTGTTTTCAGGTTTTAGCCTTAAAGGGTTGGGGAGCTGGACCGAAACATACTGTATAACAACCTCTACAAGTCAGGGTTCTTGAGTGGATGATGAAGCAATAGGAGATGGGATTGTGGGTATATGGGGTGGGCTGTGTGGTGGGAGATGACACTGATGAAGTGAGACAGCAGTCATGTGTTAAATCACTGCTTCAGTCTCCTCTGCTCTCTGCAGCCAATGTTGAGTAACCAGAAAACAAGATAGACAGGTATGGGCAGACAATTCCCTTCTTCTCTTCAGCTAAAAGGAATCCCCCCTCCTCTCCCTCTCCCTCCCTCTCTCCTTTATCCCCCTCAGGGAAACTATCTGACACATGGGATGGTTTGGTGAAATCCTTGTAAAAAGAAAAAAAAGTGAGTTTCTTACATCTATCTCAGCTTCTCCACGGCTTCATCCTCCTGAATGACTGCCAAGCTCATTTCACCACTACAAAGCCAAGTCTGATTTGAATAATCTGATTTTTTTTCAATGCAAAAGCAAAGAACTTTCTTCCTCATTAATTTCCATTTGTCAACACATTCACACACCTGACTCCCTCTGACTGTGTGTGTGTGTGTGTGTGTGTGTGTGTGTGGATGTGTGAGCGCGCACATGCCTGTGTACACACATGGGTGTTTCGTATGAATGAGAATTGGTGGCAAACTGACAAATAGAGTAGAGCTAGTTATTACGAGTAAGACAAAAGGGTGAGAGAGGGAGGGAGGGAGGAGGAGAAACAAGTGGGATGAAGGGAGAAATAGGCCATGTGCAGTAGATGCAGACAATTACTCCTTTAAGTTGTAGACAGCTGTGCAGAGGGAGAAGACACAATTGTCCTTGTGTGTGTGTGTGTGTGTGTGTGTGTGGTATTTGTGTGTATCTGCATTTTTTTGTGCATGTGTGCGCTTTCTATTCTGGAAGGAATAGATAATCATCTCCAGGCTTTTTCAAACACACACATATACTGTACACACACCCTCCTCCCACCTTCCTTATTCCTCTGCCTTATTTTTGCTATTACTTATCTGTGAGTATATTCTTTTGTAACCTTGCTTCTAGCCCTTCATCATTTTAATGACCTGTAAAAGCAAATGGTCTTCATGGGCCACTAACAAGAGGGAGAGAGGGTGTGGGAGGGGGGTGGGGGCACATTAATTAATTGATTACATGATCAATTATGTGCGTCTGTGGGCTAGTGTAATTAAGGCCTGCCATATGCGCCTGCCTGATGTGACCAAATCCCTCACAAAGATGGCCTGTCACCACTGTACACACCGCCATTTGTTTCCGAGAGAAAATAATTGTGTGTGTGTCTCATTATTGTTTGTTGGCGCTATTTGTGTGAGTGTGTGTTTATCTCAACTACACTGCCAGTCAGATCTAAATTGCATTTGTGCATGATGTGAGGACGTGTTTGTGTATTTGTGTGTGTGTGTCATCCCCTCCAGGCCTGCGGGCTGATAAAGACTTAAAGGTCAGGTGTTCCCTCTCATTTCTCTGCCTCTCCAGGTAATTACTCCAAAGCACAGTTCAAGGCACACAGAGAGACAGGAGGCAGGTACACACTCACCACGGGGATCAGACAGAGTGAGAGAGAGAGAGGGAGATAAACTCGCTTCTGCTCTTGTAGTCTAACCAGAGAATTAAAGACAGACACTTGGATAAAAGATAAAAGTCAAGCCAAAAGGGATAAAAAAGAAAAAACACAAAACTAAAGTTTAAATAAGAGATGATCTGTGCACATTTATTTACACAGGTAAGTATAAGTGTATGTATACAACTTCTTGGTTAACGCTTGAGGCCGTAACAAATTATTTAGATCAGTGCACACTTCAAGCCCGTGCACAGAGCTGTATAGAGCGCCTGAGCTCCAGGGAACTACAATGCAGAGAGCTTGAGGCTGTCCTGATCAATACGTCAGACAGCGGGGCGAGGCAGGGCACTGCAGTAAGGGCACAGACATGTAGTTAACAGTGAATGTAAAAGTGGAGACACATAGGAAAAGAATTGGGGTCAGCATAAAGAGGGTGACTGGGCTAAAATTGCAAAAAAAAAAAAAAAGCTCATACATTGTATTAATGATATTGTATATCAGAGAGGGGAAAAGATGCCAAAACACAAAGCATCTCTACTTCTTTTCTTCTGCTGTTTTATCATTTCTTTCCCTCTGGCAGCAATGTATGTTCACACTGTGGGTGGTGTATAATGTTTTTTTTGTTTGAAGAATCTTTTAAATAGTTGCCTGTAATCTGCAATAATAATCCTCTTCCCTGAATAGCAGCAGTTATAGTAACAGTGCCGATTACAGTCTCATTCAAAATGCATGTGGAGAAATCCTCTTAAGGCGAAAACATGCTGATCTAATTCAATCAAGGATCTGATACGGTGGATGAGGACTCAAACATGATTTGCCATTAGAAATGTGTGTATGTGTGTGTGTATCAGCAGAGCAGTATGTGATACGAGTATCAGCCCTGAACACACACACACATACATGGCCGTACACATGCAGTAGTATCATGATGAGAAGCTTAGTGTCAGTGTGTACAAGTGAAGGAATCTCAGAACATCCCTATATTCCCAGAGAGGAAAATCTCACCACTCCCTCCTCCCCTCTCATTCTTTATCTCATTCCTTACAGCATCCTTGATCCGATCACCAGGCTTCTCCTGAGCTTCAAAGCAATGCAGTGAGGAAAGAGGAATCCCTAATTCAAATAGGTCTCTCTTTCTTTCTCTTTACCCTCGTGTTTATCATTTGTTGCCTACAGAGGGCTTTGGCTCGTCTGACAAACAGTCAAGACATCACAGAGATAAAATTACAAAGGCAAAGGACACGAGCACGCTGACACATGCACACACACACACACACACACACACACACACACACACACACACATATACACAGAGGAGCATTCAAAGAAAGCGTGTTATAATAGGCTTGCCTTCTGAGAGTGCTGTCCCTGTGCTTTTGTGTGGAACAAACTGAATGGCCTCAGACTTTTGCATGAATTCCCAGACACAGGCTGGATCAGTTCTTTAAAATGTGTGTATTGAATAAAAGGATTTCAAAGAAAGTTTTGGGCTTTCATTTCTCTGGAATGCTGGATGAAAACCTTGTTACCTTGCTGAGCTCCAGCTTGCATGAGTATGACAAAGTAGAGGAATTAAGTAGTGTGGGACTGAGAATGACATTGGTGTGTAATTTGTACTTTATGCCTGTGGCAAGTCTTTCTCTTTTACACTGTTTGTCATGGGTGCAGCTGCCTGCAAGGCCGTTGGCATTTTAACTATATCTGGCTGATGTCCTTAGCAGGTAAACAAGATACTGCACACACAGAAAGGTCCATCATTTCAGATCTGACGCTCCACAGACAAGGTGATATTATCACAATTGGTAAACCAAATATACACAGAAACAATCTTTATTTGAAGAGCTGGGTGTCGCCATGAATTGATCTGCCGGGATTCGCAAGGACAGAAGTCAGGCATGATGTCTAGGTAGAGCGTGACGCTCTGACAGCTTTCCAGCAGCTCCTTGTCATCCCGCTGCATAATCAGAGCCTCAGAGTGCCCAATTAACCCTGTTAATCATTGTTATGGCTAATGAATGCACAAACATTACATACACCTAGCACCGGCCTCAGGATATCAGCCTGTCAGTACCAGCTGTCAATGGTATAACCTGACTGAAGAGTGCCCATGCATGAAAGGAGTCGATTGTCACGTGCAAGCACATGTGTTTCTGAGGATTACCTGTGTGTAAGACTACAGGTTGATAAGAAGTCTCATGAGCTGGTATGAAATGACAACTATTGACCGCTATGGCAGACTGACAAGATGAATTTTAGTGCTCCAGTTTCATCACTGGGCAGGAGCAAAAGCCTGAACCTCCTGGGAAGCTCCGGCGGGACCAGGACTGATGAACACGGACTATAATCCATCACTTTACTGTTCATGAATTAGAGTTGTGTCCACAGCAGAGCAGACCAATAGACCATTAGCTCTGTAATTAGCCAGCCACTAGCACAAAGAAATAGGCAGCATACAAAAACACTATCTCAGCCACAATTAGCCAGTAAACTTTAATTAGCATCGTGATTAAAGACAGAGAGGCAGAAAATCCTTCAGCAAATTTCTCAGCCTCCCACTCCCCACCAACTCTGACAAGAGCGGCGTTCAAGTTGAGCTGCGTCTGCGTTTTTCTAAACAAATATGTGTGCAGGCCTGTGGTCTATCTGGGCTTAAACTAACGCAACTCAGCACTTACACACACCGAGGATGAGGACACAGCAGCTGACGACACAGCAAATAGGGGGCAGAGAGGGCTGTGCTGCAAAACAAGAGCGTGAATGTAGCTCACACTCTCATTATGTTCAAAAACACACACTGGACTGTATTAGCTACAACATACGGGCAGCCAGAAACACATGTGCGCCACTGTATTTGTTATTATTATTTTATACACAGCAGTCAAAGACATACTCAGGTACCTCAATATTAAGATACTTGTGTTGTTGCATTAAGTAAAAAAAGTCAAAATTCACAAGTACACATGCATTAAAAGGTAGCTCTAATATGGATCTGCTAATACTACTTTGGGTGTCTGCACACATCGTGTGTTCACAGATGTTTTTTAGCACGTACAGTCTGCGCAGTCACAAATTTTGGGCTCCATATGGACAGATATGCAGATCCTCGTTGACATGCAGATGTGGAAAGTATAACTTGGACTTAACTTGTAGAAGATAGGTCTTATTGAATATGTGTCTGTCAGATGGCAGTCGCCAGGTAACAAGAGAGTAGAGCAGGAAGAGAGGAAGGATATTTATTGTTTTGCCCTCATCCCTGAAGTATCTTGGTCTAGTTTCCGTCTTCTGTCTTTTATTTAACCTAAATGAAGTGAAACCAGTGATGAACTGAATTAACCGATCTCAGTTTGTGGTTGGACACACAAGACTTTACACCACTGCATATGCACACACATGCCTATCAAAAACACTTTTTTGAGAGGGAAAGACCTCACTGCATGTTCTTGCTACAGCAAGGAAGCTTGCTCACACACATGACCCTGCGGTTGGAAGTAATCCATAATTCAGGGAACTGATGGGCTGAACGTTGCAAATAACATGTTTTTCAAAGCACCATTGATAGAAGTGCAATGAAAGATGTGGAGGACTATTGTCAGAGCCGTGTCTAGCTTTATCCACTCCTCATTTTCATCATCCATCAGCCAGCTGTAGGTCAGGTAGACCTGACTTGAACATGTCAGAGAGAAAAACAAAGACAAATTGCATAAATGTGATTTAGAAGACACAAAACAGAGTAGAAAAAAAAAACAAATCTTACTAAATGAAGTCATATAAGCCAACAAAACAACAAAAAACATGAAGCTAGTGACACAGCCCTGTCTGCTATCACCACTGCAGGTGCAATGATTCATGGGAGAATTCATCTAGGGATGAGCTGGCGGGCAATAAATCACCTCCACTGCAAGACATCTGCACGCACCAAGACCCAGACTGCTCTTTCTCTGTGTGTTTGCTGAAGTTTATGAATGTCTGTGTGCACGTGGAAGGGGTGTGGTGTGCATGGATTACAGTGTGTGAGTGTGTGTGTCTGTGTGAGTGTGTGAAAGTCCTGTAGATCATTATTTAAATCTCTACCACAGGATCCCATCTGCTGATTTCACCAAGGCTTAGCCCATTGATTTGTGACTGAGCAGTGAGGCATATTTAAAACATGAACTGACAGAACACTATTTCCACTCTCCTGTCTCTTTCTGCCACTCACCCACTCTCTACTTGTCTGTCATGCATCACAGCAAGTATGCGCCATTAGAGCGGAGCTTGGTTAAAACTAAGTTCGCACTGTTTCATTCTGCAAAGCCTCCCTCGGTCTCCCTCCTCTACCTCTCTGCACTGCGGACTGTCCCTCAGCAGTGAGACGGTCTTTAAAGCAACATGTTTATCTCTGCATCAATGACATCACCGGTGAACAGAGGGGCAAAGAGAAAAAGAGGGAGAGAGAGAGCGAGGGAAGAGGAGGAGAAATAAAAAAAGATATGTAGCATCCAGTCTGCTGTCTGTCTGGCAGAGGTTCTCTCCCTGAGGAGAGCAGAGCAGAGGAGTAGTTTTAAAGATAGAGGAGGAAAAAGACATGTTACTATTCAGTATGGGTTTAACCCCCTTCTATTATGTACATCTGCTGAGAAATCCTCTTGCTATTGTCCTTTATTACCCCAAGAGGTTATCCTGAGGATAGTACAGGTGTCTCAACCCTAAACCAACTGCCCCTTGCTGCCTGGGAGGGATGGAAAACCGAGGGAAAATTAAGGTGGTTTAAAAACATGAGCAGAAAACAAGATAGAAGAAGAGGAGCCCTGAGGAATCCTTCTCTCAAACAGACAAGCTGACCTTTTTGCTTTTTAGTTTCATAAGAGTGGCTTTGGCATTACTCAGACAGCTTTCCTTTTACTCCATGTGTGTCTTTTCTTTTGTCGTGTATGCCTCTTATCTATTTCCATTTTCCTTTTTCTTCTTTCTGAATTCCAGTCTCTCCCTTTCTTCATTCAATGCCTCTTTTGGTTCCACGGCAGTGTGTCAATACAACAATGGCAAAGAGCCTCCATTGAAGGCACGCATGCACGCACACACAAAGGTAAAACATCTTTCAGTAGTTCCAACAGTATGAGATGGGTCTCATTTGCAGAGCTAACACTATTATGAAGCCTTGATGTGACACACAGAGACAGCCACATCCCATGCTTTCATTCACAAAAAATATATATCCATACACTTTTTACAAGATAAGTTTTTAGGTGGAGATTACAATTGGATTAGCAAATGGAAAAACTCAATATACAGCTCATGATATCATAAACTAATGTCAGAATGAGTGTCCCAAATGGCCAAAGGCCAAAGTTGAGTGTGACAAGGTGAATAATGGTTTTAAGCTTCAACACCAATTCCAAGTCAGTAATTCAGGTTTCAACAGCTGCTTTTGGTTTTGCTTAGGTGTTGTCACATGATGTATATGTGAACTTTTGGTCATATAATACATTCTATACCACGGCTCTACAATACCTATGAGTTTGCCTGCTGAGGGGCATGGATGTATTAATAACTGTATATCACACTCTGAGATGGTTCCCATTTATTTGAATGAAAGTTGTTCACCCAGTGCATAAGCTAAAAACATTTCTTATGCTTCGCTCTGGTGCAGCCCACTGCACATGTGCATTTACATCAGGATGAAGTCATGAATATGAAAATATCTATCCTTGGTTCTCAGAATTTTTTGCATCTATAAAACTTTCCTGGTCTATTCATTCATGATAATAATTAATCTTGTTTGCTATTGGAGGTGTCCTGTCAAGAGTTTAACAGCTGACTAGCTGAGTTGTATCTGGCTCTCTTAAGACGTCCACGGCGAGGTGCATGGATGGCACAGAGGCAAAACATTTGCCACCCCTGCACCCGTCATTGTTGCTGGACTGTCACGCCATTGCATTGGTTGGAGCCAGAGGATCTCTGTACATGTTACACCTGTCTGATGGTGCCAGTTCACATCCACCACCTTTAGAAGAGATGGCTGTGGTATATGGGTGCTGGGAAAAAGGTTGAACCAATGGCCTCTAGTCAAATAGAGCACAAACAGTGCACAGTTGTAGGGGAGAATATAAGAACAATCATCACTCCACTGGTTGTTATGGTTACAGTACATGGGAAAGTGGACCGGAGAATATTTTCGTGTTTCTTAATAAAATAGGACTTGTAAAATGAAGAAGCCGAAGAGGAGAGAGTGGACATGGAAGCGAGGTGTGAAATTAACAGATTCGGTCTGACTTCATACAAGCTGTAACAGTTGCGACCCCTTGTTCTCCTCCATTGCTTTTCCTCTTTTCTCACACGCTCATCCTGTCATCTTCCAACATGCAGTCGGGGACATATTGGCTACTTTTCTATTTCTGGAAACAGCCAAGCCCCCCCTCTGTTGTCCTTTATACTCTCACTATATCAGCTCTTCCTTCCACTGTCTCTGCTCCTACCACTTGTCTGTTGAGCCAAATCCAGTTATTCACAGCTTGATCCAATGGGTCTTATCAGCCTGACTGTTTATCTGTTTGCATTTTGCTGTCTTATCTGCTGAGGTGTTGTCCATCTGTCCCAATCGACAAAACACTGGCTCAGTGTTTATTTTATACCATTATTTACCCGGGGAAAGTTGGCTGAGTACTTATCTTCTTCTCCAGCATTGCACATCACATTCATGCACATATATTCACACCCAAGGCAAGCACAACTGTCCACTGTTGCCCAATGAGCCGGTCCACTGGGACTTTAAGGTAGACTGAGGTACTGGTGGTTTTGTGGAGCAATGATGTGATGAATGTGTCCTTGTTTTGTTTTATATTTATTGTGCATGGGGACACACATGTAAGCAAATAGGTGACACTATACACACTGTTGCTGACTGCAGAGGACAGTAAATGCATGCACAGAGAAGAGAACAAATTGCCCAAAATGATGATAACACAAGGATTTACCTCAAAGATTGGCCATGTAAATTACATTAAATCACCTTAATTATATGACCTTGATTTTGTCAGGGTCTGTGGTGTGTTAGTTTCTGTTTTATTTTGATAGTCTTGTCTCTGTGAGTTTTGTCAGCTTCCTGTTTTATGTTGATAGTCTCTGTGACTTCCTGTTCCCAGTGTGATTACCTGTCCCCGCCCTTATGTGTTTCACCTGTGTCTCGTTATCCCTTCCCTCCTGTGTATATAACCAGTGCTCCCCTGTGTGTCAGTGCCATATTGTCTTGTCTCCCTGAGCAGCTTTCCAGCGTTTTGTCTAAAGTTTATTCCCCGTGTCTGACCGTGTGTGTGTTACTGGTTTCTGAGTCTTCGCCTGCTGATTTGGATACCTTTGCCTGTTTGACTGCTTCCCCGGATTGTGACCTTGGACTGAAATAAAAGAACTTTTTGAGAACTGATTCTGCCTGCCTGCACTTGTGTCTGGCCGCCTTAGAGTTCTTGATAGATTTCCTGCCATTCTTCTGATTGACAGTTGGTTAAAATAAAATGCTAAAATTTGCCAACAAGGGAAAAAAAACAAAACAGCTATCTGATTAAAAAAATAAAGTTAGAGATATTTTATAATCTTGTTATTGTCAACAAATCAAATGAAAATACTATGTATATACAGTATATGTACATAACAATACATTTAGAATACAATAACATTTTAATGTTGCAGTTTCTGGGTCTTGCGGAATTGTTTTCTATGTCTTCTACTTTTTTATGATGTGTTTATTGGCTTTTATTTATTTTAACGTTTTACCATGTATGGCCATACTGAACCATACTGGAAAGTCATGGTTGTAAACCATTTAGAAAAACAGCCACCATTGCTGACGCACACCGAGTGTTAAAACTTGTAGGACGGTGGGCATGATGACTGATCTGAACCACTGGACACAAGCACAAAACTTGAAGCCTGGCAAAATTGGATTCACCCATGGTCTCGTAATTTCATGAATCCAGTTGTCTTGCAAGGCTAGAAGTTTATGGCAAAGAGGGAAAAAACCTGTATGAGACTTATGTATGAGTTTGGTGACGACAACAAAAATATAGAATATCACATGTCCTTTAAACAATGCAAACTGAAAGATACTATGTAAATGTTTTATGTGGAAGGAAATATATTTAAAATATTTGGGCTAAAATATATAAGACACACATAATGCATTGTGGTGAGAAACACTGAATCAACATAATTGTGTTTGTTTACAAGACAACTCCACAGGGTATCTTTAAATGAATTGCTACTGTAAAGGGCAATTCATAGTTGAGGTTTGTTGTGGAAGGGAGTGTTTGGTCCACATGGAATTAAAATGGCTACGTGCCCACTTCTCTAGTCTTTACTCTTCTACTGCCCTGTTTACACAAGGTTTATGTTCATTTATCTGTCTGGTGAGTCTGCTCTGTCTGTCCTGTCCAAAAATATCCTGACTCTCCAATTTAATGCAGCGCAGTATGGCAGCCATGTTTAAGTTTAATCATGGAGTGCAGACACTGCCATGTACTTGGCACACCTCTAATAGGCACCTCCAGTCTAGACATGAGGGCTTATGTGGGCTAAATAGAAAACATAAGACATCTGCAGGGCACCATCCATTCAGTCTCCATTACCCCACAGATAGGCTTTCTCAGTCCCACACTAGCCATCATCATCAGTCAGTAGCCAGCCTAAGCACCCATATAGACCCACTGTTCTGTCTCCTAGCCAATTAAGTAGCAGTTATGAGTCCAGCAACACAGCTCTGATGGGACAAATGACAAATAATCAGACATGCTCAGTCCAAAATGAGCCTGGGCCTAATTGGTGGACATTAAGCATACTGAGAGTAACTTGGACCAGACGGACTGGTTAAGAGCCTCTAACAGTGGGAGTGTGTGGCAATAAGATTGGACGAGTGTGAAGGAAAGCATTTATGGCTAACTAAGCTGGCATACTGCTCTCGATTTTGCTGTATTGTTACTTCTGTTTCCACCGTGCTCTTCCCTCCTCTTTCCAAAGAATTGTATATTCACATGAGGTGAGAGCTTCAACAATGAAGACAAGGTGAGCCAGACTTGAGAGAGAGAAAGAGAGAACTGGTAAAAGAAGGAACACCAAAGGGAGGAGCTGAGAAATTCAGAGCATGAGGGATTGAACAGACTGCAACATTTCATCATCAAAACTCCAGCAACCAGCTATTCAGAAAAAAAAAAAAAAGAAAAGAAGAAGCCCTGAACCGTGTCGATTTGTTTCGGAGGGTGAAAAGCCGGCGGTGAGATCAAACAGGCCTTTGATATTTCTGCCATGTATAAAGGGAACCATACTCTTGGGAGGATACGCTGGTGAACAAGCTCTTCTTATATTCACTGTTTATCTTACCAATGTATACATACACCTCCATGGAATCAGTCCCAAAATACACTTTGCAAGATTCTGTTCCCCATTGTATATGGATACAAAGCTCTTGTGCTTTGGTTGTACTAAGTCTGTCAGAAGAATTACAGCATCCTATTTCTTTGACAAGACTTCCCTGGCTGTCATAAACCCCCCAAAAGCGGCAACCAGTGGTTCAACACAATGCCACGAAAACTACCTCGGTGTCCATCTACTTCCCTTTTCTGTCTCTGTGTTGGATCACTGGCCTGACTGATGTTGCGTGTGGGCAAAAGAAATCAAGAGTCCATCTGCTGATGAAGAGGAATGGCTGCACAGTTAATGTAATACACCGCTGGGCAATGTTTTAAATGGGTTGAAGTTGAGAGGGATGGAGAAAAAACACGGTGCCATCACGTCACTTGCTATCAAAATAATTAGTCCTATTGATGGATCTTATCTTATGTTTATGCCAGGCTCTCTCATAGTGCCGCTTTCAATCTCTGCCACTTATATAATGGTTAATAAAGAAAAAAGAGTTCAAACAAACCCCAGAGTACTATCATCCTGCTGTCGCTCAACCTTGGGAATCAATTCACCAATGAAGAAAAAGTCAACTCGAGCTAAAAGTATGCAATGATAAATCAAATTACCTAGCTAAGAAATCTTTATTCATAAGCCACTAGAGCTGTCTGGCTTTTAGATTCATTCTGTTTTGTGGTTCAATAAGGGCAATAACTTACTGCATAAACTCTGCGCTAATTGTGTTACTGTGTGGGTGTTCGCTCCTGCAGTCCAATGTCTGATATATGCAGTTTTTCTAGCTTGTTGACGCTTCTGTATATGAATGAACACACACACACGCACACACACTGCACACTCATACCCTCAGAAGGTTTCAGTAGTAAAGGTCAAGGTATAAATAGAAGCTGTTAAATGCTTATTTCAACTCTCAGTTAGCTTACTGCACAAAGGACAGTCTGAGTTAGTGCTACATCATCTGCTATATATATATTTGTGTGCGCGTGTGTGCTGCAACACGTGTGTGTGGGTGAGTGTGTATGACTCTGTGCTGACTTCACGGTGGATTAATTGATTGCTGCTGTGCCGTCATCAAGATTTAATTTCCTTCTGAGAGAGATGTGCATCCTAGCAACAATCTTACTGTCTCCACACACACATCGCAGAGTTGAGTTGCACCTTCTTTCTCTCTCTTACACACACACACACACACACGGTACACTCCCATTTCACAGCCAGTATAGCTCAGCACGTTGAGGAAACTCAAATCAACTGCATCTCTGCTGATCAAATCCAACTGCATTAGAATTCATTTTGAGGTTTCAGGACAATGAAAGAAAGTTTCAGCCAATGATTAGGATATTACGTAAATGCAGGCCCAGTGATTTATGGTAACAGTTTGGAAATTAAAGAAAAAATCGGTTGGGCAGTGGGGGATGATTAGGATGAGTCACCAACAAAGAGCCAAGTCATGATTGAGTTTACCGCACACCTTGAAAGACTTTGTTATGATGCAGGACAAGGACATGATGCTCAAACAAAAATACACGATGGTGTTTGTAATGTATATCTTTATATTTCCTAGACACACATGTTCTGTATTTATTTATGCATGAAAAGAGGAAGTTTATGTGCTTGATTAGAGGAAGAGGATAAGGGAGATAAACTGAGCCGTCTGTGTTTTTGCATACAGAGCATGTGTTCGTATGTGCACCTGAGGCAAATAGGTCTCTGTGGACATCTTTATGTGTACTGTATGTGTGAGTATGTCACAGACAAAGGGCACAAAGGAGCTGTGTCTCTTGTGATGTGAGGCCTGATTAGATCAGAGAACTGTTTGGCTTGTGCTGAAAGTGCCCGCTATAAATCCACAAACTCTTGCTCTCTCCAGGCGAGCTCATTTTATTCTGGTAAAGGATGTGTCTTTGGTTCCATATAGCACTGGAACAGCTGGAGCTTCCTCAACTTGACAAAGCAGGACCAAGTCTCTCAGACACAGCAGTGCTGCAGTTGCACTGATCCACTGCTTATCCAGGGAAACTGGACCAGTGGGAGACATTCAGGGTCTTAGCTGAGTGCCTCCCTCCCGTCTGCACAGATCTGTTTTTGGAGGGCTTAATTGGAAGAGGGAGAGTGATGTCCGAGGAAGGTACTCTGTGGTGAAACATAATGATCCCGCTCTCCCCCCTTTCTCCACAACCTTTTCTCTCTTACATTACTTTGTTGTCTCCATGTTCCTTCACTTTTCCCAGTTTTGTTCTGCTGTTCTGCAGTCTGTAGCTCAATCCCCAATGTCCATCTTTGTCCTTACTCACAGTATTCTTTCCTATATACTGACAAAACAAACGACCTTGGTAAAAGAAATAATTAATCATAATGGATGCCTACTAAAGAATGAGAAGATCTTGCACTGAATAATCCCTTCAAACTGGCTGCACATGACCAACACAGCTGGATAAATGTCTTTCAACATACAGAAGAACTCAAGTATTAGAAAAAAAAGGATGAAAAAAAAGTGCAGGAATACACTATGGAGCTTATTATTTGGAGACAAGACTTGGCTGTATGTAGTGTTGATACATAATTGCTTGAGGCACAGAGCCAACATTATTGCAGCTGGATATAGAATATATTGGTGCCTGAAGTTTTGCCAAAGTACCATATTATTTACATTGTCTAATGGCTCCTATCCATGCAGTGAGGAAAACTGAAATGATTCCTCCCCAAATACAGAATGCCTTCCATCACAGCTCCTCAACAGCTGCGACAAAGTAAATGAATAGATATGGGGACATTAAAAATGAAAATTAATAAAAAAGGAGTAATTACCTGTGGATTATCTCTGTGTATTAATTAAACAGCATTGGCATACGCCCGACACTGATTTGCCTGCAGAGCTTTGTAAATTATGCTGATGTCAGATCAGCCTACAGCAACAACCTATTGTTCTGCTTTGTGCTACCTCTGATATGGGCGGATGACACACTGAGGTGACTGTGAATGGACTGAAGGGAAGTCTAATGATTTCTGTTGTCAGATGAGGTAAGCATGATGTTAGCATACGGGACGTTTTCCCAAAAGCAGCTTAAAGGAATAGTTAACATTTTGGGCAATACGCTCATCTCTTTCTTTGTGACTTTGATGAGAAGATCAATGCCAGTCTCAATATTTGTGCATTAAATAAGAAGATGGAGCCAGCAGACGGTTGGTATAGCTTAGCACTAAGATTGGAAACAGGGGTAAAGAGTAAAGGGCAAAGCTTTAAATTACAAGTTGTGGTTTTATGGAGTGCTAAGAGCAGGGATATTTCCCCCCAGGCTAGCTGTTTCCAGTCTTTATGTTAAGCTAGCAACCATATCCTGGCTGAAGCTTCATCTATATAAGATATGACATCAGATATGACACCCTCTCATCTACGGTAACTCTTGGCAAGAAACTGAACAAGCATTTCCTAGAACGTCTAGCTGTTACTTTAAGGTTTTTTTTTTATATATACTTGCAGAAACGTTGCTTGAAGGGAGCGTTCATACTAATCTACAGGATGAAAACAGAGTATAAAAAAGAGATTTGTGCTCAATTTGAAAAACCAACTTGAAATGGCTGAAATTAAAATTAGCCATTCGATTATACTGTCACATCTGTGAAATGTCAAGCTTAAAAACAGGTACATTTTGAATTGAACTGAATGCTGGTAGTTCTCTAAGCTGCTTTATTGCTGCCATTCCAGAAGATGTACAGCCGACCTATTCTCTCTCTAATCGTCTTTGTGTAATTATGCCCACAGCTCGTTAAATATTGTGCCATACAATCATGGAACATGAGCTGAGTGGTATAGGCAAACCCGGCATTAATGACACTGGATGGCACCAATCACCCTCCACTGGAATAACTTGATATCTGCTCAATTTTGACATCCATGGCCTACACTAGCTGTTACACCGAGAGTAGATATTGAAATCATGTATTCATTTTAATGAAGAGAAACTAGGGTTCTGCACTCAGTGCCCTTCAAGTCATTCGAGAACAGGCACGTATAGTCATGCACGCTCAAACAAATGGAGAGTGTAAGTGAGAAGGACAGACATAGGGGGACGTGTCTCCCCTCCGTGGCTCCCCCGAGCGGGTGTCCATCAGGCTAAATGAGAGATGAGTGGTTCAGCTTGGTGTGATTTGGATATGATCCTAATGACTGAAACCTGGCAGACAGACGGACCAACCGCATTCAAGCATATGGACTAGCACAGGCAGACATGCACACACAAACACATGTACATGTACACAAACACACATGCTTAGAAACAAAGGGGGGGAAAAAATCCATGACTATTGGCAGCTGTCGCATTCAATCAAAGTATTTTTCTTCAGGTCTGAGGGAGTGTTCATCAGAGAGATGAAGCAAGGACACAAATGGGTGAAAGCTTCACTAAAAGCCTTCATTTCTCCTCCACAACAAAGGAAGAAAGTAGAAGAAGAAAAGACAGAGAGAAGACCAAAGGGCTACTTCTTTTGCTTGATTACAGACACAAACTCTCATACAAGAGAAATCCCTTTAGGAGTTATTTATAGAGCCTGTTCAATGATTAATGGCTGGTATTATATAGGTGTATGCAGGAAGCATGGCGTGACCATAGCTGTCCCAGTGTTCACACTACACAGGCATCAAACAAGCGTGCACACACACATACACATGCTCGCAAATGTGGACTAACACATTTGCCTCTTTGGACGTGACAGTGGGAGTGGGAAGAAGGGCTGATCTACCTGTACTTTAGCTAATGAAATGGAAGAGTCCCTGCTGGGTGCTGTTCAGCTTGATTTCCCCTGGCACCACAGTCAGCCAGGAGCCACCACTGGATGATTATTCATGTCTGCATACAAATATTACTAAGTAAGACCATAGCAATGTTTATGTTTGCTCCAGAGAGCATGTCAGCGCCTTGGTACCGTCTGTGCTCATAAAGCATGGTGTGTTTTCATAGGACACTGTTGTATGCTATAATACTGTATGTTAATAATATTTTTTATTTGTAGCTCAGTTTGCAGAAGTGTTTAAATGTATACGCATTAATTCAAAGAAAATTCAACGACAGTTTTGATAATCTATCAATCCTTATTTATCAAGCAAAATTGCCAAACTGTTAGAGGTTCCAGCTTTTTAAAAAATGAACTTGTTTTCTCTGGTGTATATCGCTGTAAATTTATTTTTGGTCTTTGAAATGTTCCAAGAAAATAAAAAAATACCTTGGTTTATGGGAAATTGTTGTCATGCCAGTAACAATGCTAATGATATTCCCATCAGTCTCAGATGTACTTTATGTTTAGTTCTAATTTTAGCTAACATGCTTAAACTATTATTGTAAACATTACCTGCCTAGCATGTTAATATTTTCATTGTGAGCATGTTAGCATTTACCACAAAGCACCACTGTGCCCAAATACAGGATTACTGTTATAGGCCTATTACATTGTGTGTAATGAGTATGTGCACAGAGCTTCCGGGCCAATGCTAAAGCATCCTAAACCTGCATTCTTTCTAATGACCAGCAGGGGGCAGCTCCATTGGCTGTGAACAATAGCCCGATTGTATTGAACTTTATGGAGAAATGACCTTACTTCTCACATGATTAATTACCTCAATAAACCACTTCCTCATGAGTTTATAGTCTCAATACCAAGTTCAAGTCTTCCTCCATACAGCATTTTGTAAATTATGGTCCCATTTAGAGTAAAATAGATGATATCACTGGGTTTGTTTTAGGACGAGGCTACATTGTGAGATGTCTCAAGTTCTCAGTGAGTCTGTCCAACGCAACACATCAGACTCCCGAAACTCAGATCAGACTGTCAAACAAGGCAACCAGTTTTCTGCTTGAGTCCAAACTATAAGCAAAGCCCAACTTGCAGTACTCACCGGCTAAAAATATTGTCATTTCTGGCTCTGGAAAACCTAGATGGTAACGCCAACCTGAGACTCCAAAATGATAGTCCACAAACCATACGGTGATGTTACGGTAGGTTTAGACTTGGATGACAGTTATGTATCTGTGCACTTGTCTATGTACGTGTGTGTGTGTGCATCATAAAGCTAGTTTGTGGGTGTGTGTCTTTAATTTTGAGTGTGCATGTGTGTTGACCTCTCTCTGACTCAATTATTTTTCTGCCTGCAGCAATAAGGATTAGAACTTTTTCACCGCTATAGAAGAAAAACTCAATTCATTTGCTGGAAATATGACAATAAAAATGAAATTGGTTTTCTTTGGCTGAGGAGATAGAAAAATCTGAAAATAATTTTCTGCCCTTAGATGACATTTTTCAGTTTAGAAGAGCTTTTTAGTTTTTATTTTCCAGGGAATATCACTTCACAATAAGGACCAGGAGATTAAAGGGAAGGCTGTGCCTACAGCATATGATTGTCACCATATTGAGGGCAGAAGTCTTTACAACAAGGCTGCTTTACATGAGACACTCACAGTAATGCTCAGTGAAATATGACGCAATTTCAACAGCACAGTCCACATCAGTGCATTTACTGTAACACAGGAGCTGTTAGGCGTTAACACCTCAACAGAACACTTCAGAGCTGAAGGGCAGAGGTGACAGTGGTGGTTTTTCTGTGACCTACTCTAAATCGCTTATTTCTTGTCTGAATTACATAAAAACATTACAAGTGCAAGATGATTGGAGTCACAAATGCCACTGGAATAGGGAATGACTACCTTCGCCCCCCCCTGCTGAGCGAGTAAATGGCTTGTGGGGGCCGACTGAGTGCGTGCTAGAGCTTGGAAATGACTGGAGCTTTTGTATATGCAAAGAACATCACAGACAAGACAGCACGAGGTTTTGATTTTGAAAGCTTTGCTTGAAGATGAACTGTGCATGAGTGTGTACTTGTGTACAAATGTACAAAGCAATGCCTCACTGTAAAAACATCACAGGCAACAGATTTTAAAATGCTTACTGAATGATATATAATTGTGTGTGTGTGTCTGCAAAATAAAACAATTTATCTGCGAAACAGAGTATTTGTCTCCATGGTTAACGTTTAATATGAAAGATTGGAGAAGACATACTCTCATCTATCGATCAACTTGACTCCACTTCTTCTGTCCTCTGAACATACTTTCAGCCATAATTGGCTCCATTCTATCATCCGTCTCTCTTTTTCTTCTTAACAAATAAACAAAATCATTCCATTTATTGTCTGATTGATTTCCCGGCTCAGTTTTTACATTTGTCTTTGTGTTAATGCATTTAAGTTAATGTGTTGTCATCATCAGCATGATAGAGGAGTGGAGGTCCTTGGCTTGGCAAGTAAGTTGACAGAGTTCCTCTGAAGACTGAGTACTCAGCTAAATGAAACCGCACTGATTCACTAATATGCTAACTCGGAGAAGTCTGCATTGCATCTGTAACACCTCATCACATGAAATGTCAGTTAACTAAAAGGCTATTTAGACAAGTGCACAGACACCATCCTCATGCCAAACACAATGACTATAGTGAATTAGATAAGCAGTTGCCTAAAGGCCTAACACTCAAGAGGATAGTGAGCCCATGATTGGAAAGTTGCAAATCTGAAACCAGTTGGGAAAAGCGCTGCAGGGAGTATGAATGATAAATGTCCCTGCATTTGTACAAGTACTCTACATGTGCCCTTGAACATAGCACTTAACAACACCAGCTGTCAGCAGTGGAAAGTTACCAAGTACGTTTACTCAAGTACTGGACACACAGTACAATTTCCATTTCATTTCACCTCTATGCCACAACATTTCAGAGAGACATATTGTACTTTTTTACTCTATTATATTTATTTGACAGCAGTACTTTTGATAATTCAAAAACTTTTTGCTGATAATACTTCAGTATTTTTGCTGTGTTGGATTGTAGTGGCATCTAGCAATGAAGTTACAGATTGTAAACAACTGAATACCCCTAAACGTCAACTTTTCCTTCCAAGTATTTAGGAGAACCTGCAGTGACTGTGAAACTCAGAAAAGGGCCCTATTAGAGCCATTACTTGGTTTGTCCATTCCAGGCTACTGTAGAAACATGGTGGTGCAACATGGAAGACCTGCTTCCTCTGTAGATATAAAGGGTCCATTCTAAGGTAATGAAAACATAGTTATTCATATAATATTCCTTTTCTGTCAATAGATAACCCATAAACCTAATACAAGAGCATTTACTAGTATTTTTGCAAGAAGAGATTGCTACTTTTATTGATGGAAAGGATCTGAAAACTTTTCCAATCTCTGCCCGCTATGATAGCAAGCGTCCTGCGTGGCAAATACAAGGCTGCCGTTTGACATTTTTCTCCATTTTTTGTGAAATTACACAAAGCCTCTTAAACTGTGCGGAAATAAAACAATATATAACTGTCAAAATTAGAAAATATCAGATGTAAACAAGTTTTAAAGCCTTTCAATTGTCTCTGCTACACATTTAATTCAAAAAGTCAAAAAGCAGTGAGGCTAAAGATCTGAATTTCTTTGGCATGTGTCAGTCTGCATTGTATTATGTATTTGAGGCATCACTGATGCAGCATTCATGCTCAATCTTCTTTAATAAACAGAGGGTCATCTCAGCAAATCTGTAATCCAATATTTCTGGTGTGACTGCATTAAAGCCATGTTCTGCAGTAATAATTTTAATGCTGAAACAAATAAAAAGTGAAAACAAGAAGCAGCGAGCCAGGCACTTAACTCTCCTCATTGCCTGAGGGCAAAACATCGTGCTGGTTTCTCTGTGACTTTAAGACCAACTGGCGTTAAAAGTCACTCTGTAACTGACAATAGAGAGCAGCACCATCAAGTTAACAGTGGATTATCAGACATTACACCTCTTATAGTGAACAGACACAGACCTAAAGTGGAAGTTTTAACAGTCACAAACTCTGTTTCTATTTCTTTAGATGTCGTGGTTTTACAGTATAATCAATCCAAGCTGTACGACCGATGCTCCATAAGGAGAACAAGGTGGTGACTGTGTCTCTCCCTGAGTAATTATCTCCTCTTGTATTGGGGGTGAGTGGGGAGGGGGTCCTTGGGGGATCATCATTTTGCCCGGTCCTTTCAGATGCGGTGCAATTACGGTTCTTTTTTTTACAGCACTCAGCCATTCCACGCACATTAAGGCAGGAGGGCTGAACATATATTTTCTAGGCTTTAAATCGACGACACTAAAAGGAGGGGAAAATAGTCCTCCACAAACATATACACACACACACACACACACACACACGCACACACACATACAAACAAAGTATTTCCACTAACCAGAGGGTGGTTTAGACAAGTTTATGATGAATACAAGCTGCCATAAAAATAAATATCAAAAATAAGGAGCAGATTAACAGAGGAGGAATAGGGAACTAAAATAAACAGAAAAGGTGCAAAAAATACAAAAGTAATACCAGGAACAAGTTAAGTAAATTAGTGGGACATAAAGCAAGGAGATAAAATTACCCAGAAAGTCAAGCAGAATTGGGAAAGTAAAAGAGAGGTAAAATGGAAGGATGAGGATGGCAGAAGTCGAGGACAGTAAATGAGAGAGAGAGCCAGTCTTTAAGTCTGGGAGCTGCCTAATAACCCTTAGCTGCTGATCGGGCTGTTTCTGGGCGCCGACACTAAACGTCCTGTTCAGCCGTCCTCGGTCCCATAATCCTCTTATCCGAGTTGATTTCAGCACTGTGAAGTCACAAGCCACTGTTTGCTGTGAAACTGTCTGTTGCAGAGCCGTGATGGTCGTCTGTGTCTTCAGCTCAGGGAACAAAGCCCCAGAGGAACAGGGGGGGTATATCGAGGTGGACATGAGGTGATGTACTGTGAGTTCAAATAAAAAGAAACTAAAGCAATCTAAAATAAAAGATTTGACCTGAAATGTTTCTGTACTGCATTCCTAGGAGATTTAGCTCTGTGTATCTCACTGCACTTAAAAGCATATTACCTGAAAGGAAGGGAAACTCATAAATCTTCTCTGTTACTCCCACCAAGGTCATCCACAGAGGGCTATGTTAAATCAATAAAGGGGTGTTGGGAGGTGATCTGAGGTCAAGGACTGTTGACCTCACCCTGAAAGTCAAGCCTCAGTCATGTGACGTGCTGAATGAACTGGGTACAAACTGCAGGTTAGAGTTGATCATACATTATCTGACCTTGGTTAGAAGTACATGCACAAGGAGGAATGTGCATCAGTCATATTAATTTAAAAAATTTAGCACTTCCTTGTCATCAACAAAGCTTCTTGCACTTATTATTTTTCTCCCTAATCCCACCTTTCCACATGTTTTCCCTTAAAGGATACCTGCAGCTCTTTAATTTGCTTTGGGAGAAAAGCAAAGCAATGAGGGTTTCTGACTGTGTGTGTGTGTGTGTCCTACTGTGAGAGAGATGGCTGCCCAGCTGATCAGCTTTACAGGATGCTCCATGCTCTGTTAAAGAGATAACACTCGCAAGGATCGAGACCTATGCCTTCCAGCAGGGGCCACCTACACATGGATGCTGAATGGAGGAAAACTGATTGGTTCGCGGGGGTACAGTTGGAGAGGGGGGGGGGGGGGGGCTCTGGAACATGTCCGGGATTATAGATATTTACTGTTTCAGGGTCATGAGTGAGCCGTTTTATGGAATTTCCAGCAGCACCCATGCTGTCGCACACAAAAATCTGAGCCGTTTCCTTTCTCTGCAGGTGCCCCCCTACCTTCTGCCACTGCTGGCAAAAGAGATACAGTCAGTGTAAATATCTGAGCTTGTGGATTTCATTCAGTTGGACAGTGCTGTATATGTAAACCTTTGGTCTGAAACTGCATCAGAGCATTCATTTTATATGATCCATTTCACCAATTATAAGTCACCTTGTTAGGTTGACAAAAAAGGAATCAGATTTTCAGAAAAAGTGATTAATACAATTAGTGTCTCTTAAAAATATCCTCTTCTAAAACCTAATTACTCACATAAAAGCCTTTGTTTTGTTTCTGTTTACTGGATGAGGTAAAAGATGAATCATTTCTCTGGGTGCCCTTTATTATACTGTTTCAAAGCATAATATTACAATATTTAGTTTTTTAATAGTTGAACAAACACTTGTTGGGTGCAAATGTCTCCGCTGAGGCTGGTTTCATATCTTTTGCCAGCCATCTTATATAACTGCAGCGTGACTCCACGTCTATAAACCCTGTGACAGCCAAATATAGACATTATTCCACCCAGGTCATATTGCACACACTGGTATTGTAATCTTCTTCGTCTCACTCTCTTATTTAATTAGAATGGGCTCCCCTCACTCATCTTACACTGAATGATGACCAGGCTTAGACGGGAGGGCAGATAGCACATGAGCTACCATGTAATTAAGGCTGTGGTGAGATAGTGGCCAGTGAATCGATGGCTTCGATATTAAAAACGGGCGGAGTAGCTGCGATTTTCATATTTCAGCTGTGGCGGAAGAGTTGAAAATGTTCCTTTAGTGATGGATTGAGTTAAACTATGCAATCTGGCAGCTAGTGGTGTCATTGAGACTATTCATTACAGATTCCATAACTCACATTTTATCTCCACCCTTCGCACTCCTACTGTAGCTACTATGCAGAGCGGTCTTGGGTTGGGTGGGGAAAAGATGCAGAATGTGCTGTGGCTTTCTCTTCCCATTTGTTTTCATCTCTGTCAGCAGCTACGTTTTATTCTGTAAATCTTTTTAACTCAAGACAGCGGCCTACAATTCCATACACTGTGTAGGAATCCACGGCAGACTCTCAGTCTTTCTCATCTTTACCTGTCTTATCTGTCAGGTGAACATCTGTGTTAATAAAGCATCCAAAGACAACAGCTGCCTCACATAACACTCCGTCTCTGTTGACGGACTTCACCGAAACTGTAGATAAGAACTGTAGCTAGGGAGAGATGCACAAGCGCGGGAAGAACACAAACAGCTATGATAGCGAGCCTTTCGGGATGAGACGTTTCCCTGTGATATGCCCAGCTGTTTTCTATTAGAGATAGACCAAAAGACAAAACTGAAACAGTTCAGATGGAGGACACTGTCTTGTCACTATCTTGTTTAGTTTAATTAAACATCAGTGCTGATCAAAGGGACATGTGTTAGGCCGGGGACCAAGGGGTGACGGGGCAGAGATAGACAAACACAGCCACATACCATCACACACAAAAGTGACACGATCTTAGCAAAGAGATAGAGCTTTAAGACAAAAGCATTAGTGCTCAGTGTGTTCACAGAAAGGTAAACATTATTACAACTAACCCTTCTCTCGGAAAAAGTTTTCCCTATATCCTTTGGTGATATCCTTTTCCCACGGTGGACGGTTCAGCAGCCCATGCGGTCTGCTCGCTGAATTGGATCCAAACAACCACACTATGTGTTCTTTCCTACAGCATAATTAGCCGTGCGGAGATGAACACTGGTTCACTGATATGACAGTTGTTTATGGAAAATCCCGCGTAGGTACAGTTTCAAACTGTTAGGGACACCTGTTTGGGTTTTCTGTGTTTAAGGCAGATCATTATTGTGAAATCACATATGCTGTTTCTTTCTATTGTAATACAGTAAACACTAGTTTTTTAGAGGAAAGGGAGGTTTATTCTATTGTTTCTAACAACAAACCTTATAGTAAATTACTTTATAACATGTATGGCAGATTGTTGTGGCCACATTTTCTCTTTTTTCGCATCATATATGGACCTTTCTGAGTCCAGTCCATGCAGAAATCTGAGCATATCCACGGCGATGTAGACAGGCTCTCCATCATTATGGAGAGAGAACAGAGTGCTGGACAGAACAAAGTGAGCTTTTGGGCAATCTTCCCTAACGAAAAGTGAATTAGCTAATCTTAGTGCATAGCTGGCATGACACTGGGTACATTGAGGCCAGCCATATGGAAGAACGGTCCAGTGAGTTCTACTTAATAGCACATACAGCCATACCAGCATTCACACAAGTTAACACAATCTGTGTGCGCTCATACAGGACTTGATGAAATACGTGTCTGCTTGCCTTGAAATGATAAAAAAAAAAAAAACTCTTTAATCTCCCTCTCAGCCTGTATTTGGCTTCAGTTTCACAGATCTTAGAGGTACACACAGTAGCCAGTTTATTAGGTACACCTAGCTGAAACTAATGCAGTGTAAAACAACATTCATGCAATATATCTGAAGGTCATAATGTTCAGTTTTTTTATTTTATTTTCGAGGCTGTAGAATGTGGTTGAATTGTGTTGTGTGTATGTGTTTCTGTTATTTTGTCTACCGTATCAATGAGGCATTGACAAGACAATATGCAATAAAATAAATTAAAAAAACAAACAAACAAAAAAAACAGCACCACAAAACTGCTTCTTCAAAAATTATCACACTGTTGAGTCTTTTATAAATCAGAACAACAGAAGATGATGTTTTATATAATAATATATGATGAGGTATTGTGCACATTACAACTGTATTTATCTACACTTTGTATTAATATAATAGTGGAAATAATTAGCTGATTTTAAACTACATGTTATCATTTTAAGCGCTCTGACAAAATTAGGATGTTAACATAAATCACTCTTGATGTGAACGCACTTGACTGAAACAGGATATCCTTCATGATGTGATTTCATCAAATTTCACTATTTATGTCTCCCAGCAGACACCCCTGCTGCACATGTTTGTACGAGCAAACTCTTCTCGTGCCCTTCACTGCAGTAATACATCAAATCAACTCCTGTTCAACAAATTAGTGTCTGCTTATAGTCATTTGTCATTTAATTACGGCTGCTGACTGAAATATGGTAGCTGTGCCTACTATGACTGAACTCATTCACCAAACAAGATAGATTTGGACTGGAAACCCAACACAGCTGTGTTGAATAAGGATTTTTGTGCTGCATTATGCATGCATAGAGTGTTTCTCCATTTAAAATGGTACTTGTAAGAGCACAATATTGAATTTGTAAAAGACTCTGAAACATATGCAAATAAGGGATGGTGGTATATGGTGGTATACATATATTGGATATATGTATATTGTGATTGATGTTCCAGAAGGACTCCAGTCATTTCCTTATTCCAGCCTTTATGGCAAGGAGACAGCTGTCTACTGAAGAATGGAAATCATCCAATAAAATATTTATCCATACTGAAGATCAAAACAGCTGGTGTGCACAGAGTAAGAGACAATAAATTAATAACACAGATATAGGACAGAAAGGAACCTATAGCAGGGACCAGAAATTCTTCTCCAGAAATGCAATTAATGGAATAAGTGGAACCGGAAAACTTCTGTGTCTCTAAACTAGTTAGCTTCTCCTTGCTTGTACCTGCTGAACTTTCTACCTCTGCTACTCCCAGGTGAGATCTGCTTACTACAAAGCAGTTAAAATGCCTTCGTCTTAATAGTGATGTGATCTCCTTTCTCAGCAAAACCTCTGTTCTCCCCACAGGAGTGGGAAGCCACTGAAGAGTTGTACAAGACTGAGAGAGTTCTTGGAAAGACTTCTGTTCTTCCCTCACATTTGTCGTTTTCTCTCTCGTACTCTCTCCCCCACATAGCACGTTGCTTTTTTTTCTCTGCCTCTTTCAGAGTTCGTGAACTCGCTGAATGACTGATTTTGAGATCGCGGAGCTGTACGTGAGGGGAAAAGTGTTGTCATATCAAAGCTGTCAGGCATTCTCTGTTTGCTCTATGAATCCTGCATGCATTGAGGCAGTTGATGTGAATATGCAGACATTGTAGTTGGGGATAGCACGTCTGCTGTCATTCGGTACACAACAATGGTACACAGTCATCTGTGTTTGAGGAAACATGCACTATATTACTGAATGCACAAACAAACAATCTGAATACGAAATAAAGATGAAGAAACTGATAGTTGATTCACTTCTGGCAAATACTAGAAACTCTAAACTGTGGTGGTGGTTTATTAACCGAATGCAGACGAATACAACAACAAATCCAAGCTGAATCTGTTACAGTTTTGACCCAACTTGTGGTAATTTTGCACGCTGTAGCTTGGGGCACTCCTGAATTGTACTGCATCCCATTTATACCACAGAGAGTAGATTAAATGTGTGAGGAGGTAGCATTTGCCTGGAGTGGAAGGGTTCAGGTATCTCATGGAGTTCCTCAGGAGAGGGGATAGAATTGATTGTGCAACTGAATGATTGCTGATCAGATACAGCAGCTACAGTAATGTGGGCAGATATATCAGACTGTGGTGGAGAAGAGGGAGCATAAACACAAAGAAAAGCTTCTTTTTCTGTTTGCACCAACAGCCATAAACTCTAGGTTTACCAAAAAAAGAAGAAGAAATTTATTGTTTTTTTTTTTAATTCAAAATGTCTTTGTGCTAAGTTCTTGCTTCTATAGCCCATCAAGTGGTCCTGAGGAGTCTACCGTAGGAGTTATTTTGGGCTTGTGTGACAGGGAAAACCAAGAAAAACTGGAGCAATCTGAAAGAAGAAGTGCAATAGTTTCCCCAGAAGCAGCTGGTGTAAAAAAAAAAAAAAAACGGAGGACATTTATGCTATTCTTTGAGTCAAACTCTCACAGCGACCGCACTCACTGGAAGCGGCTAGAAAATTAATTGATAAAACTTCCAATTAACTTAAAACTTTTATCTATCCTTTCATATTCTCTCATTTCTCTTCATCCCTCGTTCGCCTCACCCTTATGTGACCCTTCCTTCACTGCCTCACCCCTGCATGGCACTTCTTTTCACCTTAAAACTCTGTGACATCAACGTGTAAAATCAGACCGTGTCTTGACAGCATCCTGCTTTTCAGGAGAAAAGCTGTTTTTCTCCCTAATTACCATCTTTCCCTTTACGCCTCCGTTTTCCTGTCCCGACTTTTGACATGCTAACAACTGTTTGCTCTCCCCTGTTCTGTGAATGACGGGTTGTACCACAGCTCCTGTGAAGTCTCCCTTGCGACAGGCAGGTGCGGCGTTGCACAGCAGCTTCTGATCTTCCGGGTGGCTCTCATGATGATACTTTTGCTCACCCCTGTTCAATCTCTTCATATCTTACAACTCTTGTATTTCACTAGTTTTCAACACTCCCCTACCTTGCAAGTAAGACAAACTTCCTTCTACCATCCACATCCCTTTATCCCCTTGCCCTTTCTATTTGTCACTAGCTAAATGAGGAGGCCAAAGTGATGCCCTGTAATATCAGTAGAGCACAGGAATGTGTGCTATTTGATGGGAGGCGGTGGTGGAGGTGATGATAAGGACAGCACAGCTGATATCAGCTTACTGGGCTAATGAGGCATGAAGGAGCTCCACACAACTCAGGATTTTCCCTCATTCCCTCCATCTGTACATCCCCTTTAAAACTCTCTTGTTTATTTTATCAAATCTCTCTCTGTATACTGCGTCGTCACCTGCCTACTTCATTTAAGCACAAAGCCGCTTCACTAAATTGGTGATGTATAATATGCAAACTTGTGAAAGTGGAGAGAAAAGTTATACAGGAGGCGGTTGTGACTTTGTGTTTTGCAAGAGGTCAGGTGTTTACCTCATGATAACACGTTATCTCCATTTGCCCGCAGAGTGGTTGTGTGTTGATAATACTGTAGAATGTTTTTGTGTTCCTTTTATTGGCTGATTTCTCTCTTTATCTGCTCCATAATCATTCCCTACACACAGACATCATTACCGAGATGGATTTTCTGGGAGAGTTAGGCTAGAGAGAGAAAGGGTAGGGGGGTGAGACAGAGAGAGAGAGAGAGAGAGCGAGGATAGAGAGAGAGGAAGCCTCTTCTCCATCTTTTCATTAATCACAAATCAGTATATTTCTCTCTGGAGACCAGACCACTCAGTGAGAAGGAGAATAGGCTCTTTTCTCCCCTCTTTTTATCTCCCTTCTGTTCAATACATTTCCCTCCCTTCTTCTTCCCGGGATTTCTCCAGTCTCTAAATGCCAAACCAATAAACCGAGAAACAAAACTCCCCTTCCTCCCTCTCTCCTTCTCAAACAGACTGCATGTTCTCTATTATAATAAAAATCACAGCTTAGATGGTCACATCTGAGAGAGCATGCACACACACACACACACTCAAACACATGCAGACACGTACACAACATTGCATGAGATATTTCCAGAGTCGGCTTGGTGTAACCTACTGCTTCACGCCTCAGCAGCCACTGTGACTATTAGTGGGATCTCACAGGGCTGAATAAGCAGTGAGATTGTTCAAGTTGAATAACAACATAGTGAACTTCTCAGATATAAGACCAGGGAGTGAAAATCACAGAGACGGAGTGGGAGAAGGCTGTCATCTTGACAGAAAACAGGAATGATGCAGTGGAATATGCAATCAAAGAAATAATTCCTTTATGAGAGAAAAACTCAAGAGCAATAATGAAGTAATGTGGGTTACTTAAACTCCCTTCACTGATCTTCTTCTAAGCCAGGGAATTGTTAATGCTCCATTTCCTGTTCCCCCTGCCTGTGTACATAGACAAATGTGTCCTTTCATAAGCCCATATATATGACCTTGGCGTGCTACATAAATTGCATTCTATCATGTTCAGCGGTGCGATATACATGTGCATGAAAGAAGACAATGAGTGAGTGGTATTCCACTGGTAGCAGAGTTGAAACCTTAATCTCATCTTAGATGTCTATCTCTGCATCTCCATAAACCGATGCACACTGATGCAGCATCAGCTGTGGCCTGCAACCCTTTGGTGTCGGGAATGAAGACACGTGCACACACACAAGCAGCCACACTAACCTCATTTTGTCATTTTTTTAACTACCACTGTGGAAAAAAAAAACAAAGCTTTGTGGCTATATGTGCACATGCATGCTCGGCTGAAAACTATTTTAGTTTTTTTGGTTTGCGTGTAAAATTAGTGCAGAATAATAAGCATTCTGGGTGAGTGTGAATGAGTGAGACGTGTGTGTTGATATTGTTGTGCCACCTTGAGTCCCAGTAGAAGTGAGGCAGCGAGGGCAGAGAGCAGAGAGGATAATGATCCTGCTGATAATGGAGGAGTGGAATCTGGTAAATGAGGCTGGATATGCACAGTGCTGCAGGCTGTTCCTTTGCACCCAGTGTCACATACACACATATGCCCACACACACAGCCATCTCACAGCTCTTGAGGTATACAGCATGTGCAAAATCTTTACTTCTTTATGGGCCTGTATGTATGTCTGTCTCTGCGTATGAGTACCTAAGCTTATGTGTGAAAGCATGACCGCTGATGATTCGCCAATTAATAAAACATTGTCACCACAAGCGCTGCTTGTTTCACAGGAACAAGAGGCAGTTTTTACACTCGTCTCTATTCAGGTGAGATCACTTTAATGGCGACGCAAATGGCAATGTTAATGAGCTATAGCAGTTTTTGTTGTTAAATTTTGGAATCAGGTAGCGTCTGATGTGATAAATATCATGTTTCGTTTGAAAATGAGATTACACTGCGTGTGGATGAATATTACCAACAGCTTTTACATACAAAATAACAAATTACAAACTAAAAAAACTCAATAGACCTCAGTAATAAAATACGAACCAAAACTAGTGTTGCAGTTCCAAAAATATGCAATGAAAAAAATCATACTGCCTGAATGTAGAGAGACCAGAAGTGTAGTTCATGCTCATCAGCTTCCATTAGCGAATTAAGGCCTGCATCCATCAGCTGAATGATCCACTTATAGTTCATATAGAAATCGTACATGGATACTGTCTTCAGAACAGAGACTGATACTTTGCAGCAAGTGGCTAATCTAGCCTTGATTACCTCTGCAAAGCCCCAATCAATAGATTCCAGAGCTAAGATGATTCGTAATTGTATCAATCTGCTGCTCTTCATATCACCACTGTCCCCAATCAGACATTAATGATCTATTATGGCCGTGTTGCTGGGCTCAATGATCAATAAGATAATGTGGTGGTGGTTGTGGGATTGGAGAAGAGAGAGGCACTCTTGGTATGAAGCAAAAACACAGAAACAATCTGCATCATACAGTACTTTGTTTTTTCAAAGTAAATTTATATAATAAGATTTTATGAGCGTCATTAGACTTGTCAGAGTGGAACATTCTTCTCCGTCTAAAATTGCAAAGCATTTTGTCCCTTAAGGTAGAAAAACTCTATAAATGCAGTCCATTAACATCCATCTACCATCATTAACTGCCCACAGCATAAATGAACAAAGCAGCTGGTTCAGGTCTGGCGAGTGGCTAAAATAAAAATTTAAAGAAAGACAATGTAGCGAGCAGATGTTGTTTAAGTTTTACATTTGCATTCTTTGTAGCAGTGCTTTTCATTTTTCCTTGTGTATTGTTGATGTGGATGTTGTGATGAGACACACTGCAAAACCTTAAACGGTTAACAAGAAAAATATGTTTGTATGTTGAAGCATAGACACTGGAGTGCACTGCTGGGACTCAAATCTTACTCATGGCCATAAATGGTTTGATGCAGAATTGTTTACAATCATCAGACTTTATTATCATCATCGTTGTGTCTACCTACCGTCTCCATTCCTGCATGCTCTGGCAACACAAATGTATTTACATGTTATGCCAGTAAAGCAGGTTGAAACTGAAATTGAAAAAAAAAAAAACAAAGGGGGGGGAGGAGGACATTTATATATAGAAATAAGGCTGGAAAAACCCAGCAGCTTGTTCACGAGTCTGACGTAATCCTGAAACACTTTAATATTTAATTGGAGTGTCATGAAATTAAAAGGCTCAAGGAGAAGAGGCAGAGGACGAAAGATAGAGAGACAGCGAGACAGAAAGAGAGAGACAGAGGGAGATAGACATAGATAAACCACTGGAATAAAAAACCTCTCTTTTTAATTACAAATATGTTGATAATGGATTATTATATTTGAAAGAAGAGGCCCTTGACTAGCATTATCCCAGGGTGGAAAGTCCTCTACGCAACAACATCAAGAGTCCCTGCGGTTCCAACGATTTGGACCAGATTTTCTGAACATGCACGCATCAAGGTTTTTAAAATCCAGGTTGATGTCCAGCTTAGAAGAAGAGGAATACCCTCCAGAGTAGAGCTTGGATCCATTTAGACCCAGGGTTTTACTGGACCTGGGCTACTCCCCGCTATTTGACTAGTCTGTCCCAACAAAGCAGAACAGTGACCCCCTGTGGTTTCTACCAGATATTACAAATGCAACATGACGTCACTCTGAAGCAAGAGATGCAAATATATGTAAACATCTGTCCTACAAAGATTTAGACAGGTATTGTACAGAATCCAATGCAAGATCATTCTGTGTTTTGAACTGAGGCAGTGTTACTCTGAACGGGCTTTCTTCATGTTTGAAAGAACATGCTCCGGGGTTTGACTAATTAAGACTCGGTGTGCAGTCTGTTACACCCCCATCCTCTCCATCACGTTCACACACATCACGTCCAGCATGTCACATGGACGTAATGTGTATAACACACCTCAGAGAGTGTATGACATGACATGTCCCAGGTGTGAAAGGGCCCATGTTCGACTTGACATGCCGCTGGCAGGTGATTAGCAGAGAGTCAGGCCTTGCTGCCCCCCATCAGACATTATTGCACAGAAGGCTCCGTCTCCCTAATACATAATTATAAAAGCTTTATGAATGCCCTTCACATGTCTGGAGGGGGTTAAAGCATCTACAGAGAAACCCAGAGTTGCAGTGCACAGACAGAAAAGGCTAATATTGTTTTTAAGTTGGTTGGTTGCAGTCGCAAGAGGGTGTAAATTCTGCAGCTTCTGGATCTAGAGCCAGTCTCTCTCCAGGTAAGGTGGTGATTGAGTGGTGAGAGGTCACTAATGATTCTGTCAATCAATACCTCGGCTGGTGTGTCACAGCGGTCTTCTCACATCCTGCCAGGGCTGTCACTCTGCCCGGCCCACGTCAAACACAGTGGAGACCCAGCACACCCACACGTGCACCGCTACCATACAGTACATCTTATCTAGGTGAGCGATTATGACAAGAGGGATTATGTCAATTAAATCAGCAGCCTACGGACACAGCATCACTCCCGAAGAATAAGAAAGAGTATAAAGTCGTGTGTAGGCCGCCTCTTCAATCAATTTGCACCTAATGAATGAAGAGAAATGATTAAACACGTGAATTGCTTCCATGAGGCTTCAATAAACCTAAACTAATTCAAGGGAATCCTTAATCGCCTGACCTAGGCTTTTTGCATTGTCCCTGGTATTACAGTAACAGGATTGTGAAAGCATTGGCTCCAGTTACACCCATCCTCCAGTGATGAAGAGACTGGTGGGGGTTAGCATTAATTTCCAAAGCCTTATGTTGCATTTGCATAATTACCATAAATCATGGCAGGGATGTTCTGGTCCACAGTAGAAGAGAAATGGGAGAGGCTACTGGGAAATAGCATTGCTTGGAAGTGTGACAGTGTGCAGTAGACCACTGACTTGATAGCGGACATGGTAATAATTAAGAATAATCTTGTGGTTCTTGAAACAAGTACACAGCAAGGCACATCCTTATGTGTAGGAACCTAAAGGTTTCTACAGAATCTACTCTCTACATTATCAGCAGCTTCAAAGGACCAGTTATTGTTCCTTGACTAAATAATTGCTGCATTTAATATTTATTTTAATATAATATGTCATGTCTGAAGGTGGTACTTCTTACACATTTTTAAAACTGCTGTAATAATAATAATGATTTATTTGGATGTTTACTGTGTTTAAGAATATTAGATTTGCACTGTGCTTTCTTTATCCCCATTACTTGACTTGACTTTAGATACATTGTTTTAATATGTATTGTGATTTCAACAATATCAAACTAAGACTATAAACAAGATTGAGCTTCTATCTATCTATCAGTAAATGGCACACCAGGTTAATGTAGGTTAATGTTCAGTAAATACAACAGAATGGGTGAGCCTGAGGGGGACTCTATATACTATAACAATGCTTAGGCCTTGATGTAATAACCATTCTACTGGGGTGATACTATATGTGACCTTTCCTGCTTTCTTCTATCTATAGTAATGAAAGGTTGGCGTCTACAGTGAATAGAAAAAAGACTACGATGATTAAAATGATGCGAGATCAGTGACAGGGCAACGTTTTGTACAGAAAATGAATGTGAGGGGTTAAATGCTTTGACACAGGGTGCAGTGTGTGCAGGCTGCCAGCTCAGTAATCTGCTGAAGTTCTAATGCTTTATGTAATGATGAATTTGAGTCAGCTACAGCAAAGTCAGTGGGTTATTTCAGGACAGCTGTAGCAGACGAATAGAAGTTAACCTGGAGACCCGATTAGGTACTATACTATACTACTAATAGGTATGTCTCTTATCTCTGTGGAGTCAACTACTGCTTTATCTACCTGAACTGTACATAAAGAGTAAACATACAGAGACACCACAACAATTCCCCAAACTTTGCCTAACCTCTTTTATCTCTCCTGTCGGGTTTCCATAGCTGTTGCTGCAGCTGCATGACCTGATAAAGCCAAGAGAACAGTAGGTGGGTGAACAAGTGATAAAAAAAGAGGCAAACACTGAAACAGAGACCGAAAGCCACAACGCGTGAGGCGAGAGAGGCAAAAAGAGGGAGGCCAGATAAAGAGAAAGACATTAAATTAAAAAAGCAAAGGCAAGAATAAACTATGACATGACAGGACAGAGAGGAAAGAGGGGAACCTTAAGAGAGCATTGATGGAGAGGGCAGAGACGGAGAAGCATGACAGCTGGCAGACGGGAAAGGCGGTGCTGCTCAGCTCGAGCCCAGTCTCAGTGCAACTTAGCACCTTAGCAGGCCAGATGGACTCACCTGCCCCTGTGCGCCCTTCACCAGCCAATACGCACACACAAGTCAACAAAATAAATTTATATTCTGTACCTTCTTACATGGCACAATAAAAGTTTTAACCCCATTGAAAGCACTAAGATTGGATATTTGTAGATTTATGAGGCCCAGATATATTTTCAGGGGAATAAATGCCTGAAGAAAAGTAAAAAACAAACAAAAATAACATGTTTTTTTTGTCCTTTTTCACATATTTTAATACATGCAGTAGGCAACACAAGACCAGAGTTATATTAGTTTTGACAACTTGAGGTTGCTTTCCCAAAAAATGTCAACATGTGTGTTTGCTGCAACTTGTCCAATCACTCCCCAGAAAAGCGAAAAAAGGAAAACAAACAAACAAAAAAAAAAAAAACAAAACAAAAAAACCCCACTGTGATGCAGGATCTCCCTCTAGTGTCCAAACTCAGCTACTACATCAGAGATCATCATTCAGCACCAAAAGGCAATGGACAGCTCCCAAACTCAAACTGCAGGCCAACAATAAGCGAAGACAGGAAACTGGACTTTATTTTGAAATCCATGATTAAAACATCTTAGAGTTTTTTTTTTAGTTTTAAAAAACCAAAACATCTTGTGTAAGTTCAGATCTTCTGTGGGTGTTTGTTTTCGTCCTCATTTCTCAAGTAATTTAGTGTCAATCTTGCTAGAAAAACATTCGGCCAGTCCCCAAACAGTATTGACTGATGTCTGGTTATAAAAAGACATCTATCATCTAGACAGTCTGAAATTAAAGCTGTAGTGGTCTGTGTGTCCATGCTCTTGTGTCTGTGTGTGTGTGCATGCTCACGCTCACTTGTGTGTGTACTTGTAGGTGGTCAGAGGGTGAATGTGTGTGTGTGTGTGTGTGTGTGTGTGTGTGTGTGTGTGTTGATGCGGTACAGTATTATGAAACAATAAAATGTAGACAGCTGATTCATATCTGGGCATAAAAGCCAGAGTTTTGTTAGGTTCCTTTTTAATGAAACCTATAATTTCTGCCTCCCTCTGTGGTGTTGCTATGGAGCAGAGGGATCGATCATAAAGAGAGATATCCACAGCTGCTCTATTTTGCAGGATTGCCATAGCAATGAGTGAGCTAAGTTATAGTGTGAAAGATTATTTACACAGTAAAGAGTCGCGTGTCAACTGCATTTCAGTCATACACTGCTGAGAATATCACACTCATCTGTCTTGAAAACACAGATGTGGATGATAAAATAGTTTGGTTTGATGGAGGATATACAAGTATGGTCATGCACGCACACAGACACACGTACTCATACACATGCTGCTGTGTCATGCAGTAAGGTTTTGTCAAAGACTGATGTTATAGGTACAAAGGTTACGAATTCAATCACTTTAGAGCTTGCTGCCACATCACTGTGTCTCCTTCTGTGGATGTGCTGTGTGTGTGTGTGTGTGTGTGTGTGTGTGTATACAGCCTGGTGTAGATTGAGAATGTATCGCTGGGTCAACAGAAATGAAACTGTTAGGAATTCAAACAGCGTGCTGTCACATCCACCAAATGCATTACTTTAAAACAACATTATGTAACTTTTCTACCACAAAAAAAAAAAAAACAGATTTCAAATCATTTTGATGCTACACTGACTTGTAATCAGGTGAATAGTGCCTCATTCCCACTCTGCGTCCAGTGCGCCTGTTCTCACACTAACTTTTGGATCATATTTTATTGAGAAAACGTTTTCTGCTTTTCCCTCTGATGTCCTCCGGCTGCTCCGCATCAATTTTCTGTGATTTACAGAGTTTACTGGACAGTAAAGTAAACTCCCGGGGAACAGACGGGGGGAAAAAACGTCAGCATGGGTTCAGGGCTCAGCAGAGGCAGAGCATGACAGAGGCGAAGAGATGTTGACGGAGGAAGCTAAGAAGAGAAAAGGAGGGCATGACTGAGCGAGAAGCCGCCGGACAAGAGTAAATCTGGGACTGACTTTTAGTCACTGAGGAGAGTTTGGTGAAATAAAAGGCTGAAAGGCAGACGCAGAGCTGGGCTTCTTTCTGTCGGACTGGTAAGTAATACTATCTTGCTGCTATGTCTTGTGTTGTTGCACTTTATGTAATGTAATCGTAAATTGTGTTACGTGTATTGCATTCTGAAATGGTAAGGAAATATTAATTCTTACGCAACGTTGCTTAAAAGACATGACTACCACATGAAGAGAGAAAAAAGGAGAGAATATCTATGAAGCCAGACAGTTAAGATAATAGCAGATATCATTTAGACTGTTGCGATCACTCAAGTTTAAAAAAGTCTTGAACTCATATGAGAGGAGAATCTGAGCATCCGTATCAGCACATTCAACCGGCAAGCCAACATCTGTTTTTCATCTTCCTTTGCTCTCTACCTCTCTCCTCTATCTCTCTTGACCTTAGGGAGCTAATGTGCACACACACAGAGAAACACACACACTCGCTCAGTGATGATCATCTGCTCAGAAGGTCTGAGTCACTGAGCTAAGCATTTCCTGGCTGTCCCAAAGGATCTTAAACACAACCGATATTTACTGTGTGTGTGCTGTACGTGTGTGTATGTGTGTGTAGCTTTACAGCTTCATCTACAACCTCCTTGGCCTGAACGCTGCTCACATCATGTGTTACTGTAAACCTGACGGCTCTGAAGAGAGCACACCTTTATTCCAGTTGCTCACCTCTATGAATTCTCTTCACTCGAAGCCCATTTGACCCCCTTTTATCCACAAGAATTCAAATCAAACAGTCTTCTTTCTGGTAAAAGCTTTTCTCCGTGACGATTGAGTGGACAAGTACCATAAGTGTGCCCATAGACACAACTCTCCCAGTCGTCTCTCAGATTTAACCTGCCTGTTGACTTCAGGCTCAGAGATTAGCAGAAAGTGTACACACATACTTGCTATTCAGCCAGAAGGCTGCAGACGACGTTGGTACAGAATTATAATGACCAGAACAGACGCAGTAGAGAAAATCCTGGGGATTTATTGTGGTCTGGTTAAATGAAAGGAGAATGTGTTGAATGAGAATGGCTGTTTTCACTGATTTCAATTCTCAGTGTGCTGTTCCTGTGTGAGACAGAGAGTGTGAGTGTATGTCAGACCAAACCCTTGTATATTTACTCTCTGCTCCCAGAGAAGAGGCTGTTTGTGAATCTGCATACTGAAGAAATTAGTTGAGAGATGATGCCCCCCTCTGGACAGGAATGGGATGATACACACTGTCCAATATTCTCCACATAAAGCAGCACAAAACCCCCTTAACTGTAACATCTTAATATATGTCACATACCAGACTGTGCTCGAAAAGCCTCAATGAAACAGCTGAAACACAAATTTGAAAAATCACTTCATGCGTCCATTAGCACAGGACGCACATCCTCATTGACAGCAGTGTCTGAAAGCCTTAAATTTGCTATGACTGACGTAGGCGTGACTTACTGGGGTGCTGCCGTCTGACAGGGTAGTCATGCTGATCGACATGCTCATCTTATCAGAGGAGGAGAGGGAGGGTGGGGAGGGGCTCCTCTTCTCCACTTCCTGTCTCTGGATAAAGTCACGCCAGGCCCGCTGGATACTGCATGTAGTGATGAAGAGATGACGTATAAAAAACAGGGACAGATGAACGTTTAGGTATGATGCATTTTGGAATTCCTAAATGCTTCACATAAAAGGGAAACTTTGGTATTTTTCAGCCTGGTCCCTATTTTCCCATCCCATTTCCCAACAGCTTGCTGTTTTACTACATATCCTGTGTGTTTAATCAAGGTCCACAATCACTCCTTTTCAGCTGCAGATAAAAGATATACTCACATCAACACCTTGGTCTCAATGGGCGGCATGTTGATATTGATGTTGTTGTCTAGGTCCATTGTCAGATGATTACTGAGCAAGGAGAAAAGGGGTGTAGGGGACATTTAGAGGACATACACACAAGTCCAATCTCAGTATGGCTTATCAATAATTAAACAGTGATGGCTTGGTCCCATCTGCGGGGAAATAAGGGTTCACAGGAACACAGGCTGCTCTTCCTGTTGTATTTATTGCGTGTGTGTGTGTGCAAACCTACCTCTGCAGCTGGAAACCTCCATCATTCACATGCTTGAAGCCACTCTGGAGGCTCTTCAGCTGCTCCTGTGTGAGAGAAGGGTAAATAGAGAAACAAAGAAACAGATATAAGAAAGCATGACATCTCAGATAATGTGGCTTTAGTGCACACGCAGGGAGAAGCCTTCACACTAAGAGGAGATCCCTACAGTGTATGTGTGTGTGCAAATGAGCGAATGTTTGGCAGATGTGTGATCATTGTGCTGAGCTCAGGGACCCCTGCAGCAAGCGGTGTGGCAGCATTCCGGCTCAGTTAGATGTTTTCCTGTGAAGTCAGTCAAGTAAGCTTTGGAAGAAGTGAGCCAAAGCGCTGGTTCAGCGTTTTCCAGGCATTTGGCCCAGAAGTGCAGTGAGAGTCGAAGAGCAAAGTCAAACACGGAGAGACAGGCAAGGCAAGAGAAGATACAGCAGGACATAATTCATGACCTATGGCACAGGTGTTGTACAGATGCGGCAGACATGTTGGAGATTAAAAGCAATGAAACTTTACGCTTTCTCTAAAACGACTTTCAGCTTCGCTGTCAGCTCCTCGCCTGCTGCTCCCCTCCCCTCGGCTCCATCCTCAAGCTTTAATAGTACTGTGTAATGAGGACAGGCCTGCCTCTACATAATTGAGCAGACTAATTCAATTACAAGGGAGCAACAAAGTTTAAGTGGAGCGGTTCTTCCTGATGAGCCAGGAGGGTCACATCAGGGCACTGAGCAGCTAGCAGCTACATCACAAGGTGTATTTGTGTGTACATGCGTGTGTGTGTGTGTGTGTGTGTGTGTGTGTGTGTGTGTGTGTGTGTTTACAGTGAAACCTGCAAAATCCCCCACTTTTATTTGACTTTTTAGTTTGATTGCTCCATTACTGCATAATGAAGTATGCATAATATATTGCATCTATTAGATGGCAGATTGGCCTATAAAGAGAGTCACACTAATAAATATATTACATGTATTAGATGAACTACCACGCTAACAAAATTCGCTGTACTGCAGTGGTTACTAAGGTGTTTTGGTCCAAGATGTTTGATATTCATTATATTGTGATATACATGCTTCTCTCTTAAAAACTATGAGAGGGTCTAAGAAAGAGTGTTTGAAGTGTAAATGAGCACATATATACTGTACGGATGTAATAAACACTGTCTTACTAAGCTAAACACAAAGTCACTGCCGAAATTGAAACGCACAAGCATCAGATCTTTTTTATTATTATTATAAAAAGGTCTATCTTTTTTGCTTCGTATCCAATTTCACTGTTGCAGGCAGTGTTGTTTTTCTCATTACTCTTCCTCCCAGAAGGACCAAGCAGCTCATTAGAAAGAATCAAGGACTTTGACTGGTGATCAATGTTCGCTTCAAGGGGCTGTTTTTCATCTCTTTCTGTCTGTTTGTCTTCTCCTCTCACTTTCTCTCTGATGAAAAGAGAATTCATAAAAGCATAATTGTAACTCGGACGTGGATTCTGTACAAACCAAACCTCGCCGAACTTTCTTCTGCTTTGAGAGTCAATGTCACCCCGGCCTTTTCTAAATCCGTCTTAGTGCTATCCTGGACAGAAAGCTGTCTCTCTCCTATAAAGTCCATCACTCTAACACATACACATCCTGTCAGACACTTTCAAACAGACTTTAAAAAGTGCCATTTGGGAATTTTAAGACAGATAGGAGCAAGAGAGAGAGAGAGAGAGAGAGAGAGGATGAAAAGAACGAGCAGAAACAAAGAAAGAAGAATGAATTTAAAATAATTTCAAGTCAGTAAGATGCAGAATAAAGACTCTTGCAGTGAAAGAGACAACAGAGAGAGAAATGAGTGGCAATGATGAAGAGGTGAGCCAAGTATAAATGAGATGGGGCAATGTGTGTGTGTGTGTGTGTGTGTGTGTGTGTGTGTGTGTGTGTGTGTGTGTGCATGCGTGTGTGAGATTGTTCTGGGTAATCGAGTTGCTGAAGGACTGAATGAGCCGATCATTTCAATTTCCCCTCAGAGTTACTGATGGCCCTGCCACGGGACTGGCCAGTCAAACTATTAGCTCACACACACACACAAAGAATACAAATTTACCCATTGACAATCATGAACCTAAAAGTGCTTTAAAGACTACACAGATTCACACACACCCACGAGCATGACCTTATACACACACACCTCTCTAACAGCTTAAAGTATCACAAGCTCCTTATTTAAAACATGCAAGTAAAACATTTACAATGCACCACACTGAAAAGTTATACCAAAGTAAGCTCATATTACATCTAATAATGACTCAGTGACTGCATAGGAAATGGTAAAAGTATATGTTGGTATTATAGCTTCTGATACTTTCATTGCTAAGCCTGTATGATTCTCTGTTGACAAGGAAGGAGAAGGTGAGGTGAGGACTACACCACTATATGACACTTTATCTTACACACTGATCCTTTAAGACTTTACTCAATGCTGGACTTCATGGATGACACTTTTGAGGCTGTATGTAAATTCTTCTTTATTATTGATTATGTTTGTGTGTACAGTATGTGTGATTTGTGTATGTGCTTGCAAAACAGAAATTTCAATATCCGTTAGGCATTATTCACCACTTAAATAAAACCCTTACTTCAGCAGGATATGTTCAACAATCTTAATACATGGTATTGATTTCAAAATCTATAACTGTATATATATTTTTTTCATCATCATTATTTTGTACCAAGCTAAAGTCAGAAAGAATGTATTTGGTGCTGTTGAAAAGCCTCTTCTTCTACTATCCCCTCCTGTATCCTCCCATCCCTGCCTCAGTAGAAAACCCCATCCCGTATCTGGAGTAGGAATGCCAAAAAAAAGTACCGGAACATAAACCAGAGGTTTGCATAATTTAGTGGCAGAGTCGACAGAAAATCTATAGTCATTTTGGGCTTTGGCAGTGCCAAGCAGGCTTGTATTGATTGGTGTGTGTGTACGTGTGTGTGTGCAAATATGTGTGTTGGTAGATTTATGGTAGAGTCAGGCAGCACAGAGAGAGAAGGAGGCAGGGAGAAAGAGAGAGATGCTGATGGAGAAGAGACCTTGAACCCACAGTACACTATACAACAACAGAGGAAATAGAGCTACTGACAGCCAAATACAGACCACAAGCCCTTATATTTTATCCACCTTTTCTTCACCATCCCATCTTTATCGACACCTCTTTGATCAAGCTTTCCTCCTTATCCCCATTTTCCAAAAAATAGAAGTGTAAGAAAATGATATAGAAGAAGATGAGAAAGCACAGAGTTAAAAGATATATAAAAGGGGGAAAACGATGATTCGTTCACACTGCAGAGGGTACTGGAGGACAGGAATAACGACAGATATAATAGAGCATGGTTGACCAATAGTTGTCTGGTCGTCCTTGTTATTTGAGTGAAGGATACAGCAGGTCAGGAGCAGGGTTAGAGGCCATGTAGGCTTTGGAAGAAATATCAGGCTTCCGTCTGCTATCTGCACCCTCACCCTGCAATCCATGCTTCAACCACTATTTATGGCATAGAAGCCCAGAAGCCCAGGCTGATGGATCTTGCTGGTTCACTCAGGCACATGACGCATTTCTGAAGCAAATCCTACTGGCAATCAACTGGGAGTAGCATTTGGGTTAAATTATAGTCAATCCAAAATCAAATCAAAGCCTAAATTCAGTCCACATGGAAACTTTAACCTGCAAATATTTAGCCCTAAAAAATCCAGAAATATACTGTTTCAACAAACTGAAAATGCATTTTTAGATATTAGATGACTGGATATATAAGATGGGTTGAGTCAAGCTCAGGTTCGGCAGCTATAGCAAGACCAGTCATATAGCTATAAATCCTCTGCTGTGAGGACAAAACCATTAAAAGGTTGCCTTTGTATATATTGTATAGCTATCAATATGCTGAACATGAACAACAACAGCTGCCCTCTCTGCCTTTTAGTCGCACTTTTACACTACACGCTACCTCACTTCTGATATGATCTCATGTTTTTTATACTGCTTATTATTTTTATATGGTTTTAACTGTGTTATTGTTTTTTACTACCTTATAGTTGTTTTTATCTTTTTTCATTATCTCATAGTTGTGTGTGTGTGTCACTGCTGTCTTATTGTATTGTTAATATAATGTTTTAAAACCTGGCTGCACATCTCTTTTTCTATAATGAGACTACCAAGAATGACTTCACCTGACTTTAAAGAAGAAAAATACTGTTTGTGGCGTTTTTCCAGCTGAAATCAGCAGTTTGCAACATCACAGAAATAAATTTAAAAAAAAAAAAAAAGGAATGAAAAGAGGACGTCACCATGAAATCACCCACAGGTTTCTGAAGAGCTGTTGTGAAGCTCAGAGTGTGGTAGCTCTGGCTGTCACCGTCTTGGCAATTCTTCCTCCACTGACTTCCCACTAATCCAAAAATGCAAAGATGCCGAGCGTCTGTGGAGCTGAGGCAGGTAAAATGAAGCCTGGTTGCTGAAACTGGCTGCCTGTGATAACAACAACCTGTAAATCAAGTCCTTAACATAATTTAACCTGGTGAGTTGTATAAAAAAATCCCTACCTGTACAGATGTCATGAATTAAGCGGCTGTGTGGGGAATTGTAGTTTTTGGCATTTGGCTTCATTTCACAATGAAGCCAAATGCTGTTTAAGGGATGCAGAAGGACAAACACAAATGCTTTGTTTGTCTTTCTTCTTTGCAAAATGCTGCTTAATTTGGGGTGCAGATTCATTAATCTCATCTAGGCTGACGTCATGCGACTTATTTTGAGCATTGTAATCATTTAAGGTGGTGTTTTTTTTCACCGCATGATCAACTTGTGAGACTCATCTACCTTGTGAAGGGAGAAAGAAAAAGCCGTGTTATGGGGCAGTCAGAAGAGGGAAGGGCTGAGTGATTGATACTCTGAAAGGTTAGATACCTCAGCTGCAAGGGACAAAGGGCAAGGGAAAGATAAAGATACAGCACTTTGCAGAGAGGCAGAAAGTGATTCAGTTGAGAGTCGGCAAGGGAGTTAAAGAGGAAGGGAATATGAAAGTAGGTTCTTCGTTGGCGGTGAGAAGAAGGGATATGGAGGTGAAAGAACAAGCCTGTGGGCTCTGAAGAAATTAAACTGGACCAATGCCAGCTAGCCAGCCAGCCACAGAAACACAGAAAAGAGAGAAATGGCCTGCCTGGGAAATGGCCTTCATCTCTCCTGTACATGAGGTGTAAATCTGTCCCTTGCACCTCCAACTGATCCAGACACACATACTAACACTCACACACATGATTTAAATAGCTCTCCTGCTCCTCTAAATGCCCCCTTAACTCAGTTGGGGGACAGAGTGACAGACAAAAAGAGAACACACACACACACATCTAAAGAGCCTATAAAAACAGCAAGTCATAATCTATTTCCCCTCATCGTTGCACTATATTTTCAACTCTGTTGCTCTTTAAGGTCACAATCTTCTCCTTCTCTGCCTGCAACATATTAAACATGATATATCCTCATGTTTTTTTCCACTTCCTACTTCTTTATTCTCATCTCTTCTAGTTGGTCTTGTATTCCCTCCACAGTCTCTCAGTCTAAGTTGGTTTTCCTCTTCAATACTTGATGAGCTTCCTGATGTGAAGTGCTGGCAACAGATTCCTGGTCGTTACTCTATCGTCTTCCAGCTCTGCAGAACATTGGCCAGCTGTGTTTGTTTTCCTGATGAACTCAATTAACTCTGATACACAGTCTACAGAAAGCTGCACACACACACAGGCATTTATACAGGACACAGACACACATATACAGTGTGCTACAATTAACTCTAGTTAATTCACTTCATGCAGACCAATAACAACACTGTCATGCCTCAAAATTAAATAAAGCCAAAGGATGATAACACTTGATCAAAATCAATACAGGGGGAATAAAATTACATATTTATTTTGTAAAGTCTAAAATCCGATGCAGATGAGGACGTTTAAAAACCTCTTTGACTGTAAAATACAGCTCTGCCTGTCCAATCTTCCTCCTTTAATCAGTTACCAAGAGAGTCCAGACAGGCTTTTCTATTCTATGACTGGTGATCACATTTGCACAGAGATGCAGTAACCATTTATGCTATGCATCTATGGACAATAATCTATGTAAGTATTATTAGATAAATGTACTTAAATGATCAAAAGTACTCAATGAAACTAAGACAATCGGCCAAGTAAAGATTAATTTTATCTCCCCACGTGCATTAATTACTTCATGCTCTGTTTGGACAACGACCAGGTACTCCTAACCTAATAATGGTGTAACCTTGAGGCAAGGAGTTATTCCAGTCGCCTTTCAGCCAAAAAGCTGTCATGACCTGGTCTTCCACTGATGGTAACCTAACTGGTTTAAACACCATCATACCATCTGCCATTTAACATAGACCCCCCCCCCTCTCACACACACCCACTAGTTATCCAGAGGGCTTGGAGGCAGCTTCTATCAGTCAAACCTCCCTAGGGTCCTTTGGTCCAGCCAACCAGCCGGCGCCATCTCTGCCATCACACTCACATCCTCATCGCTCTCCTCTGCCACGAGAACACTGAACCTGTCAGTAGACCGTGTTGTGTGTGTGCATGTATGTGTGTGTGTGTGTGTGTGTGTGTGTGTAGCAGTGATAACAAGTGAGGACAGGTGCTGTTATCTGTAGCCATTCCTGGTTTAGAGGCTGTGTCTTCTGGCACCTGCATGTGTGTGTAGTTTTGCCAGTGTCCATAGGGATTCAGTGTCCAGACACTGGCAATGTCGTCCCTGAGTGACCCTGCAATCAGAGCTGGCTGGCACTCTCTCACTCTCATACACACACACACACACACACACACACACACACACACACACACACACACACACACACACACACACACACACAGTCCTTCTTTCCGCTCTGGGGGTTAGGCTAATGACTGACGGTGTCAGAGACAGAGAGGAGAGGAGCTGCATACTGAGGAAGAGGAAATGGAGCAGGGCAAAAACCTATGACAGTCACACACACTAATGCAGATCCAAGGAGAAAAAGCACAACAACACACCACTGCTGTATAATATAAATAACAATAATTGGTAATTACTTCAGAATGTTATAGGACAAGAGGGGTGAGAGGTAGCTCTTAGAGACTTGTTGTGTTTTTCTGTCGGTTTCCCGTGCTTAACAAAAACAACGCAGGTGAAGACATTCACAGTAAAGGAGGGAGTAAGCTTAGTGGAGATGGGCCAGTCTGTGGGCAATGCCAGCCGCTGGAGATGAGAAGTGTTGCCAGGGGTAAAAACATATACACACACACTGACACACACACATTTCAGAGGTCCCTGGTTGTCTGGGCAACAGAATGAGCATCTGTGTGGTGTCAGGCCGGAGCAGAAACTGGTCCACCATGGAGAGAAATCACTCTCTCTGCGTGTCTGTGTGTGTGTGTGCATGTGTTTGTGTGTTTGTGTGTCTTGGTAATTCCAGAAAGTTTCCTGGTTGTGTGAGTAAATTATGGAGAAATGTCTGTCAATCATGCTTATCAGTCTCAAGTCATAAACAGTGGGCGAAGTGAATCAAACCAGAATAACAATGAATTTATTTGTTAAGTGAAATCATGTAACAAGAATTTGTGTTGGTGACTCAGGTTCACAGACATAAAACTACCAAGGATTATTAATGCAGGAAGGAAGTGTAGATAAGAGAACAAATCGTTAGAAATAATAATTAAAAAGAACTAATTATGTGTATTCATGCAAAATGCAATGATTTTAAAGGTCTGTCTTTCACATACATACATAACCACGATGATAACTTTTCCACAGCACCAGATATTAGAAATCAGGAGAGAACAATGTTCCTCTATGATCTTTGTGATTGTCACTGTGAAGGCAGGTACTGACATTACCACCCCTCTCCTGCCCTTTTTGCCTGCGGCATTTTCCCTGTGTAGTTAGCACTCCCAGCTCCCCTGGTGGGCCATAATCAGAGCTGTAAAGCCAGCCGTTAACATGCCAGAACAAACACACAGTAAAGCAGCTCCTTTTACAACGCCACTCAATACTACCTGTCCTCCACGGCAGCCGAGCAGAACATCACTGTACTAACGACTGCACTGCTGGGTGGAGAGCAATATATATGCAAAGATCTGAAGGTAAATGTATGCAACTATAAAGTCTCTTTTATTGGGCATTATGGTCAAACTGAGGGATCGGCAGTGTTGCTTAATAAGACTGTAAAGGCAGTTGTTGGAAAGTGTAGTAAAAGAGCTGCAGACAAAGGAATACGAGCTCCCTAGAGGCTTTTCATTTAAGGTGATATGATCCTATTTGGAACTTTATTTTGCATCTGAACACGTTTTGTTAAAGGCCTTTTAAACTGTAGTGAAGTTTATTTGAGTGTTCAGTCCTTTGAAATTACTTTTCAGAGGTCTAGGTGGAAGGAGTCAGATCGGGGTCCTTTCAGAAAAAGAGTTTAAATTGCACCTACAAACCAATATAATAGTGCCACCTTAAAACAGCCCTCCACTGATTTAGTCTTGCACTTCAATTAAAGTTAGGGAAAGAAAAAGGAACAAATAAAAAAAAGAGAACAGTTAAATCAATAAGTTATCCTTATTTTTAGCCCATTTTTAGTCTGTTGACCTCCAAAAACACAGGATAATCCTCCAAAAACACAGGATAATCCATACTCGACGGGTCCTTTAAAAGCTAATTTATGCAGGCTTTATATTTCTTTTTATAAGTCAAAATACCCAAGCGATGTCACAATTTCCTGATATGACAAAGCTTACTCCAAAGTCACAAAGCACTTTTTACCCTGCAGATTATCAAATTGATTTTAAATATATATATGTATATACTGTATATACTGTATATACTGTGTATATATATATATATATATATATATATATATATATATATATATATATATATATATATATATATATATATATATAAGTCACAAAGCACTTTTTACCCTGCAGATTATCAAATTGATTTTAAATATATATATGTATATACTGTATATACTGTATATACTGTATATATATATATATACACATATATATATATATATATATTTTTTTTAGCTTTTTTCACCTCTAATTGATATTGCAGCTTGAGGCATGGGTAGAGAGAAGGGGGACAACATGCAGCAAAGGGCAACATGGTGGAATTAAACCCGGGCCACTGCAGTAAGGACTTAATCTTAGTATGGGGTGCACTCTCTACCAGGTACCAAACCTTTAAATGGTAGCTTCTGTATACATACCTGTTTAAACGACCTATTAAAAATTGATGGAAATTGTGTTTGTAACAAAACTATATGTGCACAAGTTCACATTCAGTACTCCCAAAAAAAAACAAAAAAAAAAAACACACACACATGCACACACAAACAATTATAGCCAGGTTGGAGCTGTGAGTTAGAGCTGAGACTGTCCATTAGCAGTGGACCATCGCTGTTTCAGGCTTAATGAAGTAGAAAGCCGGTAGGAAGAGAAAGCCTGCAGACCTGATTAATGAAAGTGAGAGAGAGGGGGAGAGGAAGAGAGGAACAGGGATGAAGACAAAAGGAGAGAATAGAGGTTGAAAAGAGAAAAGGATGCATAATTAGAGGTGATGAATTCAGAGGGGAAGGGCAGAGAACGAGAGATTGTGCTTGATTTTTAATTGATCCATGTAAAGCTGCTATGTGAAAAGCGCTTACCTAGTCTTAATTCCTTCACCCTCTTTACTAAATGGTGCCGTTCGCCTCTTCTCAAAGCTATCACTTTATCTCCTTCTCTGAAAGTCTTTTGAAGAATCTCTGACCGTAGCTTAACACTGTGGAAAGCCTGGCTTACCTCTCCTCAGCTCAGCAGGAAATGATTAAAGTCACGGTCCAGTTAACTGCCGCTCGCCCTCAGCCCTGTGGGCCTCGAGTGGAACCAGTCACCTGTGCTGGGCCTCTTAGGAAGGCTAAGTGCACAGCCACACACACACACACACACACACACACACACACCAATGAAATCAGCCACCTGTGCAGGGCCATGCAGTGAGTGTTAGGCATTAGCTGTGGCGGGCTCTAGCTAAAGCTTGGCTATGCTCTAAAAAGCAGCAGCATGAATGGCACGGCAGGCTGGCGAGGCAGGCAGGCAGCGTGGGTGTTCATTAAAACACCCAGCACCATTCACAGGGAGAAACAAGGCCATAAAAGCAATTAATCTGCCCATAAACAAGCCATTCCGCCTGTCCAACACACCCAGAAACACACAGGCATGACAGTGGGAGCTGGGAGGAGGGGAGGAAGGGAGCCGTGCCTCTCGTTCCTCCCGGCTCTCTTTCTCATTATCTCTCTCTGTCTGATTCTGTTTCTCTGAATTACTCAGATAAATCCAAAGATCTTAAGGTTTTTTAATCTAAAAAGTGTTGCTATCTAAATCCTGCAGTGCTATAAGATTGTTCGAGACAGAAGGTGGGTAAAAAGTCTCACATCACACTCCCTACAGATGAGCAAACTGAGCGTGGATATAGCAGAGGCACATCCAGATGGTTTCACAGGGTTGTACACCATTCATTTCTTTGCTTTGATTTCTGTCAGATAGGCACCAATTACATAATGCAATCATAATAAGAGCATTCTTCTGATAATGGGATTAGGATTCATCATATCGTTTTAAGTTGGTCGTGACATTTCATTACATTTTATCAACTACTGGCTGGTGAACACAAGAAAACCTACGTAGAAAAATCGTAAACAAAATGAGCATAAAATGATCAAAAGTTTAAATTATTACCATAACATGAATTCATTTTTCTTAAACATATAAGCACCAAGAAAAAAGCTATTTTCTAATCATCCATGAGATATTGTGGATGCTATGTGTAATATATATTATAATAAGGCAAAGATGTGAATAATTTATGTTTAGTGACTTAAACTGTGTGAATGTGAAGACAAAACTCTTCATACACATTAATAATAAGTAATTTTGTTCATTTTTCATGACAGAATCATTAAATTGGGCCGCAACATTTTATAAAACAACAACAAATGATAGTATAGCACACATTTCACCGAAAATCAACGTACAATAACATGAAACTTTAAGTGTCAGGTATTTCACTAAGTCATGCCTCCCTGGGGATGTGCAAATATTAAAAAATCTGTTCGCCATAGGATCCTAAGCAGCTGTTTCCTTCATTATTTCCTCGGGTCTTATACGACCTCAACACATATCTGTATTTTTTTAATCATCTTCACAAATCCCAAGACGTTTTCCCTCACAGCAGATGTTCATTACCCAATAAGGACAATAACAGTATCAGTGAGAGTATCTGCAGCACTTTTCCACTGCTGAGTATGTGAACAGAAGAGCTTTATCAGCATCGATACCGCTGTTACGGTCAGTATTGATGAACCTCTCCTCTCCACTTATTTCACTTTTGCAACAATACTAAACACATCAGATACAATATGTGGTAATAAGCAACTCAGCTGGTGTGTGTGCGTATGTGTGCAAAACCTTGTGTGCATTTATTGCCTGAGGCAGAACAGATGATGAGAGATCATGAGTTGCATGCCTCCACCCTATTGAGTAATAATGAGAGTGCTGTGATTGCCTGAACTAAAAATAGTAGGCTGCTAGTAGCTTTAATAGTGGGCTTGTCTTTCTGCTATCCGACCCTACGGCTACACTAACTAGATTTATCTCTACGGGAGAAGCTGTAACAGTGCTGGGAAAGGCATACACACAAACTGATAGTGATACAAACATATACATGTACATACACACACACACACACACACATTTGGAACATGCTTTAGCTTTCGGTCATGCAGGGAAAAAAAATATTAGAGGACATATGGAAAACAGAAAGAGATTGAAAAAAAGTGAAACTGTAAAAAATATTTTTCCGTCACCAAAGGTCAGCTCTAGAGTTTAAAGAGGAAGCCAAAGCTCCCATCTCTCTACTTTTCTAACATCCAATTATCTTTTTTCCATATCCTGTTTCCTTCAGAAACTCACTCATTTTGTTCACTTTCTTTCTGACACTTTGTCCTTCTCCCCATTATTTCAGAAAACCATGAAATTCTTGTCTGTTTTCTAACCCTGACTTACTATAACTCATTCCAGCATGTCTCATATGGTGTTATTCTGCCCTTCAGGGTCTGTGAACACCCCGCTATGAACAGTAATGCACAAAGAGACAAATGGGATGAGAGACGAAAACAGGTTACACTCCCCATGCAAGATGGCAGAAGAGAACATATTGTCATTCCTCTTGTAAACCATCTACTCATTCTCAGCCTCAATGAGGGTCTGAATAATGGTGATGTTAAACACAAACACACATTCCCTCCCTAGTATGGGTCCCCTGAATCTATATTTTTCCTGCCTCCCTGTCTCTTCTTCTGGCAAGTGGCCATCACCCAGAGCCAATCTTGTGGAAAATGAAAACTATCTGAATATTCTTGGGGAGCTCAGGGAGAGTTGTGTGCTCTCCGAGCCCCATTTCACCTGCCGTGTTTATGACTCCACGCTGAGCTATTGCGTGACTTGTCTTTGCTCTCTGAATCGCAGAGGGAGAATGAAGTTGAAATTAGTTCCGGGGATATATGTGTGTGTGTGTGTGTGTGTGTGTGAATGTGCAAGCATTTCAAGCGCATAGACACACTTGCACAAGAGTACACAACACAAACACACACACACACACACAGGTTCAATTAGTTTCCAATCGTAGGGGGACGTGAAGAGGGATAAGTCATGTTTAGCGCACCTGTCTCTCCAGCAGGACTTGTGCTGGAATTAAAGCAGAGAGTTTGGGAGCTCTGCCACCAAAGCATCAACTGGAGGTCATAAACACACAGAGGAGACAAGCCGGAGTCTATCCTGCCTACATGATGACTCTTAGGGACAGATGCGATAAATAAATCAGCACAACGCCCCACCCTCAAGCAAACACACCACATTAATATAAACTTAAACACGCTTACGTAAACATGAATGCATGGTGTGAATAAATAAAAGTACAAATATCCCAGTGCAGAGGTAGTGTACAGTAAACACCACATCTTTTCAAGGATATGTGTGTGTATGTGTGTAATATTCACCAACCTGTACCCGCTGAGTGACAGGTACATGGTTAACTGTCACTGGTACACAGCTAATGAATATTCACTCTGTTATTTTCACTGCATTATTCACACCAGAATGAAACTCTCAGTCACTCATGCACACACACACACACGTATTACATTCTCTTCATGCATAAACACCATCATCCGCAAGCTTGCATTTTAACTCGCTTGAACCAACGCGTTTGGATACACAAGCACATACAAATGCATGAAAGAAAGACATAGAGACAGTCAGACAGACAGACATATTTCCATTCCTGCAACTGTATGCGTAGCTGTCCGCATGTGAGCTGACAACTGGGAGAAAAAAAAAAAAACTGGGAGAGAAATGAAGCCCACTGGGGTGACCTTGACTGTAAACACACACACAAACACACACACAATATTTAGCTCCATAGTACCTACAGAAGTTATTCTTCTACTCCTTGTAAGTTCCATACATGCCTGTCATTCTCTCCATCTCTGTCTGTCTGCCTGCCTCTCCTTGTCTATTGCTGTTTCTAAATGTAAGAGGAAACGTCGGTGTAAATCATCCTTTTAAACTGTGTGTGTACGCGTGTGCTGGTGTTACATGCAAGGCTCTGGAGAGTGGTAGAAAAAGCAGTGACTTCCTCCCACCACTGAATAAAACATCCCATTTAGAGCAAACAGCCATACGCCATAAATCACCGTTCCACTACCACTAGGCCACCACCCAGAGAGAGAGAGAGAGAGGAGCAGGATGAGTGTATGTGCAGGAGAAAGATGGAGAAAGAGATGCAGGTGGTAAAAAGAGGAGAAGTGACATGAGGTTTTGAAAGATAGAGGTGTTTGAACAGCGTGTGAAAAGAATCTGTTGCAGAGAAGAAAGTCAAGTCTGGTGAGCCACATGATCGTTGCCTGCAACACACACAAAATAAAACTGGAGGGTCAGGCGCTGTCACATCAAACCCTACAGATTGGTTTTCTCTGCTTGCAAAAACCCAAGGTGATGAAAATATGATGAAATTAATGTCCAATTAGTTCTGAATTTGGAACTATATTAAAGTAAGAGCTGTAGATGTATACTGAAATTAAACTTAAAACTTAAAAGGAACAGACATTTTGGGAAAAAAAAGCTCATTTGCATTCTTGTCAAGAGTTACATGAGAGGAAGCATGCCACTTTCATGTAAGTATGAAGCTACAGCCAGAAGCCAGTTAATTTAGCTTATCTTGTTCTAGTTCTGTCCAATAGCAACAAAATCCGTCTACCAGCACCTTTAAAGCTCACCTATGAATATGTTATATATGGGTGTAGCTATCCAAAAACAACAAATCTGAACCGAGGCAGGCTAGCTGTTTCCCACAGTTTCTACTCTTTATGCTAAGCTAAGATAGGATGAACTAACCTGACCAGCTGTTGGCTGTATGTGGACATGAACACAATATCATTCTTCTGATCTAAGTCTCTACAAGAATACATTTGACGCAAGCAATAAGAAAAATCAGATGATCCCAAACAACAGTTTACTAAATAATGAGCAAACTGGTTGATTGCTCTACAGGAGAGGCTGAACAACTCCTCATCTCAGAGTCACATTAACATGACAAAAGGTTTGACTAAAATCAGCAGGAATATTAATCTAAAATTATATATATATATATATATATATATATATATATATATATATATATATATATATATATATAAATCTTGTAAATGAATCTATTTGCATGTGTGAAATGAAGGAAAATTGACACAAACAATTTTGAACAAAACAAACTGAGGGATGTACTTAGGATAAATTGGGTTGTAACAAAATTAACAGCCAATACTCATTAGTCTGCTGATTACTGAGAAAAATATTATTATTATTATTATTATTAAACTTTGCCACCCACCACCACATGGAACTGTTAGGCGCTATAAACATAATTACTTGAAAATATTATGTGTGGTTTTTAAATATATATTTTTCACTTGATTGTTTTTACATGCAAGGTGTCATTTGTGCTCATAATCACATCCATGTGTGAGTTTGAACAGGTGAAGGTCAACTTTAATTACCCTTCTCTTTACAGAATGAGCAGAGTTGAAATGAACGTGAAAGCAAAGAGCTGGGAGGGGAGGGAGGCAGCAGTCAAACAGGCTAAGTGCTGCCTTTTCCCCTTTTTTATTTTTCAGAGAGGAGTGATTTTAATAGAATAGTGGGGAGAGGTAATCGCATCAGAGTGACAATCATTTCTGCATTAGAGGGGGGCAAAAGTGGGTTCCCGCAATAGGCTGACTGTTCGGGGAAGGGTATGTGACTCCAAGTGGCTATCAAACCACATCAGCTCTCCTCCTGGCTGAGTGAAAGAGGAGGGGTGGGAGTGTTTAACAGTTTGCCTCTGTCCGTCTGACCATCTGTCCATACCTGTGAGTGTGAACGCATGTGATCAAGTTAGTTCTTGTGTACGTCCACGTGCCTGAGTCTGCAGCTACAGTTGTCCAACCTTTCCTAATAGCTTGCCAGTTATTTACAGCAACACATGCTGCTCCATTTAGCCAGCTGTATATCAGGCTGTGTGCGTCAAGAAGAGCCACACGACCACGTGCACACACAAAGAAGTAGTGCTCTGGACTTGGATGCAGGCACATAACAATAAATCTCACTCTATAATTCTCTTGCTCTCGCAAACAATAAAAAACTGTAACATTATAGAGATATATTTGAAGAAACCACAGTCGACAAATGAAAGGCCTAAATCCAAACCTATCCTTTAAAGCTGCACCCAGTCAATGTTTTCATATTAACAATGGCAATGGGTCAAATCACTAATTTTTGGATTCACTTTCACCGGTCTCGTCAATATAGTTTTCAGATAAAACGCTTGAAGCTGCTGTTTTGCAAAAAAAGTAAATATAAATTAACTGTATGCTACCCTCAGGATGCATGGAAAGAAATGACACCTAGAATGACAGGCAAGTTGTCTTCTCAATGTCATCTTTGCCCTGGTTACAGAGACTCAGCAGGTTTTTTCTGTCAGCTAATACCTCCAGCCATACCTTATGTAGTAAGTGACTCCATACTGTTTTACATTCATGTTGAGAGCAGCGCCGGAAATGAAATCGGGGCATAAAAATTCACCAGAATGCTGGAAATGAAGCATCTGGCAGTCAAAATATCATGGGGGAGGGCCCCTAGAACCCCCGCATGAATTGCAGCACTCTCAGAGTCCTTTACACTTTTTGCACATGACTTTGTATGGACACTTCTCCTTCATTTACACTTAGCCACATGTTGGCTCTCCCTTGGCCAGATCACAAATCTGATTCCAGTCCATCTTAGTTTTGCTGGGCTACATGCACATAAGGGTAAGCCTCAGTCCAGCCCAGAGGGAGGCATTAATGCACCTGAAGCTATTTGGTAACTGCCAAAAACTCCTCCCAGCACCTCCCAAGGTGGTTTGAACAATCAAATTTTAATCCATCTCAAAATGCTCCCTAGGTATATTTACACTTAGCTTTTTAGATATCCGATTCGCCCAAGAGGCGTAAAATAACTAAAGTGTAAATCAGTTTTAAAAAACATTCCAGAAAAATGTGTACTATGGGAAAAGAGGGTCGGCCAACAGGAGATGGTGGCAAACACTGAAAGCTTGTTTTGTAAATGTGTTTTATTCACCATACAGTACCTGCTTTAATGAAAGCTCTCTAACAACCAAGTCAGCACACAAACACACAGAGAAAAAAAATAAAAAATACACATCACGGGCATGTTGCAGGGGTAATGGACTTGGTAATTGCTTAGCAACAGGCAATGGCACCACCACCTGTCTACCAAGGTACCCACTGAAGGTCAGTATGTGTGTGTGTGTGTGTATAGAGGGGGAGCACCTTATCACAGGACACAAACACCCACAACCACAACCACACACACTGTGTCATTGTTTTTTTTTCCAGTCTTCTCAGTAGCTTGCCTCTGGTTTAGCTCTCCTACTGGAAGTGGCACTGTTACATACGTCACGTTGCAATACATGACGTCACAAAGGTTGTATGGCCGCCCACTGTGAGTTGGGTTCTGCTTGAGGTTACTGCCTCTTAAAAGAAGGTTTTCCCTTGCCACCATTGCCAAGTGTTTGCTCATGGTGGGAATTGTTGTGTCTCTGTAAATAATACTTTAAAGAGTACGGTCTAGACCCGCTCGGTATGGAAAAACTGAATTGAATCATAACAATGTTACACTTAGATAAAGCTCAATTAGTGTGACAGGCACACTTATGATGGCAATCTTTGTCTACCTGTGTGTAGGTGGTCTTTGTGTTTATGTGTGTAGGAAGAGTGTACTTGTTTACGTGTGTGATTCTGAGAGGGACCTGTCGGGTCATCCTGCTGTCTTTCAAGTGCCTCAGAGGAAGATGGAGTGATCCCTTGGCCCCAGGAGAGAAAGTGTGTGACGATTCTCTGCCTTTACGTCCTCCTTTTATCCTACTCTTTCAACACCTGCCTCCATCCCTTCTCACTCTGTCACTAACCCTATTCCTGAGTTACGTCACATGACATCACTTCTATATCACACCACTCCCTATGTAGCACTCTACATGTGTGTGTGTGTGTGTGTGTGTGTGTGTGTGTAAGAAAAATAGGGAACTTGGGTACATGCTTGATTTTAAGTTTAAAGATGAACAAGAGAGAGGGAGGATTGCTGACTGCTGCATGCACCACAAGTGTGTATGTGTGTGTGCATTAGTATATTATATATGTGTGGGAGACTATAAGCAAAGGACTGGAGGAAAAAGAAAGAGTTAGGACCTCCCTTCAGCAGCACACAGGCATAATTCTCCAGCAAATGAAAAAGGAGTGGGCCTGCCACCGGTGTTTTACTGTAGAGAGACAGGCATGAGGTTCAAATCAGATACAGGACTATATCACAGTCACAGTGAATAATACATACATTTCATATTCATGGCTGCTTGTGCATTTCATGAATATCCTGTGAGATGACAGGACTGTTCAGGGTTATAACTGCCAGCTATTGTTTAGCTAACAGCAGTGAAATAAAGGAACACAGAGGAAACGCTCAACATTAGTGCACCTGCTCATTCTGTACTGTGAGTGCTCCTGTAATGAGAAAACCGAGTCTGACACCACACTGTGCACTGGCGGGTAGCATGTACACATGTAATCATACACATGTACAGTAAATGTACTACAACCTTGGGCTGCATATAATGATTGTTTAATTATGTATTAACTTGTCATTTTTCTTGTTTATCGACTGATAAACAAGAACTTGAGTCTTCAAATTGCTTACTTAGTCTGACTACTAGAAGATTCAAAGATATTCAGTTTATACAGAACAAAGAAAAGCACCAAATCTTTATATTTGAGAGGCTCAAACCTAATTTTTGCTTGATAAATTCCTCAAAATAGTATTCAGTTATCATATTTACCTGTGAGAAACCTGTTGGCCAAATTGATGCCATAGATTTAAGTAAGTAATGTTTGCATTTTGAATTAAGACCAGATAAGAAACACAGAGCTGTGTGTTTTTCAGGTTCAAGTTAATTTTCTTTGTTTATCTGTGAATATCATTGTAACCTATAATCACTGGTAGAAGTATTCACACCCTTTACCTAAGTAAAAGTATCAATACCACACTGTACTGTTTGAAACTGCATTCAAAACCTTGTGCATTATGTAAGTATTGTATTAGGCCCAGTACTCATGCAGAAAAATGGTCGCTGTCAGTGTTTTACTATCTACAATGTTTTAGATTAATATTACTGGTGCATTAAGGTGTGTGTAACATTTTACTGCTGTAGATGTTTTACAACTTTATATACTGTGGGATTTTTTATTAATATACTGTATGACAATGCATCATATTCTATAAGATCATTTTATGGTGGTTGCATGTTGCATGTTCCTGTGAGAACCACGTCTCTAAATAGTTTTCAGTTTGTGATGATGGATTTTCGAGCTAATCCAAGCGGGCTTTAAATAGTTTATTTAGTTTGAACCCATGCAGGGACACTTAATTCTTCAATTAATCAGAAAAAATAAAAATCAACCAAGTTGGGGACACGTGGTTTTTACTGGACAGCATGGGTATGAAAAACAGTAAAGTAAGTGAAAAGTAACTAGTAACTAAAACTCAGACAAATTAGACAAATGTAGTGGAGAATAGAGCACAATATTTGTCTTTGTAGTGGATGTAGAGGAGTATTACGTACAAGTACCTAATATTGTTACTTAAGTACAGTATTTGAGCAAATGTACATTTGAGATACATTCCACTACTGCCTTTAAATTACAGATTGACCCTTTAATCCGAACTCTGTCATTGTGGAAAAATAAAACTTTTGTCGTCTAACTTCCATAATTATAGAAATACAACAAGCCATGAACATACACACACGCAAAGGGTGGAAAAACACGCCTTTCCACACAGACTAAAACATCCACACAGATGTGTGGGAACACGTTGATGCATATAATCACAGCACACCTTAGCAGGGCTGTTTTTATTGGGAGCAGAGGAAATGAGCAGTGACTCACTCTACACATGCAGTCAGCACGTTCCAGGTTAATCATTCAGTCTGCCCCTCCGTGCCATCCCTACATATGGATAACCAAACTTGTCTGTGCTTTAATACAAAGAACTGTCTCTTTATCTGGTTCACTACCTTTTTTTTCATCCTTATCCTCCACCTCCTCTCTCACATGCAGCGACACTGCTGGGTTTCTCCAGACATTTCGTTTTTTCATTGTTTGCCTTTTGGTGAGGTGACACACGACACATTGTGGAGTCGAACCACCCTTGGGGAATACTAATAGAGAAGCACCACGAGTGAGGGAACAGAGAGAGAGGCCGAGGCAGTGCAGACAGACAGAGACAGGGTGAGACAAAGGGAAAGTGAAAATGAGAGATTGTCATCAAAAGGAATAAAATGAAAGGGAGTCTAAGCGAGACACACAGAACAAAGTGCGATGAAAATCTAAATTAAAGAAAAAGAGAAGAAAAGTATAAAGAGCAGTGGACCAGAGAAAAAGCCAAAGACTGAAAGGGAAAGGGTCAGATAGAGGAAGTCGAAATGGACAGAAGGGAGATGAAAACAGAATACTTGAAGAAGAGAGCGAGAGGACAGGACAAAGTGAGGAGAGGAGATGGGCAGGAGGGAGGAGTGGACATGAAAAAGTGTTGTGTTTAGTCAAACTGAAAGGGCAGGGGAGACAGAGAGGAGGAGGAACGGGGCAGAGAGGAATGAAAGAGTTTTACTGCCCGGATGAATAATTCAATCGCAAAAACAAGGGAATCAGCAGAATAAAGCTTTCCTCTACATCCATATGGTCATACAGTACATCTTCGGACAGATATGCACATACAGTATGATGTGCCCACTGGTGATGTTTGGTTTGTTTTACCAATAAACACTTTGGATCCTCCTCGGCTTTTTTATTTTCAATGCAGCACTGGTAAACGTTCTCGACCCTTCGACCTTTTCTTGATTTTTCCAAGCGCGCGTTGTGCCACATGTGGCACTCCAGCAGGCCCTAACCTGACTTTCATTTAAATCTCTCAGTCTCATGGCCCCCCTGCTGCTTCACACCAGCAGCCCCTTTCTCTGAGATCAGTAACTATAGCAACACTCAAAAGCAGACCAAGAGAACTGTACGGTGAGGAGAGGCATACGGGTTGGCGAGACCAGGGAGATGTGGAGGGGAGGAGGGGTGTCTAAAAACTATAAGCTGGAGAAAAGTCCAAAGCAAGGTCAAAGACAGAAAAGAGGGGGATTGCATTCTGGCAAAGTGAGATCAAGTTTATTTTTAACACGCTGTTAAAAGGTTTAATCCCATATCACCCTGAAAGAAAGGGCAAAAACAACAGATGAAAACTTGTGTCAAAGCATTTTACACAAGGACGTCATGTTGACCAACGCCATATTTTTAAATGAGTGGGCCCCCCTCTTCAGGCATTGATTCATTCGTCGTGTTGTGGCTGGAATGTGGCCAATAACCTCGCGCGTAAACATGTACCACACTTCGATGCTCTGCCAAGTAAAACTAAAACAACGCTGATGGCAATAAGCTGCGAGAGGAGTGGTAGTAAAATGGATTTCTTTGCTGGTATATTTATTTCTTTCAAAATAAGTGTATCAAAAGCTGGCACAGAAGGAAATCTACATTTGTTTATACTCAGCTGTATTGATGTCAGGCGGTCAGTACACACAGTAAATATCGAGTTTTGGTAATGTTTGAAAGTGCACCGCCGCGTGATTGCTGACCCTTTCTTTTCTACCGCTTCATCTCTCCATCCATCTTGCCTGCACCCACCTCGTCCTGCCGCCTTGTCCCTTTATATAAATCCTGTGTTATGGTGCCTCATAAACAGGTCAAGTTTCACCCAACCAGAACTCCAACATACTTGCACCCGTAATTAAAGGAGGAAGAATCAGATAAATCAAGAGCTGTGATCATTTTGTCAGAAGAACACACGCTGCATGATTTGTTTTGTTAGGATTAGATGTAACATGATGTTTTTCTCAAGTGCATGCGTGTAAAGAGAGAGTGTTAGCCCACTAATAACCTTAACTGCGATTTTATGGAGCATGCTATGTTTTTTTTTTTCTTCTTTTTTTCTCCAAGGGTGACATTCAATTGATCAGTACTTTCTATATCCTGTTCTGTGGACATTACAGCCACATCACCAATCAAACGGAGCTAAAACAAACCCTGTAAGCATTTATGCATTTACGGTCTCTTCACACATTTTTTATTTTCCTACCCTTACAGCTGTGACTTTCCCATCATCACTCCCTCCCTCGTGCTCCCTGTCTAATTCACTATATCTGAAAGCTAATCTCCTTAAAACAGCAATCTCTTTCTTCCCTCCTCATCCCACTCCCTTTGTCTCCCCCGTCTCTCTGTTTCTTCCCACAGATTGCCCTCTGCCCATCACCAGACCTCTCCGTCTTCCAACCTGTCTGCCCGTCCTCCTCCCTTCATTTCTCTTTCTTCACATCTTTAACACCCATCATTCTTTTCACCCCAAACAACTCTCCTCCGGTTTGCCTCTGTCTCCGCCACCCTCTGATGGATAGCTTTTACTCTTCACACTCATTGGCCTCATTTCAAGGTGAAGTTCATATGAAATAGATAATTTTCCAATCCTGCAGCTAATTTAAACTATTAATAATGCATTGTGGATGAAGCAGTCAGCAAATATCCACTTCTATTCTCTGTGTTGATCCTTTAACAAATCAGATAGGATGAAAGGCAGGGCTATGTAAAGGTCAAACAAATTACTGCAATCCCATCCCACACACACACACAACTGACATTTTCATTAACAGAAAAGACAAATTTTCTCAAGGTAGAAATTAAAAAGGGGATAACAAGTGTTTGCCTTTCTAGAACACTTCAAATAAATGTGAGGAAGAAAAAAAAAAAGGGAACTATGACAGGAGTTTGAACAGATAGACTCAGAGGACGGGGCAAGAGATGGGAGGAGAGATGAAGGACCAGCTGAAGGGAAAGTGTTGCACAGTGCACTGAGGGGAATGGAGACAGGTGGCAGGTTGGGTTGGTGGTGATTGACTGATGTTCAGGGCAGAAGGAGATTAAAGCAGAGCCAAGAGGGCCACCTTAGACAACACACAAAGGGACAACTGAGAGGAGGAGATAAAACAAAGCAGGTGAGATGAAACAGAGAATGAAGAAGAGCAAATCATTGTAGGAGGGTAAGTTAAGTAAAAATAAATAAAATGAAACGTCCAATCTATTTAGGAGATTTTTTTCAGCCCTGAGTAGTGTTTACAGGTCTTTCTCTCAGGCTGCTTGCTTACAAGATTCAAGTCTTCATAGCTATTATTTTCTTCCATAAATAGATTCCCAACGACCTTCACCAACAAGGTAAGGCAGCCTGTATGTAGCATGAAAGGCAAAACAGGACAAATAAAAACCCATTGCCGCTATTGCAATGAAAAAGACTTGATATATCGGAAGAAGACACCATTTTATAGGCTGTCATCTGTTTTTGATTTTGTTTTTCAAACTGAAAAACACATTCTAGCTTCTAAAAAAAGCAGATTTATTTTTTACAGTCTGTCTGTGTTTAACAGTTTGGGTGAGAACAGGTTCAGCATTATTTCAGACATACAGTGACTTGTTGGAGCTAGAAGTTGTTAAGAAGGTTCAGGAGTTTTGAGATATGGCAAGACAGATTAGACTCGCCAAACTCATTGTAGTCTGAATGTATGTAAATTGCTGTAGTTCTTACATGATTTTATGTATCCTGTTTCTATGCAATATGAATAAAACTATATTTCTCAAAACTGAGTAAAGACAATGTCCTTCTTCCATCTGTTAAGTCTTTGCCTTTTGATAGGAGCCCAGTGCTGACCAGTAATACATTATTCACATCAAGGGTTTATTCTCACAGGTAAGGATGAAGAAAGAGGAAGAGAGCGAAGATAAATGGTCACAGGTTTGGATGGAAAGAAGAAAAGGCACAAAGCCAAGTGCAAAATAGTGATGGTGAAGGACCCCCATCCTTCACCATCACTATTTTGAACAAATAGAGCAAGAAAACGGGACAGAGGCAGCAGAAAGAAACTGTAGCATTGTAGGAAACAAGTAAAGGTACAAAGAGAGGCTGGGACAGAAGAAAGAGGACTATTAGAATGAGCTAACAAAAAAAACAAAAGAACATACTATGTTACAGAGTTAAGGAAGGGACAAAAAGGGGAGACGGATGGCTGCAAGGAAAGGGTTTAGACAGAAAAGAAGGAGGGTGGTTAGGGTGGAAAAAGGGGAAACAAAAAAAAAGGATAGATGGAGAGAGAGAGGGGACGTTCAATGGGCCATAACGCATCTCATTCCCAGTATGACATCTTTCCACTTTAAAAGTCACAGGTGGTGGGGATACACACATACTTACACATGCCCGTACACATACATACGCTAGCAGAGCTCCAGCAGAGCTTATGCCATGTTTCTCCCGCCAGTCTCCCCACCTGTGTCTCTGCTGTAGCTGAACTGAGAGCTCAGTGCTCTGGATAACAACCCTCTTTGAGACCACACCAGCACAAAGAGCTCAATGTGATGCTGAGAATAAGTAAGTGTGTGTTACTGTATGTAGTAACCCTGGAGCTGACAGCATTTTCATATATCCAATAACTGTGTAGTTACAATGCCTTATAGGGATTATGAGATCAATATGACTGCAGATGTTGAATATAATCATTTGTTTCTAGGCTAATCTGATGGTGTAACACTAATAAAAGCATGTAGTTTTAAATCCGCAACAAAAAACGGTAGTACGGTGTAAAGAGGCTCACGAGTCAAGAGTGTGTCGTTTGGTCCTCTGGAGTGGTCAGGAGAGGGGAGGAATTAATATGCTATGCCATACTACATCTGTTTTATTGCCTGATTTTCATTTTATATGCTACCACCGTTTCAGCGTGAGTTTATGATGTATGATTATTCATGTAGCACAAGTTCTCAAAACCTGCTTTTGCAAATAGGATCCACATCAGTACACTGTCAGTGATACAAGTTTAATACAGAAGCCTCAAAATGATCCCTTTAATATTTAAAAGTGCTGCCTGTAGTTTATGTCGGTCTGTGTGTAAAAGTAGTGTACTCACGGAGTATCTAGAATTTATTGCTCAGGACTGAAACAGGGTTGGGAATGTAAGGGAAGGGATTTATGTAAAAAAAAAGCCTGCAATGGCCCTTTAATTCTGAACTCAGCACAACCCATCTCACCTCCACAACCTCTCTTCATTATGATTATGGGCACTTTGCCAACACCACCTGCAATGTGTAAGTGGCTCATACTCTATGGAATATAATATCTGGTTTAACTGCTGCATTGGTGAAAGTCAATATTGTAATATTCCGTTACAGATGAGAGCTGAAGTCAATCAAGGCGATTCTTGGAACATTTGCTGCCCTAATTTGAATAAATCCTTAACAGGAATGTGAATTTGGATTGGAGATGTATCTTTGGCTGCGTCAGTCAATGGGTCATTATTCTAATGCAGTGGACATGTTTGATTACACTGTATCTCCCTCATTGTGTTGACAGTGAAGGGCATGCACGTGTGTTCATGTGTGTTCAGTGAACGTCCTTATCGTCTGCTCTTAGGGAGCAGGCAGGTTACTTGGCTGCCGTGTCTCAGCCTGTGCTCCTCACTGATAAGCTCCACTGCTTATCTCAATGAATGATTGAGCAGCATGCGTGGACGCGTGTGTGTGGAGCCACTCCAGGACATTATAAATACACAAGAGCAATTTTATGAGAGCGCAATTTGATTTTAATATTTACCATTTAAGTGGGTACATTTACATCCTATGGAAAGCAATCTGTGGTACGTGTGTGTGTGTGTGTGTTTGCACAGAATTCATTAATTCATTGCATGATGGAAGCAGGATATCTTAAATAGGCAGACTTTTCACCTACTGTACGCTCTAAGACAAAGCTTGTAATTGACTTGCAGAAAACTAATTCCCTGAAGATCCTCTGACCTGAAAAGGTGCTCTAATCAATATTTTTCATTTTGTCAATGGATCAGATGACTACGTGTAATCTGAAAGGGGTCCCTCAAAGTAATTTTTAGGTTTACTCGCATAGATCTTGTCTCTCTTTAATGGTTTACCATGTGGGGACAGCTTTCATTTTCCCAAAATTGGAGATGAGCCCCCATTATATGACTGTGGAAACACTTTTTTCTCCCCAAAATGTGCGTATGTGCGATTAGTTGACTAGTCGGTTAAATGTTGCAAATGTTGCTTGGTAGTCAGCAGTCATTCGGTTTAGGTTATTATGGTGTTTTCTTGATGTACAGCACTGGTTAAGTGGTTACATCTGCGTCTTTATGCAGCCACTGACCACTAGCCAGGCTGCAGCCCCAGTCCAGCAGGCGGCAGAGTGAATAATCTCTCTATCTCACCTAATATAATGAACAGCATTTCACTTACTTAGATATTATCCACATGTTTCTCATTTCAATCATATCCCAACACAATTACTGACATTTAAATGCCAATGTTACAAACCGTCCCTGTGTCAGTGTAACTGGTTATACCAAGATATCTAACAGAGTAACTTGTGAAGCCTGGTGTGTGTGTGAGTGTGTGTGGTTTGGGTGTTTACAGTCTTTAAATTATGCTCAATTTTATGAGAATTTTATTACTTTTAGACTAGACACCTACTTTAAATTAAATTGTCTGTTCAATCAGTGGTGAAATTAGTTGGAAGGAACATCCCTACTGTACTGTAAAGAGAACACACATACAGTACACAAACAATAGATGATCACTTAAGTTTGATTACTATTTCTCCTTATTAAATCAGCATGTCCTTAGTGATTTTATGACACTTGCACTGTTTCACTGTTTTTTCACTCTTCCAAAAACTGACACTGAGGTATCACATATCTAACCCAGTGCCAGCTGCCAGACACGGTCCATTTGCACCCAACATATTTCTGACATCCACAAGGAGTGACAACCATGATATTTGTTGATCTAATGACTAATTCTAGCCAGTTAATGGGAAGGTTTCCCTGCTTCTTATCAGTTCGGGGCATATGTGCTAATATGGATGGAAATTGCCTCACACAATTACCACCACAAACAGGATTGTTATCAGTGTAATATTAGTCTATTAGTCATGCAGGTTGATGCTGGAGTTAATGAGGCAGGGACTGAGACAGTGTGCAATAACGGCCAATTGGACAGCCTGCACAAAGTCAGTAAATTGGAGGTGGGCTAAGGTGCTGGAAGAAAAACTATAGCTGCTATCGACTCAGTTTAAAAAAAAAAAAAAGTGTGAGTTGGCTGAAATGAATCATAGATATCGCTTTCTCTCCGTCTTTGTCCACTCGCTCTGCAATTCTCACTGTGAAGCAGACAGCCACACAAACACAGAGGAAAGGCGATAGTGGCATCTCTAATCCTGTAAAAGAAGCAGCAGCAGGAGGGAGAAAGCCTTGTGACGGGAGTGTTGGATAGAGAAAGCTTGCCTAGAGCGATGTCTCAGCTTTTGGATACACTCCGCTGGTAGAAAATCATGCGGCTACACACGCTATGCGCGCACACCTATGCCGTCAACCAGACACGTGTTCATGCACACGCACACACACCACAGCTTTGGGGTTTCAATATTCTGTGCCTGCTGTCCCACCTGGATGCTCATGCAGCCTGAGGAGCATGGAAAAGAAAGGCAGCGAGCAGTGAAAAGCATTTCACCTCACTGTGGGAGCGGGTGACAGGGCTCAGCTAGCACACACCGGGGTCCTGTCAGGTATACGTGCACACACATATATTGGATGGCATGCGAACAAACCGAAGGATCTGGCTAAACCTGCATTGCGGTGCAACTATTTGTTGAGAAAAGTTCAATAACAATCCAGGATACGGGGAGATAAAGTTGTCTCAGTGTTCTGTTTAAGGTGTGAATTAGAAATCACGAACGAGATTATGTACAAATTCAAATAAAACAAACAAAGTGGGCAGTAAGCGCAGGGTGCATGAGCCTGTGCTTGGTCTGGGTTGAATTGCTTACAGATGTTTGAAGTTCCTACAGGTCTCTGTCTCACGTGGCTCTTTAATTGGAGTCTAAATATGTTCGTTTATTTTAGTATGTGCTTGTCTGTTCTTCCGTCTTTACTGCGGTGAAAGACTCAGTAAGGAGCACTGCAACATGTGGACATCTCTTTTGAAGTCTGCAGCGAGAGAAAGCAAGCTGTGCTATCTAAAGTTTCCAGTACTACTGATGGCCAAGCGGCAAAGTTCCTTGGAATTTAAAGGGGTACACTGCTCAGTCAAATCCCTTTCTACAATATATATACTACACTATACAGCAAGTATCACTGCTGCCAGGTTTATGTTAATGAATCATTCCAACATTTACATGATTGCATGGTGGAAGAGGTTCCAGCTATGTTTAATGTTGTAGGAGCTCTTTCATGAGTTTCTATTATGGGTTAGCTGCACAGAGTGCTATGAGTTTCATAGATTCATCCTGTGCGGCTAAACTTTGTTCAAATTTATTTTAAACTCTACTAGAAATCCCAACATATTAAAAGATACCAAATATGTCAAACTGATTTGGGAAATGTTAAATTAAATCATGCAGCCATAAAAATCACCATGGATTATGAGTTATGAGTTATGGGTTTGCATAGTTTATCAGTGTAAACTTCCTTTACCTTTAGAGAATATATATATAATTCTGTCTGATAGTGCAGGAGAAGATGATGTTTCCAACATCAAAGCTACTTAAAGTAAAAGATGGCTAAGTTTACATTAAGAGGGTCCATTCACAGGTCAAGAAACCCACTAATAAAACTCACTCTTCTAGATGATTAGCTCTTACCCGCTAGTTTCAGATACCTACAGGAACCCTTTACAACTGAGCTAACATTGCAGCAGTTGGGTTCTTACAGCCTGCTGGAGATAAAAGACACTGCTGCTGCATTCACTTTAGATTTTTCATGATAAAACACTTTTAGGCCAGAGACAACGTAACACACGTTACAGACACAATGACAATTGTGTCACAGTCGCATAGAATTTGTGCACGGCAAATGCTAACGGCATTCAGTGCTGTTTTAGTCCAAAGGAAGAGAGTTAACTAAATTTGTCTCATTCTCTCACTGCCTAAGGAAAAGTAGTCAGACACAGTTTCCCAGGTAACTGCAGGACAAGGATGGAGAAGCGGTAAAGAGAGAGGAGAGGAAATGAGGCAGAAACGAGGATGGATAAGAATAAAAGGCAGTATTCAAGACGAGTAACTCAATAGGAGACATTCAACAACACAAAGGGAAAACTGACGTGGTTTTAGTTAATTTAACAAGGCAACCTTAATGGAAAGTCACTCTAACCTTGTGTCTCTTGTATGAAGCTGGGGCATTCTCATTTGTGCAGCATATAGGAACATATTCAACAGAACAATTCACAGAAAGTCAATCTGTTCTTTCTATCAGATGTATGATGAAAAATATGATCCCGTCTGAAATCTTGAGGCTTTTATCCCCTCGTCCTTTCACACTCTTACTAATGCTCTTTTTCACCGTCTCCCTATGTCTCAGACTAAAGGAAGAGAGGGAGGTGGGTTAAGAAAGAGGGCAAAGTGTTCCTTCCTTTGTGCTATTCCATCCCATTTCTTCTCTGCACTGCCCCAAATGGATCCTTCACAAGACTGAGAAACCTCCTCACAGCTATTCAACAAGGAAACTAGTTTTATGTGTGTGTGTGTGTGTGTGTGTGTGTGTGTGTGTGTGTGACTTCGCCTATGGACATGCACATCTATATTTAAGACAAACAGGATGATGTGTTCAGGGTCCACATAAAAATGTTTTTACCACAATTGCAAGTGCAACCTGATGATTTATGAAGCATGATCATATTCAGATCACATTAAAGCTTATTTTCAACCATCCTTCCAATTTCAATATAAATCCCTTTTTTTTCCAACTTCCATATGCTGTTAACTCCATTCGTCCTCTCAAAGCCCACTCACCTTGCCTCTCCTTCCTAGGCACATCTTCTCCCACACCTCTTTACCATTATCACGAATGCAGAGCCCCATAACGTCGAGTAAATTAAGAGAACAATGTTGTTCACGACGGTTCTGTGGCTTGATATGATTTTAATGGGCTCGTAAATGTTGGAGTAAATACTTGTCAGGAACAAAGTGGCTTCTCGCTGGGTCATCAAATGAATTCATTTAGAGAGGATTTGTTTCACAGTTTGTATATATTGGACATGATATTTGCATGTACTAAATAATGCATTATTTAGATTGTGTTATACTGTATATATGTGAGTTTTTATGAGGTTGTAAGAGGCTGGAGTTTACTTTAGAATTAAAATAAAGTAAAAGTGAGAACTCTTATGACTTTCTAACTGTTTATGCCACTGTCGCAAGGATCACTTTCAGTTTTCCTCAGAGCCTATAGCACTGTGAAGAAATGATGACCACAACTATGGAAAAAAAGAGAAGAAAGAAGCATGTTCACTGAAGAGGTAAACCGAAATTGTCACAATTTTATATTGATTTTAGGAACAGGCAAACGCTATTGTAATGATTGCATAGTTTGAGTAATGTCATTGCTTCGCACAAACAAGTAACTACAGCAGGGGTTGGTGTCGGGGTAGTAACGATAATGTTAGAAGAAAACATTAGGAGAAAAGGCATGAGTTTGTTCATACATTTAGTCTATATATAAGTCTTGGAAATCGAGCCTTCATTTCCCCGGGAGATATTGTACCCGTGGTGGACAGAATTGCACAGAGAGAGAGCGAGGCTTACAGGGAACCAATCTAAACACAGATGGTGTCATTCTATAGCCATTACACTGTGCATTCAACATTTACTTCATAATGACAAGTTAAAGTAAAAAAAAAAAAAGTTTCCACTTTGCTGTTTTTCCCTGGTCCAGCTGTAGTCACTGAAAATAAAACGAAAACCCAGAACAAAATGTAAACTCACAGCAAAACCAAACAGGCAAGATATAAAATCTAGCAGACACATTAAAGAGACAGGGATAAAAACATTAGAACATTAGAACACAAAATAATGTCAGATGTTTTTGTTATACATACATAGTTGTCTAATGAAACATTTAAATGGGTATTTTGGAATTTGCTTGAGAAAAGTTTTAAAAATTGTCTGTGCAGCAGAGACTGAGATGTCCTGACTTTTGTTTAATACGGATCAAACCCTCAACGCACCAGATCCTACATTTCCCATAATACAATGTGATTAGATTTCGAATAATACACCCCCAGGTTTTAATGCAGGTTAAAAGTTTTAGAAGTTTTCTTTCTTTGCCTATTTGGTGTACACATTATTAGAAATTTAGTAAATAAGTATCTGTATAAAGCATGTATAAACTTATGTCCTTGTTATTTACTGGAAGATGTCTGTATCTGTATTTTTGATGTTTAATCGACAGCAGTTTTTGGCAATAATTAACTAAATGACTACATAAATAAGAAGTTTTCCTCCAGACTCATAAACATGTCATAGAGAAGGTGATCATGTGATGTGGACTTTACTTGAAGCACTTAAATCTCGTATCAGTTAAATGTGCCAAACTCCAAATTAAAGAGGGAATTAATTATCTTTACAACAAATCTGCCAGATTTTTTATAGGCTGTGGTGTCATCTTTTGCAAAGGAGCCAGCAAACTGAGGGCTGCATATTGATTATGCAGCGAATTCCGATGTACCCTGTGAATCCTGTTATATCACATTATGTTACAGCTTTCCAAAGTGCCTTTAAGATGGGCGCAGGGGGGATAGTAACACCTGGAGCGTGTTTGGCTCTTTAACAGCTCAAAAAACATCTACATAAAACTCCAATTACACACACTCATAAAAACTCACATGGGCTACAATATATCACCATCTCTAAACTAGATTGATGAGGAATGGAAAGGTGGGCATATTTCAAAAGAGCAAAGAGCACCCTGAAACAGAATGCATCAAACTTTACCCCCCAGCAATTCTTGGCTTCTTGTAATTAGAAGGCAACATTAATGCCATATTAATGAGCATCAGCACACACACACACACACACACACACACACACATAAACGGAGAGAGGGAGAGTAGAGACCGAGAGAGGGAGAGAGAGAGAGAGAGAGAGAGAGAGAGAGAGAGAGAGAGAGAGAGAGAGAGAGAGAGAGAGAGAGAGAGAGAGAGAGAGAGAGGAATTAAATCATGACGTCAGATTTATGTCCTGGCCATATTCACTGCATTAATAAGAGTTGGGTAAGCAAAGAGAACTGCTGGAGGGCACACAGCCTATGTCAGCAGATATTCAAACACAAACACACACACACACATGCACTGACACGCACACGTCCTTGTCGATGTGACCTGTTTTACATATCATTCTCTTTAACCAACCGACAGCCTTTGAATCGTCCAACTTTATGCAGCTCCCATATTTACGCACTACATGCGCATGAATGTATGTGCACAAACACACACTCTGCTTCAACCGCACGCCTAACAAGCTATGGGGGTCAAACCCTAACAGGCAACAGCTGAACACGGGTGTGTGTAGGTGTGTGTGGAGGTTATTGTGAATGAGTGTGAGAGAGATAAGAGATCAAGAGATGCAAAAGGAAAGAAAACGTATGAGGAGGGGGATGGAGGGCAAGAGAGAAAATTAGCCAGATCTAATTAAATGCCCCTCAGACATGAGCTGCCTGCAGAGCTACTCACTGATAAACCCATCCTGACTCTATCTCTATTGTAAACAAAGCCTCAACAATATCGCTCTCATTCTCCCTTTTAACTCATTTGCATGTTCGCACCTGCCTGCACACAAGGACAAGATCGAACATCAAAACGCACTGTAGCTTGTGTCCCGTGTACTGCTGTCCATGCAACTCATCCCCGACGGTGAAATGGTTCATTTGATGACAGTGGTGGAAGAGGTGGAGGTGTGTGTGTGGTGTGTGGAGGGGGTCGGCGTGAGCAGCTGGCCACCCCGGCAGCTTGCAGGGCTCAGGGGCAGGCTGTGATATCAGCCTGCTGGGTCGAGGTGGGAGGATGGAGGATGGAGGTTGCGGGGAAGGGGGAGGGTGGAGATAAAAGTCAACTGATAAAAGCAATAAGCGCAGAGCAAGGCTTGGTACTGAATCTAAATCAGCACATAATACAACCCCGGAGAAAAAGAGAGTGTTTTTGCGTGTGTGTTGTAGCAGTGATATCTGCAGTAGATGCGTGGCTTTACCATCTGCTGGTATGAGAGCAGCACTGTGGGTAACCTTTGAGAAGATGAACAGTCATTGTGTTATCACAGCATGGACAAGCTCTGCCCCACTGCTAATGAGCAACGTAGGTACATCTGGAGTGTCTCCTTGGTATCAAACATGCCACAATTTATGATGCTTTGAAAGTCACTGTAACCAATGAGGGCATTAAAAAAGGTAACTCTACCAGAAAGGTGGAAATATTAATGAAATACTCAATAGAGGAGCATTTCAAATGTGCAACTGAATATTGAGATGCCATGGCATGTCATGCTCTGATGAGTCTGGGGATTTTCTAGACCTACTCATGGTACACTCAGGATACAAGCAGCTCATATGACTATACAACGTTAAATGACTTATGAAAGCTGCAAGGCATGTCATTCATAAGAGATGAAATTTCTGTAAATATCCTTGTAAACAGACTTAATTATGTGTTGTAATGTCTCCTGTGGTCCTGTCTTTTCTTTTTCTTTACGTGGCATACAACGTGACAGACTATACATACGTTGCTGTAAATTGAAGGATGCCTCCACAGGAGAATTATCCTGTGCATACAAAATGAGAGCGAAAAATCTGTTTATTTAAGATTAATGTTGGAGTATTTAAAAACATTTTTAATGAAGGTTCAGAAGAGAGATAACTCTCTAACAAACCAGTATCTGAGATCAAACTACTATTTTCAAGGTCAAGAAGTAACTTTCATGTTTAACCTTTGAGACAACATGCAAGGAATCAGTAAAAGTGAAATCATAACAGCCGACCTCAAAACTACACCCACAGGATATTTGTTATTTTGTGCTCTCTCTTGTTCTATCTTCTTAAAGCTCAATTGTGTGTAAAATTATTTGCATCCTGTGACAGATGTGAATTTTAGACTCCACAGTACATTTGTTCCAAACAATCAAACATGTTGCAAGAATGAATTAGCTTTGTTCCTGTTGAAGTGACTATAAAAGGGTTTGATTCACTCAAATAATAATACTAAAAAATGAATAGAAATTCAGCATTCAAGTTCATTCTTGACCTTGAGATGTGTGACAGTGCATTTGCTCGCTATTTCAGAGCTCACAAAGACATCTTACGGTCCTCTTTAGTAAATGCCATTGGTTCAAATGTCACCACGTACATAAGATGGTGTAGAAAAGATGGTCATCAATCAATAAATGATGAAAACCATGAGATTCATTTACAAGCTGAAAAAGCTGTTAATTGGACCTTCATTTGTGATCATATTGTCTCACATACAAACAAAACTCCTCTTTTTCATTCGCCTCTATTGATATAAACAGTTTTTAGAGCCATAGAGTTTTTCCTTTTATTTGCCCAGGCGAGATATGTGCCTCTTCAAAGGAACAGACCTTTTGAAGCCACCTTCGGTCAAGACTTCAGATTCTGAAAGCACTAAATGTATGAATATGATCTTTGGTAATGGGATTTTCACAATGGAGCGTCACCTACTGATAACCTTCCTGGTAACATTTTAGAAGCTGTTTAAAATCGAACAAACTGCAGATTTCACCATTAGTGGACAAGCCGCAGAAATGACTCTATTCAGGACCAAAGGGCACATCCTCATCTACACACACATACACACACGCACAGACAAATACATGGACAAAAAGCCATTTTCCAGTCTGCAGTTGGCCTACTCCATATCCATGGAGATAAATGTCAGTCAGTGACCCGCTGTCCCACTGGACAGGGTGGACGGAAAGTTGGAGAAGAACAGAGAAGAAGAGTATGGAGGTCTGACCTCTGGCTAGCTGCCCCTCTGGGGGACACACTGACAGACAGCTGAACAAGGGAATGAGAGTGAGGGAAGGAGACAAAGAGATGGATGGGAGACTGATAAGTCATTTCTCCTTGACATTCAGGGCAGTCAGGGTGCCTGACGTGGGAATAGGTTGGCCAGGAAAAGAGGGAGTCCTCCAAGACAGAAACATCACACACCATAATAATGTCCTGTGGATCTCATAGACCATGTAATGCCTCTGTGTGTGTGTCTATAGGATGAGCATGCGAGCATTCAGGGAGGTCAACCTCAGCACAAGATAAAGACAAGCCCAGAGGCATTCACAGGACAATCACTGCCATCCGGTCAAGCAGAGAGGCATTGCTCTCATTTGTTTGTGCGTGTTGTGTAGCAGACCAACAACTCTTTCGTGGCAAAAGAAAGTGTGTGTGCGTGTGTGTGTGTGTGTGTGTGTGTGTCTGTGTGTGTGTGTGTGTCTGTGTGAGCATGATTTGCACCAGCAAACTGTGCAGCAACTCTGTCGTCTCCCCTCTACATTCCTCTTTGTCTCTCTGGGAGTCAATGGCCTCCGACCCAGCTCTGTCAAAGTCTGACCAGAGAAAATTAAACCAGAGAGGAGTGGAAAGGACAGCAGTGTCCAGCTAAAGGTTATATAAAAGGTGCAGGATCTTCTGATCCACCCACCCAGACCTCACAAGAACCAGACAGAGCAACACAAACAGACGAGGGAGTCTGATAGGCTGATTGATTGGAAACATCACACCAGTCCACTCACTCTAATCTCTTTTAGTAGAACATAAGATGCAACGTCTGTCTGCGTTTAGGCTGTTTATGCCGCAGTCTATATAAGACATTAGATAAAATAGGTAATTGCTAATATTCCATTGTTCACTGTGGTCTCCTACAGTTCCACAGTAGAAGTGTAGGATGTCTCAAACTGAGCTTGTATACAGTCTGTCAGATCAGATCAGTCTGCACAGTGTGGAGCCACTACTTGATTCAATAAACATCCAGTAACTGAGCTGAGATAAGATAATCTCACCACTCAGCATATGTTTGACTGACTATAGGAAGGGAGGAAAAAAATATACGAGAGGCAAACTATTATTTAAACTAAAAGAGAAAGTATATAATCTAACATTTGATTAATTGTGAATAAATGTCACTGAAATGTCTCTGCACTTTGTTGTATATATGATCTTATTAATTCAGAATTCTGTTGTTCTGAAATAAACCAAATAATGGGCACCAACGAAAGTGTGCACAATGTCACTGATCATTGTTTCTGACACAAAGCAAACAATCCAACACTCTTCTTTACCCGCTTTCCTATCCCAGTTTTTTTTTTTTTATCTTTGTTTGACATCCTGTGATTGGTGGACAGCATATCGGATGGAAATAGAGTGGGAGTGAGACAGTAAACAGTGGATGAATAGTGGAAGATAATCGGAGGCATGGACGTACATTGCAGCTGGGTATCTAAAGAGATATTTGAAGCCTGGATTTCAGATTTCCAGAGATGGCGCCTGGGTGGATCTACGGTTTGTTGATGGGGTAGCAACCAGCATGGCTCAGTGTGAAAGTTTAGGGCAGACGTCAGTCAAGGCGAACATGTTCCACAATATACTTCTCTTTAAGGCTTAAAGAGAAGTATATTGTGGAACATGTTCCTGAAAAAAAGATTGAGACCATTGTGTCCTGTTAAAAATGTGTGCTATTTTGATAGTCAATTAATCATTAGTCAGTTTTTTTTTTTAGAAAAATGTCAAAATTCTCTGATAATTTAGCTTCTTAAATGTGAATACTTTCTGGTTTCTTTAGTCCTCTATGACAGTGAACCGAATCTCTTTGGGTTGTGGACAAAATAAGACATTTGAGGATGTCACCTTTGACTTTGAGAAGTAGTGCTCAACATTTTTCACCATTTTCTGACTTTTTATTGACCAAACAACTAACCAATTAATCATGAAAAATGATCATAAGATTAAATGATAATGTTGTTGCAACCTTTCTCACAATGGCATCGATGTTCAGTCATGTAGTTCCTGTTTATGCTGAATCAATAGGGAGGAGAGGCTCTATGTCCAAGAGAGATCCCAGGTGTTCCAAGCCTCCACTGTAGAGTCTTATATATGAGTTGTGTGTGTGAGTGCGTGCTTAGTTACTAGAAGCAATCTGCTAGAGGCTAACCAGTAGGAAAGGCTCTAGCTTGGAGGGTGTTACTTCCTTATACACAGGGCAGCATGCATTAAAGATGAGAGCTGCTCAGACCAAAAACCAGCAGAGAGCCTCCTTACACTCGTGGGCATGCGAGTGTAAACATGCAGAAAAACACAAACGCACACTGACGTGTTCAAGCTTTGGCTCATCTTGAGGTGTAAAAAGCAAAGATGCAACAATTCTCAGAGAGAGAGAGAGAGAGAGAGAGAGAGAGAGAGAGAAAACTTAATTTAGAAAGCAAACAAGCTGCTTCACAGCTTCCTCATCTATAATGCAGAAGAGAAAGCCCCAGTGTTTCAGCAGTAGCAGAATATACTGATGTCATCAGCGCATATACCTGTAAGTCTGAAAGTCTGCAGTGTGCTTGCATTCATGCACATATTTTGTGCCTGTGAGCAATCCTGGGAGTATATACAAACAAAAATTCATGTGTGTGTTTTTCATGTTTATACACGATGCATGGGAAAAAATCGATGCCTCAGTTCACCCATCTCCCTCCTCACACACAGATACACTATCACAGAGGGGCTTTAGAAGCAGTATAGAGAATCTGATGTAATGCAGCTTCAAACACTCAGAGGGATCAGAAGAAACATCACACACTGTCACAAAAATCACAAACCCTCTTTCCAGCTCACATTCTCCCAGACAGATTACTGAGGGAAACATGCTCTGGGAGAGAATGAAAAAAGGTAAAGAGACAAATACAGGTGAGAGGGAAAAAAAGAAAAATGAGAGAAATCTGTATTTCTTAGGCTATAAGTGAGGCTAGGGTAGAATAAAACTGACAGCCACTGCAAAAAGATGACTATCATTACACACTTAGGGGCAAGAAATACAAATAGAAGATTATCACTGAGGCTATAGTTTTGTCTGGGCCAGAACGGGATAAACTGTTCCCAGCTTCTACGGTTCTCACCAGAATAGGCTGCTGTGCCAGGTAACTGTGTGCTCAGAGAACCGTCTGGGAGACAAAGAGCTAAATATAACCATTACAGAGCCTCTACACACGCTACTACAGACACCAGCCCTGCTGTCACTGATGCAGCCAAGCTCCTTCCAACAGGCTGCTGAATTATCTTGATTTGGCTTAAGTATGTTTGGCTACATGGGCACGCTGAGATAGGAAAAAAAAAAAACACAGACGTGTTTTTTGATATTCTGAACTTCAATCGTATGAACCGTATATGAATGTCATCCATTTATGTAGATGATGGCTCTTTGCTTGAATCCTGTTAATTGGCTGTCTGTCATTACAAATGAGCTAAGTCGAGGCAAAGAGGTTGACATTTTTTGCAAATACGCTAATTTGCTTTCTTGCTGAGTTTGATGAGAACTTTGATACCACTCTCATGTTCGTACAGGAAATATAGTGCAACTGCCAGCAGCCTTAGCAAAAACACAGATTAAAGGGATAGTTCAGGTATTTTGACATGGGGTTATATGAGGTACTTATGCAGAGAGTAGAGTGTGGTCAGTGTGCCCCCAGAATGGAGAAGCAAACTAGCAGAACTATGCACTGCTGTGAACAGGGTCAGCAGCAGACCAATGTCTACTGTAGGTAACACACTGACTATGCATAAGTACCTCACACAACCCCATTTTAAAACATCTGAACTATACCTTTAAACAAACAAGACATATCATGTAATTAGTGAGGTTTAGAGGTGCTGGTCGGCAGATTTTCAGGCTAGCAGTTTCCCCCTTTTTTCCAGTCTTTATGCTAAGCTAAGCTAACTATCACACATCAAAGTGGTGTCGATCTTTTCATCCAACTCACAGCAAGAAAGTGAAGAAGCGTCTATCCCAAAATGTGGAACTATTCCTTTAAGGACAGATTTTTAAGGTGCAGTGATAACAAGCTCTGCTGTACCACCTTTGGAAAAAAAACTGATAATTAGCTCACATGAAGCTCGTTGCCTCTGTATCCTGTTTTTCTTTTAGAACCAATCTTGAAGCATCAGTCTCATTCAAGGAGTTGAGACGTTGCGAGGCACCTGCATGGGTGTGTGTGAAGCTGTCCTCTTTGTGTCAGTGGCAAATATAGAGGTGATAAAGCTAACATTGAATAGACGACACACACACACAACCACACACTCAAACAAACGCAAACCTCGCCACAGGTTAATTAGAAGGTAATTAGGTCTTTTGTTGTTGCAGATATGGCAGCACTGAAATTCAGACTCTACTTCAACACATCTGTTCCTTATACTTCTGAGCTCTCCCCTCCAAAAATATGTCTGGCTGTCTGTGTAAAGTGTGTGCTCCATATACAAGTATTCTGACCTTGTCCAGCAGTGCCACTGTGAAAGTTGCACAAGACACCAGAAATGATTTAATAGGGTCTCTTTTTTTGGTTGAAGAGTGGAGGGAGGAAAGAAAAATGAGGGAATGAAGTATAAAGGTGAGAGAGTGAAATAAAGAAATGAAGGTATAATAAATAGAGTTGGAAAGAGGTATGTCTATAAAAATGAATCATTTTGTCAAGCCCGAGGATATTCTTGGTTATCATTTCTTAAAAAAAATCTTCTGTTGTGAATCATTTTGTAAATGCAGATGTCACTTTCGTCTAACAGTAATACCCCCTTTTGTACAAAACTGCTTTATAACATAAAATATGATAGACTTTATTGATCCCACACCAGGGACATTTGCTTGTTACAGCAGCTCAAGATACAATACAACGTAAAGCAAAAAGAAGACGATATAATTGAAAAAGTTATATACACTATATACACCGTTCAAATATACAGATTTTTGGATTATACTCTGCCTTTTTATATAAGTCGAAAAGGAAAGCAGGAAAAAAGAGAACAAGGCTAAAAGAAAACGGATATTTATATCCCTCACACACCAAGGAGAGAAGTATTTTGGGGTGACAGACAAGCCAATTAACAGTCAAAATGCAGAGTGTGAGAGAACAAGAAAGAGAGGAAGAGATGTAAAAAGCTACAGAGATTGAAGATGAGAGGTAATTAAAACTGAGCTCATAAGCCCAGTAATTCTTCCTGTCTTTATTAAATTTGAAATGGACTCTCTAAACTTGTGCAGCCATTTTCGACACCAGTGGAGATAGTTAACCACTGCACCAATTAAAGGAGGAAAATTTATGAGGAGGCAATTTTTAACTTCTAGAAGTCAATTGTCTTTTGTGTAGAGTAAATAAAACTCCACCACAGGAAAAATTGGATCCGCAGAATGCCATCTGGGGTTAGTAATTAGCTGCTACGCTGTAATAGTGCTACCCTCCTACAGTATTCAATAAGGGTAACATACTCTCATGACCGCCTCACTTAAAAGGTTCCATGTGGCCATAAATTGGAAAAAGCCAAATTTTTTTATGAGTCATTTTTCTTCCTGAAAGTTCCATATTATAGTTTTAAAGATTCATATGCCCCATTCTTTACCTAAGCTCTTTATCTCCCCATCCTCCTGCCAACTAAGTCTCTTGTGATTCTGAGCCAACTTCTCATTGAATACATATAATAATGTATCATGTTCATTTTTGTGGGAACAATAACTACAAAAAAAGTCTTATATTCTCTTGGTTTCTCTCTCTCTCTCAGTCCTGCTAAAATACACCTACATAACTGTGGTTACTTTATAATTCAACTTTGTACCAGATCTCTAAATGTTAAAGCTTGAGAAAAAGTAAGCAAGGAGCATGTACATGTAGGTTTGAAGACATGTGAAGAGATGCAGATACATTATTGATGAAACACTAAATCAATTCATCCATTAGTTTTTTGACAGAAAATTAATAGCGAAGTAGTTTGATGATTGATTAATACGATAAAAAGGCCCATTATCTGGTTTGAATTTTTTTTTATCATATGTGAGGACGTATTCTTTTGTCTGTTTTATATTACTGTAATCCAAATCCTGGACTTTGGACTGTTGGTCACGACTTGTCCAGGGTATACCCTGCCTCTTGTCCAATGCCAGCTGAGATCGGCTCCAGCTCCCCACGACCCCGATATGGATAAGTGGTTACAGAAAATGGACGCATGGATGGACATAAAACAAGCAATTAGAAGACATCACATTGGGCTATGGGAAATTCTGATGGCCATTTTCACTATTTTTTGCCATTTTATTGACTAAAAGTTTGAATTAAATCACTATCAATAATTAAAAATAATCAGTCTGATCAATAATGAAAATAATCATTAGCTACAGTCAGTTGTTATGACTGCTATAAGAAAGATGCGGCTTCACTTGAGCCTTTATTTATCTGAATACTTCAGTTATTTGGAATGATCATTATTTTAATTACCAAATACCCAACTCACACAAAACACACATGACTATACTGTACACAATACACCATCATACCTTTACTGTATAACCTTAAATGAGTAAATGAGAATATGCCTACTGCAGCAAAAAGCAAATACAAAAATGAAGATAAAAAGATTAAAAATGCATATGAATGATTTATTTTAAGCCTGCTCTATAAATGTGCAAACACATGTGCAATATCTATGGTAAACTTTGCATTAATGAGCACGAAACCACACAGTTGCAAATAGTTAGCTCAAAAGTCATTTAAAATCATTAATCTTAGAAGTAATATTAAGATATTGAAATTTTTATAGTCGGGTGATAAATGTACAGTATAATTGGCTTTTTATTGAAAAAGAAAAAGAAAAGAAAGACTCTGAAGTCTCTGAAAAGCACCTTTATACGTCCAAAACTATGCCCATCTTTGTGCTGTCAACAGTAGCAGATAGTAGTGAAATAGTGCTTTGGTCTGACATCTCCAAATATACTAACTCTGCCCTGTCATTCTCTGCTCACTGTGTGGCAGGAAACAGTATCTGCTAAATGACTGCAGGATGAAGAAAATTGGAAGCTGAGGCATGATATCATTCTTCAAAGTAAATGTTTTACTGTAAACAGTATCATAAACCCTTCTCCCTCACACAGGCACACACACACACACACACACGGCATTATGTTCACTATGATAGAACAGTAAGTCACGAGTAGTCATTAACCATAAACAGTGGCTACAAACCCAGAGTGTTTCCTGTTTGCCATTACTGATCCAGCTTCTTGTAATTGCTTCATGAAGAGGATCACTGAGTTTCATGCCAAGATCATAATAATTTATTCAAGACAGCCAGTAACCATTGCCAGGCTCAATAATCAAAAATGTCAGGGATCTATGCCATCATTATGTGATGCTGTTATTTTTCATCTTCATCCATTTTCTGCCACTTATTCAGGTCACAGTGATTACAGGCTAAGCAAAGTATCTCAGATGGCTCTGTCCAAAGCTAGCTCCTCCTGGGGGATCCTAAAGTATTTCAAAACACACAGTAATACACAGTAATATAATGCATTACTAATAGGGTTTAATAGGATATTATTACATTTAATATGTCAAGTAATGTATCACCGCATTTGCTGGGCAATTAAAGTTCATCCTCCCAGTTCACTAAGTTCATCTGTTTGTCAGTTAGTCTCTGTTAGCTTCCAAAAAACGAGTCAGAGCAGCGTCAAACAGGATAGGATTGTAGGATTTATTTCAACCAAACCAGAGCTGGTGATTGTTTAAACAGTAAAAAGACTAACCAGGCAGTTTTGACTTTTATTTTGTTTCTAGTGAGTGTAAATTAGGTTTGTTTTTAACACTGAGTTAACCACAAAATTGGGAGTTTATTGTTTTTTATTGGCTGTTGACTTCTAAAATCATCACATTCTAAATCATCACATTTTTGTTAATAAGCAGGTGATTTTAATACAAAGTGTATTATATGTAAGGAATTACATTTTAAAAAGAACTCGCCCAACACTGGACAAACAACACCTCCAACATGTTCTGGATTTGCCCCAGGGTTTCCTCCCAGTTGGGGGCCACCAGGGGGCATCTTATCTGAACGGCCTCAACTGGTTCTTTCAAATTCAAAGGAGCAGCAGCTCCACGTGGAGTTACCTTCAAATGTCTGAGCTGCTCACACAGCCCCAAAGAGTCAGTGAGGGGATCTCGCAGTATCCACAATCTCATATTATCCATCATCCCAGATGGACTGACCAAAAGCCGACAAAGCAACCAATGAAATTCATTGCATTTATTTTAACACATGTATAATGTAGTAAATCACACAACAAATATATTATTTTCAGAAGATTAAATGTAAAATAACTACACTAACTTTCACAACTTTAGCAAGGAGCTACTGAGGCGTAGGAGATTGGGGGGGGGGGGGGGGGGGGCTAAAGAAAGGTGGATAGAAGAAAGAAGATGAAGAAGCTGGAAGAAGAAGAAGGTCCTAGTATCTCAGAATAAACCAATGCAAGCTCAAGAGGCCAGACTGAAGAAGAAAAAAAGAGAGAAAACAATGGGGACTTCTGCAGCTTATGCAGAAGTTCCCATTGGTAAAGACATGGTGGGACTCTACTGCTAGCTCAGACCAAACAGCAGTAAATCAATCCCCTTAAATTCCCTAAACATTCCCGCCATTTGCAAACAAAATAAATATGCAGAAAAATGAAGGTGAAATGCTGCTTGGTCTGTTGAAGCTTACACAGGTGAAACGGTTACAAAAACAGTAACTTAACAAAGAAAACATGGATTATTAGACTATAACTAGATCAATGAGAGAAAAAGTTCTAATTTAAAACTCGACATTCCACAGCTTCATACACTTTTCAACACACTGATTTCTATTGGGAGCACTTGGCACACACACACACTGATCTTTGGACAAACTGGTGCTCAGTGAAAGTTACATAACTTTGAGCTGAGACTGACACTTTTCACCTTTTTGGCTGACTTTTTACAATGTGCTTGGGATTGTGACTGACATGTTGGAAAGCTGCAGGACGTCATTTGCATAGGTAAATAAGGACATCCTGAGCAAGTTCACCGTTACCATGGTGATGGCAGAAGATTATGAGGACACAGTGGGCCAATATTTAAATTGCCAGAGGGGCACCTAGACAGGTGCTCTGTGCGTGGGTGCATACAACACATACTCACGTACGCTCGAGCACACACAAACACATGCCCAGTACAGTACCTGTACAGTTGATGTAAATGGATATGCAAATACAAGTGCTTTCACAGTGGCTTCAAAGATTCAACAATCTATTATAGACAAAGGCACAACTTCAAAGCAAAGGCTCTTGGCTGGGAAGATTCCCCGACACACTAAAGCACATTCACACCCAACAACACTAAGTTTTTACACACTCACACACACATTGGCTGCCTGAGAGGAACGCCTCGCATTCAGCCCAGAGCAATCTGCAATCCATCTTCTCCTCCCTTGGATGTGTTATGGTCTTTTCTTTGTGGTGCAGTAAAGAACGGACACTCATTATATGCATCAAACTAGAGGACAAAACCTCCTCCCTTCATCCCTGACTCATAGATCAAAAAGACATGAGAAAGGGCAGACAGAGATCAAATGTGCCTGTGAGAAATCCACCCACAGGACAGGCTCCAGAGTCTCCACTGGCATACTCAACACACTTATCCAATATCACAAACACACACTTGCATACACAGACACACACAGTCAAAACGGCTGAGTGGTTAAAGGTTAGTCTCGCAGAAAGCTGGCCTGAATCTAACAAAGTCAGTTTTCAATATGAGATCTTAGTCTGGAAAGCATCGACCGAGAATCGACTGAACCCCGCAGCTGCAAGCTGGACAAAAAAAGCAAACTCGGAGTAAACGATAACAAGATGTGCTGCCTCAAAAATCTCCTGTTACTTATGTCCAGCTATCTAACCATAGCACTGTAGCAATAAAATACATGGCTTTGAAACAATATCCACCATGTCTATCTGAAAACATAAATAAAATACAAAGTAACAGCCCAGTGAGCAAGAAAGATCACTGAATTGCTACAGTATAGTAGCTGACACAAGTAGACTAGCCACTAAAATACTTGAATGCTTAATACATAATCTCATACATAATCTCTTCCAAGACAGGAGAGACAGACAAACAGAAACAGATGCACATACACCGGGAAAGATGGACAGATATATAGATATAAAGAAGGTCAATCATCACCGTCACATTGCCAAAAACTCCTTTAATGGTCAGAGATCATTTCATGGACAGTGCCCTTTATCAGACTCTTGCTTAAACTGTTAATAGACAGAGCAGTGATGAGAAGCGCGCCTCTCCATTAGGGCACAGACGAATGAGACAATCAGCAGCTAACTGTCACAGCCAGGACTTTATGATATCAGGGAGGTGCCTCTAGTTTAACAGTCATTGACCCGCTCATCACTCCTTTCTGCTTAGCACCTTCATGGTCGATGGAATGAGGACTAATCTCTGCGTGGTCTTAGCTGCAGCTAAATAAATGGAAGAAAAATCATTATAGAAAGACAACAAGCAAACTTAAAATAAATGCTCTGTGGCTGGCAATCCCAAAAGCCCGGGTGTATAAGCAAAAGTGTGGTATATGCAATAATCTCATTAGCTTTCTCTCTCTAAGGATTGTGTTCATGTGACAAGCGAGGTGCCAATAATCAGATCAGAGGAGAAGAGGATACCTTGTGGACCCTGTTGCACACCATATGAGATAAAACATGTTTAATGCACAGCCCAGACTTCATTTTCTCGTTCTCCTCTGACCCTCCACTACCGTCCCCAGCCTCATCTTACATATGCATGCTTTTGATTTACTCTCCACCACAGATACCCTTCTCCTCTCTCTGAGGATTAGGACCAATTTCTGTCTCCACTTTCCCCCTCAGCCTCTCCTCACCACAAAGTATACTGTACACACAGCAGGGATGCTGTCAGGATAGGATTATAATGCCTATGATCTGGTTAATAGACAGTAATGGTAGCTGGCTGATGAAGAGAGGAGAGGGGAGGAGAAGATGGCCTAAGGGAGACAAAGAAGAGGGGTATAGGGATAGTGTGAGGTAGAGATGGAAAAGGGGGGGTGGACTATTCCAGAGGTTTCCTATGTGAGCAGGTCAGTTAGGCCATAAACCCTCAACTCTTCTCCTCCCTTCTGCTGCCTCCTTTGCTCTTTACGTTACTCCTCTCTCCTCCTGGGATCTCATTATGGAAGACTCACTGGCCATGAGGACTGAGCCTATCTGTGTATAAGATGGGCTAAAGAGGAGGACAAGCCCTATGTGCAAGAGGAAGAGAGCAAGTTGGGGGTGTGAAAGCCGGAGACCAGTGGAGGAACGGATGAGGAGGGAAACTGTAGGCTGCAGGAAAGAGAGTAGAGGAGAGGAGTTTGCAGAGAGAAGTGTGCTATAATAGAACAGTCGAGCATATAGCCTTAGGTAGCAGATTGTTATTACTGCTGCAGATGGTTTGGAGACGCTTCCAGCAGATTTATGTTTCCTTATAGTTTGTGTGTATAGATGTGTCACTTCCATGTCTGTATGAGGCCATATGTGAGCATGCGTGCGGCTATATTTTTGTTTAGTTAGAAAACTTGTCATGTTTTCTAGATAAATAACCAATTAGACACTCAGGGGGAGTTTGCAGTGAGCTACAGCATCCAATCAAATCCCCATACACCAGCCGTAAACTATCGCTCTCATTGAAATGCCACACACAGCCTGCTGTAAATATCCAATCAAGTGATTCAGGATATTGTTCGCACAAAAACAACAGCAAATGCCATAAAGCGAGAAGACGAAAATGAGCTGAAATGCTCACGCCCTTTTCACTCTGTATTCTTCCCATCTTTCCCCCAGTGCCTTGATCAAGATCCATCTTGCCCTCTTGCTCTTTTTCACTTGTCAGCTCTTCTCCATTTGTGTAACAGCTTTCATTGATTTTTTTTTGGAGGGGTCATAAGATGCTCTTAATGTGCCACTGAAGACCGTTGGTGTGTTTATATTTGTGTACATGAGCTGATGTGAGCATTAAAGGGTGTATGTGTAGCCGGCAGTTATAATGGTCAGCATTAATCTTTGGTGCAGTTTGGACAGAGACAGTGATGAAGAAGAAATGAGACACTTTGACAGACATACCTGCGCCTGCGCATACACTCCATCTCACACCCACACAAATGGTGGCTCATGGAGGCTCTAATGCGGAGTTATTATCCTCATAATCATCCACCACATCTTCCCTATGTTCTCTCACCTCCTCCTTTCAGCTTTCTAGCCATTCATCGTTCTCTCTCTCAACCTCCTGGAGACATCGGCTCGCTCCTCTCCTCATTTTCCCCCTCTATAGCCATGATAAATCTCTAAGATATCTACCCAATGGGCTTTCACAAAATCAATGGCTATTTTGGAGCATCACTTTCTAGGTATAAGATTGTGTGCATGCTGGGGTATGTCCACCATATGAACTATATGTAGATTTTCACATGCTGGCATAAATTAATAAATAAAAGGATGTTTCAAATAATAGCTGGGGGCTTGTCGAGCATAAGCAACTAAAGGTGAGGTAAAAATATAGAGGTGGGTGTACTAATCTATGATGTAATGGTACACGTACATTTTCCCCAGCACTAATTCCTTCACTACACACTCACCAATCTACAGAGAAATCAATCACTACTTAATTCTAACCACTTCTTTGCAGTTGTTTTGTTTGTTCAGCTACTGTTAATAAAACTCAACATTCCCAGCACATTACGGTTACAACTGCCATGACTCTGTGGTTGTACTGATGGAATTAGTGCTGAGAAAATGTATATTATCCTGAATTTATCAAGACAACGGGGAGAACAGTGAATGCAAAACTGTTGAGTTTGCACTACCAGCAAACAGCAGCAGCTACAACAACAGCAAATTATAAGGGCAGCAGATTAGAAAAGAAGGAGGCATCTTCCTAAAATATGATGAAATATACTTAGACAAAGGCCTTTACTCCTTATTATCCCTGTTTTTCTAATCTAAGCATATGCAGCTGGGTTAAATAAAGACCCTGGCTGCTATTTGTAAGTCTATGGGATACAATGAATGTGTGTTTATACATGATGGGTGTTGACTTCAGTATGTGTGTGTCCATGTCTACTAGAATTGAATATTCCACTTGGAGTTTATATTTTGCACAAGCAATCACATTTTCTTCCCCATCGGATACAAATGCAAGAGTTACCGTCTCTCAGGAAGCCAGCTGAGCCTGGGCCTGTTTTGACAGTAAATAAGCTAATAGGCAAATGTCATGGCTATTAAATGAGTTAAGCCAGATCGATGTCAACTCCGGGGCAGAGGTATATAAATTTATTTCAAATGAGACACCAACTGACACCAATAAAACAAGTAATCTGTTAGCATCTGTCTGCAGAAACGGGGGAACTGGTGTGTGTTTGTGAACGTGGATGCGTGTATGTGCATGAAGAGGCGGTAGGAGGGAAAGTGAGGGATGACATAGAATGAGGGTGGGAAAAAGGGATTAGGGGGGGGCTCGAGGTGGAGGCACGGATGAAGCCGTCACTTCGCTTTGTGAGATTCTTGGCGGTGAGACATGAGAGAATGATCTCCCACGCAGGCTGCAGGAATGCTTACACTAACACTTTCCCTCCGCCTGGGTCCCAGAAAAGAAGGGGAAAAAATGCAAACATGTCACAGAGATAGGAACAGATCAATGTCCACAAACACCGTTAGCAAATAAACACAGCCGCAGACTCGCAAACTTGTATTAGCACAGCCCAAGCATAGATAATGTAATGCGTTTTTATCCATATTTCACTCTCAACTCTCTCCGATTTTCTCTCTTCTGCTGACAGTCCTTCTCTTCTCTTAACGATCCATCACTGAAATCATTTCATTAGTGATCGAGCAGCCCAGCGGCAGTATTCGTTTCTTTATAATGACAGGCACAGCACTGAAGCATTTCATTTTCCTTCTCAACACTTTAGCTTTGATCACAGGTTTGTGTCTCTGAATAAAACTCACCAAACCATCCCAGAGGGTCACACTCAGCTGCGAATCACGAGGATCCACTCAAGCAACAAAGTCAGCACGTACAGATGCTCGCATGTAAATGCACGCGTTCACACCACACTACAAATGGAAATAGTTTCAAAGCTAAATACTGAGCAAACTGCAATCTGCCTTTACTGAAAATCTACATTTAAGATAATCCACCTTGTGCCCATTACAGCTTACAGATTGTCATTTATTAGACTTCACTACGCTTACTGCTGTGTCCAAGACCTCATCAGTATTCAAAACTGCAGCCAATTGGTTATGAGGAATCATTTTTCATATTCGCCCAGATAAGTGGACATGCAGAATGTTAAGTTTCGCCTGGAGGTAAGTTAGAAACATGGCTCGCACTATTTCACCATGATCATGTTGAGCATTTTGGGAAATGTTAGTATTTTAAGTTATATTAAAGGTCCAGTGTGTAAGATTTAGGAGTATCTATTAGCAGAAATGGAGTAAATTATCCATTAGTATGTTTTCATTAGTGTATAATCACCTTAAATTATTAATTGTTGTGTCTCAAAATTAACCCTTTAGATCTACAGAGAGAGCAGGTCCTCTTCCACGGAGTCCACCATGTTGAACCACCATTTTTCTACAGTCGCCCTGAGCAGACAAACCAAACACTGTTCTAGATATGGTCGTTTGCTTTCTATGTGAATTTCGCAGCCAGAATTCTTCCTACATACGTGGAAGGAAAGGGTGAGGTGTGGGAGAGTATTCATTCGGTTGCAATCTGCAACTTCACTGCTTGGTGGCACTAAATCCTACACACTGGACCTTTAAAGGGAGTTACATGAAGAGTTAGGTACAGAGCTACAGGTAAATAATAAAGACTCTGTGAAGTTACTGCATCTGAGATAGTCCAGCTTATAACCCTTGTAAAAACCACTGACTGGCATTTTACATTTTGGTTTACACAAACAAGATATAATGTGGTAATTGGTGAGTTTTAGAGGCGCTAATTTTGATACCTTTGCCAGGCTAGCCAATTCCCATTTCCAGTCTTTAAATTAAGCTAAGCTAACAGTCTCCTGGGCGTACCTTTGTATTTAATGGACAGACATGAAAGTAGTATCAGATTTTTCATCTAACTCTAAAAACTCTAGAATTTAAATGAGCAGTTTTCCCAAATTATTCCTTCAATTAAAGATTTTATGAATGTGTATCACATCTTAGGAGATTTTACAACATTATACATTGTTACTTTGCCAGATGCTGAGCTGTTGTGGCTTTCAGATGCTCACATACTCTCTATGGTGTTACTCTATATTGTAGAACAATCCCACACATACACCATCTTACATAATCTTCTAACACAGAACTCCCCGCAGGTCAGCCAGCATACAGCTGCAGTGTTTTCAGAACAGTCAGACCTATTGATTTACTATAAGGCCTGGCCAGAGGAGGACATGTAGGGCCTGGCCCCTCTGTGTATAAATAATGCATTTGGGTCGAGGGCTACAGCAGGCTTGAGCCCACCATTGCTGGATAACTGCAATAGTATATGGAAGACACACACCCAGTATGTGTTAGACTTGATGTTGATATTAAGTCAAAGACTTGAATTCTTGGAGGTGTTATGAGATTGAGGGTGGATCAAGGATGTTTTTCTGTTTGAAGCCTTAGTGTGTGCTGCAGTGTATAATATATGCCTGCGTGTGTGACTATTTGTGTGTGTGTACTGTTCAATATCAGAGTCTCATGAAATATGCATGAAGTATGTTTGAACCCCCCCTCCCCTGCAGGCCAGTAGTAAGGTCCTTCAAGCCCACACAAGCTCACATGAACACCCCCACACACACCTAAACAGCACCACACACACATACACGCACACACACATATAATGTGGCACCCTGGCCTTACACTGATGAATGTCTGTCCTTCAGAGAGCACAACAGCCACCGCAGAGTGACACAGTGTGAATGAGGACAGACGAAGAGAGCAAGAGAAAAGACAACGCAAGAAAAGAAACAAGAGGCGAAGTGTGTTGTGGGCAGAGGTGCAAAGAGGAGGGATGCAGGCGAGAGGAGAAAGGACCTGAAGTGAAAAACAGCAGTTTTTAATACTCAAACACAGGTTATGTCTAAAAAATGCTGCTGTGTTTAATCTCAAAAGAAATTCTGCTCTTTCTTTGGTAAGTATTAAAGTGACTTTAAGCAACATTTAGCAGATTTCCATATTGAATAGCATAGGATTACTGTGCACATCAGGTCTGTTATGAACTGGAGGTGGAATATTCCTGTAGGGAGGGAAATATTAGCAGTAATTTTATACTTTTTTTTCTTACTTGAATGCAATTGAATGTATATTGTTTTTATTTATGCACTTGTTCTTGTTGATAACAAAGGGGTAGGGAAAGGTGAGAGGTGAAGACTGGAGCAGTGGTGCATATATGCAAGTAGTCCACCTCTGTGCACAGGGATTTATTATATACATTCTTAAACATAACCAGAGATATATATCAGTGCACAATGTGTGGTGCAGTACTGCAGTCAATCATTATTACAGTCTTTTACAGTTTTTTACTCAAGCAAAAGTTGCAATGCAGTGCATTAAAAATGTACAGAAAGTTATACATTATAAGCAAATTGTACAGAAACTAACAGTTCAATAAAGTTATAGTTTCATATTTTATAGGCTCGTTTTATGTTTTGTCTATAAAATCGTAGTTTGTAAAGTACTAGTCAATATGGCTGTCAGATAAATATAGTGGAGTAAAAGGTACAATAATTTCCTATGAAATACAGTGAAGTTGTAGTATAAAATAGCATAAAATGTCAATACTAATAACTAATAATACTAAAAAATACCTCAAATTTATACTCAAGAACGCTATTTGAGTAAATGTACTTTGTTACATTCCACCAGAGGCCTTGATGAATGCCACCCAGGGTAGGTGGGAGGCTTTAGAGGCCTACACTTTACCCACCAACCTAGTCACGACTGCACTGACCAGATAAGTAGAGGATATAATACATACTTTCATATTTCCAATAAAGATAATGTTGGAAAAAAATAAAGTGAGGGGTAAGAGCTGGAGGAGAAGAGAGGAGAGGAGGGGGGGACTTTTTTGTCATCTTGGTTTTTAAGTTACAGTAACTTTCTAATTAGGAAGACATTTGCTGCTGTGCTAATGAACAACAAACTCTTTCAAGCAGAACAAACAACCTAAAAACAAAGCACACACACACACACACACACACACACACACACACACACACACACACACACACCAGGACACCAGCCCATCTGTTTGCTGGGGGAATCTTGCTTTCCTCTAGCAATGCTGAAACAGAGAGTGGGAAAAAATACATCCCACACACACACACACACACACTCACACACACACACACTACTGAGTATGCAGACATGACATCATACTTTTTCTGTGCCGAGTCTCTGCAAAGAGCGTGGGCAGGCGTGCACGGCTAGCTTGGTGTGTCTCAGTGTGAGTACTACACTGCCAGAGCCAACACAGACTGAGAAACCAGCAGAGCAGACTGTGCATGTGTGTGTTTGTTTGTGTCTGTGTCTGACTGTCACTTAGAACTTGAGGCAATCTAAAGGCATCTTTTTGCATCTCCGCATTCATCTCCTTATCTGTGCCGCCGCACCACCCCAGCTCCCACCCCCAACCCCACTCCGACTTTGTTTCTTTCTCCCTCATTCTCTCGTCGTTGTTTATCTGTTGCTCATACAGTTGTGTGTGTGCTTTTTTTTTTTTTCCTCTGGCTTTTTGTTTGGCTGCCATGCCCTGTGAGCACTGTTTAATTCTCCCCCTGTGACTCCCTCGGGAGCAGGAATGGATGAGGCGGTGGGGGGGCCGGGGGTTTGGGGAGGTGAGACGGGGGAGGACAAGGGCAGAAGCACTTCATTAATCAATCAACCAGCTTTGAAAATTTACCTAATTAACGGCTAATTACAGATCTGGGCACAGTGCCAGCTGGCATCCAATCCACCTCCACCAACACCGACCCCCGTGGTCCCACAGATGACACTAGAGGTAAACACCCCTCCCTCGTTTCCCTCCTTTACTCTCTTCTTTATTAGTCTATCCATCCATGCATCCACTCACCCATCCCTTTTTCATCGCGTGCAGAAACAACAGATCACAGCTGATAACTCAGCCTGCACAGCAGGGCAGATAACTTAAAGATGTCTAGATCTCTCGCCACCTGCCTCATTCTCATGTGGTACCATATTGGTTGTCTGTTTGATTTTATTCACACTGTCTTACCGGAGAAATATTGGTGGTCATCACAGGGTCCTGGAGGCTCTCAGAAGGCACTGTCTCACCCAGATGATGGTCAGGACGGTTCTTGTCCTGACCCTGCCAGCTGCCTCTGCGGGATGTGCTAGCACGCCAGGCCCGCTGGATCCTGGGAATGTAAAAGTGGACAAAGGATGTATATCAGTGGCATCTACAAGTTGCTTTAAGGGAGGAGTTATGGGTCCAGATTTTTTAGATGGCATGTTTATTTTCTGCATAGACTGTCTGTAGAAGCATTTCCAACGTTTGGATCAAATTGGTTGAATTTTCAGTACAAGGGATGAGAAACTGTGGAAATATCAGGTCAAAAAGCACGTATATATACAAACACAAGGAGCAAAGTTAACTTCAGTTCCCATGGAGCATTTCTATGACAAATGTCCAGTCGCTGAGGTTAAAGTTATGCTCTGTGCATCACTAATGATGAGTTTAATCTAATAAATACACTTTGTTAATTCTGAGTTAGTTTTGGATAAGTTTATTAGCTACGGTACGATGCTTTGTTCACAATTGCACCTGGCTTCAGGCACATGGGAACTGTAGTTTCTATGTAGAGCCACCCACCACAACAAACTGAAAACAGACATGATTTCTTAAATATGAAGTTAAAAACAATCGCCATGGAATTATTAAATATCATATTATTGTCCTCAAGGTTAAAAGAAAACTTTGAAGAATGTAGAAAACTGTGAATTTACAGGATTAAAAAACACCTCCTCCAACTGTGTGGCAAATACAACAGGAAATGCATGTATGTCGTAGAATAAATGACTGGCTTCATTACTGTAATAAATTATGTCACCATTGATCACATCTCATTTTTCCTCTCGTGTGACTTTCCTCATGTCTTCTGAAACATTTTTCCCCAATATTTTTTCTCAGCGTTGCTTTTTTTCACCCTTTAAATCTTGCTCACACACTTTTCTGACCCCTCCTCACCTATCTCACCCCTGTCCTCAACCTCCACAGATCTCTCTCTCGTCTCTCACTTTCCACTCTCTTTCATCCCTGTAGTCACCCCAACGCCAGGGTCCAGGATGGAGTGTAGGATCAATTACCCAATGGAGAAACACATTCACCTCCAGTGGAGCAGAGAGACAGCTGAGCCAAATGGAACAAACTGAATTAAGCTATAACTCCTAGCTCCAAAACCAATACCACCCCCTCACCTCACCTCCTCCATCCCTATTTTCTCCACTTTTACTCTCCCTTTGCTCCTTCTACGTCTCCACCACTCCCCCTATCCGCCTCTCTCTCCCCATGCTTCCTGTTGCACTGCCATATTTTTTCTCAATCCATCTCACCTTTCTGCACCCCAATCATGTTAACTCTACACAGAGACATTGGCTTTCTCTTCTCAATCCTCGACTTTCAAGGAAGTGAAAGCCTGAGGCAAAAGCTGTCCTTCCCTGTTACACCTATAAAAATGTGGGCCCATGTTTAAGTAAAAGGGTGTTAGATGGCAGTCTATGAGGGTTCATGCACTCAAAAGTGCACTCTGACCCCCGAGTCTGAAACTTATCAGAGGGAAGATTGAATGAAAGCCACACACAAATTGATCTCACCCACACAACAAACATAATGCACTTTTAAGGTCATAGGTAACGTGGGTGTCACTCAACGTGAAATTGTTAAAAAATGTAGAACAGAAACTAATTTTTTTTTTGGAAAAACACAAAACGTAGGCTACAGACGATTCACTCACACAATAGCCTTGATCTCCAGGTGCTGCTGTTGCTCACGACGATGAGGACTATTGTCATCCTCTTCCTCGCTCCTACGAGGACGACCTCTATGATAAAAACGAGAAGACATATAGACGGGAACATGAGAATAGAAACAACAAAAAAACTGCATGCATTGTTTGCAGCACTTCCATTATGCTAGAAAGAGGATGTCGTTAGGGTTTAGTCCTCGTTATGGCAGGATAAGAGTCTTGTATAATAGAAAAAGTGTTTTACATTACGGTATACCCTCCTCATTGTAGATTAAGTGCTGTCCATGTAACAGGAGAATTTCTTCACGTGACAGTCGTAGTACTGTGTCATGTCTTACCTATCCACCTTCGCCTGCCCTCCGCTGTGGTTGCAATAGCGATGATACCTCTTCACTTCATCCTGCACAGTAAAACGCACCAATAAGTCAACAAGGTTTTTAATTCTCCACGCCAAAGATATGACACTGGTAAAGCTGTGCTTGGATAAAATACAGTAATAAATCTGCAGCATTTCCTGTATGTGTAATTTCCACCCACACATACTGTCTTGTCTGGCATAGCTGCATAACTAAACCAAAACAGAGAAAAAAAAACAAATACTTTTTATGATTTATTTCTGTTGTCTGTTTATTAACCTTAAGAGCGGCATCTCCTCTGGGTCTGTTATCATGGGCATAAATAATCATAAACACAGTGGTAGAGAAAAAAAACACTGTGTGTACGTGTTAATGCATAACAGCATGCATGTGCTCTGCAGGTGCCAACCAGTAAGAAAACCAGCTGCAGGCCAGAGGCTGAGGCTGATCTTGAGGCAGCTTTGGGGCCACTGCCATAAAGCTCAATGGGACCAGACAGATGGATGTGCTCTCAAAGCAGCTCCACTCCATCTCTAGTATACACTCATCTCTCTGTGAGCCAGCAGGACACAAGTATGTGTTTGTGTTCATGTGCATCTTGTGTCTACATCAAGGATATGTCCCCGTCACATCAGTATGATGCACGATGAAATGACTACAGTGTGTGTAATGAGAAAGCTGATCATCGTAGTGATGAGTCCACTGAGAATTCACCCGATTCAGCAGCTCCCGTCAGCTCTAAAGAGCGTTTTAGTGTCATGCTTTTAGCTCATTGTTTGGGTTTAAAGCCAGCAATTTTGCTATTCTATTTATCATTCTTGCTGATGATCATTCTGATGAACTCAATGCAGGCTACCTGCCCAGTGCCAAAGAGCATACCAACAAAGTTTGTGACTGGCTCTTTTAACAATGGGGGCTAAAGTGGGATTTGGCACACAAATAAAGTCTTAAATTAAATGTTTTATGCTTTTGATCTGGCAAAGCAAGTCATTTTAAGATATACTGGAGGCCAGAAACTGACATAATGTAACAAAAGGTTCTCAGACAAACCAAAAATAGAACTAAATATATTAATACGTTTTGCTTCACAATGCATATTATTACTTTTTTGAGCTGGGATATACTGTGCCACAACGCCCTCAATGTACATGTGTGTCTGTGTGCATCTAAGCTTGAGTAGTAAAGTAAAGTAAAGTAGTAGTAGTAAAAAAGGGGTCCACACAGTCCAGACACTGTGTACTGTTGCTGCATTATTTCAACAGTTCTGAATGTTCCCTCCTGTCAGCAAAGCCAGTAAGGATTAAGTGTTCAGGATGCCAGGCAAACGGCCAATAAGGCTTTAAAATATAACTGTATCAACAAGTGTTATGCTGTAGTAAGTGTAGACTCCATTCAGATGCTCGAACTAAAATAAGAATCACATGACAAATGTTAAATATGGGAATGGAAATAAATGTATATGTTATATGCTTAATTATACATATAGAGGTAGTGCTAAAATGACGGGAATGTATCATTTAAAGCCACAGTAATACATCTGAATGACATTAGTTGTGACCAGTTGTGTACCAACACTACTGATTCAACATTAAATGCTATGAATAAAATATGGACTATCACTGTAAATATTCCATTAGGTTATAATGAGTACAGTGAGACTGCAACACTTCCTTGATATACTTTGTGTTGGTCATTTTTTCTCAGCTGCCATCATTTTTTTTTTCTTTTACAGCTACTATCTTTAGTGTGGTTACAACAAACTTTAATGTGTTGGGTCTCAGACCGGACCAGATAAAGTGCCCTAAAGTTATATGAGAAAAACACAACTGTAGCTGACAGGAGAAACACATTACTTGTAGCATATATGGTACATGACAATCTATTAAATCAATACTGAATACATGATTGCACGAAAGCAGGGATATTAACAGAGCCCTGTTGGGCAACAGCTTAATCGCATTACTTTCAATATCAAAATAGGGGCAATCAATAGACTGAGAGGCTAGGGAAGGTGAAGGTGGACGGTAATAAGCATTATGTGACTGAAAAATGAGAGAAGGAAGGAAAAGAGGAAGGAAAGGGAGAGAAAACAACAGCACAGAGCAGAAAGTCCGTTGCCCTTTAATTTATGAGTTATTAAAATCATAATTTCTCAGAGTCCTAGTTCTATCACAGAAGATCGATGGCAGGCACAGCTGAATGTCCATGCCGACACACACACAGAAAGACAATGTTTGTGTGATATAGATGGTCGGCTCTTTGTGCCCTTCAGACTGCCACACACACACACACACACACACACACGCATACAAGCACATGAACACACACCTGAATGCACTACACGCCGGCATGTACACATACCCACACACAAAGTCACAGGTAAACACGTACACAGACACACACACACACACACACACATCAATCTGATCTCAGAGGGTTTGACTGCAGCGTGGTGATGCGCTGAAACATCCGCATCAGACTATTGGCTGTTCAGTCGCAGCTTGACTTGTCGATCAGCCCGGGGAAATGACCAATCAGGAGAAGAGTTGTATCAGTGGAGATGCTCGTTAATAATAACATTGGAAATCAATTTACATGCGCTGTGCATGCAAGGAGCAATATGGAAGTCAACATTTACTCTTTTGCCTGAGACCCTGAAAAAACAAGAGCCCGCTGAGAGATGTAGGTGTTACTGATGTGGTCATGATTACGTGATTTGAAAAGCTATTTTCTCTTAGTGTTATGGCTGTGGGGTAAATCAAGTGCTTTCTACTGAGGGAAATTGATGCATTCATGTAATTTTGCTCAAACCTTTAAATTCTGTTTGAGCAGAGAGGCGGATAACAAAAGCAGCAGAGAGAAAGAAAGAGACACTCAGTTTTGGAAGCGTAAATTGACAAAGAACCAAAATGATAAACTTTTATTGACTAAGAACTGCAGCGAGAAAGCAGTTTTCATACTGATCAGATAACAGCGTGTATGGGTTTATATTCACACACACTGCTGCAGTTACACAGCCATCAATACCAGGCTGGAGCAGGAGGTGTAAACTGACCTATGGCGGCACAGATAAGGAACAGCAAGGAGGCTTACATCGTGCACACATACAGATGTGATGTTAATTTTATACCTAGGAGTAGGCGGTTCATCAAATACAGATAGACTCATTTTTTTAGAGCCACACACACAGGTTTTACAGGTGTGATTTAAGAGAAATGGCTCCCCAAGATGACCAATTTAAAGCATGCACACTAGGGGCAATTCATCTTTTGCTCTTTTTTCATTAAAGGGTTCATCTACAAAACTCAACATATGGTGAAAAATGCACATCTCAAATGCTCAGACATTAAAGTGACGATTTAAATGTGCTTGACAAACCACCCATGCCTTAAAAGTATTCATTTTACAGTGATGTAAACATAGAGAAAAACATCAAATCCTCAGATTTAAGAAGCTTGAACAAGCGAATACTTGGCATTCCTGCTTGATAAATGAGTGATCCATTATCAAATTCATTGCTGGTTAATCGCTTCAGCACTAGTGCGCACAGAATAAATACAAAATGAGTCTTCAAACCTACAAGTGTTGAGCTGATGGTGCTGCAGTGAAGAATGCTGAGAGGCTATCTGGGATGTACAATGCGGGGAGCAAGAGGCTATCAATAAGAAGGAAGAGGAGGTCATACATTTATTCTAAATTGGGAGAGAAGAAGAGGACATCCAAAGAAGTGTGGAGGTGGGCGGGGAGTGACAAGAAAGGATGAAGGAGGTGCGAGAATGATAAAATGACCATTGAGTCTATCAAAATGCAAAATGGAACACTTGGGACTATTCCCCCAGCTGCTATTAACCAATAGGGAGCTCTGGTTATCATATGGTGAGGGAGGGAGTGAGAGCTTGTTCACACACACACATGCATATCATCGATGAAGGGGCTTCTTCTTTCAGTGATCAAAGACTAAGCTCACTCATTTAGACCAAACCAGCCTTCCAACACATGATAATGGGATGGGATGGAAATGAAAAACAAAACTGGCAGGTGTGTGAGTATGTGTGTGTGCATCATGTATGTTTTCGAGGAGTTATGGTGCATTTTAATTAAAAAAAGGGCATTTATATTTTTCTGTGGCATTGAACCATTGAAAGAGCACACGCACACACACACACACACACACACACACACAGACACACACACACACACACACACATACACACACACACACAGTCTCTTTGTCATGTGACTGTGGCGAACCAAGAGACACCTATCTGTCAGCGTGCAGGCTCATCTCGCTCCATGCGCAGGTTATTACGACTCAATCGTGGAGCGTTTGAGTGAGCTGGTGCAAACTGCACTCAGCGCAGCTCTGTCCCACTTGGGGCGGGGGGGCGATAATGCTCTTCTGAAATATGACACCCTTCCCTGGCACCCCACTCCCACTACGTACATCTTTCTATATATATATAAATATATTACAGGATGCCTGTATCTGTGTCTGACCCCCTCGGTTTGTGTCGCTGAACTGATGCTACCCTCTGCTATGATACAGGCTCTAAAAAGAAGCTGACACACTGGGATATTTTTTCTGCATGTTCACACAATTAGGAGCACCATTGGGCTTCATGCATGATATTGATGAATGTTTTTAAGACTCAAGCTGCAAGTGCTGTGTCAACAATGTCACCTGCACTGTGTATTTCATGCTTAACCCCATTAAACCTGCCCCCCCCCTCCTTTGGCATGCTGTTTAAATAAGCTCTGTGTAAAATGGTTAACAACACAGGCCCGTGGCCATAAAATCCAGCTGTCCCATTGATTATGGGGTAATAGCTGGATAGATTAATGTGTTTCTCAGGGGGTTCACGCCTCTACAATGAATCTGAATCACTCACACAGACACAGCAAGTGGAGCAGCCTCCATATCCAATAACCTGAATTTCCATCCTCACTCATATTTCACACGCCAATTACTGGTTAGTCCTTCACCAAGCTTCTCATGTCCTCCTCAGCAGTCTCATACGAACCACCTCTGACTCTCACAGAGCTAGATCAATTTGGAAATGTCACTTTTTTTGGAACGCGATAATGAAATTCAACTGTGAGGTGGTGCAGTGGAAACGGATTGGAACAAATCTGGAGTTAAAATGAGAAAGTTTAGGAGGACATGCATTGACTAAGAGGGAGTGAGGGTGTGTGTGTGAGTGTGTTTGCACCATCATAATATATTGCAAAGTGAGTCGAATGCTGTGATGGAACAGTGCTTTCAGAGCTCACGCGCTCAATATCCCCAGCTGCCGATAATGTGCAACACTACATCACTGGCATTAAATATTCAGAAGCTCGATACTACCAGGTGAACTTGTGCACCTACACTCACCAAAGCGCGCACAGAAAACATCAGATTTCTTCTGTTAAAGAAAACTAGCAAAACTGATTTACATCATGAAGTCAAGTACGGCAAACGCTCTCATCAAACCATCTGAGTTTGATGACACACGAGCTCTGCCAGCAAACCTAGGGAAGACGTAGCATTCCACTTATTCCCTCATTATTCTGCTGCCGATAATGAAGTCATTTTGAGTGGGAGGTACGATATGTAGTATTAATGAGAGCTTTTCAGCTGCTGCCATGACAAAAATCTTTAAGTGGCCTCAAGCCAACATGAAAAAGCAATTCCACAAACCATATTGAATTCAGCCAACTGTGCCATTCTGAATAGGTGAATAAGGGGAGGAGAAGAAGACGAAGAAGAAGCAGGAGTTACACTTCCTACATGAAGGTACAGTGGGTTTCACTGTCCATGGTGCTGATACTTCTCTGTTGTCTCTCCAGCTGCTAAACCACTGGGGAATAGTTGCCCAAGTGTTGTCATATTGCAGGTAATCACACTTCTGTGTGGCCTATACACTTTTTTCCCTTAAGAGAGTCTTTGCCTCTGAGCAGCATCAACTTACTGCTGCCTAAAGAGATCAGTAAGTGAATTACATCATTGCTGAAATGTTCCCATTACCAACAGAGAACATACCCATCATCAATAAGCAATATTTTCCCACAGAGGTAGATATGCACAATCCGACTTGACAGTGATGGCATATACCTCAACAGACCGCCTGTGTGAATGCCACTTACCTGGTTATTAATGCACAGAGCAAGGTGTTTCCTCTCCCGAGCCACAGCCAGACTCCCGCTGCGCAGCCTCGCCTCCTCTCCCTGGTACATGCTTCTGGAAGGACACCGCTCAAGTTAAGACACACACAAAAAAACTCACCAAATATGCAACACGCTGTAAGCCCTCATGTATGTGGACAGCCTGTACTCATCTCTGTGCAGCTGCAGAGAGTGCCGTTACGCAGGATCTTTTTTTTTAATTTTTTTTTTTTATCACTCATCTGTGCATGTCGAAGCAGCCTGCACTGGAGCGTCTCACCGTTTCCTAAATAAACACTGTTGCCATGCATGTATGATCGGGATGAGTCGGTGGATGTGACACTAACCTGTACGTGCCGTTCCTCAGCATGACGAGCTCTCTCTGACTCTCTCTGCGCGGTCAGACAGAGATGAAGTGAACACTTGGAGTCGGGAGCAGCCAGAGAGAGACCAGACTTGGGAGAATTCTGGCAGCCAATGGGATGCTGAGCGTGCGCGCGTCTTTTTTTTTTTTTTAATATGTATATATACAGCGCCTACTGCGCGTGTGTTGACTGTGTCATTTAACTTGGCATTCGCCTTTAATCACAGCATTAATTATTCTGCAAACGCTTCTCTCTGGGGAAGTGTAATCGCATCTGAGCCTATTATGCTTGGCTTTTGAAATGCCTCACGGTGTGCCAATCTATTTGCTCATATCCTAGATATGGCGCTATAATGGTTTGCATCACACACAGGTGTGGGCTGGGAACAGGAGGGACGCACAAGTTGAACAAACAACTGCATTTGTTGTCTTTTTACACAAAGCACACGTCACTCTTACACGGTAGATAGGTGAGCTGCAGACAGGTGAGGTGTGAGGAGAGCTGGTTCATGTGTTGGTTAAGTTATAGGCCGCCCCAAATTATCACCTGAGTTGATCTTTTGAATGGAGGACTTTCACATCTGTCCAGTGACTAACTACTACCAGAGGATCCTTCTACCAGTGTGCTACAGCATCGTGTTTCTGCTGGGCTTGACTTTAAACAGTGTCCTGCTGTGGTGCGTGTTCAGTCGGACGCGCCGCTGGAGTAGCACCATCATCTACATGAGCAACCTCGCCATGGCGGATCTCCTCTACGTGCTGGCCTTGCCACCCCTCATCATCAGCAATGCCAAAGGCGGCCTGTGGCCTTTCGGCGACGTCATCTGCAAGACAGTCAGATTCTTCTTTTTTGTCAACCTCCACTGTAGCATGATGTTTCTCACCTGCGTCAGCGTGTACCGGTTCCTCGGAGTGTGCTTCCCCATCACCGCCGTGCGCCTTAGGACCAGAAAACTCGCCCTCTTTGCGTCAGGCTCGGTTTGGATTCTGGCCACTGTGGAGATATTACCGACGCTGTTTTTCGCGCACACTGGTGTGATCAATAACACGACCGTGTGCTTTGAAATGACTAACCCGGGAAACTTTAAAGCTTACTTCCCCTATGGGTTGTTTTTAGCCATAGTGGGTTTTCTAATACCTTTCCTCGTCGTCATCACTTGTTACTGCTCCATGATGAAGGTGCTTTTCTGCAGGGCCGCGGACAGCATCTCTAATGCCAGGACAGCCCGTATGCGCAACAAGTCCCTGTACACTTTATTAATCGTATTACTGGTGTTCGTGGTGTGTTTTGTGCCCTATCACGTCGCTCGGACAGTCTACTTGTTTGTGAGGGTCTACATGCCCGGAGACTGTGAACTCCTGAACACGGCCATGATCTCCTTCAAGGCCTGGAAACCTGTGGTCAGTTTTAACTGCTGTGCAAATCCTCTCCTCTACTTTTGTGGCTCTGGACGGCACCGCCAAAGGATCCGGGCCTGGCTGTGGACGAGGAAGAAGAGAGTGCAGCCCAGCGTGTGTGTGGTGGATGGCAGCACAAACAGGTCCGGAGGTTAGAGAGAATCCACCAGAGTGACTTTTATCACGAGTCGACAGACAGCAAAGACACTGGGACTGTACCAACACTGTCCACAATCTGTGTTTAATAACTCATTTTATTATTTTAAATAGAAAAAATATGTATTTGGCATTCAACAGGTCATGGGAATCACTGACTTGTGAGGCTTTCTGACTTATTCCAACTTACTGCTACCTATAAAACCTGAAGGATAGGCACAAGTAAGGAACTAACTAGCAAATACTGAGGCTGTAAAAGCTGGTATTAAGAGGCAATCATACTGTGGCCAGAGGTGACATTAAACATTTGAGGGAGTTGGTGCCCTCTGTCGTTTGAAGAGGGTTGAGTCACTAAAAGAGTATCAGTCCAATTTTATATGATACAATCTCCTGAAAAATATATTTCTGTGGTGTGGTTTCTATTAAAAAAAAAAAAAAAAACACAACTGTGAGCAAATTAGACAGAAATAATCTCTAAAGGTAGTCATTCAGCAGTCAGAAAACCTACATAAAGGTTAAAAATACCTTGAAGGGAAAAAAAGTGCTATATGCTTTTAAAAAAAGGGGGACAGTTTGTGTAAGTATCCCCTCTCTTTTAATTGCATACTTGTCTGGAGACACAGAGCTACAGTCAGTGTTGGAGGAGCAGACAGCTGAATGAAGGGCATCATTTCAGAACACTCCTGTGGGCAAGTGATGACAGATGGGTTGAGCAGTGGTCTGGGAGCTGAGTGCCAAGAGAAAAAGAAAGATTAAGTGAAGGGAGGGAAAAAAACAGTTGAAATGGAACAGACTTGTGTTTAATTATACAGTGAAGCAGTAAAACCAACCTTCCTGGCCTACTTTATATATATATTTATATGTATAAAAAGTCAGCTGGTGTCAAGATTAAAGGCTGGATGAGTCAATAAAAGCGTGCGTGTGTGTGTGTGTGCATACCTGTGCGCCCAGCCTGGAGAGGTACCGGTTGCGTAAGCCAAAAGCAGACATGGGTGCTAGTCTAGCAAGCTCACCCTCTGTCATCTTACTGGGTCGCCTTTTAATCCTGCAGGAATAATAATGTCACCATCTTTATCAGCAACACTAACACAAGCGCAAGCAGCAGGATTAGTCACTAAAGTTAGCAGGTGTAATGCAAGGGGGGGAAAAAAAGATGAACAATAACAAGAGAAGTCAAAGGCTTTCAAAACTTTTGGGTTTAATTAAATGCCATTGTTCCATGAACAAGCAGGAATCAGATGTGTTTTGGTTCAACAGAAAAAGAGTAACTTTTTCAGTCACAGCTCAACATCAGTTACCACTTGGTAGTTTATACTCAGCAAACACTGCACTGCTGTCATAACACCATAGTGCAAATAAGTGACAGGTTTATGACACAGTGGTCATTTTAATGTGCGATCACCACATTTTAACTTTAGTACTGACCATCTTCTTACACGTGTTGGGCTTTTTCATTAAAGAGTAACTTAACACCAGGCTGAAAGGCTGCGTTTTAAGTCAGTTTTACCTCTGGTCACAGAGCAGCACCATCGAGAGGTGTGGTGATCTTTTGCACCAAACATCACTGCAGCAAAATGTAAAATTAAAGCATGGCAGATCAAAAAGGTGTTGAGTTACTCTCGATACTTTGATGAGTTATTTGCCCAACTGAGGTAGTGAATGCTTATCATCCACGGTCTGCGACCCTGATAACAACACAGGGAGACAAATATCCTTCTACGTTACTGGAATGGTGCGAATTGAACAGAGTGCATGAATACTTCTGTGTCACTGATCGGATGAAGTAAGTAACAATTTGGGGCAGTGCTTACAACAAGTTAATTACCTGAGTTTGATAAACAAGTAAAACACGCTCTAGAAAACATAATTATTATGTGCAACCGATTATTTAAAAGGTCACATTAATAAAACAATCTGTAAAAAGTTTAAATTGTGAATATCATTACACGGGTAAACGCATTCAAAAGTGTGCCTCTCTCTTTTTCGTATCTTTCTTATCATTACAGTAATGTACCATTTGATGATGCAACACAAAATTAATTTTTATGAACTTCCGAACTAGTGAAGAGCAGACAAAGGAATTAAGAATTAAAAGAATTGACCAATAAAGATTGAAACAATAAAGAGCTATGCTCTTTTTGAGATTATCCACCATAAAAAGATCAACGATGCATGAGATTAAAGTTGAATACGAGTTCGCTTTGCCTAAGGAAGATTTTGCAGTTATCGTGAATGCTGACAAATGAATGTATGTACATAACTGCTGAGTTGTCTGTGATAAGACAAGTAACAGAGTCCAGCTGAAAACAATTTGTAAAACTAAAAAAAAAAAAAAAAAACATAAAAACCTTATCTACATATAAAACAATTGAATTATTATATGAATCTTTCCACAGGAGTCTCCTGCTGGACATTTAAAATGGAATCTTAACTTTCTTCTGTAACTTACAAAACTTCATGCCAAAGTTTGACACACACACACACACACACATTCATCCACACACTGCCCCCACACACACACTAGTGGCAAACGAATATCAGAGAAGATGAAGTCAGTATGAGAAGTCGGAGAGGTGCTGTGGAGTCCAAACTGGGATGTGTCATTTGTCAGTGTCCCGATAGGGACATAATGAGCTATTAATGCAGGGCTGGTTATGTAATAGCCGGGGCCAGACAGTCAGTTCTGGTGGGAAGAGCCACAGATGACAGCACTGGGCGGAGTCAGTAGCGCAGTCCTGCCCCGTGGCAGTTGATTGATAGCTCTGGGGAGGACAGTGCAGACTGCTGGCTCTGAAGCCCAGGAGTATGTGTGTTCCCTCATCATCATCATCATCATCATCTGGAAAATATCAGTTACAGCACGAATCAGAAAACATAAATTTGTATTTTCACATAAGCACAAACTGTATATAGAAAACAGACCGTGTATATAGATTAAAAAGATTAGATTAATGAGGAGATAGACAGCAACAGATGTGACCTCAATGCTCAATGTGAACGCTCTCACGCTTAAGAATGAGAGCAGAACATGGTCCTAACTCACCACAAGAACACTTGTGGTTTGTTTTTTTTTGTTTCAGACACAAAATAAACCGACCACAGGTGGTGTGCTGTTGACGTGACAATAATTATGCACGAATTTGGAGACCTAAATAAATGTACTCTGCAGAGAGCAGCCATTTCCTCCATCATGTTGCAAATGTCAGCTACTGAAAGTCACAAAAACAAAAATACTTTTTGCATGAGCATAAATAAGGAAATACCTTTAAGCACAGTGAAATAGCACGGTGCTAAAATGTAGCACTGATAACACATTCTGGTTGTATTCACACCTGCAGTTTGGTCAGGTTTCTCTTTCTTTAAATTTAAAGTCATGGAAATAAATGAACACTGACAGCGATGACTTGCGCATTGTACCAGCAGAGCCAAGAGCAGCTTTGCTGTAACAGCCACTCAGGAATAGATTAAAGCCTAATCAGCCAACATATCGACAATAACGTGACTCATCACCTGTTTGCAATCCTGAACCTTGAACCTGAACTGGCAAAACTTGGGAGTTTAAGATCTACAGTAAAATGAAGACTGATTCTGCAACTCATACGAGTCATGTGGTCGGAGTGTAGAATATGGGATCAAAGAACAAATCCATAAAAACATCACTTGAGAGTCACTTACGAAGAAAACGTCGATACTGAGTGCATCACATTGAAAATCATGTCCAGTCTATTAAATCATTTATTTTTAATCTCACTGGACTCTCAGACTAGAACGGAATAGATCATGAGGTTCATTCCTATCCCAAATATGCCTGCGCCACTTGATTATATGAGTGGGTTGTTAATTATGTTTCTGGGATGCTCGTCTAATTGTTGGGTAAGTGGGCGGAAAAGCAGTGATGGAGGGTGAAGAAGGGTCAAAGCTACTCACTCTGCTTCTGAAGAGGCTTCTTTCTGGAGTTTGGCTCTGGCTGCGGCTGAACGATTCAAATCTCCTCCTGGAGCGAGAGAGGGATACAGAGAGATTAAGAAGTGAATGAGTCTGGTGGTAAGGAGAGTGGTGTACTGAAGAGTGATGGAGTAAAGTGAAAAGATGTCACATGAGAAAAGGAAAAAGGGGAGAGAAGTGAAGCAGTGGGAGAGTTTGAAGCTCCAGTTTCCTCTTACCTCTGAGATAATCCACAAAGTACAGCGTCACCACTGCCATCAGTGCAACTGCAGGAAGAAAAACAATGTGGCAGATCACAGATAAAGTCACTCAGAAGTGTCTTAACAGGAGTTTGAAAGACTATAATCTCATAAACACACACAGACAGAAAATACTGACTGCAGATGCAGGCACAGAAAAACACTTCCAAAAGCAGATATCCTCTGCTATCCAGGATGGCTCCTGCTGCCATGGCAATGAGAGCAAGTCCCAGGTTCTGGATCGACTGCATGCTGATGGACGAAGGCATAAGATCAATGAAGAGAAACAGCGATATTGAACAGTCACAACTGTGTGCGTTTTAACTGCAAACGTGTGTGCGAGATTGGTACATACAAGCCATAGGCTGTCCCCAGCTGATGCTCAGGTACCACAAAGGCCACCATGGGCCACAGTGCACAGGCCAGTAATGAGTAGGAAAAACCCAGCAGGGACTGGAAAACAAGTGAAAACACACACATGTGGTCATTACTTTAAATGTTCCAAGGCTCCGCACAGAATCCCTGAACATATACACCCTTAAATAGATCAAATGGTATGAAAATACCATATTCTGGACATTGAGGTATTTGAAATATGAAAGATGTGTTCTTGTGTTCAATTAGTTCTGACATTAACTAGATACACATTCAGTGTTTTCATTTCTTTATATGCAAACGTCTATTATACCAACCAAATAAGGTTGGAATTACACTCCACACTAATTCAAGGTCTCTGCACGAAGCAAATTAACTGACTTGCAACAACAAGTAGGACCAAACTTCAACAATAACTTTAAATTCATTCTATAACTGAGTTTTTTCATCCATCTTGGATGTCATCAATCTCGGAAACTATCGGTTATCGTCTGCCAACAATTTAGCCTCCGGGGGCATCTGTCGATGTTTCTGTAGCTAGCAAATATCCAGAAAATGGATAACGGATATCCGGGCCAAGTTTCCCTCTGCAGTCTGATTAACCCCTTGATACAGGAGAGTAACTTCTGCTAATCTCTATAAACAGACGTCTGCATATGAATGCAGATAACCAGACGATAGCCGACTTCTGAGATTGCATTTGATCCCTCACCTATGGATACAGCATTCATATACTCTACATTTATCTGGTTATAGAGATTAGGGTGCCATTAACAGTCCCAGTGAATGTACTGACATTTATTTCCTCCATTCATTTCATCCTACAACTGAATTTTGTTAAGGGTATGGTGCGTCATAAGGGTGGCAGAGGCATTACCATGGCGATCCAGGGGTTCCAGAAGGTGAAGGCCAGCATCATGTGAGCACAGAGTGTGGCGACCACGGCGATTATCACCCAAACCACATTCCTCCCCGTCTTATCAACCATAAAGCCCAGAACTGGAGAAGCAGGGGCTGAGATGATGTACACAATACTGGGGAAGATAGAGAACAGAACACGGGCTGAATGCTAAAGAGATATGTACTCAACATTAATCTTTCAGTAGGAAAATTCCCACGTTAACTCCCCATACTGTAACAGTGACTATTGAGACTAAGCCTCCAGCAACTATATCACAGAGACAAATCTTAAAGTCATCCTGTAGTGCAATCTGATCATGATTATGTGGAAGTTTTCTAGTATTTTTCAGGCAGGTGAACATTTCTCTGTTGCCACTCTGGAGAAGTATTTTGACCAGTCATGCACTGATATAAGAAAAATGCCCCACACAAAAGGAAATGCAAGAGGAAATGCATCAGACCATAATGTGTTAGTGCCTTAAGGTAGATTGGCCCTGAATGGCCTATTACACCTGGTCTGAGTTACCTGTTGACAGCTCTGGCTTCAGCTGGGGAGAAGTTGAATTTTTCAATGAAGAACACCCTGTAAATAAAAAGACAAGACGATGAGCTCACAGTGCTGCTCAGCCTTTACTGTATATTGATGAGATGAGGAGAAATCGAGTTGACTCGTGCGTGTTTTCTAGCTAATTTGCATAACAACTATTTGCTTTGTAAGCACTGACCCTCTGTGGAAACACCATGCCAGTTGCTAAGTGATTTGAGAGTGCCTTTCAGTGAAGGAAATACAGGTTGTGATAGCTTCAATTGGTTTCTTTCACTGCAAACCCATTTGTCAAACCTCTTTCCATTTGCGACCCCCTCCTCCTCCCTTCCCTTTGTGGCTCGATGACAACACTGCATTGTAAGGTTGTACTGTTGAATCACTCCTCAGACACAGGTAATTTAATGGACGTTCTCCATTTAATTCACACCATATAATTTAACAGTAATACCATCTTGAAGTGATTTATATTTTCTATTTACTCAGGGACAAGTAATGACCCAGATATTTTGAATCAAGCACGAAACCAAATATTCTGTTTCATCATTTGAGCAAACAAAGCCCCCGTTTTCAGAATTATTATCTGATTATGGCTTCTCTCAATTTTCTCTGTTGGAGTTAAGTTTTGTAGAAAATATGAATCCTGGTAGTTGGTGGTACTTGGGGATGACATTGTCATCCTACACATTATAAGGATAAGTTTGGTCATTTTCGATTTTCCTTCTTTTTGTCAACAAATCCCATGAAAAGATCAAAACCACCAATGTATTGACCTTCATAATATTTATTATCTGTGTATGCGTATGTCTGTATTACAATCGACCCATCTTGCAAAGTTTAAGCAACATTATGTAACTTTTTTACCTTAAAATGAACCGCTTCACTATCATTTCGATGCTACACTGACTTGTAATCGGGTGAATGTTGCTTGTCATTCCCACTTTGCACCCTATAAGTCATACATTGTCAACTATTCAACGAGTCTTGATGGACAGAAAGATTTACTTGTTGCTTAAGTCAGTTAACTGCTAAGCTAGTTAGATCAGACCCTGCTTTCCAGACTGGGAGGTCAAAGCACAGGGGCAGTGTTTGTATTTATGTGGAGTGGAGCTGGTGTCGTGCCAGAACCAGAGCCGCGCAAAGTAATCGGACATGGAGACATAAGAGACCCAAGAGGACACTGACAAAGGAAGCTATGAAGACAAAGGAGAGAGTGATGAAACAAGAAGCCGATAAGTGTACAAGTGCTGTTGAATTAGTGAGTAACAGGTCTTACGAAAGTATATCTTGTGTTGTTGCACTTGTTTGATATTTAAAACGTTAATGAGTTCTTCCTTGGTCCACCAAGTTTCATGAAAATCCGGCCAGTAGTTGTTGTTTTTTACATAATCCTGCTGACAGACAAACGGAAGTGAAAACAAAACTCCTTGGCTGACCTGTTCCTTCACTGTAATGAACATGCTTCCTGCTGCCACATACAGTACATTCACCAGAGTATCATATGTACAATGATCCACAGGTGAAGAATATTCTATAATATTTAGTCCGGTTTGATGATGGAATGAGGTTTGACAAACAGGAAGGGCTCAGATGTTTTAAATGAAACTATATATACAGAAAGGCAGAAAGCAGGTGTTTGTGGTCTTATGTCTCACCCTGTGCTGTCTTGCATTTTCATGTCACGTTGTGGCTCCTTTTTATTGTTCTGTGCTTTTATTTTGAACACTGTGCTCTCATAAGCACTTTCTGATGTCGCACTGGGAAAAGGCTGTACTAAATAAACTTATGATTACTATAGTTAAAGATGGCGTTGTACTGGACTGCATTATAGGTGTTTCTAATTTTGTGTCCTCACTATCTACATACATAAGCGGGGCAGAATATTAGAAACAGTACAACATATCATCAAGTTTGACCTCAGTGGTAAAACATATAATTGAATTAACTCCTTTATGACAGTGTCAACAAAAACTGATTATAGACATAATAAAAGTAGACTTTATGGCAGAACAGTTGTATCGGACTGCTGAGTGTATAACATATAAACACGCACACACAACATAAAATTATGTTGTTTTTTTATCTTATAAGAAATATGTACAAACATATAACTCTTGCATAGCTCTGGTCTAAAAATACTGGTGGCGTATGAGCAAAAAATAAAGAATATATAGAAATTAATATGTTTGTATGTGTGAGATGGCAATACTCACTGTCCCAGTCCAATAAAGGGGAAAATGGCGACATAGTAGCCCACACAGATGATAAAGATGAGCCACAGGGGTAAGGGGAAGTCTTTCACATCTGTCAGCTTGATCACTTCACCTAATAGAGGAAATTAACACACACACACACACACACACACACACACACACACACACACACATATGAGCTTAAGAGCATTATGTGCTTTCAACAACTGTAAAACAACAGCAGTGACTTCTCAGACGAAAGAAGCCATTAATTCTAAAAGGTAAAAAAAAAAAAAAAAAAAAAAAATCACACCACAAATTGAACTGAACGGACACTGTCATTAAAAGAAGCCACAACAGAGAAAGTGCTGAGGCCAATGAACTTTCAAGGCAGAAAGTCAATTTTAGGTAGATAAGAACGGAAACAAAACCCTGTCTTATCATGGTCCACATTGACCGTGAAAAACATTTGCTGGTAGTTATTGACAGCTGTGGCCAAAAGAGTTAAAAACAAAGACAAAAACAATCTTGGTATCGGTACCCCGTTTTTCCTTCTTCCTTGTGGAGAATCTTCTCTGCTCTTTTATCAAGGAACCCCAACACCAAGGCACAGATTAGTGAAAACAGGCAGGTAACAGCAGCTGAGAAGACAAAAAGAAAGTAAGGAAACGTAAACCCTTGTAATAACACTACTACAACTGCTGATTGACTCCGTTGTTCATGTGAATTAATCTCAAACGGCCAGTTTAAAGTTTCATCAACAGTGGCGAAACGATAAAAGAGAAGACATAACTGCAAGGTGTGCAAAAGTGGAAGCACTTTTAGCATAAATAAAATGTCACTGGACAAAATGAGTAAGAACTGACACTTCAAAATCACGTGACGCATCTGAAGCAGCACTTTTAGTTCTCTGTATCACTTCTCTCTTGTCTTTGCTTGCCGTGTTATCCGAGATCATTTCTTACAGAGGCTGAGACACAGTGCTTGTAATCTGAGTCTTAATGTTTAACACTTGCCCATTTCAATTCGAGTCTTGGTGCACACACACCCAGCGAAAAGAAAAAGCATCTAATACTTACCTATCATGAGTGATGCACCCAGTGCAGTGTGTCCTGGAGAGCCAACAAGGTCTGCCACTTTGCTGTACACCCAGCCCATGATGTTCATGTTCACTGTGCTGCCCTTGAGACGTTACGCACAGGAGTGTGAGTGTACTTGAGGCATAAGCTCACTGCATTTTGTATATTGTGTATGACTTCATGTTCTGCTGGCAGTGTCCTTACCAGTCGAGCCATGCTTAGCTGAAGGCCAAACACCAGGTTTAGCTCCTTTCCTTTAAACCAGTTTACTGCATAGGTGTTCTGGGCTACAGCCAAGGACTCTCCTCCAATACTGCCCAGGAAAAGATAACCAGGGAGGGGGAGCGTGTAAGCAATGTGATAGTACAAGACCAACTTGGGTCTTAGATTTTCTTTTTGGAGTATTTGATGCAGGTTAAGATTTTCTAAGATGAATCTTTTGAGACTGTCCTAATGAAAGATAAGTTTGTGTGGTGATATCATGCCTCTATATACTGTACATGTAAGTTTTAATGTGTTAGATTATGTTCATAAAATGAATAGTCACCCAAATACAAAACGTCCAGCTTCCATCAGCCAGAACTGATTCCACCAAGCTCCTGTAGCAAATATTACCTGTGTCGAATGGAAAAGTTGAAATGCGACAAAGAAAACAATCGAATTGGCATCACATTCACATCTAGAATTCAAATTCAAACCCACCTGTCCAACACAGACAAAGAGGGAAAAGATGATGGTTCCCAGCCTATAAAAAAACAAAACAAAAAAAAGAATGAAAGATGACAAGCACAAACTCTTTCACTTTCACTTTCGGTGAATAAACTTATTGGGCTTTATACCTGATGCCAAAAACCCTGTCAATCAGGAATCCCCCAAAGAAGCAGAGAACCACATTGGGCCAGGAGTACCAGGCGTACAGCTGCATGAACTTTTTAGTGTTCAGGTTCAGATCCTGGTGCAGTCAGGGAGGAAACATATCAGATTCACGTCAGCTGCAAATTCAAATCTAGATGTAAAACACAGGGTGTTTTTAGTGTGTGGTTCATTTAACTGTTGTATTATCATGCATACTTGTGACGCTTCTGTGTTAGACGTCTCTCACCCATGCGGGACAGTGTCTGATCAATGTGAATTGTTGCATTCATGGCACAGCACACTGATGTAAAACTGAGTTTGAATTACCCGGATGACTTGAGTTTGAAGTGCAGCTGGGTTGTCATAACAGAAGTAGCTTCCTGGAACAAGAAAACTACATTATCATACTTTATATATGATGATACAGCATTTATTTAACATTACATGAGTCACAACAGGAAGCAGCACTGTAAGCTTTCTTTTAACCAACAGTAACTTATTTGATTTAGTAACATTAAATGTGCTTGGGGAAGTGTTTACGGCTCACCGAATCCCAAGAAGCACATGAATACCAGGACAACCACTCGGTGCAGTAAGTGGCTGGGGTCGCAGATAGCCGGCATCGGTCTGCCGGGTCCTCTGTCTGCCTCTCTGCCGGCGGACGAGCCGTCGTTCTCGTCTCCCAACAGGCTCTGCCGCTCGTCATAGTCCGCCATGTTTCGTTTTGTTTTGGGATTTTGCGGGAGGAAAAGTTGACGGCAGCGAGGAAGACGCGGTCACATGACCCGACAGGAATGTCACGTGGCGTTTAGCCTCGTAGCATGTAGCATATCCGGTGAAGTTCAAGAGGCTCATGGGACATTGATTTTTAGAGAAGCGGAGAGCTGCACGGATAAACACATGAAATAAAAGTCTCTCGACATAGATAAAAGTAGTCCTTTTTTATTGCGCTATATTGACTAATTTAAATATTTATATTTTAATTTACTACTGCATTTATTATTTTATTGTATTATCACTGTTTACATGTAGTTTTTTGTCCTTTCTTAATATGTAAATATCAGCACATATATTTATAGATACTACTACTTATATGTACATAGTTTTCATGTCATATTTATGTTTATGTTACCTTTCAAGCTCCTTGTTTTTGTCTCATGTCTATATCCGTATGTACATCAAGAGCAAAGTGTAAACCAGAGTCAAATTCCTCATGTGTGCACACACACCTGACTAATAAAAGTGATTCTGACACATTTATCGCTTAATTTATTTATTTATGAGCTATATTTTAGAAAATGATACATTGAATTGATGTTTTTTATTACAATTTAAAGCACAGAAATAGGAACTCAATTTTGTAGGTGACTGTTTACTTTTATGAGTTTGAAACGGTTTAATAATACACATGTAGCATCAACAAAATTATCACAGTAAGTTAAGCAAAACAGTAACTTGATTATCGTGTTACTAGTTTTGTGGCTCCAGAGGGAGCTGCATGAAGTCAGATAAGTTGCTTAGGCCTACAGATTACAATGCAAAAGTATGGGGTATGGAAACCGAAAGTGTTTATCAGACCTCTGAAGACAGCTGCATCGAGGCAGGGGTGAAAAAAATAAAAGAGCAGCAGCTGCATAGAGCACAGAAAGCCAAAACCAAAACCCTCGTTAAGATTAAAATAGCTTTATTATGTGACTCATATTAACTGGAACTACTACACCTCTATATTAACCAACAGGAAACTGTGAACTACTACTACTACTACAGTTTAGGGGCACATAGAAGCCAACTCATTTTTTAGTTGAGGGCAGTCTATGTGGCACTATGTTTACTTCACTTAAAGGTCACCCTAGAGGACATTTTATCACGTTTTATCTGCCAAAAGGGGCATCAAGAGGGCACTTTGCTGCGTTTCCTTTGTGCATGGGAACGGCAATGATATTTCTGGGCTCCCCCAGCTTTTGGGGGGTTCTTTTGCCCCCTACTGGCTAAGATTCATTTAGCATGATGGCTTTTATCTCTACTTTGCCTTTATGAGGGTCAAAGTTTAAGCTAGCATGCTACCAGTGTTGATGTGTTCTATCTTTATTTGGAAGTTTAATTTAAATGTGTGTATTTGCGATGATCTAAAATGTGCATTTCAACTGAAGAGAAGGTAAGTGTAGGTAAGAAGGTGAGGTAAGCCCATTCAGTTTCATGCTTTTTTTCCCCACTCATTGAAAGTTTGAACAATTGGACAATGTGTCAAAATGACTTTCTTGACCTAAAGCTTAAGTCTAAGCTCTAATAAGCTGGCTTTAAGTCATTTCTTTGGGGCTTCTCGGCATGAAACTCTTTATAAACCTCTGCTGATTGGCATCACTGACATGTAGACTTGACAGGTTTTTCTGACATGTAAGCTGTACCACCTTGTTTCATTAGGTCTGCCATATTCATTCAGTTATATGAAACTGTCAGCCCACACCGCTACCTGCCCACTATTTATCTGGCTCTTTTCTGTCCCCAACTTGTGTCTGTGCATACTGCTAGGCAACACTATCTCCAGGGTTTATTTAATTTCCATGAATGTCATTTAGAATTTCTCATAATTCACTACTGCGGGGTCATCTGTCAGAGGATTTAATCTGAGGGTGACGAACGGCCCTTCCCACGGCTGCAGCCGCAGCACCGGCCGCTCTGTAGCTCATTAATTTCCTGCCCAAATATCAGCCTCTGTCGTAGCCAACAGAGGGTGGGATGGAGGAAGATCATATTTCATTATTACATTAATCAGGCCCACATGCAGACACGATTGTAAATCAGGTGGGAGGTGACATTAATCCTGCAAAACCAGTTTGTGAATATCCTGAAACCCGCCTTCGGGGTGTTGCAGTGCTGGAAAAAGTCAATTTATTCCGGTTCTATATATTTTTTTCTCCTCTTGTTCAATTTAAAAATTAATAACTTAATGACACCAGTGCAATATTGTGAAAGGCTATATGTCCTACTTGCAAATGCTTGCAGCTTTGTTACATTGATTGTTTCCAAACCTCCAGCAGAGCAATATGAATCAGATACTGATGCTATATTTTACATTATCTTGGTTTAATTGTTCTTGGTTCTTATTGGCTGCCTTGGTTGCACAGCCTGTGCATGTGCAGTGCATGCATGCAATAATCGCTCTTTTATTATAACAAAGAATTCATAGATTTAGATTTAGAGCAGCCATTTCATCACATGTTTTGGAATCATGTTCTACCAAGTTTTCCCATAAAAAACAGTAGCGTGTTTATTAAGATTAAGATTCCCAGAATAAAAATTGAATACCATGCAATTGTGGTATGAAAAATATTAATTTTATTAATATTATTATTGTTGTTGTTATTTACATTGCACAGCTGTAAGCAGTGTCCATCTCTGTTCCGTGCTCATTTTGTTATCATTCAGTCCCTGGTGTGTGTGTGTGTGTGTATGTGGTGTAATCATCACAGCAAGATGTTTACCCTTCAGCCAAACTTTCATGAAGGGAAAGTGCAGTTTGAACGAGATTAGAGAGAAGGAAATAGAAAATGACAGTAAGCACAATTAAGGAAACATGTTGGGTGACTTAGCAATCATGCGGCAGAAGTGTGAAGTTAGCATTGCCCCAAAACCAGTCATGAAACGTCACGCCTAACTCTACACATGTTTGATGTTTTGTTGACATTGCATTCATTTTACAACCTGCGTCATCAAGATAAAATTGAATTTACAAGAAAAATTCTTTCATCGTACATTGTCCAGTCATGGCCATTATTGCTGTGCCGTCCCATTATATGATAGTCTGCTAGTTTGTGCCATCTGTGACATCTCCAGCTGAGTTGATGTTGCTGTGGGAGACTCCGTGACACCTTTGTTGAATGGCTTACGGCTGAGTGTGGCTGTCAGTCTTTTCCTAAACACCTTACACAGGAACACATAGATAAGTGGATCCAGACAGACATTAGTGGCTGACAGCCACAGGGTGGTTTCCTTGGCAACGTAGAGTGCGTTCTGTGCCCGGCAATGACTCGTCATGCTGCCGGTTTGGGTCAGGGTGTAGGGTACGCGGGCAAAGTGAAATGGTGCAAAGCAGATGAAAAACACTCCCACCACCACAAACACCTTCGCCTTGGTTCTGCGACTGGCTGCCTGAGATCGGCTCTTTGAGGCTTTGTATGACTCATAAACCTTCTTGCTGATGAACGTGTAGCAAACCACCATCAAGGCCAGCGTGCCCCAGAAAACCACCTGTAAGTAGACAAACATTTACCAAAACATGATCACAGGGTTTCTTACGATATGAAGTGTTATTTAGTGAACTTTAGAGGTGCTGGTAGGCTGATAATTTTACTTTTTGACAAAGCAAGGCAAACTGTTTCCTCCTGTTTCCAGTGTTTACACCAACCCTAGTTAACCAGTTGCTGGTCCCAACTCAGCAACATAGTGAATAAGCATATTTCCTGAAATGTTTTGATAGCTACCTGACAGAAATAGTTGAATCCTTCATGCCAGAGCAGACCGGCTTTGCTCTTCATGGACGTGCACTTCAGTCTGCCTCCAGAGATCCGTGGTGGCTGGTCACTTAGAATAACGTTGGGTAATGCTAAAGATAACATTACCACCCAGACGGCTGCACTTAGCAACTGACCAACACGAACCTTCTGCAGGGCACCCTTCCCAAACGGTCTGACTATTTTCAGGTAGCGGTCCAGGCTGATGAGGCCCAGCAAAAGGATGCTGATGTACATGGTGATATAGAAGAGAACTGCAGAGTATCGACAGTGGAAGGCGCGTAGCTGCCAGGAGCCCACGCCTGCATCACTTAAGACCCTCAGAGGGATGGTCAGGGTCATCAGCAAGTCAGCCACCACCTGTTAATGAAGAATTCTTCTATTATTTATTTTGTTCTGCACTGACCACAACATGTATAAAGCAAGAGCCTTGATGTCTTACCACATTTTTTAGAAAGACAACAAATGTAGAGGTGCTGGGGATGTTGAAGAAGATCCATGCAGCCAGGGAGTTCAGTATCAGGGCGCATATGAAGAGGATGCTGTATAGAATGGGGAAAACCACAGATGTCACACTGGTATCCCGAACACACTTGATGGAAGTGTTTGACAGGGTGGTGTTCATCTTCTGATCTCTAGTGCACCTATGGAGGGGCAAGAGAGAAGAGAGATGATAAGATCAGGGTACAATTGATAAAACAGATACAGGGACATAAAAAGACATAAAGACGTGATATAAGGACGCAATATTGTAATATGTTGTCTCTGGAACCTGTATACCTTTTGTCTGCTGTTTGCAGGGTCTCCTGGAAATTCATTAATATAACTTTAGCTGATTTATTTTGTATTATTACATATTATTTATTATACTTATACTTCACAACCAGTGCTGGAGAAAATATTCTGATTCTCCTTTACTTAAGTTAAAGTACTGATACCACACTGTAAAAATGCACTGTTACAAATCCTGCACTGAAAGAATTACTTCCGTAAAAGAATGTAAATCAGAAAAACGTAATTAAAATAGTAAACGTAACCTCAAAACAGAAAGATTCTCCTCTTCTATTAGATTATTATTAATATAAATTATAATATAAAAAAAGCTGTTGTAGTTGGCTGATGTTGTTAGTTGTTACCTTGCGTGATGTAATGTAAGTTTAGAAAAGTTATTTATAATTTTATAATTACAATAATTATTATAATAGTTAGCTGATTATTTTCTCAATTAATAAATTGTTTGTTTGGGTTGTAAAGATTCTGAAAATAGTGAGAATGCCATCACAATTACCCAGAGCTCAATTGCTTGCTTGAAGTTATTCAAGTAACAGTTGCCAATTAATTTCCTGACAATCGCCAGTTGTTTCAGCTGTACTTCTACATACTTTTGGGTAGTTTAAGTTATAACAAAAACACTTTTTCTAAGCTCTTTTGTATACAAAAATCTTGTAAAGTAACTACGTAAAGAAAATGTAGAAACTGGCATGAAAATAAAATAAAGTACAACATCAAAAATAAAATAAAATCAAGTACAAATTTGTAGTGAAGAACAGCACCAGTAAATACACTCATTGTGAAATTCCACCACTGCCAACAGCTAACTAATTGTTGTATTTGTTCACTCTGAATTCTCCTCCTGTCTGACAGTATATCTGCCTGGTGTGCTGTCTTTACATTGAAAACCGTAACGGCTTAGAATAACACTGAGGCCAGAAGCAGGTGCTATGGCAACCAGCATATACAATACTGTCTATTTAAATGTGAACACTAATGTTAATTTGGTCTTCCACTGGTATTTGATCTAGAAGATGCACTTGCAAAGCCAGTAACTGAGTCTTACCTTCTTAGTGTGCCCTTATCATCTGTGACTGTGCCGCATGTGAGGAAAAAGTGTACTTTAAAGAAAGAAGTGAAATAGCCAATTTCCCTTTTCTCCTTCTTACCTCCAGGAAGGAAATGAAACAAAAAATAAAAACCCCAAATGAGTGTTACTTCTGTTCTTTGATCAGTTAAAAAATATACAGCTCCTGACTCCTGACCATAGACAGTATAAAACAGCTCCTGACCTAAAGAGGTTCCGGCCTCTCTGTCTTTCTCAGTATTTCTCTCCCTTTTTAAGTGTGTGTGTGTGTTTGATGCTCTTACAATGGGTGGTCTCTGGAGCTGTTGTGTGGCTGTCTTGTCACAATCCCAATGAGTTTGCCAGTCTTCCTCCGGGTGAAAGACCCTTTCCTTCCTTGCTTCCTGTTCCAATTGTCTGCCGAGAGGCTTGTTCTGCTCCGTGCCAGTCCCCCCTTCCTCCACTAGCTGTGCGTCAGTCTCAGTAGTTGTTGACGGGCAAACACCAAAGCGATGAACTAATTTCTCGACCCACATCTACAGACCTCCTTCGCCCCACTGCTCCTCCCTCAAAAGCCTGCAACTTTATTTACCCCATCTCTATCCTCTTCTTGAAATGAAGAAGAAAAAAGTTGTGGTATTACACCACTCCTTTCTCATGAAATGTGTGTTTGTGGTTCTCTTGAGCTCTTTACCATAAATGCCACATTACTTAACACAGTAGCTTCAGTTGTGCAACATGCAATGCAATGTAACACTGTTATCTCTTACTAAGACCACACATTTGTTATTGTGACTCTGAATTAGCATATATTGTCTGTCCAGATCACTACAAGTGCAAGTGATTCCCTTTGACTCACATCTGATTAGGTTTTGCTTTGAGTTTAATTCTCTTTTGTCCTGTCTTGATAAAAATAGCACTTCCTGAGAACAACGCAACGTGACTTCCTGTGTGAGTTTACTTGGCTCTGAGCCAGGAATAATGACCAATGGGAAGAAACATAGTTTAGAAATGACATGCATGTGCTACATGCCCCAAGTGAACTTTCAACTTATGTGACAGTGACATGCTGTCCATATTTCATCAGGATCTCTTTCAAATGACACGGAGACTTGTGGTTTCCAGTTTTAATAAATTATCATGATGACATGATCACAACTGCTGTACCAAAAGACAAACCCTGTGTTACCACATTTACCATCAGTCAGGTTTTCTGTTGCACAATCACTATCTCAGCAAATTTATTAGGGATTGCCCTGTGGTAAAAATTCAAAACTTACACAACACTGAGCAGAATAATGACAAGTATGAATTTATTTTTGTATTAATGACTACATTAAACCTATGTAAGATTTACAGCACACTTTATTTGTGGCTTAACATATTCTTGATAGTGTGAACATTTCAGTGGACTGGCATTGTTTTTTTCACACCTTTGTTTGCTGTTGTTTGCTGTAACCTTCACTTGCTGAGACACATTTTCTGCAGCACCCTATAAAGATATTTCGACTGTTACCACCAACATATACAGTACATATATACATATATACAACATATAGAGTCCAGTCTTAGATGCAAATGTAAACTAACTTAAACTTAACCTGCTTTGCATGGCAACCTAATTTGTGAGATCTCTATTTGCCTTCTGATTTTGAACGTCTAAAGCTATTATAAAACTGTGTTTTGTTGACATAAAAAGACAGTGTATCACCCTCTTGTCTCATGCTGTTAATCTCATCCATCCTTATTGCATTTCCTGTAAAGCTATTTAGGGTGACACTTTGACAACACACAGCACAACTTTAACATGGATATAAAACATAAATGCAGCAAATAGCAAAATCTTAATCTATACATGAAACAATAATCGGACATTTAGTCGCCAAAATCTCCAGTGACATCCAAGTTCATGAATAGTTCATGACCTCTGTCACACTCTGCTCTGTGGTAAAGCCCCTTCTGCTTTCTCTGCTGCGCCTTTGAATGAGATGCATACATTTTCCACCATCGACATCAATTTCTCCTTGAACTCTCGACACAGGAAAATGTAGAGAAAGGGGTTCATGCAGGTATTTGTGGTGGCAAACCAGAGACTTACTTCCTTGGCAAACTTTTGCTTTAAGTAAGAGCAACTGGTATAGGATGAAAAGTTGACTTGTTGAAAAGTGTACGGGACTCTGACAATGTGGTACGGTCCAAATGACACAAAAAACACAATGACAACCAGAAAAACACGCAGTTTGATTTTTTGCTTTCCCTGGTCGTTATTGCTACCAGAGTTTTTAAAAGACTGGATAACCTTGTTTGTGATGCAAATATAGCAAACCGTAATGACCACACTGACGAGCCAGAAGAAAACATTCACGTAAATCACATTGTTTTGATGGAATTCAAGTCCAGCTGGTCCTTTCAGCTGCATGCAACTGTTGATGTTGGTCACATTAGCCACTTGGTTAGATAAAATCATATTTGGTAAAGCCATGCTTCCAAACAGGATTACCCAGACTGAGCCTGATAACACTTTGCTAAAGGTCAGATTCTGACCAAATAACTTGCTGTGGGGTATCATGATCTTGAAGAAACGGTCTACACTTATTAGGCCCAACAAACCGATACATGTGTACTGTGTGCTGTAGAAAATGGGACTGATATAACATGAAATTATAGGAAATGTTTTTGACCCATCCGACAAGTCACTTACAACTGTAAATGGTATGGTCAAGGTCATAACAATGTCAGCAGCCACTAGATTTTTCAGGTACACCAGAAAGGTGGAGTTGGACTTGAGATGCAGAGACACCCAGGCTGCTGCACCATTCAGCAATAAAGCTAAGGGGAATATCAATATGTAGAGAGCTGAGACAATATTTGGGTTGTAAACGAAGCTGTCACACCCCGAAGCATTGTGAGATGTTTGGTTCAATGGCATCTCTGCACCTGAGGAAATGAAAAAGTTTAAAATACATTTTAGAAGCCGCAATTCAACTTGTTAATATGCACCATCTTCACACAGGCTACAGATAATGCAAACAGTAAATAATTCTGGATTAACTTAAAACAGTGTTGTGGCTTCTTTGAGTTATCCACTCACTCTGCTGGTTAATGTCGAAGAGAAGGGCCACAAGTTCATCCACCGTCTGTCGCCTATCTGAGTCAAGGTTGCAGCTTAAGGAAAACAAAAGGAGCAGCATGTTGTTTATGGAGCTGTTTGCTACATTTTTTAAAGTTTCATTTCATTATAATCTTTTATTCTTCTTTTAGTTAGTGATATGAGTTTTTTGTGCACTCCAGGGAATATCAGTCAAACTGATGCTGGTTTATTCAGTCAACTACAAATTAAGTCCTGTGTGCCTAATTTTCTAAGCCTAGCCAAACAATTAAAGGTTAAATACATTTAAATATTCAGAGTTAAGACAAGCTTATAGATGTCCTTGCCCTGGCAGGACTGCTCTTTTTTTCTTATAGACTCTACAGGATAGATTGGATTAACAAATTCAACTAATTAAACACATGGCAACCTTACACTGGCCTTAATAGATTAAGAGATTAATAGTCTCTTTCCTGTGCCTGACTTTGCAGAACACACAACTCACAAAATGTTTCTAAACTCAAATTAAACTATTTCTAAAGAATAACATAAACTGCATCATAGTTTTTTTTAATTTAATGTATAATAGATCAAATATTACATGATGAACTAATGATATAAATTAAACATATTTTGATAATAACTCACAGTTGATGACTCTTCTCAAGCACAAAGCGGACATCTGACACGGACCTGTGTAACAATGCAATGACATGATCGGTGTTTCAGAAACACTGCTGATTTTCCTAGCAAACAAATCAACATTTCAGCTGTGTTAGAGCTGACAATTTATCAAGACATATGCAAAAATAGGAAAAACTTGTTGGTCTTAACAAAAAGTAAAGCAGACGTCATCCACACAGCCCACAGGTGGGATGAAGACTTAGATTAAGGAGGCTGCGTACCTCCTTTGTCCTACACATGAACCCCGGACAGACATCACTGTTTCTGTCTCACTTTTACAATGACGGTGATCAATCCAGGCATTTACAGACCCATCTACCTGACCTCCCCTGCATGTTTGATGCCATATCCTCTGAATCATTAACATAACAAATGTTCTTCATATTGCCTTTAAGCATCATTTGGGAGGCTAAATACACATCATTTGTTTCCCCACTCACCATCATTGTGTCGTTTATTGCCGCAGAAAAAAGAAGTTTTAAAAAAAAGAAGGAATTTTTCTCTATTTTTGTGGCCTTGATTTGTTTTTGTTTTTTTGTTATTTGGGTAACTTTGATTATTGATGGACTGATTGATTGACTCACTTAATGATTGACTGAAGAGCTGATTCTGAACTTAGCTGGTGCAGTGACATCATTTGGCCAAAGGGTGGCCTAATCATTGAAACCAACCAAATAGTCCTCAAATAAAGAAGAACATATGTTGTATATGAGGTTGGGTTTCAGTTACTATTCAGTCAAAACAATTAGAAATCTTTGGTCATTTTGAATTGTGTGTGTGAATTAGTGACAAAAACTATTGTTGCAATGTCGTTCAGAGTACTGTAGTAACTAACAAAGTGGGTGCACTGGTATGTCATTAAATTATTTCACTGCTGCTAGTACACATAGTTCATAACTTATAGAGTAATTAAAGATAATGAAATCATTTAATGAGGCCACACTTAATATAAGAAAGTCACAAGGAAAATAAATTATTTTATTTATTTATTTATTTTTTGCAACTGAGCATTGCTCTTTTGCAGGAAGGTTATTGTAACTGGGGCATAGGATTTATGAGAATTGTTGTGGAAAGATTTATGTTACCATTTATTTTAGCCCTTGAAATAATAGGCCAAAACTTTGTAGGGGACAATTATATTGTTCTTTTGTGCAGCATAGAAATAAAGAGTCCGCTCTTCTCTAATAGTGCAGGCAATATACGTAATAATGATAAAGAGGGTAATCTACAAGTTACTATTGTCTTATACTATTTTTATACCATTCATTTTAATCTCACCTTAAAGTCAATAGGAGACAAGACTGAGTTATGTCATAACTCAGTTTTCTAATGGTATCTACTTTGAGCCCATCCCAGAAAAACAAAACAAAAGACAACTTCAAACTTAATTTTATTGATATATGTCTCACAAAAACGCTCAATATCGGATTAAAACATAGTGATGAGTTATGAACAACTGTAAAAATTCAAGAAAATGTTCAAACAGTTGAACCCACTCGATTTAGAATGAAACAATTAATATGCATAGTATATATTTTTGAAATCATCAAAAGCCATCTTTAACACATGTCATTTATCTATCATGTTTCTACCTTGTTGGTACTTTAGTTTCAACAGATGCTATTTCTTACTTAGTCACTAGAGGGTAGTACAACATAAATGTATAGATTAAAACTCACTACATGCCTGCTAAAACTCTGTTACTTGCTACTTAAGTTATTAATGATTAATGTCATTTTAATAAAACAGCATCCTAATTTGTGACAGAGGATATCTTATTTGTCTCTTAACTTAGTTTTATCTAACATTGTTGAATAACAAATGACTTACTGTCTACTGTCAAGTCTCCTCTCTTTCATCTGAATATAACCAGACACAAATCCCTCTAGCTTTCAGCATGTCAACCAGTTTGTCTTTGTACTCCCTACACAGGTAGATGTAGAGAAGAGGGTCCAGGCAGGAATTAGTGATCGACAGCCACGTGGCAAATCTTTTGACTATTACCACCCACACTTCAGTGCAGACACTCATGTCAAAGATTTCATTTAGTGTGAATGGAATACGCATTGCATGAAGAGGTACAAAACACACAAAAAACACAAGAAGGATCAAGAAGACTCGTAGCTTGGTCTTCTTCTTTCCATGGCTGTTTTTGCTCCCAGAGTTTCTGAATGACTGCAGGACTTTCAGGGTGATGCAGATGTAGCAAAACACAATTAGTATGCTGACAAGCCAGAAGAGAATCTCCATAAACAGGACCACATACTTGTGAAGAGTCACACCAGCTGGACGTTTCAGGGACATACATAAATCTCCTGTTGCATTAACAGGTTCCTGGTCAGTTAGAATGATAGTTGGTATTACTGTTGTGCCAAACAACACCACCCACACCAAGGTGGCCATTACATAACTGAAGACCACGTTTTGTCCAAACACCCATGGTCTAACAATTTTGAAGAAGCGATCAAGGCTGATAAGACCCATTAAAGTAATACTTGTGTACAAACAGTTGTAGAACATCACACTAGAGAAACGACAGGTAAACACCCTCAACTCAACTGTAGCCTCAGGTAGCATGCCAGCTGCGATTGTTGGCAGTGTCAGTGTCATGAGCAGGTCAGAAGCCACCAGGTTTTTGAGATACACGATGAAGGTAGAGGTGGACTGGAGGTGCAAAGACACCCACGCTGCTACCACATTAAGCAGTAGTGAGATGGGGAACAAGAAGAAGTAGAGGTATGAGACAGCCACATTTACAGGCGCAAGGTTGAAGGAATGACAATCAGAGGAGGAGTGGGCTTCATGGTTAGATTCCATCATAAGATCTGAAATAAAATAATAGAAAAACAAGTTTTGCATTCTGGTGATTTTCAGCAGATCTCTTACATTTCTTCACTTGTGCAATCAGCTCCAGTTACAGAGAAGTAGCAGTGAGTACTGTAGGCCTTGTAGACCACATCCACATCAGGAACTTTTGTGCTTTTGATTCATATTTCTGAACTATGTTTCAAGATTTGAAAGTAAAATGAGCAGATTTGATTAAATGGTGCGCTGACATGATTGCATTATGGAGTAACATTTACTGATGTGAGATAATAACATCCATTTTTAAAGTTAGAGAGTTGTAAATGATTAGGCTTAGGTCAGGTCTAGGACTCATTAGAGACTGCTTTAAATGTTTCCTGCTGGCTCAGTTGGACCTGATTTGCATTTGTCATTGGTTTAAAAGACATGTGTTACTATGATTTGGTTTTGAATGCTCAGCCAGAGCATTTGAATGCATCCTGGATGAGGAAACTGACACTTCCACTTTTGACACTATATGAGGGAAGTTACGCAATTGTTTTCACAATACTAACCTTTTCCATTCCACCCCTCTATATAATAAAATTATTTCTGCCTTTAGGAATCTTTAGGGGGGAATAGCAGGTCAACAGTGTTGTGGAATTTCCTATCCTTTGGTTACACAGGGCATGGGCTTGGGGCCATAGACAGTGACAGCACTAAATCATATCAGAGAGGATTCTCTCTCTTTCGTATGCGAGGCCACTGTTTGGATGGCTCCTGAACACTTTCTTCTCTCCTGACCTGGTGCTATTGATTTTCAGTGATTTCTCCGCAACAAACAGTACACACCATGGAGAAGTGGTATACATCCACATATACATGCCTGAACATTAAATTGAAAACAGTAGCTTAGTGGCTTAGGACATTATGAATGAAGTATATGATGCCCATTCCCTCGCTCCATTATCTTCTTATAAGTTGCAGCCATTTTGGGTTGATACCATTTGTAAACATGAATCATTCTGACCACTCAAAAATTGATGAAAATGTTCAAAAATCACCCCCAAAGTACCACATTAAGACACCAAAACCTTGAAGAACACCATAACAATTCATTCTGTTATTCGGTATCAAAAACTTGGAATTTCTGTCAGGAAATTGTTGCAAAGTTGCATTTTTTTGCTGACTGAATTGCACTTCTGTTCTGGAAATTGCTGAAAAACTCCCTTATTGCCAGCATATCTAGGAGGAAGCCTCTGAATCATCCTCTGAATGCCCCGTGGTCTCTCCAGTATGGAGTTGTATAGCTTCATGAGGCTGTGATTATCCCAGAGGTCACAATCGGTCATTTTATACAATGAGATCAAGTTTCCAAAAATGCTTTCACTACAATGAAATACTTACAATGGGTAACATCATCACGCATGAGCTTATTGAGTCCACAAGAGCCAGCTTTCCAGTCAGATCCAATTCATGTAATTCTAATACTGTTTAGGGACCCTAGTGTGCAGAAATATTCAAATACACTAGGCGTAAATAACACACACACAGAATCCATTTTCATTCAACTATCTTGAGATGAGAAGTCAAGGAACCTATTTGAAAATGCTCATGCCAGTTTTATCTGAAAAAAAAAAAAAACTTAGAGCATTATTTAGTCCTCTTCCAATGGATGCGTTAAGTTTTCTATTTTCACATGATAGCAGTATGTTCAACCTGGCTATAAGCCCACTACAGTCTCTGAAAGTCAGTAATGTTAGCTAACCTCTGAGTGGAGTGGAAGAAGCTAAATACAAAAGCAAAATCTGGATTACTTTTAGCACATAGAGCTGGTGCTGAATCAGCTAAATTTATTAAACACAGTCTACAAACTTTTAGAGACTTATATTGAGTTACAGTTCTTTCTGCACAATTGATTACTTCAAAGCTTATTTAATATGTCTGCTTCTCTTTGTCTCCTTGAATTGGTTATTACCTGGATTCACCTTATTGGTACATCTTATGCATTCAGTGTTCATTTGTGCAGTTAAATTGAGATCAATATCAAGAGTGAATAGAGAATCGGCTATGAAAGTAATAACTACCTGGTAAAACAGTGGTAAAAGAAAAAGCAATCCCTTTAATGAATCTGAGCAAGAAAGCTAAATTAAATCTTCTGAGAAATACAATTCGATCTTAACACAATCACATCTTAGAAATCTGTGTCTTTACAGTTTTTCTGAATGTATGCAGTTAACTTGTGGAGATCTCAGTCTGGCTATGTGAGAGTACAGTTACCTAAACCATATTTAAGTGAAACTAAGATGTTCTCATGTTATTTCAAGTCTAAATGTATAACCATTGAGTAAGTTTGATTTATTCAACCAGTCACTCACCAGCAATGGCTTTCTCCTTAGCACCAAGATGTGCAGCCTCTGGGATTAACACCTTTACCAGATGAATTACCAAAGTGTGTCAGTCTGTTCAACCAGACGGATGCAAATCCATGAAGATTGCTGCAGCTGCTGTTGGGGGGGATTCAAATAACGTAGGCTGTGGTAAGCCATGTTTTTTCAAACATTTATGTAATGTCTGTCTTTGAACATCAAATCCAGGTTGTTTTATTTCTACTGGTGTCAATGTGGCCACACAGTGTGATGGTGGACAGTGATAATGTAGTAACTTTATATGACTTTTGGGTCATATATTTACTTATATAGTAAACTGATAATCTTGACAATAGCAAGCTCAAATGAAAGAAAAAAAACAACGTGGTAACATTATCCTGATGCACCCTTTTCACCTATATACTCTATTGGGATAGACATTTTTATCATTATTATTGTTATATTGGGTTCCATGATTTATGGTTTATTTTCCAGAGATATATAATTTATTATTACGTTTTGAGATTTTGAGAAATGATACTCAAGGGAAGAGCTCAAGTGAAAATGTATTTCTTTCTTTAAGTACTTTCAGGAAGTAGACACTGTAAGTGAAGTGAAGTGATTCATATATTGTGGCTAAGAGAGGTATCGGATTTAATATTTGGCTGTGTGGAAACTGCCAGTTGTATGATAAGACAAAAACCACATGGCAAACAAACAAAGTTAAAGTAGCTGTTACTTCCATTATTGTTGTTTCATTATGCATTTTTGCAAAACTGGAAAGCCCCTCATTTTCTGTATATTAGGCAGGATCTTTGTTTATGGCAAAACAAAAAAAGAATAAATCACAAATGTAGGCAAAACATTTTACCTGCTACATGACTAGATTATTTAATACTAACTCAAACTTCATGTACATGCAACAATAAGAGATCATATTGTATTGACATTTGTGAGACTTGATGTTTACTATAGTAGTTATTTTGGAATATTGCAAATGTTTTTAAAATTATTTTTATTTTCAGTCACATTCTCCAAGATTAGTCGGTGTGAAAACATCGGAAGAGGAACTTACTGTAATGTATTTTTTGACTGGAATAGAGAACAGAAAAGAAACAAGAAGTGAGTAAAAAACAGCTAAACTATGCACTCATGTTTATATTTCTCTTACTTTTCTTCTCTTTTCTTGCTCAACTTGTCTGTTCTCCAAAGACAATAAGACATAAGTTAATTAGCTTATGTTACAATGTTGAACCTGCAGGTTTTTAAAAGCATGATTTTAAAATTATTTTGTGAGGATTATGAACACAAATATGTGCTGTGGCATACACATAATTGATTTGTGCAGTCATTCATTATAGCATGACAGAAAATGTAGTACCACTTCATTTATAATACAGAATGTGCATATTCAGATATAATGTTAATAAAGTCTTTATCACTGGTTTTATGTACCAACAGAGGAGTCTCTCAGGGGGGTGCTGCCTGTGTCCGTGTCTGACCCTCCCTTTATTAACCAGCTACAGGTACCAGGAGGGAGCTGCAGGGTCTTGAACAAAGTGGTCCTGAAGGACTTACAGAGGAAGAAATAGATGAGAGGATCCAGAAGAGAGTTTAAAGATGAGAGGAAGAGTGTGCTTTCCTTCAGCTGAAAGAAGAAGAGTTTGAGTTTACAGTCAAAGAGAACCCCTCGCGTCTGGCTCATGGTATATGGCACACGGGCAAAATGAAATGGCACAAAGCACACAAAGAACACTGCCAAAACCAGGAATACATTCGCGCTCATTTTTCTTTTTGCCTGGCCGGGCTTCCGAGTTGTTGTCCCACTCGGTGCGGGAGATTTAGTGCGGGAGTATGATCTATACAACTCTCTGGTGATTAGAGTGTAGCATACTATCACAGTCACGAGGTTGCCCCAAAAAATAACTTGACAGACATGATTGACCACCTCATGCCAGTAGAGCCCAGCCTGTGTCTTCAGGTCACTGCACTTGAAATATGGAGAAGTCGGGGTTTTACATGTTAGGATCACATTTGGCAGACAGAGAGCCAGCAGAAAGGTCCAGATGGCTCCTGAAAGGAGTTTGCGACGGGTCAACCGGGCTGCATTAGTCCCTCTGAAGGGCTTGAGGGTCTTTCTGCAACGATCGATGCTGATGAGGCCGAAGAAGAGGATGCTGATGTACATGGTGAGGTAGAAGAGTACTGAGGAAACTCGACACACAAATATACGCAGCCCAGTGGAAGCCATGTTGGAGTCTGATAACACCTGTAAGAACAGAGAGTTCAGTTTTTTACATTTTACTGTTAAACGTGCAAATTAATGCCATACAATATATTTAGTACACTTTCTAATCAGCCTCTCTTTATAAAGTGTTGCAATGAATGGCTTTATTGTTGGTTATTAAATCATTTACTCATGGTTTATAGCTTGTTATAAGCCAGGGTCAATTCATTAGGGTTTCGTCTGGTGCTCTTTTTTCTCAGGATGCTTATTTTGTCTTTTCAGCTGCTAAACTATTCATGAACACGTCTAACTGTAGGCTTCATAGATTATTGCAAAAATGTTATAAACATTTCATAAATGAAGATATAACTTCATCATTTATTACAAAGCCAGAAACTCCTGACCCTTGATTGACGACTATTAACATGTGAAACTTCAGTTACTTAAATATTAATGACCCATCATAACGTAGCAACATAAAACCATGTTCTTATTAATGACCTATGATTAATCTATTTGAATGGTTTAATAACCATTAACAAAGGCATTAGTTACAACTCATAAACTCTTTATAAGTGTGCCTTACAAGTAAGTAGTACCAGTCAAATCAAACCTTGAAAGGGAACGTGAAGGTCATAATGACATCCGCAACCACGATATTCTTCAGGTATATAATGAAGTGAGACTTCGAGGGGATGCGAAAAAACACCCACACAGCCACGGCATTGAGTGACAGCCCCACCAAAAAGAGAAAGGAGTAGAGAACAGGAAAAACCACCGTCTTCAATACGTTGTCACGGGAACATGTGCTGTTGGTGAGGCTGTGATTGCCAGGGAACAGAGCGTAAGTTGTAGTTTTCTCCATGAGTGTTGTCTAAAAAATACAAGAAACAGTTGCTCTCAATGTGTTCTCAAAAATAAACAAAGTTACATAAAAAAAACAACAACAACACTGAAGTTGAGTCAGATAGTCTCCTAGAGTAACTTAACACGAAAATGAGAGTAACTCTTAGACGACATATGCATTGCGTAGACAAATAAGCATGAAAACCTGCACGATATAAAGCGATACAATATAACAGCCAATCTGTTTTGAAGACATATTGTGTACAATATAACACCCTTAGAGTAAAAAAAGAAGAATAAAACAGTATTTATACATTTACAGTATATCTGGGTTTCAAGCCTTTATGTAAAGTGCCATTAGTGAAATCAGCAATAGGTATTAGGGAGCGGGTTTTGCAACTGACCTTGCTAAAATGTGTCAGTGAAGTCCCATCAAGGTCCCAACCCAGTTCTATTTTTTAGTCCTTGTGTGGTCTGACAGTGACCATCTGTCTGAGACACACTGTTTTGGTGTGTCAAACAAATAAACGTCAGCATATGTGTCACAGGAAGACTTTCTCTTTTTCTTCTGCTTTTTCTTTCCTGTCATGAAGAAAGGCTGCAGACCACACTTCTAGATCTACTTTGACAAAGAAGACACAAAAAAGTTCAATTAACTGGCCCCAAGGCGACGACTGATTTGCAGCAGATGAACAAAAATTAATCACAGGCTAAATGCATCTTACAAAAAAGAAAAAAGGCACAAAAACCACGATGATTTTAAATATTGCAAAAACACAGAAACGCCCCACATTCAGGGTTATGCAAGGCAAAATGATTTGTCATCATCACTAAACATATCCGGCTCTTTTCTATTTTGATTATTTCATGCATGCGGGGTGGGTACGCTGCAGCCTATCCCAGCAAAAAAGCAAGTAAACACTCAATTGAGCAACATTCATTGCTTTAGCACATATTTCTGCATTGTTGAATACAATGCAGAACTTGATACTTGGAACCTTCTGTTCCAAAGTGGAAAAAATGTGAAGCAGTTTTTTTTGGCACATGCATCACTGATATAAAACTTTCCCACTGCTCACAATCCCATTCACAATTTTGAACTTGCTGCCTTTTTTATGTCCTGTTGTATGGAACATTTTCTACCATGGAGTCTCAGACATTATTGTGAAACAAACATTTGTCTCTATTTAAGTCCACCCTTCGACCTCAGCATTAAGAAACTTCCCCAAATTGTTGTCCGTTGCCTGGCTGTCCAAAGGTCTTTAAAAGCTTAATATGAAAACATTACACCGTTGTGTTTTCTTTATAAATATATAATACTGGTTGTATTTTAGTTCACATTTGCCACTGGAGGTTTCACAGCAGATTATTTTTTAAACTAGATAGTTAACATTTTATATTGGTGTTTGTAATAAGCATTAGTTAATAGGTAATAAGGGACCTATAAGATGTTTATTATTATATTAAGTGATAAGACTATACACAAGCACCTTGATAAAAGAATATTAAAACAAAAATTATTCTTATTATAAGAATTGAGGAATTTCTGCCCTCTGTGTTTTCATCACATGATCCTGATTTCTTTCAGTCTATTAAGTGCTAGTTGCTGTGACTTCCTGCGTCTGGAACGAGATTGTCATAGTCAGCAGCACTCACTTCCTAAACAAATGCTTATCTAAATGTCTCTTTATGTTGGTCTTGTGGTTTTTGTCACATGTATAGCTCATTCTACATTTGGTCATATACCATTTACTGTGAGGCCAATTACCCAACTATCCACATTTATATGCATGTTTGCCACAGCTGTGATCTCTGTACACGTGGGACAGATCAGGAATATGCATCAAGCATGCAGAGAACAGCTATACTTGCTGCTTTTCAGTCTACCTACGTGCATTTCTTGTCACTTCTTTATTTTTGTGCTTTCTTTCTTTCTTTCTTTTCTCTTTTATTCCTTGCTAAATGTCTTGGGTTTCACCTCAGGTCTGACAGGCGCTGGTCAAATGATCGATGTGTTCTGTTTTTCTATAATCCTTGCACTTCAAATTTGCATGAATCATTTCCACAAAGGCATAATCAAATAGTGTGTGAATGCACAGTTGCAGACACGCATGCAGACACTGGCAAAGCTGCACTACACTCACACACACGGTAATCCTCGTCATCTCCCTCCCAGACAGACAGGAAGAAGGGAATGAGGAAAGGAAATACATCGTAACACAAGACTTGACTGACTTTCCATTTAAACCCCTCTGAGCCTTCTCAACAACCCTCCTTACACACACACATGCTTTTCCCTCTCCGTAGGTGCGCTGCTTTCCTCACCTCCCACGTCACCCCTTGACCTTTACATCACCACTCATCACTTTGACTTTATACCAACCCCAGACCACAAGCCTACTTAAACACAGCTACCGTCCTGCTCTACGTTCCACCCTGTGACGATAATAGAGCCGGAGAGTGGAGGGAGAAAAACTTCATTTCCTCTCTGCACATGGGGTACTGCCTTCATCAGCCCTACTTTGAGCAAAAAATAGCCTGTCTTACATGGCCTTTGGAAAGAGAGCAGTAACAGCTGTGGTCTGAAGAGCCTGCTTGATGCGAGGCCAGGATGAGGCTGAACTGTGACCCCTGACCCTTACAAAGGGTTGGCAGTTGATCATCTTGTCATCGTGACAGGTAGAAAGGCGTAAGAAACAACACATAGAAAGAGAGAGCATTCAAACATTCAGGGTGGCCTTTGCTTGTGGTTTGTTTGTGACTGTCTTTGTCTTTATGTATGTGTATTTATATGTATACACTTCCTTTGGCAGGCTTTCAAATTAGCTTCTTCTTGTGTAGCTGAAATGTGTGGGCCACGCTTTGTTTTGACAGTATAAGGTTTCTTTAGCTACTGCTGCTGCTGGTGTGCTGTTCAGTGTATGTTCCAGGGGTCTGCCTCCCATATGGTTATCCACACTGAAAAATCTATAGCAGCTCACAAGGAGGTGAAGGGGGAGATGGGTATAACAAAAAAAGCATTGCACCATGCTGATCATAAAAGGTATTGAAATTATCTATTTTGTCCTACTATAGCTACTAGTTATATTTCTTTAGGAGCTTTGTTAGGGCTCTACTTTGGCAACTGCTGACTGGAGTACATTCCTTCATTTCTCATGAGCCCCATGTGTCCAGTATGGGTGTGTTGACCGTCTGCATCAAAACTGCACACACACACACACACACAGACACACGGACATCAGTGGGTCCAACTGGCTCCTGGGTTTTAGTTTCTACCGGCGAATGATGTAGTTGATTCCATCCTGAGGTCCAGTTTGTTGCTCACATCGTCGTTTTCCTAGCAACTGCTTTTGTTTTTCTAGTGCTACAAATCATAGCTCATCTCTTGGGTCTGGCATACACATCAGTGGATGACCTACTAAAGACTACCTGACTTATACAACTGATCTTTTCACATACATTCCATACAACAACACAAGTTCATTTTAAATATTAAATATTTTATTTTATTTATGCATCCACACAACTGTGAAACGAGTTTAATACAAATTTCATTTTTCATTTTTTTTCAGTTGCACTAATCGGAATTTGGTCAAATTTTATTTGGATCGTACTCCATATAAAATGATATGGGTGGACTATATGTAGGCGTATACAAAAAGTGTTGTACATAGTGACAAACCAACAACTATCACACACTGTTTTTAGTTACAAAGCTCTGATAAACCTGTACACTGTTTGCTGGCGAGTGTCATGTTCTTTTGTTCAAACGTGACAATTGTCAAGGTCGTCAGTGTCTCTCTATATATTTAGAAGATAAATGGAGAGGATTATGTGAGGATTACCATCAACATCTATAGTTTCTTCCTTCTAGACAGGATTTAACACTCTTTACAGTCACCTACAGTATTGTGTCCATGCTGCATAGATTTTCCCAGTGACTCATTTTTAAGTCAGATATCACCTAGGTAAAGAGGAAAAACTTGTCTACAAGTGCAATGAAACCAAAGTGGGGACACTTTTGTTTGTCAGCAGTGGCATTCATCTTTTAAATTCTCATCCAGAGTGCTGATGTTTGTCTGTCAATCCCCCATACCCCATTGCCAGAGAAAGCAGGATGCAGAGCTGTGGCTTAAGAATTGGAAAAAAATAAAACCAGAGGGACAACAGCTCCCTTTGAGAGACTGGGCAGTGTGGGATACCGGGCATATTTGACAGGATGTCTCTGTGTGCTCAGCAGAGACCTGTGTGCACACAGAGTGCAGCAGATAGGCCAAGTGACAGGGCAGAAAGTGTCAGCAACAGCTGTGAACCAGTGGTGTGGAATACCTATGCAAAAAAGGTCAATGTCATGTACAAACTAGGACAGAAGGCAGTACTGTAGATGCAAATGGCCTAAAACACACTGCAAACTAAGGTCTAAACCCTAAGACATGAATTCTAAAAACCCCTAAACTCAAGGCCTTGTGAAATACGAGGAACTCATTTAGGTGTTTTTGAAACAAGGCCATGCCACCAGTTTCCTTCTCTGCTTTGGACACAGGCTATAAAGCAATATGTCATAAAAAGATACGACAGAAAACTGTCCAGAGAAGAAGCAAACATGACTTCAGTGGCAGTGAACTCAAGAGCTACAATGAGGGTCTGTTTTTTTTTCTGTGATGTCATCGTGGTATCGGAGGTTGCTAGGCGCTGTAAAGACATTTGTGTAGAGCAGACATGCTGTAGCAGGTGGTCTAAATGATGTCATGTCAGATGATTTCACTGCAGCATTTGGTGTAAAACTAAACTTGGGAGTCTGTTTACAAGTTTAACAGAGTGACACAATTTATGTCTGGCTGTTTTGGGGGAATTTTTCTAAAAAGATTTTCATATGAAAATCCGATACATGATTTAATCGTCTAAGTTATTTAGAGTTACAGAACAGATGCAATACAACAATGAGAGCTGTTGATGCCATCTATTGGTTGCCTGTCAGGATAACACAATCAGGGACTAGTTGCATGATATCTTAATTTTCTAATGATAATAATGATAATGATTTAATTTTCTATGATTAAAATCTGAGTAGTAGATTTTTACTGTGTTCTAGATATATAAAAGCTTTGTCTTGGCACTAGTTTTCTTGTAAAGTTGGTCACATGTGATGCTGTGTTAAACTTTATGTGTGAATGTTTGATTATATAGTTAATGCATTGTAATTTATAGCACAGCAGATAATGAGACTGACAATCACAAACTACGTATTTGTATCAGTCATGGAAAAAAACATTTCCACAACAATGTGTGTGTGTATATAACTTAATTTAGGGGAGGCTTTAAACACAGAGCAGTCCAAAGCGAAGGCTTCTTTTTGCTCCTGTCTCGTTTTTTATTTATAGGTGTTTAGTGTTTCCTCAGCTGTGTTACAGCTCCTCCAGAGTGCATCTAAATCGCACACTGGCTTTATTACAGAGTGGTAAATTAAACTTTATTTCCAGAAGCACAGAGGAAATGCTGACCATAGACGTGTCTGAGTGAAGGAATGTAATGTGCAAACTCATGACTCTCTTTCACAACAGCCCTCCAACTTGGGCCCAGTCTTCTTACACTGGAGACAATGAGATTTCAAAAGAATATTGGAAACAAGTCAAAGGGAGGAAGAAGACCTCATCTCTGCAACCAGGGGCACAGAATGGAGAATGTTCCCTTGTCTTGAATTAAAAGCCTGGCTAAAGCTTATGTTGTGGATGTTACACCTAAACAGTTACAGAGTTACATCACAACAACTGTTCCCTGATTAAATTCTGGCCCCTAGAAGTTTCTTTACCCTTAACTTCCGACTAACACCTCAGTCCACTTGCCTTTATTAATTCATCGCTAAACTTGAAAAGGTTCCCGGAAAAGCTAAACCTGTCAGACAGAAAACATCAATTTCTGCTGTAAAGTAGCGGTGCCACATTGTTGATGCAGCTTAATTGGGTGAGCTGGCTTGTGTAAAAGCTAACCCCCCTTGGGGACTCAATAATTTAGAAGTGCTTTGATGTTTTTAGCTTGGTATTTGTGCGACTGGAGTGAGGAAGGTTAGGTATACAGCAGTGGGTTCCATCAGTCCACCTGGTTACTCTCTGGGGAACCAAGGAGCACATCTGTACCCAATCAGGTGGGTGAACCCCCACTGGTGTGCTTCCTTTGCCCTGAGGACAGAGACTGAGGGATACGGTCTCATTAAGAAGTGTATCCACTGCCTTATAACATATATAAAATCGTTTTTTAAAAATTGTATTTATTAGTTGCAGTATTGGTTGCAGTATCCATTTTCTAAAAGCTTTGGACAATTTATAGCTAAAGTCAGCTGATTTATAATAGCCCCTTGCCCTTACCTGGCTCTTATACCTGGCTTATAGTGCTTAAAGGCTCTCTCCAAACACATACAGACGACATTTAAAGTCCCACTACAAATCATCTGTAGTTTAAAATGCGATAGTGGGAGCTAGATGACAACTGATACCTGCATACTTTCCCTTACTTGTGGCCAACATGAATGCTTCTGGTAAAATTTAAAGATTATCAAAAATACAGTGATTTCCTGAGCAGCAATAGTCCGAGAAACCTGGAACCACCATCTCAGCATGAAAGATCGTACCTGGCAGAGAAGTGCAAAGATGAATCTGTCTTACTTGTGGCTGAAAGGTGGATGTGTGGATTCTACAATGCTGGTGTGAAATTCCAGTATCACCACAGGTACTGAGAGAGATGCCGATTTACTGTATGAGCAAGCGTGTGTGTGTGTGTGTGTGTGTGTGTGTGTGGGTGAATCCACAAGGCTGTGCGCGTAATGGAAAGACCCACTTTAATATTTTGAAGATTGCCTCCACCTATAAGCTTGGATTGCAGCAAAAATGCAGCAAGTGATCCACTTTACTCGTTGCCAAGTTTGCAGCATCAAAGAAATAAGACAGACTCTCTAAGCTAACAGAAAAGTACTGTCTCAGACTGATGTTGGTCAACTCCCAGCAGTCTTCTCCTGAAGTCCTCTGTTTCCATGTTCAGGCTGCTAGCATTCAAGTTAAGGTATGAAATTCACACCACAAACCAAAAATATGTCTCACCCTTCCCTGGTTTCCCTCATCCCTCCTGTAGACTTTTTCCTTTTTTTTTTTAAACAGTTAGTCATTACTCATTTCAGGCATTGCCCACAATCAGACGAACATATACTGTATTATTACGTATGAATTCTTAAACTGACAGCTTTTTTTCTGTATTGAAAGAAAAAATAAATTAATTTTTAAGGTAAATTAAAGTAATTCTGCAAATGTTTACTTCAAAGTTCTTTAACAGGAAAAACACAGGTGTAACTAAAATGTATGTCCCATTTAACTTTGCCCTGGTAAGATGTACATGATGGCTCACTGCTTCCTGTGACACTTTAACTGAGCCTTGTTAGTTGTTAGTGTTATAGGTTTCACCTGTGCTTTTCCTGCTATGAGAAGTCATAAGGTCTTTGAAGGAGGGTTTTAAACATTTGCCTACAATAATTAAAACATTTATTAGATGTTGACTGAAAGTCATTGAAATTTTGTCAGTCGAGTTTTTTCTAAGTAGTTTGCCAGAAATCTTTTCTATAAACTTGCAATAAATGATTAACACCTCAAGAGCAGCACTGGCATAACATCAACTTATATGATAAATATTAGCAAAGATTAGCATTCATTTGGAGAAATGTTTCTAGCCTCCTGGTGATTGTAGGTCCAGTATTCACTGTCCATTTAGATCTGCTTTTGTCAAGCCACATATATCAGTGTCAGTGTGTATGTCAGCCGAAAAGTAACAAGAATTAGAATGAGCCTCTCAGTGTCTTCCTGATCGTGGCAGTGAAAAAGACCGGATGTTTTCAGTCATTAAAGAGTCTCCTAGCATTATTTGTGTAGTGTCTGGTATACATGTCTTTTATGCAGGGTACCCATTGTACCCATTGTACATTTGGCTGAATGAACCACTGTTTGTGGGGCCTTTCAGTAGTACGTAGTTGAGAAGGACATTTTTAAGCAGAATCACCAACGTACTGAGACCAGATCTGGTCTTCTGTTGGTTCCTGGAGTGGAAATGAACAGCCTTGGAGATGGATGGAAATATGGAGAATATTGTTAGGTTAGGAATTATTGGTTGAACAAAGCATCTATTGTTAAATGTTCCCTGCACTTTCCCTGGGAAACGTTTGCAGACTATGTTGAGGTAAAACCTGTCTTGGTGGTCTAATATTTGGTAGTATGATGGTAGAAAGTTTAAAAAAATATATATATATCACCAGTCTGCCTCCAGGAGATATAACCTGTGAGCCCTTTGGAGAAGGTGGACTGTCGGGTAATGAGGACAATCTTCCCAGAAAGAAGTAATTTGATTCTGTGCAGATTTGTTCTGCTTTACCAAAGTCTTCAAGGTGGAGTAGTCATAATTTTACCTACCTCATCTAGTATAAAAAACAGGGTTTGTTTATTCATCTCATGAAAAGCCAGTGGCAATAACCTTTCATGTAGACATGTCTCACTTTACCAGCTGTGACCAAAAATTGGGTTCAGAGTTACAGTATACTTGACCCGGTAAAGGTGAAATCCACACACACAAAAAAACACACACTACTCCTTTCAGTAGCTTCGTATAAAACCATATTTTAAATGATACAAGTTAGACTTTTCCTTTAAACACCCAAGAGGAAAGGAGCAAATGGGAAAATCACATGTTTAAAATCTTCATAAATATCCAAGTCAGTGGAAGGTAAACGCCACCGTTCTCCAAACATGAACCAGAACTGAACAAATAAACTCTCCAGCATCCACCGAGGGCACACCGTGCAAATGATGAACTGTCTTTCACATTTAAGAGCCATACTTAAAAATATGTGGTGTTTTTTAAAGACATCACTTAACTAGTTTAATTTGTGTTTGTGATTTGTCGCCTTGCTCACATATGCAAGCACTTTTTCCCAAATCATGGAGGAAGTAGCCTGCATTCCAAGGTTTATGGAAGACAATTCCCTCTTTCCCCATATCTGCCTGGGTCATATCACACTGCTGTAAGACTGGCTCTAAACTTAGGAAAAAAATGTTTTTCTGAGATTTCAAAAGATGTTTTATTGGAACATTCCCACTTGAGGAGAAACCACTGACCTCTTTTGATTGTCCATTAAAAAAGCAGCTGTTAGGTATTAGAAGCCACTGTAAATTAATTATGTCACATTTAATTGGTGTGTTTAAAGTTGTCCTTTCAATAGGAAAGACTGATATGGCTTTATCAGAAATGTTTAATGATGCAGCCAATAGCTAAATATAGAAAAATACTGAATTCATTTACAATGATAAGTCTCTAACTTGGTCACATGCACTGTAATGGACACAGCATTATTTATGAGGCCTTGCAAAAAGTAAGTTTTAGCCTTTTTTAAAATGTCTATCATTATAGACTATTCACAACTGGTTCAATTGACTGAGTAATTGTTTCCAGTTGTTGCCCTTAAGGCATTGGGTATTTCTCTTCATGAATATACTTAAACATGACTTTAGGAGCAAGAAAAGAAGAATGTAAATCTGCTGACAGGAAAAAGTGTGGTAAGAGAGGAAATATCACTATATAGTAGACCACCTGTCAAGGACATTCACCATTATTCATTTAATGTTTTGCGTATGACATATTTCTATCTTTTCTTAGAATAACATGTAAAGTAAATCAACTCTATTACATACAGATTTTGAAAATATATGGCTTTGGTCCACCTTTCTTGTCTCAACATCATCACCTCATTCCCCTCTCAGTTTAATTTGCAGCAGGGCAGTAAAATCAGCACACAATCACAAACAAATATCAAAGCCTCCCCTGTGGGTCCGGCTCACTGACGAGCTGGATGAAGAATTATTTTCACAGCTGGAGAGTTAAAACGGAGTGTGTCTGGAAGATTTCTACTGCAGCCACAGGCATGACCTCGTTCTGTAGAGTTAGGTACAACTGGATAATCCTAATGACCTCTATTACAACAGCAATTATAATAGCCATCAGCTATTTTTGCAAATTATCTGTAGCATTGATAGACTGCATTTAATATACATAACACGTCTCATTTCAAAGATTTTGGTGTATGACATGGTACAATAAAAACATGAAAAACTTTTTAATTTCATTTTTTCTCCCATACTTTGATAAAGTAGATACTACAAATAGATATACATTTACTGTATTATAACAGATTAGCATAATGTATAACATTACTGTAAATTCTTGTGTACAACACAATAGACTGAGAGGGTGTTTCTGTATTTTTTGACCAATGAAATGCACTTTGATTAGACATAAAGGAACATCAAAATATAAAAAGTATAATCAAGAAATCCGACGTAATTCTGGTACTGTCCATGCAGATATGTTTCCAGTGTAAAACAAGTCTCATATTTTTTGAATAAATCATCTTCCACTGAGCAATTTAATGAATTACTCTTGAAAAATATTTTACTGAATACTCTGCCTGCTGTCTCTTTCATTTGCTGTTAAAGGACACAACAACATGTCATGACACCAACAACTTCTGGCCAATGGCTAAAGGGAGTTAAAACCCTCTTGGGAGTCTTTCATTCTGTTACACAGCTTTTCTCCATCTCTGTATGGTAGGTTTTTATGTGCTGTAATAGAATCCCTATGTGTGGCCAGCAATGCTTGGTCAGAGAAATCACTTTTAGTTTGACTACGCACTGGCCTTTTGCTCCCATGAGAACCACCTATGAATTTCCAGACCCCAAGTTCCAAAGTTACAATAACAACTTTCTAGCTCCAGGCTGGGTTTTCCAGTTAAAAAAACATTTTTCCCTTTAAAATGTCTGTTTCCTTTCTCTTCTTGTGCTCTGTTTATTTTTTTATTCCACATTTGTCACTTTTTTTAAAATAATATTCCACAAGCTCCGATCCTCAAAAATCCACATAAGAAAACATGTACTGTAGCTCACAGACATAAGTGATGTCTTGTGTGTCTTGTAATGTTTATATTCGGACATGCCACTGTCCTCCCTTAGTCTTGTCTTTCTCTCAAAGAACACGTACATATGCAACCTTTGAGTCTGTACCCAGGTTATTCTTGGCAAGGCACTTGTATATGCCAGAGTCTGAGGCTGTAGGCCTCTGTATGATGAGTGTGCCCTGAGGGTGAAGCAGTTCGCTACCCTTAGGCCTGCCCTGTTCTGCAGCTGACAGAACAGAGCGATCAGGCAGCTCCCAAGTTATCTCTGGCTTGGGGATCCCAGCAGCAGCACAGTTGAGCTGGATAGGTGTCCCTGTCACTGCCTTTACATTGGGGGGTGGCCCTGTTGTGATCCGTGGAGGGTAGGCGATGATAACAACAGGGACAGTGAGCACAGCCTCCCCAGCATCGTTACGAGCCCTGCAGATGTAGTTTCCACGGTCGTGTGGGCTAGTATCCTGAATAACTAGAGTACCATTCTCTCGTAACTGGTAACGCCCGAGGACTTGAGGCCGAGTAAGAGTGTGGCCACCAGGAATGGTCCAGTAGATTCTGGGTCTAGGACTCCCATCAGATAGACAGTGAAGGAAGAGGGGTTCTCCAGACACACTACGTATGATGCCCCTAGGCCTTGACAGGATGTAAGGCTTCTGCCCAACATCCAAAATTATTAGCTTCTCTATGTAACCCATGAAATTCCTGGCACCACAGCGGTACTTCCCAGCATCCTCTTTGTGAGGGTTGTAGATCACTAAAGTCCCATCGTTGCTTGGGTGGTGATGGCCACGGTTGGTTTCACCAGTTAACCGCGTTCCATTAGGCAAAGTCCAGATTATCTCCGGCTTTGGATGTCCATCAGCAGAGCAGTTTAGAACTGTGGTTTTCCCAATTCGAGCCACAATACGTTCATTGAAGGGGTTCTTGAAGATCGGCCTTCGCAGCATACCGGTCACCTCCAGCTGCACCACCATCACTGCCTCTCCGCCATCATTCCTCGCCATGCAAATGAACTCTGCTGTATCAGTTGGCCGCACATTACGAATTTCTAATGTCCCATTATGGTGGACATTAATCCTGCTGCCAAAGTATGGTGCTGTCAGAAAGATATTATGAGGCATAATCCAAGTGATACTTGGAGTGGGATCGCCCTCTGCCTTGCAGTCTATGAATTTCCTGGAGAATTTAGCAGCTACATCTTTGATTACAGTCCGGTTCTGCTTGTAGCCATTGATCACAGGTGGATTCCCATCTATATCAAGCTTGTAGACTTTTCTATTTTCTCCAGCAGGGTTGCGAGCCATACAAACATAATCCCCAGCATCGATAGCCTTTACATCCCTGATATCCAGAGAACCATTCACGTGCATTAGGTAGCGTTCATTAGATGCTGCAATCACATCGTTGGTGGGCAGCATCCACAGGATCTTGGGTTTGGGTTCCCCAGCTGCTTCACAGTCAAAGAGGATGTTCTCTCCAGGCTTCACACTGGCATAGGTCTGGCTGGGTGTGCGTATCCTGGGGGCAGCGGTCACCACACTGATATGTACGAGCATCTCATCCCTGCCCACCTGGTTCTCAGCATAGCAGGTGTAATCCCCCTCTTCTGAAATACCAACCTGGAGAGGAATGACACAGTGATGTGAATATTTTGAACTGATTATTATTTTTTTATAGAGGAAGATATCATGTCATGTCAGTGCATACCTGGTTTAGGTAGAGAGTTCCATTGTCAAAAAGTGTATAGCGGCGTGCTCGTCCTCCTCCACTGCTGGCATCAGACTGAAGAGCACTGTTAACAACGGTACCATCTGGTAGACCCCAGGAGATCTCTGGCTTTGGTGCTCCAGAGGCTTTACAGTCCACCTTAAAGTCATTACCGTAGGGTACTTGCTTCTTTCCATAGACCTTAGGCTCTATTTTTGCTGGTTTCATTGACACACGGACTTTCATGAGTTGGAGATCATCACCAATTTTGTTTCGTGCCACACAGAGATAATCTCCAGCATCTTTATCACTTACAGTACTAACAATAAGTGTACCATTATCCAGGACCTGAATTCTGCTGCCCATCCTGAAGAAACACATGACAGAAAATTACAGAGACATAGTGTTTTGGGATGCCTGATCAAAAACAAATGAGCACAATTTACTATAGTGCTGGACAAGGACAAATGAAATATACTATATTGGAATTCTATTAGTTAGTGTACAGAGAGAAGTTCATATAGTACATCTACCTGTTCATGTGCTGGCCTGATGACAGACATTTTGCTAATTACTACTAATTATTTTTATAATGGATGTAAAAAAACATTGCTTTGAGAAAACCCTGATTTAGTACAATTACATTCTCAACCCTTCTACATCAACTGTGCCTTGTGCTTTTACACACCACAGTCATGTTCATAATACCAGTAATAAAATTTTATATTACTGCAATAAAATAAAGGGTCACAAAAAAAGCGTAAAAGAACAGATGAGGACATTGCAAGTGAAAAAATGTTAAAATTGTTAAAAACTACCAAACTGTGGAAAATCTAATACTAACTACTTACACCAAGCAAACATGACCAGCAAACCAAGCCAATATCTTGGCAATGAATTGAAAAACAAAAACAAACAAGCAAAAAAAGCTATTGTTCATGTGTCTCTTGAAAATAACAAGCTTTCAGTCTCTTTCCACAGCTGTTTTTTCTCTGAGGTTGCATGCAGAGTGGGAGGACAAAGAAATTGTTTATTAACACACTATATATTGTGTATAAGCCAATATTATTAAGACACTCTTCTGTTTCTATTGATGATTGATGATCTATGACCTGTTCTGTTATTTAGATTGTTTAGCAAATATTTATCTTTTGGAGAAAACTAAGAATATGCAATGTTAATGGAGATGGTACAAAGATGGTACTGGAGCTGCTTTTTTGCAAGACAGCTTGTTTTGTCACTGCAGCACATCTGACGTCTGAGCTATTTGGTGTTCGCAAACACATCATATCTCAACCTAATGACATATGTGTAATGACTTTAAAAAAACATTATATGGTTTGAGCTGATTTTTTATAAGTATTTTGCTTAATGAACATGGATTTGAAAAATCCAAAAAATGACTATATGCTAGAGTACAGTCTATTACTATTTACAATTACTATTTTGCTTGAACAAGTACTAAACTTAAATGTTTATCACACTGAACAGGACAAAGTTTATGAATATATAATGTACTAAATATGTTATAACAATTATAGACTAATGGTGTCCATATCATTGAAATGTCCTCAGATCTGAGAGCTTCTGTGCCTCCCAAGTTCTTAAGTGTCTTTTTTTCTCACTGAGGTATTAATCATTGTATTTCTTGTAACCTCTTATTTTGATTAGCCTTAACTCAGGATGGTCTAGTTCTCTTATTCTCTAATTCCAGAATGTAAGGAATAAATAAGCATCACCTCACAACTAGCTTATTCTGTGCTTTAGGGGAATAAGCCCAACAGTCAATGCAGGAAACCAAAATATGGAAACCTTAGACTTGTTGGAATGAAACAATCCTTTAAGATGTTGCAAATTCCTTGACTTTAGGTGCCTAGTGCATGAATGGAGACCCATTACCAAATCCTGAAGTGAAGAAGTACACATCTTTTTCTTTTTCAAGTTCTACATGGCCTTTGAAATGTTCAGAAACATTTTTTTAACCTGTTTGGCCCAAAATGTTAGCCGTGTCTGTTTTAACTTTTACTAATAAGTTTGCTGTAAATGATCAGGCATAGGGTTGAGAGTTTTACCTGTGCCACTGGTCCACCACAGCTTTAGAGGGCAGCCTCCAGATGATCCTGGGTTTAGGGTCTCCTGTAGCTGAACAGTTTAGTCTCAGTTGGTCCCCGAAGAACAACTCGGTCATGCGCTCGGATGTCGCCACTATCTGAGGTGCAGACTCTTGCTTTTCTACTGTCAGAGTCACCACCCTTCTCTCTGAGCCAGTAGAGCTGGTAGCAATACATTCATATTTTCCGCTGTTTGCTTGAGTTGCATCCTTAATGTGGAGGGTTCCATTCTCATATACTGATATCCCCGTGTTACTGGTTGGTTGACCAAATCGTACCATTGATCCATCATGGAGGACCCAGTGAATAGTAGGCTGAGGGCTACCTTGGCCAGTGCAGGGTAGCCACAAGTTTTGGCTTACACCAGCCTTCACCTGCTGCCGTTTCTCCTCCACAATGTCTGGTGGAGCTGCCACCACCTGCAGTCGCACTGTAGCAGTATCGGCTCCAGCTGGATTACTGGCAATGCATTTGTAATGACCTCTGTCATAAACTGACACCTGTTCAATGACCAGAGTCCCCTCAGCAGATACAGATACCCTTCCATTCTCTGTATTCTGACCTCTGACCTGGGTTCGGTTGGCCAGGATCCAGGATATCATGGGTGTGGGCCGACCTTCAGTTTTACATTTCATCTCCACAGTGTTGCCTACATGAGACTTTATGTCACGTATTTTTGGCTCCAGGATGCGTGAGGGATAGGCCACCACAGAAAGGGTGACAACCAGCTTATCTGATCCATGATCATTCTCAGCTAGACAGAGGTACTGACCACGGTCCTTAATGTTGGCATTCTGGATCAACAGTGTGCCATTGCTCAACACCTCAAATTTGCCCATCCTCCCCTTAATGGTAATGGTTCCTCCTGAAAGACAGAAAGAATTTCTTCTGTGAAACATTCAACTTAAAACCATCCAGAAACAATATACATTACTCACACTACAATACCCACTGCTCTCTCTATCGTTGTTTTTATTTACTTTAGTACCATTTGTATTAATTAATTAATTCTTCGGGTGTTTTCTAATTGTTTTTGCTCAGTTTATTACTATTTTATTAAAACATCTCACACATTAAATACCTTAAGTTTGTAATTAAACAAACAAAGAGCACACCTACATTGTTCTAAGACAGTGCCACAAACAAATACAGTGTTTGAAACTCCTTTTTCAACTTAAGCAATCAGCAATGAGGTGCTCTCTCTTTCATTTTTCTTAATGATAAAATACGTTAACAATACCTGTGCTTGAGGAGAAGCGCTTCCAGGTTATAATTGGCTGAGGGTTTCCAGCAGCCTCACATGGCAGGAAAGCATCTGAGTTGGATAACACAGTGAAGCTGGCTGCGTTGCCCCCGACTATCTTAGGTTTGCTTGTCGTGACCTTTGTGGTGTGTTCAAATTCAGCAATATTGGTAGTTGTTTCTTCTTTGCCAGTGTCATGACTATAAACACTAGAGACGGGATTGTGTGTGCCTATGTTGTTGTATGGAGCAGGGGTGATGGTGTATCCTTGCTCAGATCTAAGGATGGTCATTGTGTCTAAGATAAGGCGTTTATCTGCACTGTCTCTGGCACCACTGCTCTGCACAGTTGGTCTGATTCTCCTTATTGGTGGCCTACGGTTGTTGTGACCATAGCTCCTCCGTGGTGGTGGTCTGATGTTGCTGTGGACTCTGGTCTTAACTGTTGTGTAAGGCCTTTTTGTGGTAGTTGGCATGAATGTGGTGGTGGGGATAAAAGTGGTTGAGGGGATCAAAGGTGTTTTGGTTGTAGTATAGTCTGGTAAACCGCTGCTCCAGCCAAATCCCTCATATAAGTCAGTCTCCTCCTTTGACGTTTGGTCAGTGGCAACAGCTACTGGGGTTCTGTCCTCTTTGCTAGATGGTCTGTACAGAGGCCTGTAGGGTGAAACAGTCCATTGAGGTGGTGTGGTTGTCACCACTGTAGTTTCCATAGTTGATACCTCTGTCGTCAAAGCCTCAGTTGTGGTACTAGGTAGTAATTTAGTGATTGCTGGTTTCTTGAAGGGTCTCTTGCCCCTAAAGGGCCTCCTTCTCCGCCCTTGTCGTTCTCTTGTCCCACCAAGTCTCTGTCTGATTACAAACCAATTATCAGGTTGTCCCCCAGACCCAGACGATATGACTTCATCAGGATTTGCAATTGTAGGTGGTTTGACAGTAGGTGGAGAAGGTAAAGTCTGTGATTCTGGTGGCGTTTCAGCAGTGGTGGAGGACTTGGAGTAATATGATGAACTGGTAGTAGTTAAATGGTGAATTCTGGGTTGCAATGTTGTGAACTCCAAATCTGCAGAGGACAAATCTCCATAGTCATCATCTAATGAGCCCTCTTTGTTCCCTGTGTGTCTGGATGGGGACAGAGTTTCAGGTTCAGCCAGCGAGTTTGCGGTTGTGGTAAGCATAGCAGCAGGGACTGTGGTTAGGGTAGCTGTTGTAGTTTCAGCTGTGGTTGTAGTAGTAGTAGTAGTAGTAGTTTTCTGGGTGATCAATGGCCTCTTTAGCCTGCTCAGTATCTGCTCCCTCTCTCTACCTCCAAACAGCCGGTTCCATGGAATTCTTCCACGGATAACCTTAGAGGCAGTTGTAGTAGTGGTGGCCGTGGTGGAGACTGATGGTTCTTTATTTGTGGCCAAAACTGGATCAATTGTGGGGTCAAACTCAGGGGCATCAGCAGAGGTTATGTATTCACTGGAAACATCTGGCCTTGACTCTGTCTGGGTAATATGATAGTTTGTAGCTGCAGTTTTTCGTGTAGAGGCAGGTCTCTCTGTTCTGTGCAAAGATGAACTGGAGGAAACGGTTGGCTTGACCACCTGCAGATCAGCGTTTGCTATCTTCTTTTTGTCTTCATCACAGTCACAGTCTGAGGGAAAAAAATAAGAAAAGAAAAAAGAAATAAGAAAAGGTACAGATAAAGAAAATATATCCACTAAATAAGCACACACTGAAGAGTTAAGCTAAATTTAATGATGGCTCGGTTTGCTTTCAAAGCAAGGTTGCTTACCTGTGGTCAGTTCAATTTTGTATGGCACTGTGGCATTGCCTTCCTTCTTCACTGTGGGCTGTTTACGTTTATTGAAGAAGGACTGTATGTCAGTGATCCTGTTGGGTTTAATGATCCTCCTGCGGCCTTGGAAGGTCCTCCTGCGGCCCCCTCCTCTGCTGTTCTTGTGTGGGATGATATGGATCTGTTGCCGGGAGATGATGGTGGATCCTGCAGGCAGGCGTGGAGATTTGATTGTTTGTGTAGTGTGGAAGGTTATCTCATCTTGCTGTCTCTCTGTGGTGGTGACGGCTGTGAATGTCGTCTGGCTTTCTGGGTCTGTGGATGTGTGAACGACTAGCTCCACTGGACCCGGGCCATCCCTCATTGGAGTGACATTAGGATCCGTGGTGAATGAGAGCGCCGCCCAAGTAGACGTCTCTGGCTCTGCAGGTTGTTCTCCTGAGAATTGGAGCTGAGTTTCCTGTGATGAGTCTGTCGTAGTAAGCTGGAGAGTGACTGGGCGCCTGTATGGGCCTGGATTAGTCCTTTTTTCTAAATTTGTGTTATAATGTGTAACTGCATCACTTTGAACTTCACTCCTTTCTGTTGGATCATTTGTGAATGTGGATCCAATTGTTGTAGAATCTGACAGCATATATGACTCGGTCGTTGGTGTGTTTTTATTTTCTGTCACTTCATTTAAATCAATTTGATGTGCCACATTACTTTGCTGATCTGTTTGTGTAGTTATTTTAGACAGCCTGTTCTTCTGCCTAAATATTCTAATTTTCTGTGGATTATCTGTAGCTGGTTTAACAATCCTTGGCACAATGATGAGTTGATCTTCATTATGATCCTCACCAGAGCCAATTTCATCATCACCAGAGAGACCAGTGTTTGAGTCTACATATTTTACCCTCTCCTCTGTGACAGTCTTTATTCTTGATCCATCTTGAGCCTTTTTCATAAATTCAGCAAATTTCTGTGGGTCAACTTTCCTGGAAGCTTTATCAGAAAACCTACTACTCCAGATACGTCTATTGCTGACTGGCCCCCTCCTTCTTTGTCCCAGTCTACCTCCAGCACCTCCTCTACCTTGTGACCTGAGTCTGGGGTAAGGTCGATCTGATGTGATGGTCCTGGATTCCTGACTAGTTCTTTCAGGACTGGAAGAGGGGATCTCATTGAGGGGGACTGTGTTTGTAGTCAAATTAAGACCGACCTTGTCTTCCTTCTCTGTCTCTGTCTCTGTCTCCGTCCCTGATCCCTCACTATCCAAAACTGTTACTGTCTCAGACTGTTCTTCAGTCACAGTCACCTGAGACACAAGCAGGTCAACTCCTAAGTTATTAGCAACTAAACACCTATAAAATCCTCTATCCCTCGCTGTGAGACCCTGGATCAGCAAGGTTCCATTCTCAAAGACTTTCCTGTTCCCATGAGACTTGTCCAGAACTGAGTGATCAGGGAGTATCCAATGGACCGAGGCCTCAGGACTCCCAGTGGAGCTACAGTCAAAAAACAGATTTTCACCCAGTGGCCTCGAGAGTTGTACACCGTTGACCTCAACTTCTTCCACATCAGGGGACAGAACTGTCACTCGAAATATGAGGATATCTGCATCCAGGTAGTTTGTGGAAATGCACCGGTAGACACCCGCGTCAGAGACATCTGCACCCCGTAGAGTGAGTTTCCCATCAGCAGCGATTATGATCCTCCTGTCCTCACTGTAGTAAGGAGCTCTGATCTTACTTCCATCTGGTAAAATCCACTCCAACAAAGGCTTTGGCTCACCCCGGATTTCACAGTTTAACTGTGTCACACCACCTATGTTAACAAAAAAATATTTTATTATTGCAAGGAGATTTTTATCATGCAAAATTCTTTAGTTAAGATCATAGTTATAGTTAGATGGAGTGATGGTCATATCAGATATTAACTAGTTCATTAAGCATTCATTTCTAACTCCCACCTGTAATTACAGCATGCTCAGTCTTGGTTTGATTATCTCGCTTGATCATGGTCCAGGAATAGCGGTCCCTCTTAGGTAATCTGTTTTCCAAACGTAGGTTGACCACAGACTGATATTTAATGTGCAAAGTAGAAAAAGTGGTAGTAGTGCGGTCAAGCTGGAAACTCACTTCTCCCTGCATCAACCATGCAGGGGAGGCTTTAATCTCAGCCTCAATGTTTGTATGAATCCCTTCCTCTCCGTCTTTTGTTTTTATCTGACTATACCTGTACACCATTTCTGGGCTTCTGGCCAGCATTAAGCCTCTCCCCAGTCTCATTGGAGAGTCACTGTAGGTGGCAAGGATCTGCCACACCTGCTGTATGTGTTCATGGTCAATGTTACAGACCAAATACGTAGTTATGGTAGTGGTAAGTAAGGTGACATTGTTTCCCTCCTCCTCCTCCAACGTTTGTGTCAGGTTCTCAAAAGCAGAGGGCCTCTGGACAGTGCAGGATAGGCTGGCATCATTGTGAAACTGGTTAGTCAGATTCATTTGTATGGAGCCTAATGGGGCAATGAAGTCCTTGGGGGAAACTGGAGTAAAGTCCCCCTCATCCAGGCTGATGTTTTTCTGTTTTAGATGGGGTTGGATCCAGGGTTTAGTACAAGTGAAGGCATCACTGGGGAGAAAGGATAGAGTTCTGTTGTGGTAAGGAGCAGGATTTTCGCAAACGGGACACAGCTGGCCTCTCGGATATCTTCGATCCCGCTTGCATTTCAGCACACCTGGAAACATTTAAATAAAATGATCTAGCGTCAAGTTGGTTGCATTTAAGAAAAGAACATTTACAGTTTCCACATTACGGGGCCTGCCAAACCAAAACTGATCAGTAAAACTCGTGAACCAGAAAAGATTATCGTCACCATACAGAACTGTAATTTATGAGTTGACTTTTACAACAGCTAAGTCATGAATAAAAGGTATAACTTTTGTTCTTCTGTGTTATTAGTGTATTTGTAGCCCTGAGGATGTGAAGAAGATATGATCTCTGCATTCAGTGTTGTCCGTGTAAAGATTTATATGTTTCCTTTGGATGTGCCTGTTTTGCTTTGGATAAAATCCAATGCACTATTAGTTTGAAAGAGAAAAAACACACAGAGTCTGAGTAGAATAATCTATTGAAATACTAACAGACTTAGCAACTTCACCAGATGTGTCTTATTAAGGCTGCTAGCAAACATCTTTCTCCTACAAGTTTAAATCGAGTTTTTTTTGTTTTTGCATTTATACAAGGGAAGATATTTATATTAAGAAATATTCAGTCATTAAAAGAGAATGGCTTTCCTTGTAAACATGTTACAACCCAACACCTCTCTAAATGCTTTCAGACTCCAAAGCAAACACACAACACAACTCCTCACCTGTGTTCCTCTGTGCCCACACTGAAAACCACTTCATACGGCAATCACATGTCCATGGGTTGCCATGGAGGAAGAGGTTCTCTAACTGGCTGCAGCCTGAGAAAATATCTGCGGGCAGAGTGGTGAGCAGGTTGTCTGACAGGTGGATGTTTCTTACTGAGGACACCTTGAACACCTGGCTGTGTCTCAGTGTGATGAATGTGTCTGGGTGGAGCTGCTGGAGGTGGTTACCCTCCAGATGGACCAACTGCAGGTTGGTTAGGCCGTAGAAAGCCTCTGGGCTGATGAACTCAATGTTGTTGTGGTCCATGTGGAGCCTCAGCAGACTGTCCAGGCCTTTGAATGTCTCTTTATTGATTTCCTTCACCTTATTGAAGGACATCTTCAGGACCTGTGGGAGATCAGTGGAAGTAAACAGCAGATATCAACACAAAGAAGCCATCTTTTTATGTTCGGTCTAAATTACAACATTGCACATTGTTAACATATATATGTGTGTCATCATGCACAATATTGAACTAAACCATATGTTGCTGGCAGGATGTTTGTACTCCAGTATTACAAGACAGCTCTGTAATCTGTTCACGAGAGACTGACAAACACATGATTTTACCTGTAGGGACTTGAGATCTTGGAAGGCTCTGTCTTCAATACTGTGGATAGTGTTGCTATGCAGCATCAACAGCTCCAAGTTCTCAAGTCCTAAAAGATCATTTTCTCTCAGGACAGTTATACTGTTGTACCTAAAATGAGAGAAATGAAAAAGAGACTTCAGTTTATTAGCTCAAATGTACCTCATACTATTTTATGAAAGCTACTCAACAATTAAAATAGTCTCATTCGAAGCCCTGAACACACACACAAGAGTTTTCAATCACTCTTCCAGATTAGACCTCTGCTTAGGTTAAATATGAGTGGGCTATGGAGGTATGTGATTGGTGATGTCACCTTAATGCATGTGCTTATAATAAACATGAATAAGTTTAAGTTGTCCCACCTTACCTGCTGAAAAGAGTTTAAGAGATGTTAATGAAGCACAATCTGTTCATATATTCACGAGAAAGGGTCTAATCAGACAAATAAGTGAAAACACCTGTGTAGGTGAATCATATGGTAGGTGTGTGTTGCCTTTAATATTGACATATTGGTAACCTGTGCTGGGCTTCATATGAGCTTATTCCAGCTAACCAATTTGTTACTTTAATCATTACTCTCTTTACAAGGAATGTAGAAAATACAGTTAAAATAGTATCTTAATGAAAAAGTTTTGTTTTTTAATCACAGTCAGTAGTTCAATAAGCTTTTACTTCACTACAGACTTGTGACACGTATATGTATAAACAGTGAACACAGCTCATTTTGTCCAAAATCAAAGATGATTTGATCTGAATTAGGGAGAAACTTAAGTTGAAGGTCCTCCTGCACAGGTGTTTTGAGTTTAACTGGCTGATTAGACTTCTGTTCCGGTTCAACTGAGGAGCTACAATGTGAATAATGCCATGTCACCACTGTTGATGTGCAAATATGCATGGTAAAGGTCCAAGTTTTCCTTCCCTCAGCCAGCATGCGAAGCCTTGGAGCTGACAAATGGAATTAATGTTATTAATTACAACTGTGCTCATCCTGCCATGACATGTCAAAGCATCTGCAGTGAAAATTCTGGTCTGCCAACACCTTGAGAAAAGGTATAATCAGGCTCAATAGAAAACACCTGTGGATATGCACCATAGATGATAGATATGTATTTTTTTTATATATATATATTTATGGCACGCCTCCTTTATCACCATAAGGCAAGGTAAGGTAACTTAACAACAAGTTCACCTTGGCAGCCCCATAGAGCAACAAAATATGTTTTTGTGTTTCAAGTGTCTGTAAGCAGATTTATACTTAATACACTCAACTCCAGCACCATGTTTCAGATTACTTGTTGATCTCCCAACTAGCTAACCTTAATTAATGGAATAATTACTTCAATACAATGTTTTTATTTTTATTTTAACCACTTACTTTTACTACCAGTGGTAGTGTAGCCTATAGTTTATTAAGTGCCACACTCTGAAAAGGCTGTAAAGTTAGCGAACTTTGGTTTCTTTGTAATGTCATTCTTGCTTATTAAGCAGTCTGTGGTTTGAATCGATCAACAACATGATTCTTCCCCAGAGTAGCTGCTGCAAAGAAAGCGAAAGCTCACCCGAGGTTAATTCTTTCCACAGCTGGCTGGATGTGGTCAGGTATCGCGGTCAGGTATCTGAAGGTGCAGTGCACTTCAGTGGGAACATAGCAGGCGCATGATCTGGGGCAGTCACCGCTCGTTGGCGGCACGGCAGCCAAGAACAACAGAGCCTTCAGCAGCCACCTCCACAGGTATGAAGCGCTGCAGGCGCACACACTCATTGTGCACGTGGGATTGGGGCTTCAGCTGCACGGACAGAAGGGGGGCTACACTGGAAACATTAATGAAACCCACCTGGAGAGAGACAGAAAGAGGGAGAGGCGCAGCCTGTTGAAGCATTGCTGCAAATAATAATGATAGATAGAACAAACTGTAAACTCACAAAAAGTTGCATTATCGATAAAGTGACTGAAAGCAACATTTTCCTATGTAACCTAAATATAAATTTACATCACTTAACGCAACGTTTTACTATTTGTAATTATATCCCTACTTATATATTATTATTGATATGAAAATGGCAAAATATTTTACAGTTAAGATGGAACTAAAGAACAAACAAACATAGAATAACGTTACATGTACATGCAAAGGTGATGCATATTATCTCTCTGCATTTGCACTCATAATTTTAAGAAATACCATATAATAATTTAAGATTTTATATAACATAAACAGATATATCTTTCTCTCACCGCACTTCAGCAGCTGCAGTAAACGGAACTGCTGCACTTTGTAGGAGTGTAAAAATCCCGATCAAAGATTAAAAGGTCCACATTCACTACTTCACACCAGAAGTTCTCCGGTTTGATTCCTCACGAGTCCACTGTGTCTGAGGCACAGAGGGACGGGAGTCATTTCTGTGAGAGCCCTGCAGCAGAGCTCACACGTTGGTGCCCTCCCTCCCCGCTGTAATCTGCTGTAATGTAATCCCAAAGTAACTGCAACTCTGAAATACTCTGGGAAGTGTTCTGCTGGAAATACCAGACTGTTAAACGCCATCAAAAACATAAAATTCCTTCCTTAGTAGATGACAAGAGTGGAATTATTAATTGCTGCCAAGACATTAATATTTGATTTATATAATTAGAAGTAGGTCACCAAATTGCTTTGCACAGAAGCACAACATAGAATCCCTAATGTGATTTAATAGTTATCTGATTTTTGCTTGATCTTGGCTCTCCGTTAGTATGATTCAATTTGGACATGGTATGCCAAGTGTTTTAAGCTTGTCTACACCGCAAACTCTTTCTGTCAGATGAAAGCCACCATCATCAAGGATAAATGTGTGATGTGTTAGCCGAATCAGAGCTCTACTTTCTTCAGTTTGTGTTTTTATTTGTCTGTTTTGCTTTTAATAAAAACCACAAACCAACAATCAATCCTGGCATGTGGGGGTCAGTTTTCTTTTTGTCCTTTCTCCAAAATCCAGTTCTTTTGACTGGTTTGTCAGATTCCAAGAGTCCCACTGTGACCACAAATCAGCATATTTAAAGGCGGAGACTTTTCTTCACATTCTGCTGTTAGTATGTGCAGTAATTCAGATATGTTACTGTATATGTCTGACTTTTTCTGACTATTATGTCTAAGGATAACTTATATAAATAATGGTGCATTCACAGCCAGATAAAGTGTCATATAGCGCCCCAAACCCCTTCGCATTGCCAACCTGTATTTTCCAGCACTTTTTTAATGAAATGATATCTGTGACTAGATGACAAACTAATCTCCAGGTTAAAGTTTGCGTGTCGACTATTTGTGATTGACTCACTGTGACCGACACCATAAACATTCCCTTCACTTGTAAACAGTAGTCATGAAACAGTGCCCATCAAACCACAGCTGCCACAAGCTGTCTTTGAATCATATAATGTGTGTTTTGACCTCCCAAATACTACTTTATGTTCCCCCTCACAAAGCTGCTGGCTCAGCATAAGCACATCGTTAAACACAAACAAACATACACACACTTTGGACACTAATGCATAGAGACTGACATCCACACACTCATGCAGACACAGTTAAATATGCAGGTTCATTTGCGGGAGGAGATTGCATTGATTGTAAATTACTACAGTCTAACCTTTCGGCCATATTTGAACCCCAGAGAGAGAGGACAGCTTCATTTGAAGTGTGTTAGTGGGCTAGTAATCCACATGGAATGAGGGTTTATGGGGATCCCTTTCATCATTTACCTAGGGTCACAGTCGATGCCATGTTCCATAGCTTGTGTCATCAATGTTGTTTACTCGAACATCTGGACAACACACCAACACACGTGGACAAACAACTCTTCTCTTCTCTTCTCTTCTCTTCTCTTCTCTTCTCTTCTCTTCTCTTCTCTTCTCCACTGATGACTAAATCAGATTCATCAGACCTAGAGATATAATTGGTTAACTGTAAATGAAAAAAGAGAAATGCAAGACTCACTGTAAGGCATTCTTCAAAGGTGTCGATGTGTTACACTTTATTTACAGTGAACGTGGGAGGACTGTTAATCCTATATTACCAGACTTTTTGACAGCCACACACGTGATTCTCTCACTAACTCTCATAACAGTTTGTGTTAGTGATTCTGTATTCTCCTCTCTGCACACTAATCTTGATACAAACAAGACTTAATTCAATTATGCAGGATTTTCTGCCTATTTCTAAACCCCAATCAAAGTGGATTTATTCTGCTAACAGAGTCTAGGAAGTCACACAGTGAAGTTAATTATGTCTTGATCCAAGTCATCATCATAAATGAAGAGTTAAACCTCTTCTCAGCAATGGTGAATTATAGTGACAAGCGGCTTAGATGCTTGAAGAGAGGACATGATTAGAAGAGAATAGCTCGCAACAGGTTTTGTATGTATGTTTGCTTGAGCAGAGCTATGCAGCCAGTACAATATGATTTGTTTGTTTGTGATTTTGCTGATCATAAAGTTGATTCTGGTCCATCTCTCTTGCCAAGGAAACTGTTTCCCTTTTACTTTAATTTACTCCAGATGATGTAGTGCTACAAGGGCAACTGTATTATTCTTCAAGCTACAGTCCTATAGCTACACTCTGGGGGTAACATTGGGACTCCTGGTGTTTTCTAAATGGCTTTGATTCTGCAGCATATTGTTTGACTTAACGAAATTCTTCATGTTTGCATACACAGTTTATCCCCTCACTGCTTGGCTGACAGCGGGTAATGATAAACTGATATTTCTCTTCTTCTCTCTGCTCTTAGTGTGGGCTGAGGGGAGTGTGGAGGAACAAGTCGGCTGTTAAAAGTCACAGCTAGCTGGTAGGCTCCGAGGAATCTGTAGATACATACAGCATTGGCCTTGGCTCCTCACACTCGCTGCTCGGTTAAGACTGGGGGCCCACCTCTGTGGGAGGCGAATGACAGGAATAGTGTGGTTTGGAAAAAATATCGCCTTACATGAGACTCTCTTTCAACATCCTTGACATGTTTTTCCTCATGTGTAGAATTCTCTCTTAATCACTCAGCACATTTTATGTTCTTTTGTTTCTGGGTAGCAGTAATATCTTTCACATTCACATCATTTCTGATTGGACACGTGTAGCTTTTTGTAATTTACAGTGAACTGGAACACAGATAAAGTTTATTGGAAGTGGAGCTGTGGCTGTTTTGATATTTAAAAAAAGTCTAAAATCTGCAGTGTCAGTGAAGTTTGTGTCTAAACATCAGTTTGTATGTGTGGCACAAACAGAGAGTCCCCATAAGCATCAAAGTGACTTTGTATATAGAGTACATAAAGATTTATTGTTCTGTAAGACCACATTTGGTAGTTTAACAAAGGGAAGGATTCGAAAGTTTTCTTTACTTTGAAGGTCCTTGGACCATGGCAGATGTAGGAGAAATGGCCAGCGGGATCAGCTCTGGCTGTTACAATTTGGTTTCTGGTTTCTTTGGTTTTCAATTGTTCAGTCAACTAACCAGCATGCTGGGAGCTATCCATCCTCTGTCTCATCCAAACTTGTTTTTTCCCCTCTGTATATTTTGCTTTTCTGGTCCAATTGCAGCATAAATTAGCAAGGTAAACAGTTTTCAGTTTTTGTTTTGGTTGAGTCACATGCACCAATCCATGTTTGTATTATGTGTTGTCGAGAACCTATTCATTGGCCAGCTGATATTGGCTGACATTGGTATATGTGTATAATGTATGTTATCTAATATACGCAGTATATGCATAAAAAATGCCTGTGGTAATACATTGGTGTCACTGCAAAGTTTATCCAGCAGAGGGAACGAGCGATTTACAGTACTGTGGCAAGCGGCACAGAGCAAGAGAGAAGAGACAGCTCTCATTAATGTCAACTAGAATTGGTTAGTTGGTTTTATTATGTTACATTATTTAACATCAAATAGAAACAGTGAAGCAGAGTCATTTGTTCAAAAAGGCATCCCTCTGTATCTTTGCATAGTCATATCTGTGCAAAATTGGTGCACAGTCCACATAGAAAAGGTCTACTTTCATTCCAAAAGCAATATTTCAAGTAATCAGTGAATTGCTTCCCTGTAAAATCAGTCTTGTTCTAAGAAATCCCATCTCTGTCTGGCTCTAGTATTGTCTTCTTTATTCACTGAGTTGTTCAATATGTGTTCTTCTATGACTGTCCAGACTAAAAAACTGGTGCATGTTGATGGAAAAAGTTGTTACAAAAACATCTTAAGCTGTTTTGTAGTCTCTCTGACTCCTCTCACACACTGTGTATGATTGCTCTGTTCTTTTAGCTTCGTTGACGTCTAAGTAACCTGAGTTATACTGCAGTCATAGTAGACTAGTTAAATCGACGAGTATGGAACACTAGTTTCTTGTTTGTGGTTGTAGCCATGCGTAACAAATCAATGATGTGGTTGCAGATCCTTACTGTCCTAACCAATAGTATGAATGACTGTTGATAGCACAAAAAAGTTCTGCATGTATTTATGTTTGTAATGAAATTAAATATGGTCTGTCTGTGTTTACAGTTGTGTAGAGTAGTGTGTCTAGTGTTGTGTCAGTTTTAAAGCAATCTAGTTCCTGGAATTCAGTTCTGTGACTTCACTCCAGCACATGCTCTGACTCAGGTTTCATAGACTCTCAACAATACTGATAAATAGAAGATCTCCTGACACGTCTGATCAATGTAACATTAGTCACACATGTTAACAGCTGTCTGTTGTGAGTCTGATGTGACCTTTGCCCTTTAAGGGTCATGACATGATATGGCAGCTATTGTATGAGACAGGGAGGCTGCAGCAGCTCAGAATATATCGAGATCAGTCAAAGATGTGTTGCACACTTTTTTTTAAGTTTCTAAAACTTCTCTAACAACATTATTGGAAGGAGTTCATGCTGATAGACCAGGTGCCAAGATTGGAGAGGATTAGGCTTGCCACATTAAACAAGGTCATTTGGTTTCTGGAGACTTCTTTGGCTTGATTAAAGGTACCTTGACTGCAGAACTGGGTTCATTACAAAATAAACGATCATTCTTTACCCATTACTCACTTTAAAAACACATGCCCCATATTATATCGTGACAAACAGAATCAATCATGTTACTTTTCCAATAGAGATCCCAAAGTTGCGATTGGAAAGAAAATATTAAGAACTCTGAAAGTGAACTTCAGTTTGACAAGATGCAATATCAATATTTTTTAAGTGTTTTCTCTGTGTGCTTATCTTGCATGACTTGCAATTCCCAGCTGGTCAGTTGAGGATCATAGTAACAATCATCTGGTTATTTGTGACCATCTCTAACTCTTGAACCCCAGCCCTCTAATCTGCATGACACTGACCTTTTGTTAGAGAGCTTAAGCCTCTGCTCTCAGCTAACTTCAGAGGCTATGATCAGAACCACATGTGATGATTTTTGTGGACAAAGCCTTCTGGTGGTGTGTGAGTGGGTCTATTTAATGCCTCACTTGTTTTGTTTAAATACGTTCCGCTACAACATCAAATTGAGATATAACAGTTGCTCCTAACAGCATTACAGATTTTCATCTAATCCAGTAAATCTTCTTTATGCGTCACCTCTTGTTACAAACTGGGTTTCTATGGGCGATTTGCATGGAAGTAGTAGTGTGACATCATGTCCAAGTTGTAAAATCAGACATAATCTTCTGCACTGTGTAAAATGTTGAATAGTATGACTAAACACTTGGGATATTCATACAATTACAGTACTGTATATTGTAGTCTAATGTTGTCTGAGGGCTACAATTTTGTTTCCCTTTGAGTCAAAGGTATGCCTTTACTAAAGTGCATTAAAATTTCACTTGCCATTCATCAACTTCTTACCACCCTGAATACCAACACTTCAAATGTGTTTGTGTACGAGCGTGCTGTGACACCTCCTGGTGACACGACATGTACTGATCTACTGACATAAATAGTCTGTAACACATTCTTACATATGTTTATGTTTACATGCATGTGAGGGCGTACAATATGTGGAAGTGATGTATGTGCTCTCTTAGTGTGTTCATGCATGTACTGTATTTGTGTGTGTGTGTGTGTGTGTGTGTCTGTAGGCCAGTGGAGTTGGCTTTGAAGTGTCAAATACATTCCATCGCTTGAGGAAGCAGCTTGCTCTATTTATATTTTGGGTATGTGAGGGCAAGTAAATCTCCAAAAGAACTTCACTGGAATTTCACTCATATATTGTTGATTGACTGAATGATCTATTGATCAGCCAGTATCTCCAGTTTTTATATAAAGTAAATAAATCACTGCAGAATTACAGTAAAACATAACTTTTTTTCATTTTTATTCACAGTATGACTCTTTTTGTCATGGTTATTAGACCATGGTACTGCTGGATGTCATAAACAGTATAGACACTTTTACAGCTTATGTCTTACTGAGAGCTTTCAGCTGAGCCATAGTTGGAGTCTGGAATTTGGTGATATTTTTATCCAGAAAAGTTATTGGAGTCCTCAAAATCCACATGTTTGTTTGGCATTGACCTAGTCATCGCTGATTTACGGACATGTCACTGACTCGTCGTCTGTGTCAGTGAGCGTGTAAATCACAGTGACGGTGTAAAGAGTTTTGGCCACATCGAGGACGCTAATGATAACGAGAAAATTCAGGAGATTCTGATGAGTTTATGAGTTTTGAGATCAGAAGGATGTTCTCATCGTAAAGACTGTAATGTGAGTGGTTGAGGGCCAGTGAGTATTTTAGTCTCCAATACTAAGACAAAGCAAAACCAGATGGTTGGATTTTGGCCTCATGAATATACACAAGAACAGAGGTTAGAAAAAAAAAACTAGAGCAAGAACGACAAAAGTAATTTATTCCCTCTCAGTTCCCTCTCCTCTCAAGTTCTATATGGCTTTGGCAAAACTCTGTTTGGCTCTGTTTGAATTCATCACAGTTGTCAATGTCTTTTTGTTCTCCAGAATTCAACAGGCTTCAGGCCGTGCAGTGTGGGGGTGACTTGAGTTAGTTGTTCTCAGAGAAGACTGCTCTACTGAACTCTGCTGAACTCTGTCATGTTTCTAATACCCCTAATCCATCCCCTCCAAACTCTGGCACTTAGTCTGCAGCGTAGACTGGAAGCAGCAGTGAGTGCATTAATTAGAATTTGTCTATGTGTGTCTCCCCGCATGTGTTCTAATATGTCCAGTCATGTAATATGGCCTTTTCTACATGCTTACATTGACTGAAACAATACTGTTAAAGCAGCAGGGAATAAAACTGGAAAATGTTGATTACGTTCTGGAGGAAACTGGTAATAACTGCCCATAATGCAGCACTGTGTTTACTCATGAGACTGAAGGCTGACGGAGCTTGACGGTTAACTGTTAAATGTACTGATATGAAAAATATTATGTGCAGCTGTGATATAAATTTGTAATATCAGTAATTTGAATGTCTGTTTTAAATTAGTTCCACCTGCATCAGTCACTCAGTTTTTTACTGCTGCAGTCTGTCAACAACCGTTTGCGCCCCAAGATGATGATTACCTCCATTTGTGTCAAACTAGTCTAGTAGTCTCTGACGAATACAGCTTGCTGCTTTAAACAACAAGAAAGACGTAAACAATACTTTATGTTCTGCAAAGTGTTGCTAAACTATCAATTTGCCTTCCAAGCTTTAAGACCTGTGTTGGCTATTTGTACCTGTAAACCTGAGAAACATAGTCAGCATGTTTTATTTATATATGTGTATATATACGTGTGTGTGTGTGTGTGTGTATATATATATATATATATATATATATATATATATATATATATATATATATATATATATATATATATATATATATATATATATATATATACACACACACACACACACACACACACACACACACATATATATATATATATATATATATATATATATATATATATATATATATAAATAAGATGTGAGTGTGAGCATGTTGAATTTATATTCTTTCCACACTGGAAAGATGAACTGAAAAAAAAAACGTACTCAATCAGTTCATATTACTTTCAGCCTTTTAATATTTGTGCATCATTGCACAACTCTACTGCATAAATATAAGCAGCTCACTGGCTAAATTGTACGTATCCAAGAACAACAGCTCTCTGAAGATGTACTGAATGTTACGTCTGAAATGTGACCTTGCTATGAGAAATCCCTCTTGGTTATTGAGTGCGACGATAACTTTGAATTGAATGCTGTCCTGTGGTTTCACGCTGACTGGCCTAGGCTCTGGAGCATTCTTAAGTCTCTGATCTGTCTGAGGTTGCCTCAAACAGAAGATATTTGACTTTCAAAGAGTCAAGGAAAACCAGAGGAGTGAGAAAAGTGAAGTTTGCCAAGGCAGGCATGTTAAATTCATCATTACATAGTTCATGTAATAAATAGATATTGCTATTCTTCTTTCCTGTCAGTGAAAGGTTTTGGATCTGTCACATCATTATTGATGTTTGGAGCTTCATTTGTCATGTGTAGGGTGACAATCAGAAGCACATTATAGCTGTCCTTAGATTATTCTGTGTTATGTGTTGTGCACACATAACCTGTAACTTTTAGTACCATATGTTATATGTGTACAGTATGGCTGAACATATGCTCTCACTTGAGCGTTCAGCTATAACGCACCCGTTGCTCTGCATGTATGCTTGCCGCATTCATGATGATTCAGCCCATAAATAATGCTCCAGCTTAACATGCTGTACCTGCACAGTGGGACACAGTGAACGAGGGCAAGGATGAAACTCCTGGAGCCGCTCACGTAGTGAACCATTTCTCTTTTTTCCCCTCTATTCACCTCATCTTCTTTCATGCGTCGCTCCTTTACTGCTGCCTGGAACTTGTGAGTCAGTTTCTGATCAGCTTCAAGTTATTTTTACTGCAGGAAAAACAGAACAGCAACTTTCCACATTTCCCATTCACCTTCTTCACTTTATCTTTGTTTCTGACAGCTGTTTTTTGCCCTTGGCCAAAATGTCCTAATCTGTCACATCGTTCCCTTTAATCATTTCGATGTTGTTTTTGAGACTTGTGAAAGAGGCTTGTTATATTTGTGTTTGTGGCGTATGTCAGTGGCCATCGGTTGATTTGTTGCACAAGCGTGTTAGTACATGTGAATGTGTCTGACCTCACTGGTATGTATAAATTTGCCAGGGATACATAGTGTCATTCTAGAGACTTGTAAACTCATGTGTTTACTGCTTTGTTTATCCCTCTGATTACAGCGATTAAGTTACCATGGTAGCCCTATTCAGCAGCGCCACAGACATTTTCGTGTGTCGCACACCCTGTTGTCCGCAGTGGTGACCCAGATTACTTCGTTCTTGGTCACACAGGTGATTATAAGGTGTCTTTCTCTTGTGTAGATTCAGTGTAATTGTGCAAAGATGAGCAAAACAAACAAATAGACCTGCAGTGAAATGATTAGCAAATCTACTGACAAAGTTTGGCTTCAAATATATTGTCATAACAAGTGAGCAATTCTGCGGTAGACTACTGGTATTATCTAGTATTATTCTTATCTTAATGTAAGACAAAAAAATAATCAATATATTGCATTAATTTCAAAAATACTAACCTGCATTCACAGAGTTAATAAAGATAGATGAGTATGAATGTTTAACCTTGGTGTGGTCAGTATGAGGTGAAGTAGGTGACATATTTGGGAAGTAGAGCGACTAATACACAGGACAGAGGATGTCACTATCCTGTGATGCGTGGTGTAGCAGGACCCAGCGGTGCACATTACCTGCCTCTTCATGTTAGGGTTGACTGACCCTGACAGAAGCACCAAGCCGTCCGCTGTGCTTTGGCACGTTTAGCTGCTGTAACTCCCACTGATTCCACTGCTTACAGCTATAGGCCTCACTGACTGAACATGAAGAAAACATGATAACATATGTTTTTGATCTAATGCTCCAGAACATGGGCTGGGTCACCCTGGACTGTGAAAATGAAAGCATGACATGCTGCTTTTTTTTTTTTATAGCGATTTATTTCTGTGCCTAGCGGTCCTTTGGGCCCTAATGGCCCCAGTAAAAACAGTACATTCCATTAGAGCCATTAAAGGATATCAAGGTCTTGCTGGTAGTCCTGTATGCCCTGCTCTCTGTTTATCATTCCTCTCTTTTATCTGCACATGCATAAAAGCTCCACGTTGAACACACGTGTGAGTTAATTAATTAAAGGAGAATGTCACTGATGAAAAACACGTCTCACTTTCTCAGTTTCATGAAGACCATGACTAAAACATGTAAGAATTGGATAAACGCGTGAACTTAAGCTGTAAAATAAAATAAAAGTAGTGCAACAGGCTGCATATTAAAGTTAAAGGACTGTTTGGTAAGAATTACAATCATTTTATTGCTAATGGAATAACAAGACAGATGTGCAGTTCCTGACCACCATAAATTGTAGACTTTAGTGACAGAAGTTATGCGACTGATCTCTCTCATAACACTAAACATAGAGTGGATTCCAGGAATGAAAACCAAGCCATTTAGCTGTGCATATGCAAAGATTATGTGTGTAAAATGTCAAAAAAAGTGTGAGTTTTGAGTGATATTGTGAGGATTTGATACATGCAGTAAATGCAGGCAGTAAATGTTCAAGAAATTGATGTACTGTGAAAAACACATTTGCTGTGCCTTTTGCTAAAATGGCACCACCAGCCGTATCTAACCAGAAAAAACAAAATAAATGATTTAGATTACAGCTGTCCACATGAGGAAATGAGAACGATTGTATCTCACAATACTGTGATTACTGCATTCAAATACAAAATAGGCCAATAATGACTCTTCCCATCAGTGTGATTAGGGCTTTTATTCACTTAAGAAATAAAGCTGTAATGTTCATTTAGTGTTGACTCACTTGCAAAATTCCCAAGAAACACCGCTAAAATATTGTCTGTGTATGAGGGACCTGTAAATTAAATCATCCTTCCACAGTCAACCTAACAAGGTCACAGTGTCTCAGAAGATGCCAAAGGGCCATCAAACATGTGGCTCGGTGATCTCAGTCTGATCCAGTAGGTCTTCCAGTTTCTCTGTGTCCTCAGTGCTGGCCAAGTTTTCTGTCACAGGAACAAATCTGAGTGCTTTACAAGTCTTAGTGTCACCCATCCAGAAACGGCAAAGGAAGAGTCAGGCTGTTATCCTCAATGACCTTATTTCTTACTGATCATTAAAGCAGTATCTGTTTTTCAGTTGATGGATCGACAAGTCACAGTGCTGCATTGTTCAACTCAGGAAGTGACACTAAAGACAGCAATGACAGCAAAGGTAAGCATCCATGCTTCCACCCTCATTTGAAAAGGACAAAACCTCCATTTTTTCAATTATTATCAGTTTGGGGGTATTTCAGATGGTTGAAACTGACAATATTATACTGCACATACTACAGATCCTGTGTACTAAATTAAAGAGAGAAAAAAAAAGAAAAGAAAAACAGCCTCTGAGTTTAAGAGCAACTAATGTTCTCATCAGAGCCGTCTCAGTGGTGTCAGTAAAATCTAAATGGAGGTTGCATCATGTTTTGGCTTCAAATATTGGAGTTCCTTAACATCCTGAGCTTTAAGCTGCAAGGAGCCCACTGTTTTAGAGATCAAGGCTTGCAAAATTAACCACACAGTCTGAATATGAATAAAATGGAAATTTTAAATCAAAATCATTGAATGGGTTTGGTTTGCTTTCTTTACTTATACTTTTGGTTAGGATTACATTTAAAAGCAGCCAAATGTACATTAAATCACTACAGTTGTATTACACAAGTAGGTGTGTCTGAGCCGATTAGTCTCAGTTCTCCAGTGTCGTGACTCTGTTTTTTCCATCTCCTCAACTCATGCAAAGAACCAGACATTGAATCCAGCTACAGTGTAGGAAGTAACATTTGAACAGAACGTTTGTAAGTGAATCAGAGGTGTCAATTGCAGGAAACGTTCCATGGCATGGTTTCTCCATTATTGATGACCAGTGTGTGTGTCACTCAGTTGCCTGTGATTCAGATGGAAGTCACACTGTTTGGGGTTGATTTACACATCTTTGACCTTACACCTCTAGGTGTCAGCAAAGCAACGTGCCATGTAACCTCAGGGACCTTAAGAGGCTGTTGCAACAGAGGGGAGCTCCAGACCAGGAAGTCTGGATGAGGTGGAGTGATAAGGGAGGACATGTGCAACTGTGGAGTCACTGATATAGTTCCCACAGCTTAAAGACAGATGTTGTTAACAAACCCCAAGAATACTCTTATTCTATATATATATTTAAGTAATCTTGTTGAATGGGAAGGAAATTTCATTCTCACAGACGCATTTTACAATTTGTATTCATTTCATCCATTCATGGAGCATTTTTTTGAAACTCAGTGGATATACCCAAGCATTTATGGCTACATTGTCCAGAATTATCCACATACCAGGTCATACCATTAATTAATTGATCTGTTGACCAGTTCAAATAAACAAAAAAAGGATCAAACATATGGAGAATTGTGAAAAATAATCATCATTCAGTAAAAAAAAATTTGTTATTGTTATTGTTATTCACCACATTAAATAGTTAACATATAGGTGAGAACAAGCCTCCAACCGCTCTTGAAAAGTAGACGGACTGAAATCTTGGAGCAGTTAATTTAGGTCATAGCACCATCTGCTGGAAAATAAAGTTAACTACAACTATGTATGGACTGATTCAGTTTACATGCGTTTTAGTCCCACATAGTGTACTTTATACAAATTAGCAGCAATGCACAACAACCATTCGATAAACAACAACTGGTGAAATGGACTGGTGAAATAGACTTTTACTGTTGTGTTGCATTTCTTTATTAGTCCATAGCTATTCTAAGATTCAAACAAACAAACAAACAAACAAACAAACAGTATTATGCCACACAAGAATCAGTAAATTGTAAAAATGACTGTTGTGTAGGTAAAGAAAGAAGTTCCTGGGAATTTAAACATTTATGCATTAGGACAGCTTGTTGCAACAGGCTCTTACTGTTGAGGGATATAATTACAGTTCCAAACAAACAACCAATGAATAAATAAATAAAATAAAAAATAAAAATATTGTTTCAAGTAATAATTGAAAGCAAAGAGCCCAGCTTGTTCTTTGGAGAAGGTTGCTAAATGGCAGAAGGTAGATTAATTTTAAACATTAAAACAGTAAAGCAACTAAATTGTGATACAGAATAGAGTAAAATACACACACACACACACACACACACACACACACACACACACACACACACACACTGATAAAATAATATGATTAAGTCTCGCGGTAAAGTAAGAGAAGAGTAATATTCGGTAGGCTTTTAATGGGAATTCTTGTAAAAATAGGTATTGAGGCAAGATCTACAAACAGGGACTTGCTGGCAGAACAAAAACTAAATGGAACAGTTTCAGAGCTAAGGCGCCAGTAAAACCAAAGCTTTTTTAAAATTTTTTTTACCAAATCTCCAGAGTAGTCAATTGACTAAACTGGTGAGCGTAACAGTTCCTAGGGCGTTGTGGAAACACTCCATCTTTAGTTGTCAATACAGAATTCTGCACAATTGCAAGCTGACTAAGATAAAACAGGATAAATGTAAAACTCTCTGTGGCATTATGGATGTGGTTGGTCTACCACTTTGGTCCAGACTGTAAGCCTACTGACTTTAATGCTCCCCTTTGTTTCCTCTGACACCACCATGAGGTTGAAATTTGTGGGTTTGTGTGAAATGTCTCTACAACTATTGGATAAATGGTCATGTAATTTGGTACAGCTATCCATGGTAATTCTGATGCATGTTAAGCATTACTGTTCCCAATTACAGCTTCACAGAGTGGCTAGAGTGGCTGTAGACTCTTGTATGTTTCTCAAAGTTTAAGCCATAGTCAAATATGGCACCATGAAAGACAATGTCTTTTTATGAATGAGTTGTCTTGTTGGTGTGTAACCAAATGCAAATGCCTTCTGGTATCCTTGTGTCTGGTGATAACAGAAGAAATTCACTGGAATGGGGTGAGAGGCCAACATTCCTTATGACAGAAGTGTTGCATAGGCAACTACTGATAAAGAGCTTATCCACTGTTTGCTACGCCCAGTCCCATGATCATGCGGTACAGTGTGGACATAATAAACCTCAAGATTCTTAATGCTGCTTTGTAACAGTCACATAGGGAAGATCTGATGTAGAAAGGTGACGCAAACCAAAGTTAAACATTTACAGTGCATAACATACTTACTGCATGGACACTGCATGAAAGTACAATATAATTTTACAGACAGTATGTTTTTCTTAATGGCTTAGCAGGTAAGAATGCTACAAATCAAATGACAAACAATTGTGCCTTCTGTATTTGAGTCAAAAGTTTAAATATCCTTCACTACAAATACATTTTTTTATTGTTTTGCATACTTTAATCTGAATATTTAATTTATTTAATCTGAAATATATATAAGATTTCCACTAATAATTTAGTTGGAGCTGGAGTATGTGTTGTATGGTGTTTGTTATGACATAACATCTGACTTCAAAATCAAATGAATTCATTAAAGGAGGAGGCTGGCAATACTCATACAATACATTTATGCAGTATTTTATATTAAGTGCTTACAGTGAAAACTCGCCTCAATCACCACCAATGTATAGCACCCACATGGCCGATGCACGGCAGCTGTTTTGCAACCAGAATGTTCACCACTCATCAGCTTCAGGTAGAGAGGGAGGGAATAGAGCTAATAACTCTGGGGGGTGAGTAGGTGGCCAGATGGAAAGGGCCGGGTTAGGAATTTAGGGGAGCCCCCTACTCTTTGTGATGAGTGCCATGGGATGTTTAATGAGTCAGTGAGTCAGGGCCTCGGTTTAATGCCTCATCCGAAGAATGGCATCTCCCACTACACCGTCCCCATCACTGCACAGGGACTTTGGATTATAATATTAGGACCAGTGGGAAGACTGTCCCCTACTGGCCGAGCAATACCACTTCTAGCAGCAATGTTTTCCCTGGAGGCCTCCAATCCAGGTATGAGCCAAACCTCCAAAGCCCACACCTGCTCAGCTTCAGTCATTCAGCAGAAACAGGGTACGTGTTGGTATGGCTGCTGCTGCATTTTCCTAAAACAACTGGGTTGTGTTGTCTTTAGCAACGCTACTCACACAGGCGTAAAAAACATTTGTTGAGGATTATATATACACACATTTGATATGACATTCAGTACTTACAGAAACAAGGAGGCATATGTAGGATTGACTTAAAATACACAACAATGCTCATGTTCATCATAATAAAGGAACATGTCATCTTGTCTCATTTATTTCCCTTTTTTTCTCTTTTCTTTTTTTTTTTTTAGTTTTTGGACACTCATAGAGGCCTCCTTGTAGGATAAATGTTAGTTCAGATGCTGATTCAAAAGAAGGATACACTGCAACTTCAGATTATACTTCAACATTTTACTGTCCCTCTCTTAAGTCCATGTGACACACACTGTGTCTTTCATTTAGATCCAGCTCCTCAAAGGTCATTTTCTGATTAAATATCTTGTTCCATTCTTTTGCCAAATCCTGCCCTAAACCCCACTCAGGAAATTATACAAAGATGCCTTTCGTAGGCTAATATTTGTTGGCATACCAGCTCAAAAAATAGGTCGCTCATCTTTCAGCTGTGTACATAATAAAAGCATTGGCCCACAAGGGAAAACTCTGTAACAGGATGCTGCCAGGATAAAGAAGTCTCTGCCATTCACACTTGCAAATCCCATTCTTTCTAGATGCAGTAGTTGACACCACCCTAATACAATATAGCATAACCTAATACAACTGTTTCCTGTAGTAGAGCTTTGTCATGGGAAAGGATACACTAGGTTGATATAGTCACTGATAAAAGTCAGTGTCAAGGCAAGAAGAAACCTGTTTAGTGTTAGTTTATTAAAGTGAGTAATCACTGTTTGTGCAATCCTGCACGTATAACCCTTCTCATAAAAATAAATACAGAATAATACCTTTAGACAGGGGACAAATGGGGACTGTTGCATGCTGTTCTGCATTCATGATGTATGTTATTGGGTTCTCCATCATTTAGTAGATTTTTTACTATGTCATTAATTATTCATATTGATTCTTATTCAGTGGTACACATCTGGCTCTTATCCCAATGCACACAAAGTTGGTATGACAGATTAAATAAAATAGTGAAACACAAACACAGGAATCACAGAACAAGTCGAGATGCACTGTTGCACAGTATTTTGGTTGGACAAGTGACAGGAGGATGGACCAGCACAAGGCAACCTGCCAGGCTCATAATTACAAATGGACAGGTTGTGGCTCTGTTTCTGGCCTGCAGCTTGAAATGAAAGCCAGCTCGTTTACCCTGTTCAGTCACACTGGGTTACTGTAAATAAATACAATTCGTGACAAGTTTTTTCTAGGCGTGTTGTTAGCTGTTTAGCTGAAAAGATGACATCCATCTCAGCGTAACTTACATAATCTGGCACTGTAATATCTATTCAGGAAAATGGCCCAGACTAAGTGTACTCGACTCCACTGCATCTTATGTTCAGCACTGACACTGTTTTTGTATTATCTCTTGATCATACAATGTCTTTAAAAAATAAACATGTAAATATTTAATCTACTGTATCACTATACTGTACTTTATAATGTACCATTAGATTGGAATACATCTTACTTATAGGATCTTACATCTGTTAGGTTGGGTTTGGTACATTTTTAATACCAAAAGAAAAAAAAAAGTTTTACTAAGTCATTTGATATTAAGGATTATGTTCTGCAGCTGGTCGTAAATTCAGTTTTTGCCCAATTTTCTTTCAGTCATTGTTCTGCTGTTCTGAAAATTATATTCTGAACCTGCCTGATATAACATGGAATCTGAAATGTGAGACTCCTCCAAAATCCCCTGGATGTTAAAATGAAAGTTTCACAGAAACCATTAATTTTGGAATGCTGGACATTAACTTCAAAATTGGGAAATGATAGTTCGTGTCAGTGGTGCTGTTTTTTTGCAGTCAGACTTTTTATCTTATCAGAAGAAGTCAGTCTATCACTCCACTGCTGATGCTATGCTGTCATTAATGCCTTTAAAATTTGAAATAGGCTCTATACATTGACTGCGTGCTGTGTTTGGTTGTTTCATGTAAAGAGTTAATATTAAACTATTCAATGATAGGTCTAAAAAGGTCTTAAAAAAAGTATACATATGTCATGCATTATATTATATTGTGGGATTTCCATCACAGAGAATCGTTCTCTGATTCATATTAATGCTTATAAATCTGCTACCTTTGCTTCTAAAAAAATCAGGATGGTTAGTATCATTTGTAATTTATGTTGCTACTCTGGTTTCTGGTCTCCTTTTCAAAATAATGGTGTTTTGTAAGCCTATTTGGGCTGGGCATATTATTAATGACTCACTTATTATTAATTCAACAATAAAAATCAGCCAATCATTTATTCCCATGTGAAAGATTATATTAAAAATGTAGGACACTATCAGCATTATAAATCATATGCAGCAAGTGTCACACTAACACATACTGACATTGTTTAATAATTTGAAAACACAATGCAGAATATAGAATGTTTTGTTTACTTTTTATGCACTTAATTTGAAGATATATCATAGTAAAAAGGATTATATCCAATTCCACCCAGAGTACTTGCATGTGATGACTGTGTTCCAGCATACTATATAAATTCCGAAGGCTCTGTCTTTGAGTCAGGCGTGGTATCACTTTCCAATATCACTGTTTTCTTTTCGGGGAATAGACATTAGGTTTCAAAGAAACTTAGACAAGTAAGACTAATATTTTCTCTTAAAACAACCCTGGAAGATCACAGGAACTGAGGAGTAAGTCTAGCTTTGAGTTTAATGTATCCACTTTTTTTCTGCTGAAGGATGGGGTAATGTCAAAATGTAGTTAGATTAAAACAGGATACGCACCAGTGCATATGTATTCACGTATATGTTCCTCATCTTCCCCTGTTCTCCTCAGACAGGAATGAAGCTAGTGTTAACAGCTTGCAAACAGTGGGGTTCACATGTAGGAGAAAGATAGTAATTTGTCAAAGAAGAGTTTTGCTGGTAAAGTAAGCCAGCTAATGTGTGTCCCTAATACATTTGCATGTTATGACGGTACTTTGCATATTTCAGGATTCTAAATTTATTGAGAAATTATGTAAATGAAACTCATATCTCACATCAGCAGTGCACCCAAACGTATTCCCTGATTATGATATCAAAAAATGTTTCCTCCACATCTCAGCTTGAGTTCAGAATCGAGTGCCTTCAGATGCCATTTGTCATACGGCCCATCCACTTTGCCTCAGCAGGGACTCTGAAATTGAAAAGTTTGCTGCTCATACTCATCACAGGGAATGAGGGTCTGGATTGAATTACTTAATTATAAAAATTTGATGTGCTTCCATAGATTTGTTAAACTCAAGAATGTGCACACACAAAGGAATGAAACGTGACCCATGAACACACACACGTTCACATGTGAGCATGTGCGTGGGCTTACAAGGGGAAGCACACACACTTTAACGAATGAACACACATTCATACTTAAGTACTCAAACTCCTTGTTTAAGTCTTCAGACAAATTCACATCTGCTTTAGCTACCCCCACACACAGCAAAGTGTCAGGCAGCCACGTGGTAGAGCCCTGCACAGCATGGCTCTACGTAGATGAAGACAACATCCCCGCCCACGCACCTTCTGACACCCCGTCCTCCCCACTGACAAGACGCAAAGAGTGAAGAGAGCTCCATGAAAAATTTACTAGGTGGTGAGGTGGTCTCCCTTAGAAGCTGAGTGGAGGCCGGTGGTTGGGGGCGAAAAGGAGGGGGGAAATTCCAGGGAGAATCCCGGAGTGTCTGAAGTGTGATTTTGTATTCAGAGAACAGATTTAGTATTCTACCGCTCAGCAGTGATCAGTCTCACAGAGGCTTTCACCAAGCCTCCGTCACACCCTGGATCCTGCAGATTGCATCTCAATAGAGTTTGATGGCTGATGGAAGGAGACACTTGTCAGCCCCTAAACACAGGCCAATTACAAATTCCAACTCGCCTAAGAAAAAGTTTGAAAAGGTTAGAACACAGAGGTCAACACAAAGTCACATGAAGGCATGTGGTGTACTGTATGCTTCTGAGTTGAAGGCTTACAGCTGACTAATGTACAACACACACAGTTTGCTTTGTAGGTTTCAGCCTCTCTATACTTGTCCTTTACTCTGTTTGACAGTGTGAACTGGCTCTGAGTGGATTTGAGTGAATATCATGAGAATACTGCATGTTTATATATTTGTGCTAAGAAGCTTTTTCCTTGGAAAGGAAAGGACTTAGTGGCCTAAGTTACCCCCTGTGAGGCTTAAACTCTGCTTGAAATAATGCTAGACTGGCACCTGCTTGACTGTTTTCCATGCAAATGCCATGTTGTCATATACCTCTGGCATGAATATGTGGGCATAGAATTGAAACCAAATCAAAATAATATCCTGTGCTTGGAGGGAAAAAAACAAATATCCTCAACTTATAACTTCATCAAACTCCTGCAGCACTGAAGCAGTTCCTCGTGTAGGGTCTTTTCAAAACGTGAGTGCACTAGAGTCATATTGCTTTGACAGCGAGTCCTGCCAGGAAACTAGCCATCTCATATGGCTCTGTCACCAATAATAAAACTAGAAATGCTGGCTTGCAACCATAGCTGTGGAGCTGCACTACACAGTCATTCGCTTTATGCTGACACTAGGGTGCAGCTGCAGGAATTCGGAGTGACATGCCTTTAAGGAAATCACAGTGGGTTTAATATATCCGACCTTTAAAACGTATTTTACGTTGAAACATCGGTCAGCGAAGTTGCATGCACGAGTCGCTGCTGTTTCATAAGCTTTGTGCATCAGTTAGATTCCACCACAAAGTTTTGTCGCGCGTTGTGTAAGCCGTGCGAGGCACCTGAGGAATTTGCGGTGGCAGCCAAGGTGGGACGGTTCTGCCTCGTGAGTACACGGGGTGCGCGCTCCTGTCTCCATATCACTGACACAGGTATTCTACGACTCCACGAGACAGAGACATGCATTACGAAACGCGCACGAGCAGCGAAGAAAAGCTCCGAACATGCACGCCGATAACCATCAAATGACATCAAACACGTGCTGTCATATTTAACTGGTGTCGATCCAAAATTAATACCGAGCGTAAGCTTTGTCGCGCACCGGAGTGACTTGTTAACAAGCGCAGCTCACAGCCTGTTTGTGTTTGCACCCCGCAGTCAGTTGCTGGGATCGCACGTTGTAAAATGAGGTTGGGAAGCATCTTTTTATTCGTCGCTCTCTGCTCTTTCACCGCTTATTATATTTATGAGCCAATTCCCGAGGTGATAGAAGAGAGATGGAAACTCATGCTGACCAACTCTTTCTTCAGAAGTCTCAGCCACCTGGTAAGAAAAATACTGTATTCTTGCTAGTCTGCTTGTACTGATCATTACTTTGGAAATAAATCCCTATATAGGAATCTAGTGCGAGTTTCTTATTTCAGTTTAATATATGATGATTAGGTGGTTTAGCAATATGTCAAATAACAATTCAACAATGCATTGCATTTGTCTGTCCTCTCAGAGTAGGTAAGGTGGCAGGTTACACGTTTATTGCATTTTGCTGATGTGGATATACATGCTGGTTACACCAGATTATGTCAGATGCTAATCCATGTGTTGTATAGTCCTGCTCACCTGTTCTAATAATAGACCCTAATAAGGAAACTCGACTTGTTAATAACCGTTATACGCCTGTGGTTTACTGTAGCCCACGGTGGTGACTCTTCAAACACAGCACATTAGGTGATGCATACATGGTCGCAACAGTAGTATGAAGATGAGTAGTTGCTTTATTTTGCCACATCTATTAAAAGATCATCATACTCAGTTCACTTAGGTGGTGCTGCAATAGTTTAAGTTTCCATGTGACTGAGTGGAAAAAGGCTACTGTCTGGAACACAAAAGGACATTGTTATTTATGCTGTTGGGAGAATAGTGTTCAGTTTGAAAGGCTCATTCTTTGTGAGGGAATAAATGTAATTTCAGCATGAAGAATTGTTTCATAAAGTAAGAGATTATATTTCTCAGTATCATTATGTAACATATAATGCATCACAGAATCAAAGACTTATTCAAGCCTCCATTGTTGACTTATATTGCCAGCTTTATGTCTCGACAAGGCATACAGCCATTTTTTCAAATGATTGATTACCCGATCATGGTGTGATTACAGTAAGTGTTTTCAATCTTAATCAGATGTTACTCTTGGAAAATGTACTGTAGACATTGACTGTAAGTGTTTCCATATTTTTCCAAGGAACCTGCTCTATTAGGATTGTTCTGTTTAAACATCAGCAAATGATCATGTGTTTATTGAAACAGAAAGAGACAGAATACTTAAGTGTTTTTTTCTTTTCTTTTCAGACTGCTGTAAGTAGTTAGAGCTCAGAGTGCATGTCTCTTTGATGAGTTTGTTATGGTCCCAGATGAAGCGCATCACCTGATTAGCCTCATGTCAGCCACTGGCTGCCTACCTCAATGATGGCATGAGTATACATACAACAAACTGTAAACTGTACACCCTTTATCTTTCTATTATATGGCCACATATTTTGACATTGTATATCTTTCAGTTTTGAATATTATGCGCTTTGGTCAATAGGTTTTTTGTTTATACAGGATAAACTTGCAGGCTTGCAGTAGTTTTACTGTATGTACAACAGGTAATACTAATAGCTCGGGTTTGATGAACAGTGTGAAATCCTGTAATGTGTCTATATCTCATGCTCTGTCTCACTTTCCAGGCAGACCTCAGTGAATTACTGGGGCTGAAGGACTACATGGGGGTGATGTACTTCATTACTCTGGCTGAAAAAGTAGTGCCTGTGTCTGATGAGCATGTCAAGGTGACAGAAGAGAAGTTTGATGGCGTGGAGGTGGTGCTTTACCAGCCAAAGCAGCGGGGTGGTGGCACTGAGCTCAGGAGAGCTGTCATATACCTGCACGGTGGAGGATGGTGTCTGGGGAGTTCCAGTAAGTTGATGGGTCAGCCTGTCGTCTCCTGTATCACACATAATTTCGGCTCAGTGGCTTAAAGGACGGATAGAAAGATGGATGGCCCGGCAATAGATATTCTGGTGATGTGTTCATCACACAGTAACTCTGTTACTCTGAGAAAGTACTCTGAAAATTCACTATTTGATTGATGTGCCAAATAACTTAACAGCTTTTTATAGTCTCCCCATGACAGCTGTTATGACAGGATCATAAATAATGAACAAACTATGAAACAAAAGCCACCAAGCTTTCACAGTTTTCTGAGGAAATAACACACCGTCTGCTGGAGCAGTGGGAACCTCAGAGGGTGGTTACTCTTGCTAATCCAAAATGTAAAGACATGACATGCAGTTTGACACATCTCATGCTGATCTTGCAATCTGTTGAACGGCTATAACAATTACAGCAACACAGATCTTTAAAGGGAGTAACTCATCTCTGTTACAGCAGTGGAACTGACATGTAAGATGATGTATGATAGATGGATGGATGGATGGATAGATGGATGGCAGTTCTTTTTGGTCATGTGTGTTACTTTAGAATCTCTGTTCTGATCTGTGTCTGTCTTCTCTATGCAGGGATGAGTCCATATGATCTCCTGGCCAGAAAAATGGTCACTGAGCTAGACTCAGTGGTTCTTTCTGTAGAGTAAGTATTTTTTATAATTTATAGCCAGTTATATGCAGCTCCTGAATTTGCAGTTTGCCCAGCAAGAGTGTTGAAGTGTTGGAAGGGACAGGCATGTTTAATGTATAATTGTCATTATTTAGCTTCAAATGTCCTGTTTTATTTGTATTATTGATGGCTAAGTCCCTGTTTCACCCACCCTTTCTCTCCATCTCTCACGCAATTTTATGTTGTCGTGCATTATGTGCCTGTCCTTCTTCATTAATCACAAGCTAGATGGAAATGAGGACGCAGTAGAGTGAAGCTAACAGGTTTTCATTTGGGTCTGGCCAGACTTTTCCCTGTCCCTGCTAGACTCACTGTTGTTCTTTGGCACATCCAGCTTTAACTCGGCCTGTCAGTACTGTAACTTTCTTTTGCCAATGCTCTCTCTGTCCTCCAATTCACTGTTCACGGTTTTTCAGCTTTTATAAATCAACAGCTGACCAGTACTCATTCTAGTCATTCTAATGTGGCTGCACTTGCTGACATACAGCATTTGACAGTGGGAGTGGATCAGTGTGTGGGTGTGGGATCTATGGAAGGCTTGCCTAATCTGCCTCATCCAAATTCCTGTCAGCAGTTTGTTAAAAGTTCAATGCAACTCAAGCATTGCATAAGTCAGCCATGTGTTACATTAGGGTTCTAGATTGAAACAGGGGGGATGGGGGATGTAGAGATGACACCAACAGGGCACAGTCCTGACATGCAACTGAAACTTTTTGCAGTTTATCAGTGTAGTTTGACCATTTAAAGATATCCTAATTTCAGTATATTTAGACATAATTTAGGTTAAAAGTTAACACAAATCTAAATTGCATTTTGTAATTACATCCTTTCCACTGTTATTTATACTTTTGTTCATCACCTGCTGTCCCCCATGAAAATGTCATCCTTTTTTTCCGGCCAGAATTATTTTCTGTCCACATGGGCTTTAAAGCTCATATTTCATTGCTCTAGATTTAATCTGCACCTTTCTGCTTTTTAGGTACCGCCTTGCCCCTGCTCACCACTTCCCTGTCCCATATGAAGACGTTTACCGTGTGGTCAAACACTTCCTCCAGAAGGGGGTGCTGGCCCAGTACTCTGTGGACCCAGGACGCATTGCTGTGTCTGGGGATAGTGCCGGGGGGAACCTGGCAGCTGCTGTCTCCCAGCAGGTATTCAATCTATTTGTCTTCTTTTTGTCAGCTCTATTTGTCTGGTTCACATATGGAAAATAACTGTATGAGAGGTTACATGAGACAAAGTCGATCAGCCAACTGATGATACCCTGAGGTGACCAGTATGAGCTTTAAAAACCCTTACAGATGACGCCACAAATACTTTACGCCCAAAATAGTCAAAGGGGATGCATTTACCCATGTTAGTGTTCACCTTCAACACATTCTAGTCTGGAGACACTGTTGTCTGTTCATGCTAATGGAATGTCAACAGTTAGCTATCTATTATGTCTAGGAGGCCAACATTGAGTTTCTTCGACCCTGGTCACCAGGCAACTCTGAGATAGGCTGGCACCTGCACTCCTCCCGCACTCCAAACAGCGGACTTACATGCCAAAGAGAGAGCGTCTTCTCTGATCTGGCTTAGTGCTGTCACCATCTATGACCCCAAGGCCCATGCGTGGCCCTGTGTACACAAAGGATAGAAAATTCCATAACATTAAGGTTCATAACTGTTTAGCTGGTGACTATATTAATTTTAAGCAGATTTCTGATCTAAATTTACTTATAAGTAGAACAGCCAAGTGACCATTAGCAACAAGGTCAAAATAGCAAACACACATGTTTGTGTATTTTTAGAACATAAGCTTTATGTATGATGGGAATTCACAGAGCTGGAGATCACAATAAAAACTTGATTAGGATTACAGAATCAATAGTGAGCGGTGTCTTCATTAAAGGCGATTGGCTGCTTGACAGTGTTACACCCTCGAGTAAAAATGATGATGATTATTCATGTATTTTCAGTATTCATGTTGTTAAAATCTGAGGTCAAGCCTGTTCTTTTGACTGAGGTGGATGCTAAATTTGTTGGACTAATCTGTGAGTATAAAACAGCAGGAAAGATAATAACACTTAACATTAAACTGGCAGAGGGGCAACATAGCATTCCCACATTTACAAATGACTTGGAAATAAAAATTAAAACTAAAACTGGGAGAGATAAGTAAATCTCTGCATGCATTAGACCATTCTGGTGAAGCTTGTTGGATGTCTGCACAGTCTCCATTTTGACAGATGGTGTTAGAAATGAGTCCGACATCATTGCGAGCAGATCGATCATTCTTCATAAGGGAGAAAGGATAAAATCAGAAAAACCTACAGTAAATAAAAAGAAATCAGGATATCATTCCAAGTTATATAACAAGATTTACAAAGATGTTTACATCTAGTTTTATTTTATCTGATTGAAATTTTTCTTAGCTAATCTCTCTGTTTCTCTTCACAGTTACAAAAAGAGCCTGGACAGCAGGTTAAGTTGAAGGCCCAAGCACTCATCTACCCTGTGTTGCAGGCTCTGGACCTTAACACTCCTTCTTATCAGCAGAATCAGGACATGCCCATTCTGCCCCGCACCCTCATGGTGCGTTTCTGGAGTGAGTACTTCACTAGTGACAAGGCACTTTTCAGAGCTATGTTGGCAAACACCCACAACAACCCTGAGTCTTCCAGCCTGCTGAAGTTTGTCAACTGGAGCGCCTTTCTGCCAGAAACATATCATAAAAAATACAACTACAGTGCTCCTGCTGTGGTGCACGGAGTCGGAGGGGAGGCAGTTGGGATGGATGGACCATCTCGATCTTTTGCTGACCCGAGGGCATCACCCCTGCTGGTTCCAGACACAGCCTTACACTCTCTTCCCAAGGCCTACATTCTGACATGTGAGTATGATGTTCTACGGGATGATGGGATCATGTATGTCACACGGCTCCGTGCTGCTGGTGTCGAGGTGACACATGAACACTATGACACAGGATTTCATGGAGGGCTCATGTTCACTGTGTGGCCAACCGACTTCCTGATTGCACGTCGCATGACAGACAACTATGTCAAATGGCTCAAAGAAAACTTGTAAAAACTCTTGACGATCAATATCCATTCCATTTTTTTTCATGCAATGCACCAGTGTGTTCTCATTAGGTGCACATTTTTCCAACATGGTGTTCAACTTTTTGTTTTCTTTTATTTTTCATTGGTCATGCTGTTATCTGTAAATATATTGAGACATATATTACTGTAACTTCTTCTTTTCTACTAATTATTACCACTTTCTATTTCAACACTTTAAATAACAACAGGAAGCAGGATTTTGAAAGAATATTTCACCTAGGGTTGTTTGAGTACCACACAACACATATACATAGTGCAACAGTAGTATTGGGTTTATTGTCCAACAAACACAAAATTAGAGAGATCTGAGGGCAAAAATTAAACTGTGGAATATCACGAATGTTGTTGTGATATGTGTAGTACTGCATATTCTTGTTTCCCACCACAGAACCTGCAACCTGAACTTATGTCCACTGTGTCAGTATCAATACTATAAGTCAGTAATGCATGCCACAAGATTCTGAACTATCCCATTTGGGGGATTTAAGATGTTAAGAAGTTAACATTTATCACTGAGTGCAGCTCTTACTAAAACATAATGTTGTTTTGATGTGTGTAACGCTTGTCTTCCTTTTTCACAAGGAAAGAGCTAGCCCTCAGTTGTGTAAACATACAAATGCAAAACAAAGGCAGATATAAGGTATGGTAAAGTATTTAAATTACAAAGTCAATGGTATCTTTATCAGCACAACAACTTTTTGCCTCCAGTGTAATTTCCACATACTTTCGGAAGTGCGAAACCAAAATTATTTTAAGTCTTGTTTGCTTTGTAAGGCTGCACATCAGAGCTACACACTGGTAACTGATGAGCCACATTCCACACCGAATACTGGTATTCATAGGTAAAGACCAGGCTGTAACAATATCTCCAAACATTCTTCTCACTGTGCGTCCACACATTTTTTCTGATTGACCTTAACCGAGTGTGATGTAGCAATATGGCGAAGAGAATAATAATTATCAAGAGGGAATTTGGAGCAACATTTTATTTGGAGCCTTAATCTTTGCAGCACACCACATGTCTCAGCATCTCAGAGTTTCCAACAATACAATTTATAGGGATGAGAGTGTGTGTACTAATCCCTTCTGTGTTCAAGCATGATTTTATTGTAGTGTGAGTAAAACGTTTTACGTGTGTTAATCCAAAAAGTGCAGTCATTTAGGAATATGAGTCATTTTCACTGAATCATAAATTTGACCATCTACATTTCAACAATAAATAACTTATAAATAAGCCTTTGTGTAATGAATATAAGCAATGACACACTGCTTTGCTGCTGTTCGATGATGTTGCCAGTGCCAGTTCCATGATGACATTTTTAACATGGACTAGTATGACAGAAAGCTGGCACTAAAACTGTATCCATATCTCTGGTCTGAGTAAGAATGTCTGCAGTTTTCAGTCCCTGAACCTCTGCTTCAACAACACTCAGAGGAAATGAGGTTGCATTTATTTTTCCCCTGAGGCCCAACAATCATATGAGGTGGCTTGAATCCATTCACTTGTCTCTCCCTTTTATCTTTTTGTCTGTGGGTGACATGAACCTGTGACTTCTCCACTCATGGGATGGTTATCTAAAAGATAGCAGGGAGGTAAAAGGTTACCAAAAAAATCCTTTGTATAAATATAAATAGCTGAAAATCTCAGCTTTTAGGCATGAATGTCTTGAATGTATGTGTGTATGTGTATGTGTTTTTTGTTTAGCATTTTTTTCTTTTTCACAAACAAAATACACACACAAACATTTCTTTTCTCTGTCATTTGCTTAAGCACTGCTACATTCTCAATTGTAAATATGATTATTTTTGTTTTGGATTCCCTTGTGGAGAACAACTGATTTGCATACATTTTAATTATAATGTTTTCTGTCAATAAATTGACTTCACCTTTAACTACTGATCAGGTGTATTTGTGTGTTTGCAATCACATACCATGCAAAAAAGATATACTAGATTAGATGTACTTTTCAATATCATGTTAAATGTTGAATGATATTATACATGTAGTGAAAGTAAAGAGGACTATATGCTGAGAAATATATCCTGTGTAGTCTGACTCAAACACACCAAATCCACTTGGAGCTGTTTAGTAGAGATGAAGTAGTCCCCATTGGAACTGTTGGAAGTTACATATAGCTGAGTGAGAGAGTACAGTTGATCTGCAAACATACTGCAGACTGTGTCAACAAATCTACCACTAAATACACCTACACATGTTCAATCCGAGAGGTTGGAAAAATAACAAGCTGTTTTTTTCCCCCTCTGGATAGCAAAGAGGATGATGCATGAGTGCGAACAAACCGTTTATACAAAGGGATGATTCAAATAGGTCAACACTGTTCATCAGGACACATTAAACAAAACACTCCATGGCTCCTGGGTGTAAACTGAACTATTTATGTGCTACACTCTGCATATTCTTCTGGTCTTGTGTGCAGGTATTTCTGTGTATATACCCTTATTTATCCCTTTGTAGATGAAATGGTGGAACTGTTGACAAATTCCTTCACTACAATGGAGGGCTAATAACAGTAACGTGAAATGGATTATTGCAGATGAATACTTGAAACTGTTAATAATGTATAGTGGTTTTGCCCAGATTATACTTACATACAGTATAGATGGAGCACAAATACTTACTGTGCTCACACACAGGAATGTGAGTAAGCATGAGTAAGCATGCACATACCACTTCTGCAAATATGCCTTTTTTCTAAGCATGGTATTCTCTCAGGTTTGGTGCAACACTGTTCACAAGACTCATTTCAGAGGTCATACTGAAAGATTTGAAGTCACATCCAGACAAGGTAGATTTATTTCCTTCTTTCTTCTTAGTCTCAGACTAATGTTGATATCTCATTCAGTAGTTCATATATACATTTTATGACCACAACAGTATTACTGCCTAGAACCATACATTTAATATACAACAATCTTCATAAAAACATGAATAAAGACCATTTGCCCCCTAAGGTTCTTGTTGCCTAAATGGCCACAGTTGTTTGAATTGCAAGTATTACTACAGAGCTTCAGGTTTTGAGTTTGTCCTCATATGTACTTCTGTTCTGCTGCTTTTTCCCATTGGCTCTGTTTCAATATCACCCCTCTGGCTTTTATTATGAAACTTGAAACGCACACGCATAACACAGCCCGATTTCTCATCCTTGCTTCTTTTCTTTGCTCATTCCAGGAGAGATGCCAATGTAAATGATGATGGATCAAGCATGGCGTGATTAGTCATGAGTGAAAGAAAGCACCTGATCCTGTCTGTTGTATTAAAGCCCTATGAAGCGAAGTTGAAGTTTGTGGGTGTTTAATGGGGACTCAGGGCCAAAGTATGTACCAAAGCTCACTGACAGGCTAATGAAGGAGGCTTACATAAGAACTGACTGATGTCTTGTTGTGGTGATGGAGTTAATGTGTATGAACTCAAAGTAAGCGTTGACGCTATAACAAATGCATACTTTGCAAATACACACAAAGTAAAATGAATATTACACAATATATGCTACAGTGGTATGATATGTACCACGTACACCAGCCAAATTCAACCCTTTAATTCTTTATTGTAGGTCCGTACAGTTTTTTGTTAACAGCCCTGACACTACTCAGAAAACAGCATAATAAACATTTGGAAAACAATGAGTGACTTCCTGAAAAGAAAAAAGAAAACCCTGCCGATGACTCATTTTATAAGGGCACAATCTAAGGTGCTACATAACTCAGCAAGCAGGGATCAGTTAAATCCATGAAAAACAAAAAGAACCAAAACCAAAACACAACACTGTTTTCCTTGACTGATTTTCAGGATGATCACAGAATCCTGTTTTAGTTACGTGTAGAGATAACAAATACACTTTTTTCAGTGTTTGAGTAGTAGAATATCTCATTTAAAAACTGCAGGAAAGATATACGTAGAGTGCTAAGGAACAAAAAAAAAAAAAAAAAACAGCAAAAAAAAAAAGAAAAAAAAAGTCATACTACACTGGAAAACTGAGAATAAATCCACCAAAGCCAAACAATTGGTCGGTCAGTTTGTGCATCATTAGGATTTTACTAAAATCAGCATTGATACTGGTTGATGGTGTTGAAGTGTAAACGTAACTGGAGTTTGGTCAGCCAGCTTGAGTACATGAAATTGATTATTGTGTGAATACAGAAGCTGAAATCTGGCATATAGGCTTTAATGATGATGTGACAAATGTGTTTTGATCAATTTTCAAATTTGACATTGCTCAATTTCTCAATGCATCTTGAGTTTTTCTCACACATCCGTAACCTTCCAATAGTAATATATGTAGCAGGCAATATTATTAGATTAGTTTAGTTATGTTCGAGGATGTGTGTATATATATATATATATATATATATATATATATATATATATATATATATATATATATATATATATATATATATATTTATCTGATTTATCTGAACATAGCTAAATTAATACCCGAACCTGGGCCGCTGCCGAGCCCCCGCACATGGGGTGGACGCTCCACCAACCGAGCCAATCGACACCCCTTTAGTTATATTTTATTATATTAAAAGGTGATACAATGCAATAATGACTTTGATGGACAAATATTACAAAAATAATAGTAATCGTTTTGCACAAGTATAGATAGCTACAAAGCAAGCTTCTTTAAAGCAAGCTAGCTGCACATATATGTGTATGCTTAAACAAAGAATGAATATACATATAGCAACAGGTTCTGGCATTCAAATGTATCAAGTTATTTTACGTTGTTTAGCTTTGTCAGAATAACACGTAACTTTTCCTCAGTTCCACTTAAAGGATTTCCTGTCATGTATTTATCAGTTTATCATGTAATATGTATGGAAATGGTCATGACAACAATCTATCCACATTATGAATATAGTTTGACAATGTTAATGTTAATAACAATGATAAACAATAAAAACACCACAGAAATATATATATATAAAAAGCATACCTTCAACTTTCAATAAGGTTTTAAACACAAAATGTAAAGATAGAGTGGATTCACATATGCGTATATACCATCTCTTTTTGGGCATACAGTATGGGATATTTTGTTGAATTTTGTCAGGCTGGTTCTCTTTGTAGCTCTTTCTTTCTGACCAGCTTTCTGAGCTCAGTAAATAGGAGCGTTCTGAATGTGTCACTCATGAGGAAGTAGAAGACAGGGTTGATAACACTGTGAAAGAAGGCCACTGGTCGGGTTATGATGTACATGACCTCTATGTACATCCTCGTACACAGCTGCATCTCTGCCCAGGGCTGTCGAGATGCTATTCTGACATTTCTCAGCACATGGTAGGGAGTGTAGAGAACCAGAAACATGACTGTGATTGATACAACCACCCTTAGAGGCCGCTTGAATGATGTTGTCCTGCGCTCTACAGCCCTTTCCTGCACTCGGAGCAGATGTGCAATTTGGTGGGAGAAACCACAAAGTCCAAGCAAAGGAAGAATGTAACCAGTCAAGGTTAGCCCCAGGCTGTAGCCAAATATATCAATGTCTCCTTTTAGGCTGGCAAAGTCATTGCACAATGTCCAGTTTCCATGCTGCAGGTCCTGGATCATCAGTGATATCATTGGAGCAACTTCCACATTGACTGCTAGCCAGCCCAGCCCTGTCATGATCATGGCTGTTCGTGGCCTCAGCAGGTAGTTGTCCCGTGTTGGATGTCTTATGAGCAGAAAGCGGTCCATGCTAAGCAGTACCATGAAGAGGATGGAAGAGTAAAGATTGACATGCAGGATATAGCGGTTAATAACACAAGCATAGGGCATGGTCTCTGTTTGGCCATTTGCATAGAGGTACGAGAGACGTGGCAGCGTGCAGAGAAAAATAAGATCGGACAGTGCCAGGCTGAAGATGTAAATATTGCAGCTCTGCCACTCTGGCAAACAAAATATGTAGCCAAGTACAACCAAAAGGTTGCCAGGGAAACCAGTACAGAACTCGATGGCATAAGATGATGCCAGGTAGTACTTCTTCAGCACGTCATCTATCTTTGTACAATTGAAAGTCTAAGAAGAGGGAAGTAGAAAAGAAAAGACAACAAGAGAGGAGAAAATAGAGAAGAGAAGGAAAAGGAAGGGAGGGAAGTAGGCAGGAAATGTGGAGAGAAGAAAGTAACAGGTGAGTAATAAAAGAAACTGTCTTATGAATTATGACTTTAAGAACTTTGAGACATTTTTAATAACAGATTCAGTAGAAACTAGTTTTAGGTCCTAGAGCTTTGCACATTATCAATCAATCAATCATACTTTATTTGTATAGCACTTTTCATACAATAAATGTAACACAAAGTGCTTCACATAAAAACATAAAAACTTCAGGGAGGCTGTTCCACAAACGTGGACCACAGTGAGAAAATGACGTCTCACCATGGGTTTTCGTTCTGACTTTTGGTATTATTAAAAGGCCACTCCCAGAAGACCTGAGGGTCCTCGAGGGTTCATAGGGTAAAAATAAATCAGATAAATAGGCTGGACTAAGACCATTAAAGGCACAGTGTGTAAGATTTGGGGGCTCAATTTTCAGAATAAGGCAAACATGGAATATAATATTCATAACTATGTTTTGATGCATGTATAATCACCTGAAAATAAGAATCTTTTTATGTTTGTTACTTTAAAAATATCCTTTTATATCTACAGTGGGAGGGGGTCCCCTTTCATGGAGGCCGCCATGTTGAAACACTTTATTTATACAGTAGTCCAGAACAGACAAACTAAATACTGACTCTAAACAGGGTCCTTAAAGTGTTGTTTCTCCTTTACATTAGGAAGGTGAGGGTGATGTGGGGAGATTACAATGCAGTGATTGGACCACTAAATGCAACTAAATTCTACACACTGTACGTTTAAGAGATTTATAAACCAGTAAAAGAATCTTAAAAAACTTAAAATATTAAGAACAAGATAAATATTGTATGTGTCAGGATAAGACTTACCATGGTGTAGTTGCTGTCTAGGAGCTGTTGGTAATGTGAATAGAGAGTGTGACCATGAACAGGTGCAGCCACTATCTGTACATAGGAAACAGTAAGCACTGAGTTCTGAGGGTAGTGATGCCTCTAATGTGACATCCTACAACAATAGCCATTCCTTGTTTGGCTAGAATACACAGGTACTTTGGAAGTCATTTGCATGTAGAATATGTACAGATAATACAAACCAAACACAGCAGTAGACTCCCAGTAGACTTAATAGGTTGCTTTATAACTGTTGTTATCTAACTAAAAGGTCAGAAGCTCTGGCCAAGATGGATTAAAGATTAAAGATTTGAAAAATATTTTAACTTTCCAACTAGATTTAAATTGCTAAATTGCAGCTGCACTGTCAGTTGTTGCAAACTGTTGCCTCTGCCTCTGTTGCAGATGTTAGAAAATCGAGTCTGAAAACTAGCAAGACCAAAAAGTAGACACATTAATTTGAATGTCTCTCCCAAAGCTTATATCATATCAAAGACTAGTATTTTAAGACTGGACAAGATCCATAATACATAAATAAAGTAATAAATCAACAGGCAAATTAGTCGATAGTTATTGTATAGGATTTTAAAAAGAATAGGCTGGTGCAGAATGAACTGCTGTCTTTATAAAGCTTCCTCTTCTTCCACCTTGTCAGTATCTGCACTGACTATTCCAAAAACACCTTAGATGCAAATCTTATTGTGATGTGAGGAAAATGTTGATTTTTTAGATTCTTGAAGCCTTATGCACTTGGCATAGATACATTACTTTACAGCAGTATAGATAGAATACACAGTTTACAGCATATCTATGTACAGCAACATGTAGGTAAAATGTGAAATGCGGAAAAAACAAATTACCAAACTTTATTCTAATTCTAAAGTTGTACTTACAATATCCCAACAGATGAAGAATATGGCTGATCTTGAGCAAAAATTAAAAACTCAATGCACAAAAAGAAAATTTGGTTGTTGCGGGTAAAACATTTTCTGTTAGCATTATTATTTCTTTAATATTTATTTTATTTACCCCTCTAATTAGAGAATATCTTCTTCCCTAAAACACAAACAGATTTTGAGTCTAACTACTTATCTAAACTTAAGTATTTATACACTCTTTCTTTTTGTCCTTATTAGGACATACGCCGTGAAGAGGTGGGGAAGGGATGGTTATCATTAGATATATCATAATTCAAGTGAGGAAGGGACTTTTTCAAAGTCACTTCTGTTTTTTATCAGTCAGAAAATGTCCTCTCTTGATCTGTAACTTGTCTTAATGTGTTAAAATAAACATCAGATTAGTTTCAGATCCGGCAATTGCAATCAGTCATGAATAACAACATGTTGCAATAACACACATCTGGGAAAACTTGTTATTGTGTATATTCTGGGAAGGAGGTGGCGTCAAAGCATCATGCTAAACCTGCCAATTTATCTTTTACCCAGGGGGTTCATGGGGGAACAAGGGGCCAGCTGGGCAAGCAAGACTGATGACATCTGGCCTGAGGCTATGAAACAGAAGGTCATCAGGTGTTGTGTTGGAAATTAATTAATTATCAAGTTTTAATGAAAGGTGTTCTCACCTCTTTCAAAACAACCCGCTCAGATTAATTAACAAATGTACAGCAGAATCATTATTCATTACCAGCTACACTAATTATTTTGATACTAAAGAGAAAAAAAAAATGAACACAGTTTAACACAGTCAGAGTGCAAAAACAATCGACTGGGTTTCTTATTTAGATGCATTTTTATCTTAACATACTATGATTCTTATTGAAATCACAAAGTGCGCATTAAAAACACAAATGGGTTTTCCTCAGTGAAAAAACATAACAAAAACACACTCCACACTTTCAAATGATTCTTCAGACAGTGATTTTATCATTTAACTTTAAAATAACACACTCATCTATTATAAGTGTAAGCCAAATAAACCAACTGACAAGCCATGTTATGTAGAAAGTGTAATATGTGGCGTAATTGTCATAATAACACAAAATAAAAAGCCTATATTGAGAAAATATTTTATAATATTATATATAAAAATTACAATTCATTGCCCTAGGAAGCGTTCAATATTATATTTTGGGGGAAGGTAAGTAAAGTAGCTTTAATGCATCTTGGCCTGTTCTCCCATCACCCCTCACAGTTCCATATGGCTGACTTTCTTACATTTCTGGCCCAAGAACGACATGGCTCTATTCATTGAGTTTTAACTCTTATGTCTGCTAACAACATTGCATTTCAATGGGGTTTATGTTACATCTAGGATGGATGTTATTCCATCCAGACTGGATGGAATTTGATTTGTATGACATACATAGCTGTCCTGCTTGTAACACTTGGTAGTTTGGTCACTAGTGTTGAAAAGCATGGTCTGGGCATCTTTTCCTCTACAAGCGAGCAGATGTGCAATTTGGATTCACATATGCGTATATACCATCTCTTTTTGGGCATACAGTATGGGATATTTTGTTGAATTTTGTCAGGCTGGTTCTCTTTGTAGCTCTTTCTTTCTGACCAGCTTTCTGAGCTCAGTAAATAGAAGCAATCTGAACTTGTCACCCAAAAGAAGTAGAAGACAGGGTTGATAACACTGTGAAAGAAGGCCACTGGTCGGGCTACGATGTACATGACCTCTATGTACATCCTCGTACACAGCTGCATCCCTGCCCAGGGCTAGAGAGATGCTATTCTGACATTTCTCAGCACATGGTAGGGAGTGTAGAGAACCAGAAACATGACTGCGACTGATACAACCACCCTTAGAGGCCGCTTGAATGATGTTGTCCTGCGCTGTAGAGCCCTTTTCTGCACTCGGAGCAGATGTGCAATTTGGTGGGAGAAACCGCAAAGTCCAAGCAAAGGAAGAATGTAACCAGTCAAGGTTAGCCCCAGGCTGTAGCCAAATATATCAATGTCTCCTTTTAGGCTGGCAAAATCCTTGCACCATGTCCAGTTTCCATGCTGCAGGTCCTGGACCATCAGTGATATCATTGGAGCAACTTCCACATTGACTGCTAGCCAGCCCAGCCTTGTCATGATCATGGCTGTTCGTGGCCTCAGCAGGTAGTTGTCCCGTGTTGGATGTCTTATGAGCAGAAAACGACAGTGCCAGGCTGAAGATGTAAATATTGCAGTTCTGCCACTCTGGCAAACAAAATATGTAGCCAAGTACAACCAAAAGGTTGCCGGAGGATGCTTCCGTCCATCCTGACGCTGAACCTGCAGCTTCCACCTCCACCTCACCTGGCCCTTAAGTCACTCCGGCTGCATCTGCAGCGAGCCATGAAAAGGCTACTCGTCGCTCTACAGCAGTAAATTACCGCCGTAGGTTGCTGAAGGAAGCCATAATCAGACAGTCTGGGGGTCTCCCTGGGGCTAGTCTGAAGCAGTCTCCTCGCTTCTGTCCACCTGCACAGACCCCCTGCTCTGGGCTGTCAAACTCTAAGCCGAGAGAGGCAGCATCAACAGAGCGTCTTCAGCATCGTCCAGACAGCCCACACATCTCGTCCCTCCGTCCCCTCTTTCCTCCCACCACGTTGATCATTGGTGACTCCATAACCTGGGACATTCGTTTCATTAATGCAGCCACACACTGTTTCCCTGGAGCCACAGTCCCCGACATCCTGGATAAACTTCTGGAACTGATGCCCTCGCTCCCGACATCGATTAAAAGGATCATTGTTCACGTGGGAACGAATGACACAACCCATCAGGAGTCTGAGCACACTAAAAATTATTTTAAACTCCTTTTTGACGTTCTAAAGAACTGTGGAAAGTATGTTTTTATATCTGGTCCCATCCCGACTCTGGGTTGTGGAGCTGGCCGTTTTAGTAGACTCCTCAGCCTTCACACTTGGCTCCAATCCGCCAGCAGGATCTACAACTTTGGTTTTATCAACAATTTTAACTTGTTCTGGGATTGTGACTCTCTTTTTAAACATGATGGGATCCATCCAAATAAGAAGGGTAGCCTAATGCTGTGTGCTAACCTGCAGCATGTGGTGCATACCTTCCCATGTCACTGAATCTTTATATCTCCCACCCCCACACCGGATCCCCCCTCTCCCTCGACGGCTGAACCACAACGTACTGTTTTCCATGAGGGCTCCCCCTTCAGGTCCCTCATGCCAATGACACTCACATCTGCTCACAACCAGCCCTCTGTTTGCTCTAGCAGTCCTAAATGTCCAACCACTAGATTTATTCCAGTCAGAATCACTATATCACACCAAAAACATCTCACTAAAACACTGTTCACAACAAAATAAACCGCAGAAATTGAAAATGGCCTTCTTGAACATTCGGTCCTTAACCAATAAAACGTTCCTGGTCAATGACCTTATTACAGAGCGCCGCCTTGACTGCATATTTCTGTGTGAAACCTGGTTGAGTTCAGATGCACCTGCTGTTCTTATTGAAACTGCCTCACTGAACTATGCCTTTAATTTTTCTTGTAGGCAGCGGAAGAGGGGAGGTGGTCTGGCCAACATTGCCTCTAAAGCTGTTGAGTGCAGACAAGTCTCCTTTGATGTTTTTATTTCATTTGAATATCTTGCTTCTGTTTTTAAATGCCACTCACCCATACTAACAGTCACTGTATACAGAGCACCAAATCATTGCCCTAACTTTTTAGCAGAATTCTCAGAGTTTGTATCCATTCTTAACACGAACTACGACAAAATTCTTATCATTGGTGATTTTAACTTGCACATAGACAACATAAATGGCAAAAAGGCAACCGAATTTTTAAATCTTCTAGATGATCTCAGTTTTAGACAGCATGTCAATGGACCAAAACGCAATCGCGGCCATACACTGGACCTGATCATTGGCAAAGGTTTAGACATAGAAATATCTTCAATTACAGATGTTGCCCTGTCAGACCACTACTGCATCGAATTTACTGCAACTGTATCAAGGACCCAGGTTAAAACTGAACGCACTGTCAGGAAAGAACATCTTACACCTGAAGTTGTAGAAAGTTTTATAGCCCATATAAATACACTGCCCCCACAAATTCTTCCCTCATCCGCAGACTTTTTAGCCAACAAATTTTATTTTAGATTACGCACAACAATTGACCTTGTCGCACCACTACAACTTAAAAAAGCAGCTCAAAAATGTAAGCCCCCCATGGAAAAATGAATATGTCAACAAACTCAAACAAAATTGTAGAAAAGCCGAGCATAGATGGAGGAAAAGTAAACTCCTGATCCACTATGACATTCTACATAATCTTTTAACAGAGTACAACAAGGCACTAAGAAATGCCAGACAGAATCACTTCTCTGAAATCATAAATAAGAATCAAAACAATCCCAGAGTCCTTTTTAGTACAAGTGACCACCTCATTAATCCTACACCTACATGCCCCAGTGAGCTTCTCTCAATTGCTAAGTGCAATGAATTTTCTGCCTACTTCTGTAACAAGATTTCAACAATTAGAACGAATATCAATCAAACAAGGTCTTTTAATGTTTTAGATTGAACTAAGCAATACCATGCACTCTTTTACCCAGATTGATGCTGAGGCACTTAGTAAGGTGGTATCAGAGCTAAAACCCTCCACTTGCACACTTGATCCCATACCTACCTCGTTTTTTAAATCTGTTTTTAGCTCCCTTTTAGAGGAAGTTTTACATATTGTTAATCACTCATTATTTAATGGCACTTCCCCCCCAGGTTTTAAAGAGGGCAATAGTCAAACCACAACTTAAAAAAAACTAACCTAGATTCCTCAGATTTTAACAACTACAGGCCAATCTCAAACCTCCCGTTTTTAAGGTAAGATTTTAGAAAAAAATGTTTTTAAACAAAGTAATAATTTTATTACAATTAATAATATCTTAGAGACTTTTCAGTCTGGTTTTAGAGAGCACCATAGCACAGAGACTGCACTGGCCAAGTATTGAATGATATTAGAATCAATAATGACTCCAACAAACTCTCTGTTTTGGTTCTACTTGATCTTAGCGCAGCCTTTGACACAGTCGATCATAATATTTTACTAAACAGACTTGAAAACTGGGTTGGCCTCTCAGGGGTGGCCTTGAATTGGTTCAGGTCATATCTGACTGGGCAGGACTTCACTGTGACACTGGGTGATTTCTCGTCAGATATAAATACTATAGCCTGTGGAGTCCCTCAAGGTTCTATCTTAGGGCCCCTTCTGTTCAACATCTACATGCTCTCACTCGGCAAAATTATTAGAAATCATAACATTGAATTCCATAGCTACGCAGACGATACACAACTGTACATCGTGGTATCTCCACACAACCTCACCCCAATTAACAACCTAGTACAATGCCTAGCTAAAATAAATGTCTGGATGGCAAATAACTTTCTACAACTTAATCAGGACAAGACAGAAATAATAATATTCAGGCCCAAAGACCAGAGAGAACACCTATCCCAGCATTTTCAGTCCCTGGCCCTTAAGACAAAAGATCAGGTCAAAAACTTGGGAGTGACTCTTGATTCCGACCTCAACTTTGAGGCCCATATAAAAAACATAACTAAAACGTCATTCTACCATCTTAGAAATATCACCAAGTCAGACCATTCATCAACAAGGCTGACACTGAGAAACTCATTCATGCTTTTATTACCTCAAGGCTCGATTACTGTAATGCCTTTCTGTCTGGTCTTCCCAAAAAAACACTAGGCCGCCTACAACTGATACAGAACTCTGCAGCTCTGCTCGGCATATATAACCCCCATTTTAAAATCCCTGCACTGGTTACCCGTTAGTTTTAGAATTGATTTTAAGATTCTCTTATTGGTTTTTAAATCACTGAATGGCCTGTCACCGACCTACCTTTTCGACATGCTACAGAAGTATGTACCGAGCAGGTCCCTCAGATCCTCGGCATCTGGACTCCTGGTCGTCCCCAGAACCTCTACAAAGAAGCATGGTGAGGCCACTTTTGGCTACTGCGGCCCCTGTCTCTGGAACAGCCTGCCTGTGGATCTGAGGGACTGCACCTCTGTAGACATTTAAAAAAAAAAAAAGACTTATCTTTTTAGCCTGGCTTTTACTTAAGGTGCCTCGCCATTCACTGCTGAGTTTTTAGGTCCTGATCATTCCCTGTTACTTTTTATCTCCAGTGCTTATTTACGGTACAGGTTTTATTTACTTTTAACATTTTATTTATTTATTTATTCTTTTATTGTATTGTTTTACTTATATTTTTTATTTATTTTATTGTTGCAGGTTTTATCTTTGTTATTTTGTTTTTTTCTAATTTGTATGCAACTGCTCTTAAATTGTGCTATTTACTTTATAGGTTTTAATTTACTTTTTATCTTTTTCGTTGTTTTAAGTTTCATGCTTTTTATTTTTGTTCTAATTTCTAGTTTTTATGCAACTGCTCTGTTGCCTAAAGAACTGTTCGCTGTTGTCTATTTCTGTTTTTATTCTGCTCTGTGAAGCACTTTGGGCTGCAATTTGGCATGAAAGGTGCTATATAAATAAATAAAGTTGAAGTTGAAGTTGAAACCAGTACAGAACTCGATGGCATAAGATGATGCCAGGTAGTACTTCTTCAGCACGTCATCTATCTTTGTACAATTGAAAGTCTAAGAAGAGGGAAGTAGAAAAGAAAAGACAACAAGAGAGGAGAAAATAGAGAAGAGAAGGAAAAGGAAGGGAGGGAAGTAGGCAGGAAATGTGGAGAGAAGAAAGTAACAGGTGAGTAGTAAAAGAAACTGTCTTATGAATTATAATTTTAAGAACTTTGAGACATTTTTAATAACAGATTCAGTAGAAACTAGTTTTAGGTCCTAGAGCTTTGCACATTATCAATCAATCAATCAGACTTTATTTGTATAGCACTTTTCATACAATAAATGTAACACGAAGTGCTTCACATAAAAACATGCAAACACCCTCCGCCCATCCCCAACCCTCCACCCCAACACCCACAACTGAACCCCAATTCTCCACCCCAGACCCTCCATCCCACCCATCCCATTATAAACAAAGCACAAACTGAGGAAGCGCCATCTCATCGTCAAATACTGGAGGCAGGTTAGAAATGAAGTAGATAAAAATGAATAAAATAAGATAAAATAAAATAATAGCAATAGTAATAAATAAAAAGAAAAAAGAAAAGAAGAAAAGAGAAGAAAATCATTTAAAAATGTATAATACTGCAATAGTAAAACAAATCTGAAAAAAATTTGTAAATATAAGGGCACAATCTAAGGTGCTACATAACTCAGCAAGCAGGGATCAGTTAAATCCATGAAAAACAAAAAGAACCAAAACCAAAACACAACACTGTTTTCCTTGACTGATTTTCAGGATGATCACAGAATCCTGTTTTAGTTACGTGTAGAGATAACAAATACACTTTTTTCAGTGTTTGAGTAGTAGAATATCTCATTTAAAAATTGCAGGAAAGATATACAAGTAGAGTATAAACCAAACAATTGGTTGGCCAGTTTGTGCATCATTAGGATTTTACTAAAATCAGCATTGATACTGGTTGATGGTGTTGAAGTGTAAACGTAACTGGAGTTTGGTCAACCAGCTTGAGTACATGAAATTGATTATTGTGTGAATACAGAAGCTGAAATCTGGCATATAGGCTGTCACTTTAATGATGTGACAATTGTGTTTGGTCAAATTTTACCTTGAGACGTTGCTCAATTTCTCAATGCATCTTAAGTTTTTCTCACACATCCGTAACCTTCCAATAGTAATATATGTAGCAGGCAATATTATTAGATTAGTTTAGTTATATTTTATTATATTAAAAGGTGATACAATACAATATTGACTTTAACTGATAAATATCACAAAAATAATAGTAATCGTTTTGCATAAGTATAGATAGCTACAAAGCAAGCTTCTTTAAAGCAAGCTAGCTGCACATATATGTGTATGCTTAAACAGAGAATGAATATACATATAGCAACAGGTTCTGGCATTCAAATGTATCAAGTTATTTTACGTTGTTTAGCTTTGTCAGAATAACACGTAACTTTTCCTCAGTTCCACTTAAAGGATTTCCTGTCATGTATTTATCAATTTATCATGTAATATGTATGGAAATGGTCATGGCAACAAACTATCCACATTATGAATACAGTTTGACAATGTTAATGTTAATGATAATGATAAACAATAAAAACACCACAAAAAAAATATATATATATAAAAAGCATACCTTCAACTTTCAATAAGGTTTTAAACACAAAATGTAAAGATAGAGTGGATTCACATATGCGTATATACCATCTCTTTTTGGGCATACAGTATGGGATATTTTGTTGAATTTTGTCAGGCTGGTTCTCTTTGTAGCTCTTTCTTTCTGACCAGCTTTCTGAGCTCAGTAAATAGGATTGTTCTGAACTTGTCACCGATAAGGAAGTAGAAGACAGGGTTGATAACACTGTGAAAGAAGGCCACTGGTCGGGCTACGATGTACATGACCTCTATGTACATCCTCGTACACAGCTGCATCCCTGCCCAGGGCTGCAGAGATGCTATTCTGACATTTCTCAGCACATGGTAGGGAGTGTAGAGAACCAAAAACATGACTGTGACTGATACAACCACCCTTAGAGGCCGCTTGAATGATGTTGTCCTGCGCTGTAGAGCCCTTTCCTGCACTTGGAGCAGATGTGCAATTTGGTGGGAGAAACCGCAAAGTCCAAGCAAAGGAAGAATGTAACCAGTCACGGTTAGCCCCAGGCTGTAGCCAAATGTATCAATGTCTCCTTTTAGGCTGGCAAAATCCTTACACCATGTCCAGTTTCCATGCTGCAGGTCCTGGATCATCAGTGATATCATTGGAGCAACTTCCACATTGACTGCTAGCCAGCCCAGCCCTGTCATGATCATGGCTGTTCGTGGCCTCAGCAGGTAGTTGTCCCGTGTTGGATGTCTTATGAGCAGAAAGCGGTCCATGCTAAGCAGTACCATGAAGAGGATGGAAGAGTAAAGATTGACATGCAGGATATAGCGGTTAATAACACAAGCATAGGGCATGGTCTCTGTTTGGCCATTTGCATAGAGGTACGAGAGACGTGGCAGCGTGCAGAGAAAAATAAGATCGGACAGTGCCAGGCTGAAGATGTAAATATTGCAGCTCTGCCACTCTGGCAAACAAAATATGTAGCCAAGTACAACCAAAAGGTTGCCAGGGAAACCAATACAGAACTCGATGGCATAAGATGGTGCCAGGTAGTACTTCTCCAGCATGTCATCTATCTTTGTACAATTGAAAGTCTAAGAAGAGGGAAGTAGAAAAGAAAAGACAACAAGAGAGGAGAAAATAGAGAAGAGAAGGAAAAGGAAGGGAGGGAAGTAGGCAGGAAATGTGGAGAGAAGAAAGTAACAGGTGAGTAATAAAAGAAACAGTCTTATGAATTATGACTTTAAGAACTTTGAGACATTTTTAATAACAGATTCAGTAGAAACTAGTTTTAGGTCCTAGAGCTTTGCACATTAAGAACAAGATAAATATTGTATGTGTCAGGATAAGACTTACCATGGTGTAGTTGCTGTCTAGGAGCTGTTGGTAATGTGAATAGAGAGTGTGACCATGAACAGGTGCAGCCACTATCTGTATATAGGAAACAGTAAACACTGAGTTCTGAGGGTAGTGATGCCTCTAATGTGACATCCTACAACAATAGCCATTCCTTGTTTGGCTAGAATACACAGGTACTTTGAGAGTCATTTGCATGTAGAATATGTACAGATAATACAAACCAAACACAGCCTCCCAGTAGACTTAATAGGTTACTTTATAACTGTTGTTATCTATCTAAAAGGTCAAAAGCTCAGGCCAGCAGCCATATAGTGTTTAAGAGGATACGACTAGCTTGTGTTAACTGTTGAAACACACACACACACACACACACACACACACACACACACACACACACACAAAAAAAAACAAGGTCAGACATAAGTTAAAGATTTGAAAAATATTTGAACTTTCCAACCAGATTTAAATTGCTAAATTACAGCTGTACTGACAGTTGTTGCAAACTGTTGCCTCTGTTGCAGATGTTAGAAAATCGAGTCTGAAAACTAGCAAGACCAAAAAGTAGACACATTAATTTGAATGTCTCTCCCAAAGCTTATATCATATCAAAGACTAGTATTTTAAGACTGGACAAGATCCATAATACATAAATAAAGTAATAAATCAACAGGCAAATTAGTCGATAGTTATTGTATAGGATTTTAAAAAGAATAGGCTTGTGCAGAATGAACTGCTGTCTTCATAAAGCTTCCTCTTCTTCCACCTTGTCAGTATCTGCACTGACTATTCCAAAAACACCTTAAATGCAAATTTTATTGTGATGTGAGGAAAATGTTGATTTTTTTAGATTCTTAAAGCCTTACGCACTTGGCATTTACTTTACAGCAGTATAGATAGAATACACAGTTTACAGCATATCTATGTACAGCAACATGTAGGTAAAATGTGAAATGTGGAAAAAACAAATTACCAAACTTTATTCTAAAGTTGCAGTTACAATATCCCAACAGATGAAGAATATGGCTGATCGTGAGCAAAAATTAAAAACTCAATGCACAAAAAGAAAATTTGGTTGTTGCAGGTAAAACATTTTCTGTTAGTATTATTATTTTTTGAGGCTACGTGTCCAAACAGCCATTTCAGCATTCCTCCTTGTTTTTCTTTAATATTTATTGTATTTACCCCGCTAATGAGAGACTACCTTCTTCTCTAAAACATGGGGAAATGCATAAAATTGTAAAAAATTAAAGAAAGTCTTACTTTTCAGCATGCAGTGTCCCCTACAGTACTGAGTTTGAGTCTAAGTACTTCCTTAAACTTAACTCATTCATACGCCCTTTTTTTTTGTCTTTATTGGGACATACGCCGTGAAGAGGTGGAGGAGGGATGGTTACTGTTAGATGTATCATAATTCAAGTAAAGAAGAGACTTATTTTTTTCAGTGAGCAAATTTCCTGTCTTAATTTGTATCTTGTCTTAGTGGGAGCTGTGTTTCCGTGGTCGTGTCTATATCTGCTGAATGTAACCGCTGTGAAACAATCAGGAAATAACTTTTTATTTCGCTGATTAATAACAGCTTTATCGAGGCCGGCGCTCGCTCTCTGTTGTTGTAACTCTATGTCTCTCTACCGAAGCTCTCTCTCTCTCTCTCTCTCTCTCTCTCTCTCTCTCTCTCTCTACGAATCAAATTAAACTTCTTCGTGTCACTATTTTGCGGCGTAAATTGCGAGTCGGACTCAGATTTAGAAGCTGGGTACATGAAATAAACAAAGTCAGAACACACACACAGGTAGATGATCAGAGTTTAGTCCCTGAATCCACCTGGATAGTCTCAGCTTCAGAGACATTTCAGGCTGTCTGTGGAGGTTTGACCGATCTGAGTGTCTGATTGGCTTGCGGAACGTGACGTGGGGCTCTGGCAGGCCCGGTTCTAGACTGCCTTGATTGGGGCGGGGGGCAGTAAGAAATGTTGATTGATCACCAACTGCTACTGTGTTGAGTGCCATAGGGATGATGTTTTTTTGTATACCTAACAGTCTATGATGCCAACCTCAACATAAGCATCGCCGATTCGCCGTGGTTCCATCGGCAAAGCTCTAATGGGAATTATTTTTCTGGACTGACGAAGAAAACAAATTCTGTGGCCAACAAATTCTTGATGTCAGTCTACTAACATATTTTCTATTTAAATATGAAGCTACAATGTAATTGCCTCTTCTCTTCAGAGACTTGCTTGGAGTCATGGAGTCTTGGGCGTGGCCTACAGTGGACAGAACAACACTCCCTGTGAGCTCATTGTCCTCTTTCTTTTAACTGCTGGAGCACGGTCGTCTATGTCAAAATCAGTTAATGACTCATCATCTCTCATCTCCCTCAGAGCCTGCAGAGATGCACTGACTACTTCCCCAGCACAGCACAGGTCAACATCATCAACAGCCCTGATGCCTCTGTGCTTATATCCACAGCTGCTGCACTGTCCTCCGAAACCTCTGAAAGGATACCGGTAATACCATCCTGATTCTCCATGAGGCACTTTGTCACGTCATGGTGACTTGTCCACCTTATCTCTAACAGATGTTTAAGGGAGGGGACATCATACTGTTGTGACACATAATGTCGATGGAAAAAGGAGTGCAGTGATCCGGCAAGGTCAAAAAATGTTTTTGCACATGGCTCGGCTTGCATAGCATGGACCACTGCTAAGTGCAGCTGGTGGCTGTAGCAGTGGATATATGGAATATCCTTCCTTACCTTCTTTAGCAGCAAGGCCTGAACCCCACCCCTGATCCCGCTCATGACAGCAGCTCCATCATAGCATTGACTGATGATTTCATCTGCACTGTAGCCAGAGTCAGAAAGATGCTGTAGAATTTGGGTGGTCATAAATTCTGCATCTAACTGGCTAAGATCAAGCAGACCAATCAGGTGTTCCTCTGGAATACTGTTGCAGACAAACCGAATCATAATTGAAAGATTTTCCACATTGCATCTGTCTCTAGCTTTTAATGCTAAACCCTGTGTGATCTGCATTGTTATATTTATTTTTGATCTCATGTAATACCAAATTAGCCAGCGTGTCAGTTATTTCATTTTGTATGATTTTGGATGTGTATTTTGCATTTTGAGGAATACTTTTGGTAATTTCATTCAGTTTGGGGTCTTTTGCCAGAGTGTATTCAACCAGTTTTAGGAAGAGGCCTGCATCCTGGTCATCATGTGGGCTTTCCAGACTGCCACGCAGCAGAAGCTCATTAACTGCAAGGAACTTCACTACCTCTCCAATGCTTTTAATGTAGTACCTATTTTTTTCTATCTGGGTGGGCCCTAGGAGGTTTGCAATAGTTGCCCCCGTTTCCTCCCTTTGCTTCATTTGCGACCAGGCCACAGCACTCTTCAAATGACACTGACTAGACGTGTGCTTGGTGAATCCGTTGTCTTTCTCCAATACAGTTTTCCAATTATTGAAACCTTGCTTGGTAAAAACTAAATCTCTGTCATTATTTGCACCAAATTTGCGACAGGGGAAACAGAAGCACGCATCTAGCTTTGCTGAGTACTCCAGCCATGGTCTCCCACAGTACCGGCCTGAGTTGAATGCATGTGCAGTCTGGCCAAAGTGACGTTTGGGGAAAACAAGGATGGGCTGCGATGGTGCCAGGCTGTTCGAGCCATGGTTATTGTCAGCCATTGCTGCACCACGAATGCTGTCAGGGGGTGCAGTGCTTGTGCAACTGGGTAGGGGGTCGGGGGTTGGGTCGAGTTGAGGAGCAGTACTCTGTTGACTGCTGCCCTGTAGCAGCGTTGCAAGGTTTAACAACCAGAAATCGGTGCATGATGACAGAGAAAGAGAGGACAATGAAATAATCAAAGCACAGTGAATGAACCACTAAAAACTAAATATGATTTTCAAGAGAAACGCTACCATGCAGTGTAAAACTCAAGTTAGCTAACACTAACACACACACACACAGCTAGCTAACTACATCAATTTGCAAGTAGCCAAATCTAGCAGCAACAAATCAAATGGATCTCACTAAAACAAGGCAATTCTCATCAGTCTCAGTATGAGCAAACTAGGCTGGCAACCAGACTATAAGCAACTGCAGAGAGGTAGTGAAGTGATTAGCTATGTATTACTTGTAAGTACAGTACAGTACAGTACAGTATTTACAGTAGTTTAAAACAAAGGAAAAAAGAACAATGCAGGGCGGGAAAGAAATGGTGGTCAGTGATTGGTAGTTGGGCATGTCTGGCATGCATGCGCAGCTCATTTCTTTGTCTGACACCCTGCAGTGCAGCTCAAGTCGTGCAGTTCTCTCGTTCAGATAGCTCACCGGTATATGTCGGTGGGCGTAGATGTGAAAGGAGGATGGGAAATTTGGTGGTGGGGCAAAATGTAGGTGTCTTTGTAATCTATGAAGTAATCTGTGACAATGCAATTTTGTAAACAGCGCTATAAAAATAAATCTTGACTGATTGATTGATGCTATATTATTGTGCACCACTTTCTCGCGCTTCGGAAAGTTGTGTGTGCCTGCCGGGGTTCCCTGTTTCTCCCTGCTTGATGCCAGCATCCTCGGATTAGCCACTGTCGGAGGCTTTGGCCCCAGGAAGTAAACAGTGGCCGGCAGCGCTAACCTGAATTTACGGGTAATGGAGTCCCCTGTCAATAACATGTGTTGTTTAATCCTGTCTGTGGGGGTGGGGGAGGCTCGCGGGCCAACAGCACTAACAGCGGGGCTAGCAAGGGTTGAAAGTTGAAACCCGCTTCACAACCGGTACGTAGCCTGCCCTTGTGAGGCTTCCCATGCCGCGGAGCGGGACAGAGAGAAACTCCGCAGCAGCTGCCGGCGGGACTATGCTACTACTAGCAGTTGCTAGCAGGCATGCTAACAACTAACAAGGTTGTGGCTAAAACTATCTGGAGTGCCCGTGGTATCTAATGTGGGGCAGTCGAAGCATTTGGGGGGGCAATGCCCCCCCCCGTGCCCATGCCTAGAACCGGGCCCGGGCTCTGGTTTCCCAGAAGTTGAATCTGGCTCAACTTCTCTTGCCGGACACCGGCGACATTTTTTGCGGCAACGCCTGCATTGCGGGCTGCCGGTGCGGAAACACATGACCCCCACTGAAATGAAGTGAAAAATGCCGCTGGCGTCCGGTTTGCCTGTCCCTGTCTGAACGCCCACTAAATGTGTTAAAATAAACATCACGTTAGTTTCAGATCCGGCAAAATTCACACATAGAACATAACACTTAATTCTGAGTTATGACTTGTCTAGTCTAACAGTTTCAATACCTTCTCTTTGTGTGCCTATTTAGACATTCTCTGTTAGATGATTACAGTCTCTGAAGGATAAGATTGTACTATTGTACTACCTAATTATCAGTCTCAAACTTGTCTATCATGTCCATCATGTGAACTAGCTCTTTAGTTCTCCTTTATTTTAGGCCATGTTTTTGTCCTTATCTGACTTGGTGTCTCACATATGATTCAAAGTTAGCTGACCAAAGTTATTTTGGTCTGCTAACTCATACATTTATTTCCTGTCTTGGTCTTTAATGAAGAAAATGTGACATCAGTCAGTGATTCTTAAACTGTATGACATGTAATACGATTTTTTGATGATCTGAAACAATTTATTTTTATTCATTTATTTTAAGAAAACAAGTTATTGTTCACTGACTTATTTGCCCTTAAAAAAAAATCAATTTACCATTCCATGGTGTTGGGATAGTCATAACTAGGTAAAAGCCCATCATTCCAGTTATTGGATTAATTCAAGCAAGTCCTGTCAAGAAAGAATTAGATGGCGTTGGCTGGACTGTTAACTGGACTAGGCTGAGCCCAGATTGTAAAGAAAAGAAATGAACTTCTAGATGGAGTAAGATTGGAAGAACAAAGGAAGCCTCTGGATTTATTTTACCATATAATCTCCACATGGCTATTCTAGCCACTCCAGTGTCTCAAACCAAAACGAGCGTCTAATCATATACCTACTATATACCCACTACCATTATTACTAGGCCTAGATGATGAAATTTCCTCCAAACCCATAAGTTGGTTGGACAATAACTGAGAATGTTGTTAGATGCTGCACACAAAAAGTTATATACAGGTCATGGGTTTATTATAAGATAAGTAAATTCATTTTTATAGTAAGTGGAGTGGTTTCTGCAGACTTTTTCCACTTTATACATCAAGCTTCATTCAGGAACATTTCATTCTTGAGCCTTTCACACAAGCCATAGCAATGCTGGAATAGATGGGCAAAGAACAGTTGTAGGAAGCAGATAGCTGTATGTAAAGAGACACACTACAGCCACTCCAATTATTCCAGATAGCTGCCTGTCAATTTGAGCCTTTGTGCAGACTGAGAGGAGCCTATTTCTGAATCTGTCCAGTTTACAGACAGAAACTGAGCTTTTTTGCAAACCAAAGATCTTTTGGGTGCTTGTTTATCAAATCACCTGCAAAAGCAAGGAAGGCAACATCAGTGGAGACTTGTGATTGGTTTGGTTGCTCCATGTGAAAGCATCTTTTGTCAGACGTATGTAACTTTTTACTTTGTCCCTGCAACCAACAACCTGCAACCTGCAACGCATTGCTTTCAATCACAACAAAGCCATTCAGGCATTTCCCCTGAAATGTTACTAGGCCTTGAGGTGGGAAATAAATTCTTATTCACACGTGACTCCATGCAGAGGGGTCAAGAGAAAATGTAATTTTTTTGCCATCAGCAGACACTTCTTGTGAGGCATATCGGAAAAGGTTCCTAAAGAGATACAGCATGACCGTGCGACTGCAGTGAGTAAAGTTTGCATACGTACAAGTTGAATAAGTTCAGCAGCACATTATGATATCATTCAAATGCACAGAACAGTATTCAAATGTGCAGCATAAATGGAGCTAGGCCCATATTTTAAAACAAACAACAAAAACTTTTCAGACACAAACTAGATATTTCAATATTTTGATTTTTTTCAAGAAAGTTTGGACATTAGCTGACATGTGTAATACGTTCCCTGATCAGCGATACATGTAGTGTACTCTTTTACAGTAAACTGTAGTTATAATCCAGTTATTAATTTTAGATAAAGAGCTGACACATATGAAAAAGTGATTCAGCACACACACAACATTTTATACTAATTGTATGATTTTCAGAGATTTACCGGCTTATTAGAGGAATCTGCTATGTCTTAATAACTTGGAGATGTAGCTTTCGTAACTAATCTCACACTACTCACTCAACTCGCAACAGTGTTGGAGTAATGTAGTGCAAACCTCATCGCTGGTTTGATTGTTTGTGTACATACAGTAGGCATCATTACTTCTAATACGCATGAAATTGTTGAACATGGTGGTTTCATATGGTGATTAAAAACATCTGAGGAATGTGAAAGTGCTCTCTCTACATCAGAAAAAAAGCCTTGGAGCAACAACTATGAGGACAAATTGCATTAAAATGTCACTGTTTATAATTTGATGATCTTTTATAACGTGGAGATAATCAGTGCCAATGCCAATGACAATATCACAGCGTTGACTTTTGAGTTTTTAATATAGTGTCAAGCGTCTTTCCACTGGTTGAATAACACCCTGATCTTGATGACGTTGATTCTGATAGGGAGCCTACAGTATATTTTGGCAACAAAGCTTACAATGTTAGTCCGCCTTTAGAAAGCACATGATCTACTGCTGAGAGACATGTGAGACAAAGTCAGGGTAGATTTTTTTTTTTCTATCTTGCCCTGCTGAGAAAGTAAGCTAGGTATAATAGAGTGGACATGTCCTGAAGAAACCCAGCTTGGGATTGACAGTTGTTTATTTGGTTATATTACGATGGGATCAAGAGTAATATTTCAGCATTCCTGTGCTTTAGTAGTGCTCAGGTTTGTTCTCACTGAGGCCAACAATGGGGCAATGACATGGGCTTTATTTTTAATACTGACTTGGGGTGTCTTATGTTATAGCATTGTTGAGTTTATAGAATTCATAAACAAATAATCTAATCGTACATCCTATAATCATTTAAAGGTCCAGTGTGTAGAATTTAGTTGCATTTAGTGGTCCAATCACTGCATTGTAATCTCCTCACAGCACCCTCACCTTCCTAGTGTAAAGGAGAAACAACACTTTAAGGACCCTGTTTAGAGTCAGTATTTAATTTGTCTGTTCTGGACTACTGTATAAATAAGGTGTTTCAACATGGTGGCCTCCATGAAAGGGGACCCTCTCCCACTGTAGATATAAAAGCATATTTTTTAAGTAACAAACATAAAAAGATTCTTATTTTCAGGTGATTATACATGCATCAAAACATAGTTATGAATATTATATTCCATGTTTGCCTTATTCTGAAAATAGAGGCCCCAAATCTTACACACTGTACCTTTAATATTTTTTAATATAGTATAATAAAAGTGGTATTTGCCATTTTATATAATGAGAGTGCCCTCTGGTGGCAGACTACAACAAACAACGTGTCGGGAGTTTTCCCAGCCAATTGAAATTGACCAGCCTGTGAACTATATGTTTGGCCTTAAAGTGGAAGCACTCATCTTTCTTAGGATTATAGGTCAAATGTTAGTAAATACTGTATGCACATTTACAGCATTTGGAAAATGAAAATGATCAATAGTGACTTACAATAAAACAGTATTCATGTTGGAGTAGAAAAACACAGTGAGAACCAGGGACTGGAAAGACTCCCAGTAACATGTTTTTTTCTTATATTTTTTATAGACTTCCTACAGTATGACCTTCAATAATTTGTAGCCCTGCAGAGGTTGTCTGGATACTGGCCAATATAACATCGCCTCTAACACTTATTGGTGCCATATTCCTTCATAGAAGGAGGGCGTGACTTCAGCAGCTGGATTAAAAGGGCCATAAGGCATGTGTGTACGTGTGTGAGCCATTCTTAAGAAGTACAAGCTATGACTACAATACAGTACATTGTTCACTAAACCACTGTGACGCCTAAAATGCAGTGATGTGATTACCTACGCCCAGTACCACCACTAGTGCCTTCAGTGTTTAATTTGAATATGTTTTGTCCTGTGAAAGTAAAATTGGCCAGAAAAACAAAGACTAGAGGGAAACCTGAAGACACAAACACAAATTTGTGTAGCTGAAATGTCTTTCAGTTTTTCTCTCTTGGCCACTCATACTGTATCTCTCTCATGACCCCTTGCAGCAGTCCTGGCACCCAGGTTGGCATCCACTGCACTAAACTAGAGCCCAAGTGTGCCATTTAACTTAAATTTTAATGCAGTTACTGAAAAACATAGCAGTCTCCTGCCCACCTGTATGTGCACATGTTTGTGGAGTTGTGTGTGGGGTATAGTCCATAACAGTACTTACTATAGGATGTCATTGCGGTCTATGTGTGTTTGTCTGCTACAAAAAACTAAAGGACAAACAATACAAATTTAATTCTGTATACAAGTGAGACCCCAACTGTGTTCAAACTGTACAAGCATTTATTTCAGCAGATGTAAAATCTCTAAGACAGACATCATGTGATACACATTTAATCCAGCAGAGGGCAGTATTATCCCGAAGCTCACATAATTGGATAAACTCTACAAGTGTGCAGCATTATATCTGTGGAAAATTACACTGATGGAATCATGCAGCAGCAACAACAAAATTTTAAAATTTAACTTGAAATTTGAACTTAAATAGTGTACAGTATATACTGTTTAATAGTTAACTGGGAACATAACATGAGATCAGGTCCTAATTGTTATATATTATATCATATATATTATCAGTTAAATAGAAATGAAGGACACAGAATGAGGAAGAGTTAGACCAAAGAGAAATAGATCAGTTAGCAGACGGTCGAGCTGTGTCAATCACTATGTCACAGTGCCCTATTAACTTGTGGTCGTGCATGTGTATGTGTGTGTGTGTGTGCACATGTTGGCATGTCTGTGTGCGAAATGAAGAAATGAAAAGGTGATGGACTGTATCTGCTAGTTTCACTTCGCTCATTCTGCCTTAGATGGGCAATTTGTCCCAAATGTACCCTGACACGCGCGCGCACACACACACACACACACACACACACACACATACTGACACAGACAAACAGAAAGAGATAGAGAAAAACGACAGTGACCTAAAAGAAACACCAAAAATTTTTTAAAAATCTGCTGATAAAATATGAATATGAATGGGTACCATTTTAAGTAGACTGTCGTGTTAACACATGTGACTGAGGTGTGAGTGAGTTGTGTGTCTCATGCTGGTCCATTGTGACTGAGTGTTCCCATTAGCCCCTGTAGCTTAAACTGTCCCAGTTCTGGAAGGTGACACACTTAGAGCTTTATCACCACAACTCTGCACTAATTATCAACATGGTTAGCATTTGACAGTGAGTTAATTGGATCAAAAACCGGATGTCACGCTGATGAGTGTTGTAGTGTGTATCACATGAGAAGGAAGCAGAGAAAGAGAAATAATGCTTAGGTTGTTCAGTTACGTCCAAAAGTTGTAAGTAGCCTACAGCATAAAGTCCTCGAGCTCTTTGCACCCTCTGTACCCTTTACATGACCTATCTCCTTTACTCTTTTTAGTTCCTGGTTCTTCTTCTTCAGTCCTGTCTCAAACTGACATGCTAATCTTTCTTTCTTCTTGTCCCTTTGTTGGGGTCACATCCTGGGCCTGTTATGCAAACTTGTTTAAGACCCCCCCACGTTCTTTCATATTTCATATATTCACGGTCACTTGGTCCCAGTGATCATTAGCTGTGAAAATGTACAGCTTTTTGGCCAATTTACAGTTTCACTTCAGTAAGAGAACCACTTAGGCTCATGCTGTTTTATCTATGTCAGAGACATTGTCAAATGAAGTTCCCATACCTCTTCTTCCCAACTACAACAGAAAGAAAATAAAACTCAGCCCTAACAAGGGAACTCATTGTCACACTTCAGCATTAAGTATAAAGATTTTTTTAGCATATTTCTTTGTTAAAAATCCCTCTACAAGTAGAGTAGTACTGTATCTGCACAGCATTTCTGATTATATGTGGCTCAATCCTTATGAAAGAGATTCATATTTATTTATATGTCATGCTTGACTGTGTTTGCCTACAGTTGAGCATGACAAATTTCTACTTCAATGCACTTGTAGTGCTTATTTTTACTTTTTTGGGGAAGAAAAATCGACTTCGAAGGCTTGATGAAATATGACAAGGTGATAAGTCAGCCTACAAGGTTCAAGTCATGTCAGGGCACTCATTCTGACAGAAATGTAATTAAATAGCCAGGACCCCCCATGTTCTACAGTGTTAATCCTTTAAGTGGTCTGCCACCTGCCACCTCCACCAGTTTGAACCCTGTTCATTGTGCATATCTTTTTTGTATTCTTTGCCTCACTGTGGATCTATTTCATTTTCAGTCACGGCAGCTCCAGAGGCTTGTTTTACACACGCTGGCGCTGTATGCTGTGTCAGGCTTTCTCAGCGTTACTGATATGATTGCCTCTGGTGTCTACTGGGACGTATAAATTCAAAACCAGCGTCAGGTCAGCTAACCGTCAGCTAATCACTACGCTAGTCACTGGACGCGTCTGCAGACCTAAGACTTCCTGGCCTCAGCAGGGGCTAATATCTGACCCTGCCATGTTTTCACTTCAGCCTCTGATAGCCAGCTCTCAGGGTCAGTCAAGTACAACTAATGTCAAGCTGTGACTCTATCCAGATGCTTTACATTTATGCAACATTTATGCAAAATCTTAATGCTGCCCTTCTGCTGTGTTCATGGCCCAAAGCAGTTTTAAGATAATGCATGGTTAGTGTTTGCATACTTTTTAATATATTCAAAAATGCAGTAAGCAGCTGTCTGCTTTTAATTTTCCTAAACGGTAGCTCGAGTGAGCCATTGTGGACTTCTCACAAGCTATATGAAACTTGTTTCCCGCATCAAACGGGCAGCTGTATGACACACACACACACACACACACACATGTGCCGAACAGCAACATCTGTGTGTGGTTTGCCTGTTGTCTTACTCAGTCCATGTGAATCACTATCATTCATTTCGGCAGGTGGCAGTTGCACGTTTTCTTTTTACAGGGGTTGTTTTCCAAGCGCGCGCACACACACACACACACACACACACATACACGCGCTCACACACTATGCACACCTCAGGGCCTTTTCAAAGTCTTCTCTTGTTTCATTACCGGCATCACCAGGTTTTACAGATGTGAACATTACCGCACAGCGCACAAAATAATGGCCCTCCTGTTCTGTGTCTTGACTTGATGACATCATACCGCTGCTGTGGGGGAACCTGGGAGCCATGAAACAGGTTATATTATGTAAAACACATTGTAATGGTTTAGCAAGGTTAACAGAGACAATGAGCGTCTTGTAAGCCTCTGCGGTGATTGTAAAATACTGTACTGTACACCGCTCTAAACAGCAAGGGGGGAAGTATTCTTTATTTCTCACATTTCCAAGCAGTCTAACAGGACATCAGCTCTCTTGTCACTCCTCTTCTGAGAAGCCTGAATTGGCAGCCCTGTCAGCTGACAGTCAAGTGTGGGCTGACGACAGAAATCCTCCCATTGCAACACTGGCATCAGCCGTTCTTTACTCCCCTTCAGCTTCAATTCAATTTACCCTCTTTCTCTCTTTTTTTCTCACCCTTTTCCCCGTTCCTGCGAGGATCCCTCCCCCCTTTTTTCCTCATCATTGTAATTCTCTTGACTTGTCTTCGTTTTGCTCCCTCACTTCTCACTATAATATCTGACACAAAGAAGCACAGCGGGCGAGGTTTTTTTTTTGTCAGTTACAGCGTTTGGACCAATGGCTTGTCATATCCGCAGCCTCCTAATTGGTGTCACACGGTGTCAGGGGACTGGGAAATCTCATAGCACCACGGAGGACGTCACAGAAATCTGTCTCCACACTCAAGAAAAGAAGCTTCGCAATGGTCACTGGGAGGAAAACATTGCTTTGAGCAGTGACATAATTTGGATGTTTTTCGCTGTATATTTGTCAAGATAAAAAGTAACATGGAGGACAGAGATTTGACACAAGTTAGCTGAGTTGACAAAAAAAAAAATAATCCAAATAACCCCTGGCAGCTCAAATTCTAAATTTTTCTCTGTATCAGTGTCCCAGTGTCCGAGGTGGAGAATGATGAGTTTTCTCTGTGGGGTCTTTCACTTCCTGGCTTGTATGTGTTGGCACCAAAGGACAGGACTCACTTTGCCAGTCATTGCCAAAGTGGTCAACATTTCTCCTAAATAACACACCCACAGGAATTTGTCTCAGTCTGCTTGGTTTTAAGCAAATAAAGAGAGGAAATAAGTTTTTTTTTTTTTTTTTTGGAGGTGCTCACACGACCAGAGAAACAGAGCCACTAAGAATTTAAATGTTTGTTCTGTGGTCGAGAAGGATTATCCTGTTTGTTTTCCCATATGGAGAGATCTGTAAGAAAAATACAGTGAGAGGACAAATACAGTTTATATATGCACATATATGCTTGTGTGTCAGGCTTCACGTCCGTCCAAGCACCTGATCCAATGTTTCCTCGTCTTCTTTTCTCTCTCTCTCTGCTGTCTCCCTTCTTCCTCATTGGTCAGTCGTTCTCCCCTCTTCTCCCTTCACTCCTCCCCAGGTGGCGATTATGACCGGCATGATACTAATGTCTCGACTTCGTGCTCTGCCGCGCACAGACAAGAAAATAAAAAAGAGAAGCAGTCTCTCCCCTCTCCCGTTTACATTCCCTGCTCCCTCTCTCATCGCTTCTCTCAGCAGGTAGACGGGGTGGAGGTCTCGCCCTGTGACATCACAGCTCTCTGCTTGCCTCGTGGCGGCTCAGGTTTCAGCACCACGGATTAGATTAGGCTCATATTGACTGGCTGACTCACTGTCCTTGAGTAATGTTGCGCCGTGAAGGGGAGTCTGTAAGGGTATGTGGTCAAGGAGGGTCTGATCTAAATTGGATTTTTGCTCAGATGGAGATAAATCCAAAATGAACCTGCACAGATTTTCGACTCTCTCTGTGCCACGATTCCAATGTTGTCTTTTGTAATTCAAAGCGTGTCTTTTCATAAAAGTATCACCAATGTATTACTTGTGCTTTAAAGTCTTGTATTTCCACATATTAGCCATGCCGGCTAGCTTTATGGATGGCAGTTGTCGGTCAGTCCACGACTTTGTCCAGACTGAAATACCTCAAAAATTACCAGATGATATTTTGTAGATTCATGGTGCACAGATGATGAATCCTACTGATTTGGTGATCCCCTGACTTTTTCTCTACTGCCACAGGAAGTTTACATTTTTGGCTTTTAGCGAAACATCACAACCACTATTGAATGGATTGACATGGTGTTTGGTTCAGACATTCATGGTCCCCTCAAGATAAATTGAATTATAAGTTAGGTGAGCCCTTAACTTTCCCTCTAGCACCATCATCAGGTCCGAATTTAGTATGGTATTTGGTTTATGGCCTGTAATAATATAGCTTCGTACGTAGTGCTAAAATGAACAAAATCAGTATGCGTTGTCTCTACTGCTAAACAGTAGTTATTGCACCAGTTACTCCCTCTGCTCCCTCTTACTTTTTCACATGGATTTCTTTCACAGCTGTCACAGTAACTTTTTGCTGTCAACATCCTCATGCCACCGTCATGATTACATAACACCTCCTTCCTGACTCCTGAATTAACCTCTGTGACATCTGCTCCATATATGCCTGGCTAGAGATCGACCCACATTTCCAGAGGCGTGTTTGTACAAAAAAAACCCTTTAAAACTTTAAATATCAACCATGAATTGATCTTTATTTTCCAATTTTCACTCTCTGAAAGACCCTGTTGATAATAGGACCGGCGATAATCACAGTGTTATTGGCCTGTTATTTCAGTCCCTCTTGACCTACAGTGGGAAAATCCTTGTACTGTATATGTTCTTTCACTTTGCCTCTGTAGATCGACACACACTCACACACATACACACACCTGGCTCAGATAGATGGGGATAGAAATGTGCTCAGGACCCAAAGTGATGTGTGAAACAGATGTGCTTATGATATGCTGCAAGAAACAAAGAGGATGAATGCGTTCTGCAGTGGAGATGGAAATAGTAGAAATGGTGCAGTAGGGCAGGAAAGGCTTTGATATGATTCTAAAGAGAGCTTCCCGGATTCCATTAAGTTGAGACTGCATTCTTATGGTGAGTGTAAAACTCCCCTCAATGGACAACACGCCTGAGATTTCTCTTTATGGATCCCATTCTTTTCTTTTATTCCCATTCCCCCGTTTTCTTCCTTTTCTTCATTTTTTCCCCATCACTGCTTTGGCAGAGCTCCAACGCCTAAGCTTTTTCATTTGCCTGCTGACTCTACAAACAGCTTTACAGCATTCCTGAGCAAGAATCATGCCTCCTCCTCACCTCTGTGTACATGCTACACCTTTCCCCTCTCTAATACCCTTTACAAAGACCTCCCAGCAACATCCCCGCCCTTGTGTTGCTTCATTCCTGTTCTGTATTTGACCACAACTCCACAGATTGCAGCCTTACCTCCTGCTCTGGTTATATTTCTTTATCTGTTCTGTGTAAACACATACGAGTGCGCACATGGTCAGCTACATTCTGTGTTTATACGAGCAGGGGATAGAGGCATGCCGGTGGTTTAAGCACTGTAAACACGTCTTAAACGGATGTCTGCTGCACAGTGTGGGTGATGTCAGCCTCTCTGTGGGCCGAGCCAAGTTCAACATTTTACACATGCAAGCGGCAAAGAGTTTTGTTCATGCACAGGAAAAACATATGACCAAAAAAAGGCAATCCAGCATTGGCTGTGGCATCAGTAGTCTGGAGCAAACATCATTAAGCTAAGAACTGTGACTAGCAGAGCAAAGAATTGAGTTAGCTCAGACAGTCAGCTTTCATCTAGACTCATTAGGTTACAGCTCATTCATAGGCCTGACACACAACAGCTTCTGTTTTTTGTTTTTTTTTCTTCTTCTTCCTTTGTCGCTTCCTCCCTCCTTCCGTGTGTCTACACCATCTTCTCTCCCTCTCACATACACAAACACAGAGAAAAGGGTACTTTTAAGCTGAGTTAAGTCGTGGCAGACTGCAGTCTGTTTTCAAGTCATTGACTCTCTGTGAGCAATGGGTAACGAGAGATGGAGATGGAGTCAAGAAGCGTTTTGGTTGGCAGGTCTGGCTAACAGAGGCTGGGACGAAGGAAGACAAGTAGTCCTCCGCTGGTTGGCTTCATGTTGCTCTGCCTTAGAAGGCTGTGTTTGGGAGCAAGGTTTGTTTGCACTGTTGGACTAATGGACCATTGGACTGTACAGATACCCTTATGTTCTTGTGTCCTTCTCTATCTATCTATCTATCTATCTATCTATCTATCTATCTATCTATGTTTTCTCTTTAGCTTTGCTCAAACATACAACATGCATGCTTGCACACACAAACACATTTACATACAAATGTTTGTCTGCTCTGTGTGTAAATGAATAATTCAAGAACAACGCAGCACATTCCAAACACACCAGGATGCTGCTGTGAATTCCAATCTGAAATATTATGTTAACATTGTTTCAGGTTGTTTACTCCACCAAACACACAAACGCGCTCTGATTGTTTGTGACTATGTTTTTCATAATTTTTCATAATTTGCTCGGTCAAGCATACATATGCGGACGCTCGGCGGCACACGGAGATTGTCAGAAATCACAGATATATAGATATCATCATTCTTACAGTTGCAAATAAGCGAACAAGAAATCAAATAAGGAAGGAAAATTAATCAGATTCTTCCAGTTAATCAGACAGTGTTGCTGAGTTGTTTGCATGTAGTTGGCTGGTGAAGTAGTGACAGCACACTACTACAAGTCACAAATAGGCCAAATGAAAATAAGAATACAGTATCTGAATTACAGCAAAAATATCGAGTTCATTACATCTCTAACACTAGAGCAATGCACATTAAATGAGCAATTATGTAACACTAATTAGCTTTGGTCCAACACTGTAGGCCTATTTGGCCGTTAGCTGTAGGGTAATTTTCTGATACGTTTCTGTTATTGTACCTGGTTGATACCGTGTACGCCTCCACAGAGACAGCTTTCACTCATGTTATCTGTACCAGTATTTGTGATCTTACATTTTCTCCACAAATCTCTCCCTGTCGCACACTTTGACTGATAAAGTAGGTTAAACAATGTTTCGCGTTTACCTCGTCCTCGAGATAACCCTCCTAATCCTGTCTTTTTCAGTCTTTTCGCACTGAACTCACGACGAGCCACTCACCAAAAAGCACACTGCTGTAACTCTAGTGTCTCTGTGATTACATTGATAATATACTGTACGCCTTTCTGCTCTTTATTTAATCCCTGTTTTAGTTTGCTTTAGTCCATAATGAGCTGAGTAACATGCATGAGTTTCCTAAGGCAGTATGGGTAGTGTAGTCCCCCAGACTGTCTGTCTCAGTGTCTCAGTGTAGATCTGAGCTCTGTGCTCCCCCGTCGGGGTACTAAGGGGATTGGATATGCTCTGCTAATGCTATTAGTGCTGCAGCTGGGGATTACTGTCTCAAAAGGGAAGGGGAAAAGGGCGTGAAAAGTGAAAAATCATTGCGGTGGGGGAGTATGTGTGTGACAGAGATTTGCATGTTTGTACATGTATTTGCGAGTAAAAGAGAGAGATTAAAAAAGGGATATTCGTGCAGACTATTATACACCAACAAAAATACTAAGTCACTGGCTCTAATGCAAAGTGTTGTGTGAGCTGTTTTTTAATTTCAATTGGCTGTTACAGTCCTCCTGGGATTTGAGTTAATTAGTCTATTAAGCCGGCCAGCACCTCTTAGAAACAAGACTTATTTTTAGCTAAAGGAGAGATAGATGTCATGATTATTATTTTTTCCAAGAAGGCCAAAGTTGAAATCTGATACAGAAGCAGAGGGATGACAGATTTGGCTTGTCCTGTGTTTGAAAAGCCTGTTAAAGCACATGTTGACAAAGCAAAATGTAATTAATTAAAGTCTCATTTTAAATATTCAGCACTGTTAAGAACATTGCTGTTAGAAAACATGGAATGCTCCTATTTTGAACATTTCTACAACTGTGTGACAACTTAATCCTCCAGTGTAAGTGATATTACTGAGCTCAGAGGAGATCTTTGTATTGGGTAGCAGGCATACTGTACAGCGTGTGCATTTCTTGAGATCAATACAGAAGGAAAGTGAGTATCATCCTCGCTAAAAATGAGAAACACTATCCAACACGTAGAATATCCGAACCCTGACAGCAGGAGTTTCAGAGGGTCAGCATCTTGTTTCTTACAGAAACAGTAAAGTAGAGTCTTTCGCCAAAGGCCAAGCCCTATCACCCCTGCAAAAGAGCACATGGAAGTCAAGCAGGGGATTACACAGGGGATAGTCTATGCGGTGCACAGAGTGGACACGATCTGCTCTGCCCACCAGGATTTTACCATAGCTCGTCTTCTGGGTTGATCTGCTCTGCGCATCAATAACTGAAGACGAGCGTGTGCCTTCAGGGAAAGACATACTGACTTTGAATTAAGAAATAAGAAATGAAAATGTGTTCTAAATCATTAATACCACTTCATCTGGCGAAAAAACACACATGGCCTCATGAATATGTACAGTGTGTGTTGAGTACACACATTCACCACAGGCTGTTCTATTTCACGAGGCATTTGTTTGTCCAATCAAACAGAAAATCTCGACTTCATCTTGCCTGTGGGCAGCTGCAGGTAATTTTGTGTTTTTTTTTTTTCCATTGCTACAAAAGTGATAGTTTGATAAACCAAGTCAAATTTCTGAAGCAGAGCAAACTGTAGACGTGGGTCTTGTACACTCTGTTTCAAATTCAGCCCTGTTAACTTAGAAAGTCAGTGAAGTTATGCCGCGTAATGTTCTCTGATTGTTTTGTTCATGTATCTCTAATCCACATAAATGCAGTGCAGTTAAGTTTTGTTTATACATTAGGAAGCTACCGTAATTATCAAATGGTATCAAAAAGTATGTGCATCTTTTAGACCAAAGTATTTCAGTTCTAAACCAAAAGTAAAACCAATGTTTGTTTTTTTCCCACTGTTATCCTACGCACTTCAGCCTCTCCGTCTTAGCATCTGTTCTGTTTCTCCAACACGCTCTCCCATAATCATTATCTTTTCCCCTTTTTCTCACACATTTACACATCTTCCTGCTAGCTAGATGAGCCTGTCCTTATGAATATTTACCAACAGTAAGTTACCAAGGGCAATCTGCTGAGATTTGTTCACTCCCACCCCATTTTATGTGTATGCATGCGTATGTCTGTGGGCTTCAGGCTGCATGTGTGTGTGTGTGTGTGTGTGTGTGTGTGTGTGATTTTTCAGCACACTGACTCTCCTCTAGGCAGGGTCAGGTATTTGGATCAAACCCCAGAGTAACCTATGTTATCAGTTACTGTCGACTGTAGGTTCATATGCAAAGTGTTTCAAGCGTACATTTCATCTATCTTCATAGTTTTCTGAAAAAGAAAGGAAGAGTTCTTTTTACAAACACAGTACAAGCTCTTTTCTCTGCATTGTTAGGTAACTGACTGTATCCACTGTACAACACATACACAGTCTGTACGTTGCTCTCTGGTTAAGCTGTAAGCATACACTATATGTTGCAGTCTGCACTCCAGTAAGACACTGCTACAAACAGACAAGGTTGCAGCTACATTGCACCATTCTCTTCTGAGTGGCGTTAACAAGGATTTTTATTTTTTCCTTTCTTAAACTTTTCAACAATTCACATTATTGTCCCAAGAGTGGAGTGACATTCCATCTGTGGAGAGCAGTCAGGGGCAGCAGTGCTGAACTGGTTGTCAGGCTGATAGCCAGAGGACAGTAAGCATATTTGATTGAAGGGGCTTTAACTGGAACAAATGGGGGTTATGTAATTTCTATTGACTGCTCAGCTTTTTGATTGTATAGTTAAACCTATTATTATACTTGTAGCCTTTGAGTGACAGTGTTGTTTGGTGGTCCTTCACTTATATGGGTCCTCCAGGTTGAAAGCCCACCTTTTCAGACTACACCTGGAAACTCCACGCTACCACTTACTTATACATTCGTGAAGAGCATTGGTATTGCAGCACTGAGCACTTTTAGTCTGGCAGGGATGCACTTCCAATATTTGATGATATTCACCTTGTTTCTAAGGACCTGTATTGCACTAATTTTGAATTAACTTTGTACCAAATGAATGTTAGCACAATGGTCAGCCTTGGCATTGCAAGGTCAAAAGTAAGAGCTCATTCATGGGATGCTCTTATGAATTTAATCTCTACAAACTGCAAGAATCCAAGGGACCAAACTTTGGCTCCAGAAGTGTTCTGGTTTTCTCTGATTACCGAAGATTGTTATTATTTTAATAATGTTTTAGCCTATTCCTGGTTCCACATTCAGGGCTTTCTTGTGTGTGTACTACTTTGTCTTTTGTTGATCAATATATTCTGACTCTTGCCAAACTCTTGGGAGTTGCTGCTGTTTACTTCAATGACTTGGCATTTCGTGTTGTGTGGTGGAAGTCTCTCAGCCTCAGACACCAACAACTTTTAATTTAAGACTGACAACACCGTGTTGGCATTCAGGCCTGAGCGGCAAACAGATTACTGGATTCTGCTTGTGCAGACCTCGCTTTAAAAGGTTATGGCAGTTTGTTGCTTGCTGCACAGATTAAGCTAAATTTTATGTTTTGTTAAGATTTTTCCCCTTGCTATGTGCAAAGAGGTGATGTAACCTTATTGAGGGCAAAACATGATGCATTACTAATATTACTCTATGACGGCCTGCTGGGATAATACTGAGGGGGCTGCTGATAGCATGCATGTGAAGGAATATTAAAAAGATTTCAACACTGTCATGCTTGCCCATTCTGTTTGGTGTGAGGCTCTCTCTGCGGGAACAGACTGATTATAACAGAGACAGACATCGAACCCCTCACCCATCCTCACTGTCTCTCTGATAAAGATGAGGGAAGATGTGTTTAAAAATAAATGGGTAAATATCATTTTGCTTTTATATGCGCCATTTTGAAAAGCCTGTTCAGACACCAGCACTCAACCTTTTAATACTGTAGTCTGCTGTTACATGACAGATCCCGGGTTTGAAATGCATTTCTGTTTAAATTCATTGTAAAATATTTGTAAAGTGGCACTACACTTACATCAACAGAACCTTTAGAAACATTTTGCCCACTGAACCTCTTCACTTTTTAGAATACCTAGCTGCATATGTGAGTTCATTAACAGTAAACTAATGACATCTACTCCAACATTTGTTTTGACTTTCTCTTAACTCTGTTTCTGCCACTGCAAAGGACAAGTATTTTAAGTGCTACTTGCCACTACATTGTCTGATATCTAAAAAAGGATCAACAACAATTGAACACATTTTCTCAAGACATGTTCACATTACGACATACAACTTTTTTTGGCCTCGTACATAATTGTGGGTGTAGTGTTTTTTTTTTTTCTTTCTGGGGATAAGCATGTGGTAGTTTTTGGATACATGCTGTGCCCAAAGTTAAAACTTGCTCAACTTTGACCTCAAGCTGCTCTGACTTTTGTAAGCGCAGCCAATTGCTAAAGACTGGTTGTGCTGAGACTTAAGATGGAGGATAAAGTATTAAAAGAGTGAGTATACAATAACAAATCATCATATTGAGACCCAATCAAAAAAGCCTTTTTTTAATGTTTTTGTTTCTGGGTTAAATACCAACCTTATGCAGTGTTTCCACTGGCTCAGCTCGACTTGTTTTCCATCGCAGCTGGGACCACCTCCCCCATTTAGAATTCTTAGCTAATCGTCATAACAGCACAAGGTAAAATTGCCATGACATCATCTTCAACGTGACACAAACACACAGGAACAATCCTTTCATTGACAACCAAACAGAGGAACATATTGTCTTTGTCAATTGAACATGGTGTGGTTTTGTGGGGCGACAATTCTCTTTGATATATTAGCATTTTACAGCTTTTTCACTCCACTGACTCAGCTCACAAAAAAAAAAAAAAAAAAGTACCAAGTACCAGGTACTATCCACAAATTTTGCCAATGGCAGACCATAAAGAACAGTCCCAGGCGAGTTGAGTTGAGCTGAGTCATACAATGCAGTGGAAATATGTCATTAAAGTCTCCATAGTAATGTAATTACTTGTTGACATGACATTGTGGCCGGTGAATCTTTGAAAATGACACCCGGTAATCAGAACAGATTGATGTTATATGCAGTGTTGGGCAAGTTACTCTAAAAAAGTAACTAGTTACAGTTACTAGTTACTTCTCCCAGAAAGTAACTAAAGTACTTACTGAGTTACAAATTATAAAAGTAACTAGTTACTTTGGAAAGTAACTATTGCGTTACTTTCAAGTAATTTTTTAAATGCTCAAATGTGTCAAAGAATTTGGACCCCACCTCCACCCCTCTTTGACAGAACTTAAAATACATGTGCATGTTCAATTATTTATGATAAATCTGAATATTATAATGAAATGGACACTTCATACCATACATAACAGAAATCCACAGTACACAAATCTAAACTATTTTAACGTTGCTGTGGGAAAGTGAGACTAGCATCCAATAAAATGTCATGGATTATTGTAGATATTATAATTACTATGTTTATAGAGTGGATCGATAAAAATAACACAATAGATGTTTTGGAACTTTTGATATTTATTGCACCTCAACAGGCCACAACTAAGCAAAATTAAATTATGCTTGTTAAGCAATGTACCAAGAAATAAATAATATATTCACTCTTTGTAGTTGGAAGAAGCAGTACTTTTGGACTATTCCTGTTTCTCGTTGACTTACGTGAATGTCCTGTGTCGTCTTTGTGTGTCTGATCAGACTAGTCACTAGGCTACACGGGCTTTCGAATTTGTGTAAGCAAAGCAACACCCGCCCAACTCCACCTCTGATTGGCTTACCATGGAATTTTACTCAACCTCAGCCAATCGTCATCATTTATGCGATGTCTCGTGCCCCCGCCCTCACCAAGGATTAAGGAGGAACAAGAAAAATCTTTGCCGCTCGGCTTAGAGATCTAGTTGGTCTGATGAAAAACAGCTTCCTTCAATCATAGTAACGCGCCGCATTTTTTGTCAGTAACGATAATGGCGTTATAATGATGGGAAGAGTAATCAGATAGATTACTCGTTACTGAAAAAAGTAACGCCGTTACTAACGCCGTTACTTATAACGCCGTTATTCCCATCACTGGTTATATGTCATATTACTTATTTTTTTCTGCTATAATGTATGTAAGACTTACACTTACACTTGTCATGCCGCATACACACAATATACAGTATATAGGACTATCATTGATGTATTGAGATACAATGCCTGAAGTACAGGGACAGTATAAAAAAATCCAAACCCTGGTTAACAAAAGTCTCAGGGTAGTAATAATTACACCAGCAGTTCCACCACCATCATTATGTATAAACCTAATCAATGGTCATTGCGCTTAAGGGGAGCTGCAATGTTGTTAATGAATCGTTCCAATGAGCAGTGAGCTCTCTCTCTCTCTCTCTCTCTGTATGTGTGTGTATGTGCACGAATGGTTAGCGTTAATATCTCTAATGAATAGATGTGGCACACGGGGCCTGTGGACACCTGCTGTTGCCATTAGTCCCGAAGAGCAGACTAATCACCCTGGCTTTCATATCTAAGCAGGTTATTCAGTGTCCCTCAAACTCAAGGACCCTTCATTACACAGAGCGCATGAGTGTTCAGCGATAATGCCGCCTTATGTGCCTCCTCCGAAGGCAGTGGCACATTCTCCGCAGAACTAAAGAAGAAAGTAGTGCAGAAAGTATGAATTGGCAACCTGGAATCAACAAACAGGCCCACGTATATCCTTGCACATTCACTCGTTTTCATCTGTTGCCTCCCACTTTGTCTATACCTTACTTTGCTCCCTTTCACTTGCCAAGCTCGCTGATGAAACCATCCTTGTAAGAATTTTAAAAATCAATGCTCAGTGAATCCCAGTTCCTACCTGTTCCCATGGCTACTATAGACAGAGAACAGAACTGTGGGAAATGTAGTTTTTTCCCCCCCTCTACTGGTCTAGCTTCTCTGGTTCTTTTTAGCTCTGGTGACATGGCGGTATTGCTCCTTTTGATCTGAATATAAACATGTATATATATATATTTTTTGGACAGAGTATTCTTGTAGGGTGTGGTTCGGATGGGGTGCTACAAGACTGAGGAACAGCAGGAACATTATAAGAGTAATAAAAAAACAAAAAACAGGAAAGGCTAGATGTTTAAGATTGAGTGCAATGACCAGTGCAATGGTTACACTGCAGGACTCAGCGGTGAACTGCTGATTTACAGGGCCTGAAGGACAGCCACGGCCTTCCACCCACTCTGTCGCCATGGGAGACGGTGGAGAGGAGGTCTCATCGCCTTTTCTTGCTTCCTCACACATTCTCCCTCCTTTACAGTACTTTTCCCTCTCTCTCTGTCCCCCCAACCACCACCACCTTTCTTGATAACCCATTGAGCTCCTATTATCATTCTAAATCAGCCCACTAAATACCAGTTAAAACCAGGAAGGCAAATAGTAGTTAGTCTTTCTGTGTGTCTATCTGCCTGCACACACACGGCCCATTCATTTCAATGGTCAGTTCAGCTATACTTCCCTTATTGGTAATGTGACTGAAATGTGTGTTATCAAAAGGCTGCAGGCCTTAGTACACTGGCAGTAGCAATGGAGAAAAGGAAAGAAACCACAAACAGGAACCACAGCCTGCTTCCAGGAACCACCACGCAAAAACACACTCAAACACACACACACACACACACACACAAATACATGCACAGAGATGCATGTGCATACACAAACACTCTGTATCTGTTTCTATTCCCTGTTACTACACACCCCCTCTCTTTATCTCAGAAGGCAGAAGCAACAGTTAGTGATCACGTGACCACAAGAGTCTTTCCTCTTAGCTCTTAGCTGGTTAGCTCAGGCTCAAAGTAAATGTTAAATAGAGGAAGTAGAGAGCAAGTAGAATGAGCGCCGCTATGTGAACCATTTTTTTCCCTTCCACTCTATTTCACTATTTAAACAGAATATACTGAGAGAGAGCCCGAAGAGCTACATGAGCGAGAAAGATAAGGGGGGGGGGATGCTGTTGCCAGGGCAACCGGAGCCGCGGTGGTTGTCATCATGAGGCTTCTTCTGCATTGTGTGTATGCGTGTGAGTTCACCCTCCTCTCTCCAGACAGGAGGCGAGGACATCCCCCTCTAACACTGTGCCAACAGAGAGAGGAAGAGACACACACACACAGAGCAGAGAAAGAGACAGAAAGAGAGAGAGAGAGAGAGAGAGAGAGAGAGAGAAAGAGAGAGACTGAAACCCCATAATGCACTGCACGCTGCAGGGCTGAAGTCGTGCAGATTCATCAGTTCCTGTTCGGAGGGATTGTGTGTGAGCACACAAACTCATATACCCAGATCGAGTGCAAGAGAAACACACACACACACACACACACACAGAGACAACCAGGCAGGTAAGACAGCGTTTCTCTGACCGCGCGGACGGCTACCGGATTTACAAGATGAGGCATTTATCTGTCTGCTGCTGCCTCATGAGAGGAGGAGAGGGGAGAGTAGCTCTATAGAGACGACAGGGTGTCATTAATATTTGACATGTTATGATTCCGACAACTTCCCTGCCTGTTGCTAGTGATTGCTGCTGCTGTATTTCTTTGCAAATATCTGGGATTTTTCAAAGAGTAAATATCATAGAGACAAATAGCTGTTATTCATGTGAAGTAGCTGTGTTAGTTTTTGTCTGCCAGTGGGTTTGTTTTTGCATGTTCTCTCTTTGTGTCCAGCTTGCGGTTTAACGGCAACTGATTTGAATATGCTGGCAAGGTTTTGCAAGTGGGAGTGCTGGTGAACACTGTGTAACTTTTAGGAAAGATTAACTTGTATCATGAAATTGCACAGTATCCACCTTGTCATTCTGAAGACTGTTTTCTTTTTTCTGTACATCAGGTACAGTCCTACATATTTATGCTATAGAACAGTTAACACAAGATTAGTCTACAGTAATGTAGGAAGTTTGGGCTTAAAGGTTTCATTCGAAACGTCCAGTTAATGTCGGATGCGTCTGTCTAACATGCTTCATGTACAACTATAAGATGAATGAATGAAATTAATTTAAAATGTAAGTCTAACATACACACATAGTCCCATAATACCAGACCTGTTTTTGTATGTTTATGTTGTGCCAAATGACACGAGCAGCAGTTGATTGGCGGGTAAAAGCGTGGTTTCTCCATTACGGGTCATTTTGTGGTTTAACGGCCACTGAGGCTTGTGACCATATCTGTTGCGCCACAGACACAGACAGGCTGGAAAGCATGATTGCAGCAGCACAGGGCAGGGACTCTTAAACTTTATTACCCCAGGACTCAAATGGGAAATTTTAGTTCTCCACCCTGGGACCTTATTGTGAAACCATGTTTCAAAACTGTCATGTGGAGACACAACACAAGGTCAAAATGAGGGCTTCAAGAGAAAAATAGGATGAAATCAAATTTACTGATTTCTAAGTTTATACATTTATTCCAGAAGGACCTAATTTAAATGTCAGCTATACATAGAGGTCCCTGAAGAAAGCACAACACAAGTTGTATTATCTCAAAATTCAGCTTTTAAATGAAACACAGCTCAAGGTAATTGTATTGATATTACCCTTTATCACACAAAAGTCTCAAACGAGCGTTTTTTTCTTGTATATCTTGCACCCTTTGGGCTGTTTATGCAGACTATTGTAACAGACTATGCAAAGAGCTTTTGTGGCTTGGGAAATAAAATGCAAAAAAGCCATAATGCAGATCAGACAAAAAAAAAAAAAAAAAAATCTTTTGAATATTCAGTTTGTCTCCATTTAGCTCTGACAGAGCACCGCTTCTATCTGCACTTCCCCCTGCAGTAATCCACCTGTCAAAACTCAAAATGGAGAAGCTCCTCTTTTTCATTATGGTTCCTTTCATTAAGAGCCCCCTTCACTATCTGTGTTGTCGCCTTATAGAATTATCCACTAGTCACCTATGTGACAGTAGCATCTATATCTCTGCCTCCGCTCTGTAGTTATTCAGCGTCGGTGTTCGGGAGACTCAAAGCTGCCTGATAAAAGTATATACATGTACATTATGTGTCTGTATAATCCTCTGGGTATATAAGGTGCTCTTGAAAGTGTTTTAGATGAAGCGGAAAGATACTCTAAGTAAGGAAAAGAAAAGCAGAAGGATGTATGTCTGTCTTTAGTTATAAGCTTAAGAATAACAGTGGTCATACCACAGCTATTTCAGTGGTGAGTTTCTGTGTTTAGGAGGGTTTTTTATAACAATGCTCATTCATATATATCCAACCACTGGTCTGTTATGGAGCTCTGTGTTGACAGATCCAAACATTTTCCCCTAAGGTTGCATCTTGGGGCCCCAGAACACAGGGCCATTCAGACTAAGACGAAAGATGTAGAAGCTCTGCAAGGTCATGTAGTTTTAATAGACTGAAATGGCTGTTGTGTATAGATCATCTGTTTAGTGATTTGACCTGAGATACTCAACAATAGAGAAGAGGTCTGCTATGAATGCTGAAAACCTCTCAGGCTCACACAGGGTTGCCCTGCTGGATTTTCCATTCGGTAAGATCCTTGAGGTTCTCCAGTAGATATTCTTTTGCTCTCAGTCCAGCTCTGGCTTTGCTTAGCAGCATGGATCAAACATGATATATGGATCCAAATTGCCTTATACAACTTTAACTCCTCCTGTCTTTGTTCCTTTTTTTTTTTTTTTTCAATTTTTTCCCCCTCACTCCTGTCTTTAATGATCTGGAACACAAGGGACACATGTTCATGGATCCATAGCCTCATTTTGATGATCACAATGAGCGAAGATGTGAGGGACACGGCTTGTGTGAGAGAGCAGTTTCTCAAAAGTCCTTTTGGTTCTCTTCTCTGTACACAGACTTCAGCAGAGCAGCGAGCAGGAACCTTAGTGTGCGTTAAATTATCTGCAATAGCAGCAATTATCTGCAAGTTCAAAACCTTTCACTGTGCCTTGTCTCTTCATCACTGCGCCTCTCCCATTAGACTAGAAGCCTGCTGGTGGAAAGTACATATGCTCAAGTACCGTATTCAGGTATGATTCTGAAGTGCTTGTTTTTTTACTTGAGTACTTTAAACTACATGCACTTCTGCCTCTCAAGGGTAGTGCTTTGCAGATTCATAATTTAAAACCAATGAGCATTTTAAATGTCAAAAGACATTATTATTATACAGCAAATTAATCTACATGCACTGTTTATAAACATGTTTAAATTGGCTTCATTTCTCCCACTTGCTAGAATGCTATTCAGATTAATTCACTAATAATACTTCAATAGTATAATACAGTAATATACTGTAACACTGTCAGTGGCCTTTCTCAAAAGTGAGTGCTTTTACTTTTCATAGTTTTTTGCAGCTTTTTACTTAAAGTTGCACTAATTAGTATTTCTTTATTTACAGTAATCATTAAATAATCAGTCATAAAATGAACAATTGTAATGTGAAATTTGTTGCTCATAGTGACGAACTGCAGAAAATTATTTAATTTAAGATGCTAGCGTTTTAGCAACTTTTAGCCCAATGTTTTGGTTTTCTGGCCCACAATACAAGTGTTTGTTTCACTCTCTCAGTGTCATTTTCAGCTACAACTGGCTATTTTTTGTGTGTGTGTGTGTGTGGAAAAGCTCTGAAAGTTAACTGTCCAACCCCCATCCAGCGCCATCAAAGCAAATAAATACAGTTAGCAACTGGCTGATGAACATAGTGGATAATTTAGCAGCTAAAGACCCAGACATTTTACTCAGAAGTTGGTAGAGACCAAACCAGATATCAAAATAAAATATTGGACTTACCCCGAAACCCCACCGGGCACGTCTCTGTCACGTCACGGCCGTGATGCTGTGTTGGTCCGTGCTCCACGGAGCGTTTCAGAAATGGAGCGTTTAGCCCGCCAGACTTTGTTTACTTGCTCAGATTTGGTCATTTTCCTGCTTTATGTGCTTCTAGGCTGTGGCGCACAGGCAACAAGGCGTGCCCGCGCCTGGCGGAATTTGGGGGTTACGTTTGCCAGGTCACCAGAAATACAACTCCAAATGAACATTAATGTTACTTCACATCTGCTGGATGTGTAAATTAACAACTAACGAATTCACCATTTATAAAGTGATAATATGTAGCCTAAATGCTTTGTTTATAGCTTTCTTCTGTTCCCCCAAGTAGCCAAAAGTGTTTTTTACTTTCACTAAAGTTTAGAATTTCTGACAAAAAATTACTCAGTCATACTCTGCAGACAGAGCCTTTTTCCAGAGAAATAGCTATCATGAATATCATGATACAACATGGAAATGCAGCATCCCATTTCCAAGTCAGTGTAATCCTGGAAAACAACTGCAGGGCCTTTTTTGGGTACAAGTCAGTGACTTGCCAGGTCTAAAATCGAAATTCCATATTACCAGCGTCTGTAGTGCGTTGCTTTGACTCTATGAACGAATTGATAAATATTTATGGAAGCTGGAGCTAAACATTAACACTTAGAGCCGCACAGATCCATCATAGGTGCTTTTGAGGGCAGGCTGCAGGCTGCTGTTCAATCAACACTTTTCCTTTACACTCTTAGACGCACACACGCACACACACACACAAGCCAATACAGTGATAAATTCCAAACACCCTGATATATTGCAGCCACAAGTCAGTGATGTGGCTGTGAGTCACTTGGTAACACCCACCTGACACATACACACACACCTCCAGAAACACACACACACACAACACCACGCACTCACACATGCTCGCACAGACACGCATGCACCTGACGTAGTGTTTGATGGAGTTAGACACCATGGCAACAGAGCTGTGACTCTTGCTGTCCTGTGAGTGGACTGAAGCTGTGGAGGAGGGAGGAGAAAGCTACCAGCTAGCACTGCTACTCAAGTGCAGCTATTATTATTCCCAAATTTCTGTCTCTCTCTATTTTCTGCTTTTCCTTTTTTCCTTGTCTTCACCACAACTGCTATCCACATGCCGCATTTCTTTTTTTTCTCTCTCTCTTTCAAGTGGAACATAAAGGCTGTAAGTTGAAACGAAATCATCCAGAAGAAGTAGAGCAGGGAGAAGAGAGAGGTCAGCAGGGATGTATTTTTAAAGCCGTCGATAGTGCAAATCCTGACACATCATCAGAAGGAATTGCGCTGATTCTCTCAGCCGCAACTAGACAGCACTCCGGATGGCGTCTTATTTGTTGACATATTATTTTTATCTCGCTCTCTCCGTGCACCCTTGCTCGCTGCATCACCCTGTTTCAATCACTAAACTAAATGATTTAACTCCTCCTCTCTTTTCCTGCCTTTGTTTAACATTTTTTTTTAAAAATGTTTGTTTCTCTCTCTCTCTGTTCATGCCACTCATGTTTTATAAAGATAACAGCACAGATAAGGAGAGCAGAGGAAGGGAGGGGAGGGTGCGTGCAGGTGGACAGGTCTCACAAACAGCATCTGTATGAGATTTACTGCCTGCAGATACAGATGGTGGAGAGACTGCGAGGAAGAAAAGAAGGGAGAGGGAGGTGTTGGAACAGTGCAGGTGAATTGCATTTTGGTCTCCGGCAGCATTTTCACGGTCTGATTGTCAGCATTTGTTAACATACACACATGCATACAGACCCACACACTCTCTCACGCAGTGTGAAATTGTGGGAACGTGGCTGTTGACAGTAGAAGTTTGTCTGAGTTAAGTTCCCCCACGTCGCCTTTCTCTCCTCTCCTCCCTCTTTTGCATATGATCCAAGTGCGAGCTGTGAAAGGTGAACTTGCAGCCTGCTGTGGATAAATTATGTGTGACATGTTTAGCTGTGCTGCCTTATATGGAGACTGGTGTATCTGAATACAGTAGGGCTCTGCCAAGAGGGAAGGTGGGAGAGAGGGAGAGAGAGAAGGAGCGAGGGAGTGAAGGACAGGCGGAGAAGGAGGAAGAGGAGGAGGAGGAGGAAGGAAGAGAGAGGCAGGGGAGGGAGAGAAGCCAAGGAAAAAGGAGGGAGGAGGGGGCAGTGACGGAGGGAGTGAAAGAGAGGAGTGCCGCGAAGCAAGCATGAGGTTTTCACTTTCCATTCTCCCCTCAGCAGCAGTCAGATGAGTCCTTGCAGAGATACAGTAAGTCTTTGCTGTTTACTCTGTGTGTGTATGAGTGTGTGTGTTTGTTCAGACTAAGTTATCTATGCTTACATTGTCTTCTTTGTTCTGCCATTTTTGTCTTTGGGATTCTTTTATTCACCATCTGGATGTTGAATATGATGTGTTGACGTGTGTTTGAGTTGAGTTATATGTATGTTTATGAGTGTGTGTGTGTGTGTGTGTGTGTGTGTGTGTGTACATATGCAGATGGCCACCGTGCCTCACTGCTAATGTGTGGTAGTTTGAGGCGGGACAGTTTTAATGTGGAAAAGAGCTGAGCGGACAGAAGAATGGGTAACGTTAGTGTTTAATGTTCCGCAGAGTAGTTGGCACACACACGCACACACACGCACACACACACACACACACTGACACACATTCCCGTTTCTGGCAGGCTACACTCTGTCTCTCTTTCTCTCTTGGACTACACTGAAATCCCTGTTGTGTGACTCCTACTGTTAACACTAAAGCTAAATATGCATTCACGCTTATGGATGAATGAATGAAAACACACACCGACTCACTCACACACACATATGAACAGCCCTCCTCCTGTATAATGACTGGACTACTGGTGTTTACACTACGGCTGCCCTTAGGAAATGATTACACTCCTGCGTTGCCCAGGCCGTCTGTACCAGCCTGACGCACAATGCAGCACACACACACACACACACTTGTACACACACAATCATCACAAATCATCACTGAAAGTTGCATGTTGCAAAAAAAAGTGAACATAATTAGGACATAATGGCTTCTTTGGTAAAGTTTGTGTATTCATTAAGAAAGTAAACAGATAAATGATTTCTGGCTGTTAATTGGATGAACAACTACATGATGGGTGCATATTGTCATGGAGAAAATAACAGAATAATCAGAGCACAAAGGATGACTTATTTTGAATTTTGAGTATAAGCAGGATTTGTTTGTTTTGCATTAAAAGCTGAATTACTGAAATAGATTGAAAGTGTCTGAAAACTTTGGGGTCTAAACACTCAATTCATCTTTAAACATAGAGAGATCATTTTCCATAGTTTCCATAATTCCAAGTTACTTACTCCAGTGTCATGTTGGAGGTTCCACCAACCTGTTAAGAGTACCTTCATCTTCATGTAGCTTCTTTTATCATATCTCATTTGCAATGTTTAAAACTGATCCGTTAACAGAAAAGAGAAGAAATATCAAATTCTTAAAGATGAGCATTTTTTCAATAGATGGGTAAACAGAGTAGCTAACCTTCATGTCTAAGGCTATGCTTTCTGCAGGTACATACTTTACAATAAAAGCCTTACAGTGGTTTGATGTAAAAACTTTTCTTTTGAATTTTTCTCAAGAAGTTTTGCGTTAAAACAACCTTGAGTTGTGAACTTATTTGCAGCTCCAGTATCATGGTTAATCAGAGCAGCTCATAAAAGTAAAAGTAGCGAAATTAAGATAAGAACCTTTGAAACAGAGGACGTCATGTCGCCTGAATATTGATTGAAATCGGTTGGTAGCCTACCTACGAATATGTAAACTAGAGAGAGAGTGTTTTATTTAGCCATTTTTGAAGCATAATTGTTTACCATAACTTAAACTCTCATGTGATTTTATTATTTAATGGTGACAGACACTGCATCTATCTATATCTTCCCTGTTGTTTTGAGTACACGCCCTCGCCTCACATTAATCTCCCCACCTCTGTCTCATTTCCCAACCCCTCTGTCTCTCTCTCTGCAGCTACCTGTCTTATTCTCTGTCTTTCTGCTTTCTTTCTTTCTTTTTTTTTTATGGCTCACTTTTTGCGTTTCTCTTTCGGTGCGTGACTCTCAGTGGGTTGAAAAAGCTTCTCTGCAGATCAGAGCAGGCAGATCTACAAGGTCATTAGAGTATAGAGCAGCGAGAGCACAGAGGCACTCAGATACATACTGAATTTCACAGCACAAACGACTTCGCATGCGAGAGAGAAGAGAGACCAACAAAGAAAAAGTGAGAGTGACAGGATGCATAGTTACCTGCATTTGACTGTGGTGATTAAAAAAAAAGAAGATGAAGACAAGGTTTTTCAATGAATTTGTCCTCGTTTTTTCTTTTCGTCCCCCACCTTCTCGCTACATCCCTCAACTAATCTGTCCTTTAGAAGTGATGTCATCTCCCTGCTGTCCTCAGCAGGCACAGGGCAGTCTGTCGAATGCAGATGAGAAGTGTATTTGTGTGTGTGTGTGTGTGTGTGTGTGTGTGTGTGTGTGTGTGTGTGTGTGTGCAAGACAAAAAGTGTGTGCATGTGCATAATGACATGAGCACTGATACCCTAATTTACATTATTCAATTATCAAGAAAAAAAAAAAAAAGAAAATAGGGCGGATGCTCCGATCAAGGTGACAGCAGGGAAATGTGAGTGGAGATGACTTTGAGTCCCAAGTCACAGAAATTGAACACAGAGAATCAAACTGGCAGATAGGCAGTCAGTCAGTCAGGCAAATGGTTGGGGGAGTCCTGCGAGGCCATTTGGCAAGTGGCAAAATCACAGTGAGTCAGTCAATGGTGTATGATTGCTGTTTTCCCTGCAGTCTGCAAAGCTGTCACTGGACTAATGCACACTAGTGGAAGATGTAATCTATAGTAAATACAGTTGGCTCCACAGAGGAGCCCTCTGTGATTTCCACAGATTAAGGTGTCAAACTGAATCACTGGTCATAGACAGCTGAAGAGTACAGATTATACCCCGTTTGGCCAGATGACAAGTCAGGGATTCGGCACTTCATGTGTGTGTGGTTGATATTTGAAAAAAAAAAAAAAAAAAGGTTAGATATTTTCTTTTGGTGAGCATCCACTCCTTTGGTATTTCCTGACTTGATGAAAAATACAACACTGTGGAATGAGAAGAATTCACAGAAGGCCAAATCATTAGCAATAATCAACTTCATCTATTGAGCTTCATAATCTTTACAACAATTCTGCTATTAAGCTTTTCATCCATTTAGCTCCTAATCAGTGATCATCTTGCTTTTACTGAACCGTCTCCTGTCAAGGATTTTCCACTGTCATAAATTATTCTTATCTTGCTGTACTTATTGTATCTCTCTCTGTATGAATCCCCCCCTCTCTCTCTCTACGCTCCCAGCTCATTATATGCTGTATATCTGCACTCTGTCTGTCTTGGGCCATGCCACCTGTACCTCCTGTCTGTCTGCCTGTCTGTCCACCTGGATGTCTTCTTTGTTTTTTCCTTGTCTGACACAGTGAAAGTAATAAAGAGGACCGTGCATGTGTGTACATGTGTGTATGTGTGTGTGTGTGCCTTTTTTTTATGTCTTATAAAGGTCCCCATGCTTGAAATGCTACATGCGGAGGTGGTAAATTTACACAGGGGAGCTTTTTCAAAGTGGGCAGATGACTTTTTTCCACTGGCATCTGTCTGCCTCCCTTCCGCCTATTACATCTATATCTCTCGGACGTCTCCTTTCTATCTGTCACTGTCTGTCTGTCTATTTGTCTCTCTGTCTTTGCGACTTTTCCTCTCATTCTTGCTGTTTTCCAATCTCTCTTGATCTACCCTCCCACCCATACACACACACTCACACACCCACCTCCTCCATTGCTATTCCTGAGAGGAGTAGACTGGTCTGGCAGCGGGTTGGTTTATGTCCATGAACTCAATGACACCCTCGCTACCGCTGCATTACACCACACCGGCACAGCAGTTTAAGACTTGAGTGAAGAGCAGATGTATAAATGAACAAAATGTATGCATATATGCACAATACATGTAACTCCTCCCTCCTATATTAACACCCCCGCCCTATAAATGTATATTATCTCACATCCCTATTCATGTGGTTGTCTACTATAACTGCCTCACTGCCTGTCTCTCTGCGCACGTCAGGCTGTTTAAACACTTGCGCTGATATCACAGCGCAGACGACAGCTTGCACACGTGCCACTTGACTGCCCTCGCCGTCTCCCCTCCCCTCTGTTTGTCTTACAGCTGAAGGAGGGAGTCATAGATTGCGTGCGCTTATGTGTGTGTGCGCCTGCGTTTGATGGAGAAGCGCGCGTGAGAGAGATAGTTGATGTTGTGCATATGCATACATATTACTCATGTGGTTGTGTCTTGAATATAAATGCGCCGACTGACCTTCCATTCATCTCTGAGGTTGCGTATCCTGTAGTTGATGCAGATCTGCTGTCTCATGGTTTGTGGTCAATACTAATGTGTGTGTGTGCTTGTGTGTGTGTTACAAGCTAGGAAAAGGAATGAGGTCTAAGATTACCCTGATGGTACAATCTGTGGAAACATCATCGTAATGGAGTATCATTTCAGAATGACCAGCACTCAGCCGAGGACTGTCGGATCAAATCACGAGCTCGCATGGGTGGGACTGAGCGTTTGTTTGACAGGGTTCACGTGCGAGCATTTATTAATACTGCTGTGCCCTCGGCAAGGTATTTGAGCTCATTAATGTCACCGTGGTGTCAGTCATTCAATGTTCCTCAACATTTAACAGTTTAAGCAGGAAGGAAAAAAAAAGTTTTTGTTGTGACTGAGCTATAAAGTAAATTTATGGACACCAAACACAATATCTTTGGCCAAAGTAAAAGGGGAAACCATCCATTATTCAATGTCATGTGATTTAATGTTTTCTTAATGAGCCTTGTCTCCACCATTGATGAGGATATTACGTAAATCTTAAATATTACTTGTATTTAAAGAAAAAACCCTAAGATCTTACCCTGCTGTGATTCCAGCTAGCTATATACCCTTAGCTTATTATCTTAACATTCATGTGTCTGGTGACAGAAAGCATTTGTGTTTGAGTGAAGTGAATAAATGTAATATTGGATGTCCTGCTAGAATACATTACAACCATTTGAAAGTGTCCGTGGATGAACATCATATTAGTCTGGTTAAACAGCAGCTGTTAGCAGATGTTACTCTAGCAAAACATACAGCAATATTACAGCTACTAACATAGTACTAAACTGCTATAACCAAATTCAGTGCTGTGTTTTGAAAAACACTCAATAGTCAGATGTTTTGTATTCCTGTTGGTCAAATTGTGTCATCAGGTTAAATTCACGGAAAAAACATGATATCCTAAAACTGCACAAAACCCCTCGGGGTCCAGCTCAGCTCCTGGCCTCTGTCAAGTGATCAGCCAGCTGATGGTCAGCAGCTTTCTGTCGGTCAAGCTGGCTCAAAAATAAACTGAAAAAAGCAATGTGAACCAACAAAGCAATCAAGTACACAGTAAGCTAACACTGTGTTTTCATATAAACAGCAAATACTGTCATCTGCTGTGTCTACAGAGAATGAATGTCCTGCCCCCTCTGCTAGCTAGACACTGTTCCCTTAGCTTCTCTAACTCGGTGTCTGTCCACACTCAAAGCTACAGTAAATGGGTATATGCTGTTGTACTGGATAGCACAATTTTAGCACCATGCTACCTTATGAAAGACAAAAGTAAGACTCACAGAATAACGTGGGACTGGAGGCTTCTGACTCAGAACAAAATGTTGCATACTGAGAATCGAGATTTCTGCCAGACTGTCTACTACTTTTTTATGCATGGTTCTGGTATTTCCGTTTTATTTTGGTCATCTCTATATTAATCCTTTGGCTAGCCACAAAGATAGCAGACTGAAAGTAATGTTAAAGTTACAGTCACACACACAGCCCTTGATAATGTGACATTATCATTGACTTATCTTGTTATAATTGTCAGCATGCTGGCCTGCCTGTTTTTGTGGTTTGTCCAAACTGTTTTGTTGCTGTCCTATTGTCTAATTTTTAAAAATTAAAAATTATTTAAAAATTAATTTAGTGCATAAATATGTATTTTTTTCTTCCAAGAAGCAGTGACATTAGCTAAATTTATTGGCACTGTCATAACATTAGTGAAAGGCAAGGGTTGAGCAACTAACTCCAGCCGAGGATTTACCAATCAGAAGCTGTGATTCTGCATTTGCAAAACATTGTTTTCTTCTTATTTAGTTTTTTATTTAGTCTTTGTTGTGAAAAAAGGTCATCAATAAATATTTGTGGTCACAGTTTTTGTTGACACAACGAACACTGCTCTGAGACATTAGGCTGTGGCACAACTGATTTGTTATAATATCGCTCTGCTTTTTATGTTAGAGTCTCTCGCCCTCAAAGGTTTCATTGTTGTCAAGAAGGTTGCTGATCTCTCCAGTGCTGTAAAAGCCTAATCTATGTGCAGACCTTGGTTTGACTATTGCATTCAACAGAACTCAATTACATTATGTAGAAAATGGTTACTTTGGCTTCATTAAGGTATGACTTAAGTGATAAGACGCAGTAAAGCGAAACATTTGGTTGATACAATAGGAAGTAACTTTGCTTGTGTTTCATTTGTAGTGTGTGAAAGAGACTCTTGAATATTGCTGTTGCATCACCTCAGCTAACAGCTTTAATAGCCCCATTAATGGACAGTCTAGGAGTCTAATGGGCATTACTGTTCAAATGTCAGAGTTCATTTGACAACTTGGGTGTCTTTCATATGATTTCCACCTTACAGCTATGATACCAGTCTGAACCTGACACCCTTAACCACTCTGTCCTTGCTTTAAACATGGTTTCTTTAGTTGCCGTAGCGATGATGACCTTGCAGCACATTATTATCATTGGTACTGCAGCACAAGGTGTTGGTTTGCACAACGAACGGGAAGGAGAGAGATAGAGGGGGCTGAGACAGTGGGCGAATAAAACGAGGACAGCTACTATTAAAAGACGAGCCACGTTGACAGAGTTGTTTATGTCACATGATACTCGGAGCGCAAACTTAGCAGAAGGCGAGCAGATTTCTAAGAAGAGGAAAGATCCGGGGAGAGAAAAAGGCAGGGAAACGGCAAAGCATACGCGTGAAGGGAAAGAGAAAAGGAGAACAGGTGGGGATCAGAGAAAAGATAAATGAAGAGATGAGAAATGTCAAGATGGTATCACAGTGGTACTTTGAAATAAAACTAAACTCTACTTTTTCTCCACCTTTGATTCCTTCTATTTTATATCTGTCTGTACTCACCTTGTTTTTCCCCTCTCACTACCTGACACCAACCTCTTTCCCCCACCACCTTGTACTAATTGCTCATGTTTGCCTCCCATCACTCTTCCTCTACCCTCTATCCTTCCCCTGTCACCACCTCTGCTCTCATTTACTCTATTTGTCTCTCACAGCTTGCCTCTCCCCCTCCCTTCTTCCCGATGCTCCTATCAGTACAAAGGGCAGCTCAGGTCGTATATAGATGATATCCTGGTCAGCCGGTGATGCGGTGTAATACGAAGCGTCCAGCATCTGCTTTTTGCTGCTGCAGTCAGCGCCCTTTAACCTCTCGCATTACTGAATTTCTCCTCCCTCCATCTTTCCTTCTTTTTTCCCTCCCTCTTCTACTTTTCAGAAGGTGCAATAATCAACCATATTTCCCAACATCCTTCGGGAGAAGGCATAAAAATGTTTCGGATTCTGAGCCCTTCACTAAATCTGTAAGCACTTAAGGAATGTCTGAACCGTCAACTTGCTGCCTAAACAAACAGGACCGTTTGAGGCCACTTTAACAGATCAGAGTATACACTGTGACTCTCTTGGGGAACTCTTCTTTCGAAGCAAATTGTTTCCTTTCACCTTCCACCAAGTCTTGACCATTGCTCTTTTTGTTTCTCAGTCTTTGTGTTTCAAAGGTCAGCCACAGGAAATCAAAACATGGACGAACCTGCTTTCTGCTTTCTTCACCTTCTCTCATTTTCTTTTCCTTTTTCTGGAAGTCATTCAAGGTGAATAAATGGCTCCCATCCCTGGCCCCTGTTCACTCCTCATTCTTTCTCTGTCTCGCTCTGCATTGCTCTCAGATGCAGGGCTGAATGTGGCTTGTGTTAACAGGGCGAGAGGCCTTGCCATAAAAGAAAGTTCAGTTCCATGTGGCTTGCCCGAAGCGTGACACATTGTTGTCAACATGCGTAGCTCAGTGTTAATGTCATCAACAGAAATGAAAAATATTTGTTGACAACCTTAATGACAAAAATAAGACAAAATGATTTTTTACTTTTGAAAGCTAAATAATAATGAGAAAATTGGACAAATAGACAAAACAGTGTTCTAATGCATAATTCCTGAATTAACCAGTGTGCAGGATTTTAGTGGAAACTTGCTGTGTAGTTGCTGGTTGCAGTCCTGTAGCTTCACCCTCTCCTTCCTAAAGTGAAAGAGAAAATGCATGAAAGGCCCTGTTGAGAGCCAAGTGTTCAGTTTGTCTGTTCTGGGCTACTGTAGAAACTCTGTGGAGGAGGACCTGCCATATCTGTAGATATAAAAGGCTCATTCTAAGGTAACAAAAACATAATGATTCTTATTTTCAGGTCAGTATACACTAATAAAAACATAAAATATTGTAATCAGTTTCTGCCATGGTGCCCCTTAAATTTTACACACTGGACCTTTAACTGATTTATCTTCTGATCAGTAAGACAGCCCAAATATATCTCTGCCTCACACTTTAGTTAGTTTAAACTCACATACAATGATTATTTTTTGTAGAGAATGATGAACAGAATTCACTTTTTTGCTGTCAACACCACCATTTGTTAATATTGATGTAGCATGCATATAATAGGGGCTTACTGTAACAGTCAGTCAGCGTGGAGTGGTATCACTGGAAGCTAAACGGGTGTGTTTTTCCTGGAGAGCTGTCATAACCATGAAATAATCCAGAGTTCGGCCAAACGAGTGGCACCAATGGATTAGCACAGGATCAGGCGGCTCTCTTTAAACGAGGAGATACATGAACCCCGGTGACACCCTGCTTTGTGCACACCACAAATCAACAGCTGAAGTTAGACACGAGTGAGACAAAATGTTTAGCTGAGCTTTTACTCTCTGCACTTTTAAACAAGTGTGTGTAAAGCACGTGTGTGCATGGCTTTTGGGGGAAGTTGGGACATCAGGGGGGTTGGGTTGAATTTGGTGGGGGTGTAATATCCCCAGCCTTCTCCACCTCCCTCTCCTCTCCAATTTATTACCTTGGCTAGTTGATCTGATGGTGTAATAATATCTCCTGCCTCTGGCTACGGGAAATGGCCACATGCATTATTCACACATGCTAAAATGCTTATTGATGACTCCTTTATTTATATATTTCCTCAATGCCAGAGTAATTCCTCATATTTGTAACCCCTTCTTTTTAATCCTCTATTTTGATATGAGCCTTGTCTAATGAGCCTCACTCACGGGTTATCAAATGTACTTGTTTGATGAGAATTTAGTTCAAACTTTTGGCACGAGATACGTCCATGCGGAACTAGGGCTAATAATACATGAAGGTGGAGTCACATTCATTAAATCTACTTTATCTCATGTTAAAGCTCATGGCTGCTCATTTTGTCATAGCCGTTTCCACGTATGTATCACAGAAGTGCCGTATGGAAATCCACAGGAACACCTTTGAGAAAACTAGCATGGCATGGCCTCAGGAATAAGTTTGTCAAAACTGATATGTGTACATTCTGCAGCTATTTGCTTCCTTTTTACTCATACAGTCATTGTAAATGGAGCGTATTCTCTTTTATGTCAGTGCATGCCAGAGTTCAGTGCTACTGGGTATTTCCTCTCTACTTAGACCTGTGGCCTCTAAAACAGCATCGAGACAACTATGGTGAGCTATGTTCCTGGCCCAAAACTGCTACTTTATGTGTGCAAATATGTGTAAGTGTTGGATTTTTTTTTTTTGGCTTTGCTTTTTTCTCTCACTTTCCCTCTCTGCCTCAAACATACATTCAATGTACAGGCTCTGTTACACTATTCAGTGGTGGATTTTGTGTTGTTGAATCAAATAAATACATGTAACACACAGAAGAGTTGGTTCCATTTCTAAAATTCATTCATGATGTCTGCTTTAGATGCAGATCACAGCTGATGGCGGAGGCTGCCATGCAAGGTGCCTGCTGCTCAGGAGCGATACAGCACTTTCTATCCAAAGCACTCACAGTGATATTAAGCTCTCCCATACACACACACACACACACACACACACACACACACACACACTTTCACACACTGACGTCACAGCCATCAGCAGCTCTACCACCTGAGTCACAGCCACCCTAATGTCTGTGTTTACTTTCGGACGGACTCGGGAACAAAATGATTTCTGTATGATTTTGGTTTATTTGGGAACAACTGTGAAGCTCACGCTGCTTTTCCTTCAAAGTTACTTTAGCTGAATTGTGCTTTCTAAATGTCTATAACAATGGTGAGAGTGAAGTTACCTCACTGCTGATCCATATTTGCTGGATGCCATTCTTGTCAACTGACCACTCTTGCCAGGTTCAAACATTGGATGGTTTGGGACCATGCTCCAACTGTCTTTAATATTCTTAAACCATGATACAACAGTTGTTGAAGATGTCTAATCATCACTCTTAGCACCTAAAAAAGAAAGAAAAATTCATTTAATTTGATTTGATTGAAAGAGAAAATTTGATTTGAGGTACATGACAAAGGCAGGGTAGGATTTTGATGTGAATAGCATTACTAATTTTAAAACCTATTTTTGTTGAAATATGCTGGAGTAAAGTTTAATTTCAGAGATTTCATTCCAGACTTTAATAATCTACAAATCAAGGATCCCCATCAATGCCAAGTGAATGTGGTCTTTAATACTCTGAACTGAAGTTATTTAAAATCCTAAAAGAGTTTTTGAGAAGACATTCAAGGCTCGAGCTCCAGAGGCAACCCACCTAGCTCCACCGATGCAGCCCAGACACATGGGGCAAGGAGTCTTATAGACGGGGCCGAGCGGGGTATTTTACCTCCTCCATCAGCAAGTGGTTGAGCATATTGAGTTTTGCTAAATGATTATGCAGTTAGTTATGCCGGTTTTGGAGGCGTAGGCTATATTAACTTGCACTGAAGTAATTAACTCGATCTTAATTTATGTATGTTAATTTTTAAGAAGATTGTACTCATTTTGTTTCATGTGTGGTTTGGGTCAGAAAGTTGCAAGATCAAACTCATATTAAACTTAACGTTTCTAAACATTTCACAGATGGTGCGTGTTTTTGTTTTTCTGGCTGTGCTGCTGTAACTCTGATCCAAACAGCTGATCTGCAGCGTAATTCAGTGCACGGCACATTTGGACTCATTATATGTGGAATATGGAGGTTTTACGGTTAGTGCCAAAGAAAAAAGCTGTCTAACAGTAAGGTAAAGCAGTGAAAAAAATCTTAATATAGTGTACACTTAAACTGATATTGAATTCTTTTTTTTTTGTGGCTAAAATGATTTTTTTTTGCTGCCCCTGTCTACAGCAGTTCATAGCTCTGCTTCTGTGCTAGTATGCTTCTCCGAACTGACCACAACCTCACACAACCCCACTTCAGAATACTCCAAGTATGCCTTTAATGAATTTAAATGAAAGTGGATACAGTAAATTTTATATCGGCATTACCAAACAAACTGTATTTAATTATGGATAAGTCACACTGCTGCTTAATAACATCAGTGTTGGCCCCGATAGAAATCCTGCAAATTTGATTGGAAGCAGTTCCATCAGATGCAAATGAGATGCAAAAATACAGCTGAAACACCTCCTGTGTACGAGCCTTTTGCAAGACCCGCAAACAGAATGGACCACAAATATGATAATAAGCCCCAGGCTGAAAAATACCACCATTTCCCTTTAACTATAAGCTTAAAATTCTTGAGGTCATTTGCATTTTGTATGATCCTCCTGCTTTTATTTGCATGCTAGAAATGCCACCTACTGTCCTAACATCTGGGACTTAGCAGTACAATAGAGAGAAATTTATAGGAGAGGTCAGGAAGTGAGTAAGAATAGGCGATGCAGAAGACTAATTTTGCCACTCCATATTTAATGCACTGGTAATGGTAGCCCTGTCTGTATTTTCTGTCTTTACCGCAGTCTTCCTGCCAGATACAGTGGGCTGCCCTGGCCTCTCGCTCTTGTCTGCACACACACACACACACACACACACACGCCTAAAATATCAGCTTTGGACTGAAAAAGTAGTTCACCGCAGATGTGACCGGCCCGAATAGCAGAAGAGAGCATGACACATAAGCAATCAATGTTTGACCAAGGGAGTATTTTTACTTGAGTTTTTTTCTCTCTTCCTCTCTCACTTTCTGCCTTATTTGTGCCTTTTTTTCTTCAAACCACAGTTTTTTTTGTTTTTGTTTTTTTTTTGCAGCATTAGTGATGCTTTATCGCTGTAAATTATCATCTGGTACAGAGTAGTTAAGCTGTTTCAACCTAATCTTCTGTTTCAGTTTATGATTTCTCTCAGTTCCCAGAAATTCCAGTCAAGCACAGTACTTGACGTCTATCTATGGTCAGAGAAACACGTTATGTTTCACAAATACTTTTTAAATAGTCGATTTTGTTGTGTTCACTCGCTGCCGGGAAAATCCAATGTTAAGAAACAGTACCCATTTAATGCAAGATTCTCCCACACACTGTTTTCTTCACATCATTGTTGCTGTTTATCTTCGTGACTTAATTTTCTAACAAAATTATTGTGTGCTGTTATTTTTCACCAGCACACGAAAGCAAACAAAAAAAAATCTTAACAGGCAGGCAGCCCTGCAGGCACAGAGCATGGTGTTCTGCTTTTGACTCAAAAATCATGATCACCAGAAGGCTACTGAATACACATCTGACCCTTTTGAGCTGACTACTGACGTACAGTTGTTGTCTTAAAAGTAAAGAGGAGTTGCCGATTCCTGCATATTTAGGGAGTTTGCTTTAATTAAAGTCACAGAAACTTCTGTCTGCTTTAAATAGAAATCATATCGGTGCTTTATGTCAGCATATTCATAAAAAAAATATTATATCTGAGTGTGGGGGATCAAGAAGTGATGTAACCACATGTGGGCTGTAGGTTTGAGGGCACTTACTGTAAGTGTAGCAGCTGTAGGAGTTTTGGGGGGCAGTCTGTTCTTTCAACATCCGGATGTGAGCAGAGAGGTCACAAAGTGTTTGGATGAGTGGATTTAAGGAGCATGCAGGAATGTGTGTAACAACAGAAACACAGGAAAATATTTCACATTCTTTCCCTCTTTTCTCTTTTTCTGTCTCTTAATACTGACCTCAACTAGTCCTTATCTCTCTTGTCTTACCTGGCCACCTGCCAGCTGTGATGCTGGAAACATCTAGCGTGGCTGATTTGCCGTTTTCAGTCTCACCAGGGATGGGCAGACTAGTCAATACTCGGATACTCAAACACTTGCTCATTTGTTATTGTTGGCTGTAAAAAAAAAAAGTTACTGCCTTTTTCAGAAAAGATCATTTGCAGTTGTTCTGCAAAATAGTTTACTTGGATAGTTTTATTTTCGTTATTTTCCGTTCAGTTTGTTATTTATAATTTTCTTTTTGTTCAAATTATTTTTTTATTAAAGTCTGACATTCTATAAAACTACAGACAGAACCAGCACAATTAATATGGTTGCATCTTGGGACACAAACACAGATGCATACATAGAACTCTTCTGACTTTATTTATTTTTTCTCTGTCTCTTGATCTCTCTCTCTTCATCACTGTCTTCCTTTGAAATAAATTGTCTGTGCTCGAATGCGTGAGCTTTACTGTTAGCGATATGGCTTTGATTTGATTTTCCAGCTGAGAGCCTGGCAGCCTCTGTGAGGGCTACAGTGTGAGAGGATGTGCAAGAGAACGGCTGTGAAACATGTTCGAATGAAGCTGTGTGTATGAATGCAAATGTGTGCCTAAGTGTTTTTACCTCAGTGTGTGTGTGTGTGTGTGTGTGGGTGTGTGTGTGTGTGTGTTAATCCTGGCTCCACTGACACTCTTCCCTCCTTCTCCACAGAGAGAAGTGCCTTCTTTCGATGACCCCTTTGGCTGTTTGGCTCTACTGAAGCCACCTCTGCCTCTGTGCCTGTCCATGTCTGCTGGAGTTGCCAGCCACACCAGGAGCCCCAGGACTGCCAACCCCATTCACTGAGCCAGTCTCCACACCACTGACACCTCCCTCCATCTCCTGCTCTGTCTAACAGGCAGACCTCTCTCCATCCATGCCACTAAGCCCTCCTCTGTGGAAGTCAACCACTCCTCCCTCCTCTGCAGACAGAGCCTGATACTGAAGACAGACAGCTTTTATCGGCTGCTTTGAGCGGAAGGAGATTGTCTCTTTGCTGTCCCCTCCACCGCAGCCTCCTCCTCGTCCTCCTCCTCCTCCTTCTCCTTCCTCCTCTCCTCCAGCCCTGCATCTTTTCATCATGGGCCAACTTGATCGATAATGTGTTTTGCCGTTCGTCTCATCTGACAGTTCAGCCGAGGAGCGAGGCGATAGAGAGGACTGCCGTGTGTGTTTGAGAGAGCGAACGAGCGAGAGAGATTACAAAGCAAACCTCTGTGGCCGTCACCAGCCCAGGCCCTGGGTGACAGGCTGTGAAGGATTCCTATTACAGCCACAAACAGACTCTTAGGATGGGCCGCAGGTGGTAGGCGAGTCCCAAGCCTCACAGGCTTTACCTTTGAATCAGACCCTGGAGACAAAACTTCTTAAAACCGTCTGTTTCCCATGTCCTTTACCTATTCTTTCTCATCATTTGTCCCAGTGTCGTTAGAAACATACAGACGCGCACATAATTGCATTTCCCGGATACCCATTCCTCTCAATCGACCCCTCCTGCCTGGTTCGAAATGGCGGTAAACGTGACACCGATCCGGGACACAAAGTGGCTGACGTTGGAGGTTTGTCGGGAATTCCAGAGAGGAACGTGTTCACGACCGGACAGTGAATGCAAGTTCGCCCACCCTGCCAAGAGCTGTCAGGTGGAAAACGGCAGGGTCATTGCCTGTTTTGATTCACTCAAGGTGAGTGTGACAAACACCTGTGATGTTCATTCATCACTGCCCTGTCTTCTCTTTCTCTTAAGTCTTATTTGGGGGTTCCAGGGATGCCAGAACTTGTTAGACCTAAAGAGAAGATGAAGTTTGTGCAGAGGAGATCGGGGGCTTCTCTAGTCCCTTCAGTAGGTGTTGTAGCAGGAGCAAGTGAAAATTGCAAAAATAGTTTTTAGTGATTTATTTATGATATGATGATGCATTGCTGTAGATTAAACTACTCAATATTATATAGAGAATGTAAAATTAACCAATTTTCTACTCAATGAGTACATTTTATTTAGTATTATTGGTAACACTTTGATACTTAAGTAAGTTTCCAATGCAGTATGTTTACTTATATTGATATATTTTCACAGTGTGGTATCGCAATTTTTACTTAAGTAAATGATCTGAATATTTTCTCCACCACTGACACACACACACATACACTCAAAAAAAAATTTTGGCCACAAAATTTCCATCCATTTGTATTACATAGTTTTAATATAAATAAACTAACAAACTTAATGTGAAGCAAGTAATAAGATTTATGAAATAGTACTAATAAACTCAAAATGACTGCATTCATTTTCGCTGTTGGGTTTGGGTAAACAAAATGGCTTTATTTATATTGAATGCATAAACCTGGTTACTAGTACACTACTGTGCAGTGGAAGCACATTGAGTTTATTTGTACTATTACATAAATCTTATTACTTGCTTCACATTAAGTTTATTAGTTGATTTATATTAAACCTATGTAATTCAAATGGATGGAAATTTCTGTCATGCATTTTGTCCAAAATTTTTTTTTGAGTGCACTCAAAAAAATATTTTGGCCACTTATGCATTTCAATTACATAGAACATTTCCATCCATTTAAATGACATTGTTTTAATATTAATAAACTAACAAACTTAATATGACGCAAGTAATAAGATTTATGCAATAGTACTAATAAACTCAAAATGACTGCATTCATTTTTGCTGTTGGGTTTGGGCAAACAAATTGATTTTATTAATATTGAATGCATAAACCTGGCTACTACTACGCTACTGTGTAGTGGAAGCACATTGAGTTTATTGGTACTATTACATAAATCGTATTACCTGCTTCACATTAAGTTTATTATTTAATTTATATTAAAACTTTGTAATTCAAATGGATGGAAATTTTCTATGTAATTGAAATGCATAAGTCCTGCATTTTGGCCACTTTTTTTTTTTTTTTTTTGAGTGTGTACATAGTTTGCCAACAGGCATGACAAATCACTCTGGTTTATACGTTACTGCTCTGACATTACCACTAACTATGCATATTTAATCTTAACTTACATTCATTCTTTCAGCACTTTCAGTGCATCTGGATGCACCAGCCTCTGTCAGGGTGATTTGTCTTGTCTGTTGTCCACACGTTTCAGCCGATCTCTGAGTGAGTTTCGGGGTAGAAAAGTGTTTGTCAGTTGATGACTTTGGTTTGTGTTTCACCACAACATTGCACGCGCTGCAAAACAGTTTACCCCTGCTTTCGTGCAGAACATCAGGGAATGGTCTTGCAAGGACTTTTGCAGTAATAGTAGTTTTATTGGTAAATCTTCACAACCAGGAACAAGAAATATGGAGTTTGGGGATGTATGGTTCAGCTTTTTGCTCAGGGGACTGCAATGAATGATGGAACTTCATATATTGGTCCAATTTGCAGGAAGAAAGTTGAAGTGAATGGACTGAATTGCAAGGTCACGCAAAATGTGGTCAAATTTGCATTCCGCATTGTGATTTCCTGGAGAGACTTTTTCTTTCTGAAGAATTGTCTGTAGCAAGTTGGAAGCAAACAGCAGGGATTTTGCAGCAAAATGAGATATTGTTTCTTGAGGTGTAGCCATGACATGGGGATAAATACTTTTGAGTGTGCGTGTGTGTGTGTGTGTGTCTCGGTAAGCAGAGATGAGGCAGTAATCACATTAACATCTGTGAATCCAACTCAGACTTTCCTTCACTGGCACAAAACTTTAGTGCAGGACTGTCAGCTGGCACATTGCGAAAGTTTCTGTGTGATCGTCACATCAACAGGCTGAATGGGAAATATAGAAGTAGGGCAGCACACTGTGTATATCATGTTTGTATGTGAGTCTGCGAGTGTATGTCTGTGTGTTATTTTGAGGTCATGCAGCACAGTGGGGTGTTCTCAGAAGGCTCTGTAATTTACTGTCTATTTTTGCCCTGGCACTGGGACAACACACTCCCACTATGCAGCTCCCCCCCTCTCTCTCTCTCTCTCTCTGAGAGACAGGGGGAAGAAAAATCAAAGAGGAGAGAGGAATAAGAAGAAAAAAATAGAGAGGAAAATAAATTGGACTGGGTCAAGAAGTTGTGATATGAAAAAAATACATTAAGGAGGTCATTACAGGATGTTCACTGTTGCAAGAAACGTTTGCCTGATGCTCAAAAGCTGATTAGAATGTCTTTAGTGTCAATAGACTGTAACAAAAAGTGCATGAGCCAAGGCTTTAACAATAATTTAAAGCAAGTTTGATTTTTGTGTCAACAGTCATTTTGTTATGCTGTGTGTCAAACCAACCATGTCTCCTACAATCTCAGTTTATATATTACTCTACAACAATGTACGCACATCCTGGACGGGACAGAACATTGTCAGCGATCATAATCTTTGCATAGTAATTAAGTTTCCAACAAGACTATAATTCCACAGCCATGCTACCAGCTTGTGAGGATGTTTATGTCAGATAATGTTTACCCTTGTCACAGTCTATGTTAGCATGCAAATGTTGACTAATGAGACCTAAACACAAAGTGCGGCCGAGATTGAATATCAATAATTTTGCAGGTCATAAAACAAAGTATTGGACAAGTTCAAATTTTGACCTGATGTTGAAGCTAGATGACAAATTACTGGATTGCTAAGGTTATTGCAATTCATCCTCTGGGGACTATGAATGTCTGTAAAAAATGTCATGGCAATCCATCCAATAGTTGAGATATGTCAGTCCAAAGTGGTGAACTGACTGACCAACAGACCGGCTGAGATGTTGGCTGATAATGTTGTCAGTGAATGTTTTGCAGATAGTCATTTGATAACATTATTTCTAGGAAAGAAACTGAAGTGTCAATGCACTTCAACTAAAACTCTGTCAGAAGAAGAGAAGATAAGGCAATAAAAAGAACACTTTAATGGGCTATAAGCAACACATTATCGATTGGGTCAAAACATGCGGTACACAGTTCACACTGCGGATGCACATACGTTGTGAATGTACAGCTGCTCATACATTTAATTCAGGGTCAGCTGCAGCAGCATGAGACATGGCTGAGAGCCAACAATAAACACTGGCCTTGTGTAATATAGTATATTGTATGTGAAGACAAGTACATGTGTATGTACATATGTTGAATATAAATCTCAAAAATATGTCACAAAAAAACTCACACTATGGCATCTCAGCCTGCTGCCTCATTATTCCAGATGCTGGAAATGTGTCGGATACAGTGATATCAGTCAAGTCAATCTGGATATTTTGGCAGTGAGCACAGTGATTCTGGATCCTAGTGTTCTGTCTACCGTGTCGTGCACATGTCCTGTAATTTGTCTCCTATCTGATTGGCAAGCAGGGTGTTATTCAATGTAACTGGAGACCAGAGCTGGAAGTCAGTCAAGCCAGTCCAGGCCACAGCTTACCTTGGTTTATGACTGGCAGAGGGGGGCTTCTTGTTAAGCCAGGCACTGTGTTATTACAGTGCTGGGCTGCTCGGTTGGAACTCCCATAGCTTGGGTGGGTTTGGTTGGTACAGGTAAGACAGGAATGGGTAAGGGGGGCTGCCGGGGCATTGCATGGATCATGAAAACAGAGAGGGAGGCTGAGCCGGAGAGGGCGAGAGCAGGCACAGCAGGGAATGTGCGTGGAAGCGTAGCACTGTGCTCAGAGCCCTTCCCTGCTCTCAGTGCCAGGGCATTCCACAGTCTACCTCCCTTCCCTGCCTCCATGACAGAATGATAGATCTGCTTTATCTGCAGATGAATTCATAACACACAGCTAGGCATGGAGAGAGGGGGGCAAGGGGATAGGGAAGGACAGACAGGAGGGATGTGAGGGAAAAAAAAGGGGAGTAAGTGGATGGATGTTGGTACACGTGGCTTTGCACTCATGGACAATTTGGCATACCACCCGCCCTTCATTCCTTTTTTGAAATGCAGGCCGGCAAAGAAAGGGAGGGCCTGTCGCTGGAGGAATAGAAAGACATATGAGTGGCTCTCCCTTGCTTTTTCCATCATTCACTTTCTTTCTCAGATTTAATAAATGCACTTTGTTCAGTGTCTTTTTTTACAGTTTCTTGCCAGTTGCCAGGCTTGCCGGTGGATCTGTATGCAGTGTTGATGTTTTTATGTCTCCTTTTCTCTCATAAACTTCATTCAATCATTCAGTGTTAACTCCAAAAAAAAAGGTGTTTGTCAGCTGTGACTGTAGTGGAAAGTTCCATTAGAGGGTTGGCATTAACAGAGGATGGAGTGATAGAGGCGAACAGGACATGAGTCAGAGGGAGAGACTCTGTAGGATTGGCCAGTATTACAGAGAGTGACCCTCTGACAAAGATGTGTGGAAACTGTGTCTGAGTACAATTTTAAAGTTATTTCACTTTTACTCATTTAGCATTGGAAGAATTACAGGTTAAAAATGGGATATTTTGGCAATTGCCTGGGTTCAATTAGATGAGCTAAACCCCAGCGGTATTACAACAACTGCTTCACCAGTCACACAGCATAATTTCTGTGTATTAATAATCACCCCAGGTACATGCAGAGTAACAAGTGGAAACTGTCATCACCAGAAAATGACAGCATTGGTCTAACTATTGTTGTGGTACATGTATATGTTTTCCAGTGATTTTAAGCCATCTAAAGGTGCGCTCAGCCAAAACTCAAAGGCTCAGACAAACAACCAATTTTGGACTTGTTGGACAACTGTCTATAATTAAAGAAAAAATTGGGTATTTGCTTGTCCTGTTGGCTCCTACTACAGGAATTCAGCAGCTTGTTACTATTAGCAGCTGGAGACAAAGCCAGTTTCATTGTAAGAAAATAAAAAGCAAATCTGGGGGTATTTAGGCTGACGAAATACAATAAACTCTACAATGGGCTGTGATGGGAAACAGGTGAGAATGAGCCAAAGAGCCACAGGAGCTCCACAGCAGTACGATGGACTAGCTACTGATGACCACGCAGAAAGTGTCTCAGTTGGTTTCATTTCCATGTCATTACTTCTCATTAAGATTTTCATCCTTTCTATTGACATTTGAATACTTTAACTATGATGGAAAAACGTATTATTGGAATCCACTGTACGTGTCCAAAGTTGCTAAGATACTGAGAGATAATGACACATTTTTTGGTGGTCCATAGTGTGGGTGAAACACCTCTAAGCTAACAAAATAGTAAATTGTTAAAGTTTGAAGCTCGTTTTTTGTCATTTGTTCACTAATTTGTACCACTGGGAATATATTATATCAGGAATACAGGGAGAGATTTGACTTTAGTTTCAGGGAATGGTTGCACTAATTACACTTTTTCTTTCTACAAATATTGTTTTATTTTTGAGCTGATTATATTTTATCCTTAAATCGAGATTGCTACTCATTGTTAACATGCAGTTAAACAAGCCCACTCAGGATTTACCAGTTTACTTATTTACTTTGTTTCAAAGAAAACAACATTACATGTTCCTCAGGGAAATGCTCTGTAACTAAATGTACTGTGGATACATTTTCTATCTCACTCCCCCATTTTAAAGTAGGAGGTTTAAATGGGAAATATATTGCAGGGACATGGTTTAGATATTTTTTTTTTTTCAAATTAAGAATAGGAATGGAAATTTGACCAGTTTTCAACCTCAGTGACCATAATCAAGAGCCCACAATATTCTGCCGAAAATTGTATTAAAGTAGCATTATATTTTGAAATGCAAAGTAATACCAAAAAATGTTCCCACTGCGAAATTATTATGAAGACAATACAATAGACGTTGACATTCAAAATGTTGTAGAAAGGATTTTTTTGTAATGTGGGTTAGATACCTTTTTTATCTACCATTTAACAAACCCTTACCCAAACTTTAACCTTCACCTAATTCTCTTCAACAACTCTAATGTTGAGATATCCTGCACTGAGGGTCATTATACTGTAATTTAATTTGTAGTGTTGTTCACAGTGGAGAAATGTAATATTCCCAGTCTTACTCCCACAGTGTTTTGTGTATTTTTCATTGAATTTATGAGCTGGTTAGAATTTGGACTCCATTTGATCATGTGATGAACAATAATAGAAAAAATCCCATGGTACTTTTATGTTGGAGGTCACAATCAAAGAAAACTTCCACGCACATGTATCTTGTTGAAGTTAAAGAAATGAGGGAGAGATAAAAAGCTGAAACTGCTCCAACTTTTAGTGAATGAACTGCAGATTTTTTTACTCATATGTGATCAGATCTGTTTTTTTATGACTGTGAAGTCTGACTTTTTGTTATGTGATCTCGGTGTGAGCAGTCATATCTGAATTCATGTGACTTTTATGTCACTGTAGATTCAAATTCCTCGCAATTGTGCGCTGGCAGGAGTCACTCGTTGAATACTAACATGGAAGACAGACACTCAGGAGATAGTGGAGGGACAGTGAGGTGTTCGTAGGGCTGACACCAGTCTGTGTTTGTTCCTACTCCACAAGTAGCAGCCATACAGTAAAGTATAAGTAACCAGAAGTAAACCATACACATTGTCTTCAGTGGTCTCCATGTTTACTTCCCTACGGCAGTGTACTGTGTGTGTGTTATTATTTTTTTGTGCATGTGGGTAAGTTCATGGCGGTGACCTGTTCACACTGGAATCTGATACGGCCCATAAATCAGAATTGAGCGTTAAGGCTTGCAGTGTGAATGTAGCCTTAAAGGTCCATTGCGGTCCAAGATTTATTGGCAGCATGTGGCAGAAAAGGAGTATATTATCATTAAGTATGTTTTCATTAGTGTATAATAGCCTGAAAATAAGAATTGTTGTGTTTTCGTTACCTTAGAATGAGCCCAGGAGCAGGCCCACTTCTACAGAGTCCATCATGTTGAACCGAAATGCACAAATCAAGCACTGGCTCTAGATTTGTTTGACTTTCACAGCCACCGTAGTTAATCTTACATGTCTGGAGGGGGAGGCAAATAGTTTTCAATAGACCTTGTTCACAGCAGCCATTTTGACATGACATAGTAGGTAAACACAGGTGTTACCAATGATATTAAGGTTCCATTCCATTCAGGACAGGGTGCTGTTGTGGTGCATGTTGGCTCACTGCAAAGTCTCTGCAGCAATAAATGGATCAGAACCTTAATTAGTATCATTGGAAACACCTGCGTTGACCCTACTTACTATTTCATATCAAAATGGCTGCTGTGAAAAAGGTCTATTGGTTGAAATCTAGGGTTTTGGGATGTAATATGAAAAGCTTTTGGTTTATCACACTGACCTCACATGCATTCTTTATGTGTTGTGACAGTATTGGAGAAATCACTGTTTACACCGAATTCAGTATTTTGACTTTTAGCCTCCAATCTGGTGTTTAAAAGTAAGCAACTGGAGTAAATAGAGGAAGTCACATTCTCAGCAATGTCAGTAATGAAATGCTGCCTTATGTTTCTGTAAATTATAATGTATTGTTGAGTATTAACTTTTTATGGTAATTGTACAATCATAAAGTTTTTGATTCTACCTCTTTGTATAGATCCAGTAAATCAAACAGCTACTGTAATAAACAATGTGTTTGATCGAGCGCCATTGGTTTGATTGACTTTGATTGGCTCATTGTTAGACAAAGTGTATGACTGCCAGAATTGAAAAGTTCAACAAACAAAGACCAAACACTCTTTATAGCTGGAGTGTTGAAATGTTGAGGTCTCAAGACACCTGACTGTTGACTGAAGACAAACTTACCTTATGCTCCAGGGGTGTTCACACTCAGTCCACTATACAGGCCTACAGTGAGTGCCGTAATGGTGTCTCATGAAGACTGAATTGGGAAATGGGACAGTGTACAGTTGACCAAATTGAAGCTGTTTCAGGCTTTTTGACCAAAACAGCAAAAGTCACAGTTGTCAAAGATGCTACTCACCTCTCAGCATTAACAGGTTATAGCAGAGTGTGTCACACGTGCCAACGGCACAACATCTGTTTTCAAGTGATGCGTGCGGTTGTCAGCAAAAATAGACTTTGAAAATGATCTGTTGATACTCAACATCATACCAGCAACATTACACCTTTAACTACAGTGTTAATGTCACAGACATGAAAAAAATATGAAACATTTTTGATGAAACAACAGACCAAAAGCTTTCCTGCATTTTTGTGGACATAATCCATTCATTCGTCATCAAGGCTTTTATTTTATTTTATTTTTAACTCAGTTTGAAAGACAGGACTGGCAGTAGCAGCAGCGCCGTCTGTGTCGACATCACAGACGTGCGAGCTGCAGCAGTTCAGCGAAGTAGCATCAAGCACAGATAAGTATGGAGTGTGGCCAAAGCTTCAGACACAACACAGCCGCGTCCTTAAGTGAAAGGTCTATAAAGGTGCTGTTATTGCCCGAGCTTAATGAAAACATGGTGCTACGCATGTATATTAACTCTTGTCGATTTCATTATGCATTACATTATCCTGAAGATTGTGCTAGTAATGACCACATGTCCTTGAGAATTCGTGGACCTATTATTGCAGTAACATAGGGCAAGCCTTACTATCATTAAGGTGATGCTGCTGTGTATTATGTCCCCATAATAACTTGAAACAAGCAATTCATGTGCATAGTGGATGTTATACAGTAAAAATTAAGTTGAATACGAACCGCAATCCCCCTAGATGCCGACAAACATTGAAAACACTTGAAAACGAGTGTGGCTGGAGTATGGCTTTGGTCTCCACCAAGGTCTGGTCCCTTTTGTGTAGTGACTCATCAAAATGCACACACTGAGCCTGTACACAAATAAAAGAAAAGCCTCTGACACTCCAATCATTTGGAACATTATTAAAGAAGCACCCTGTAATCAAAATAAGCTAATTTATTTTTTTATATGAGTTCCCTAAATACATAAATAATTAATGTAAGACTCACATTATTAAAATAACTTAAAACAACCCAATTAAAACAACTCTTTGTAAACACAATAATGTGCCCTTTGAAGCAACATTGGAGTACTTTAATGTACAATAAGTGCTGTAAAACTCCAATCAATGCAGTATCAATGCCGGCTGTATCTCAGAGAATACAGCTCACATACATGCACCCATAACCAGACGTACTGTATATTTTTATATTGTACAGACACAAGCTAAGCAACACTGGGAATGTATGGTGACCTACATACAGAATACTATATATTTCAGAGTCCTTGAAAAGACAAAAAAATCTAGAGGGAGAGTGCAGGCGAGAGCGGGATGGAGAGAGCAAAGAGAACAGACAACTGGAGAATAGGTAAGGCGATACGTATTGAGATGAGAGCCAGGTAGAAAACAGAAGTAGGTGTGTGTGTGAGTGCGCAGTGCACAGAGCGATGCAGCATATTGGATAAGAACTCTTTGAAAGGGAAACGTACTCCAGCAGTGTTAATCTGCTCTGTATCTGTATTCTACTGTTATGCTCCTCTCTCTCATCCTCTCCTCTCATTACCTCTGTTAATCTGTCTCTACTCAACCCATCCTACAACCCACCCCCCTCCTCTTGCCTCTTCCTTTTTCTCTCGCCCAGGCATCCCAGACACTTTCATTTCCATTTCACACACACTGATTTTTATCTTTTTCCGTTATCGCTTTTCATCATATTCTGGGGAGACATTTGTCTGTCTCTGGCTGTTTTTTTTACGGTGGCCAAGCCATCAAAAAGAGATGAATCATGCTTCCATGATGCTTACTTGTCTTCATTGTGCGTCATCAGACTTTGGTCTGCAGGGGGTCACTAAGGTCTGTGTTTAGACTAAACTTAGATTTATGCAGCAAGCTGGTTAAATATGAAAAGGCTGTTTACATCCGAAAACGATGTGTGTCCTCACTAGGGTTTTCGGTTGTTGTGTCTGAGCAGTCTTAACTACATTGTTCTCCCAAACCTCAGTTTTCCCTGTGAGGCCAGTGTTTTTGAATTTATCCACTTCTGGGACCGTTTACTGAAAGCTTGGTTTTTGGGGCGTGAACAATGCTGACTCAGGGCTGAAAGAAAACTGAGAAAAAGATTATTTCGCTCAATTAAGTCAGCTTGGTGTGATAAATAATATGATAAATAGGCATGTACCGATCCAATATTTTATTTTTATAGATCATATCAGTGCTATTTTTTCCCTAAATTTAAAATCTGTATATAAATGGAATGGAAAAATGCATAATTTATAATAACATTGACTTATTGACTTAAAAGAAGTTATAAGATGGATTGCTTATGTCATAATAAGGTCAGTGCAATGCCCAATTAGTAATTTTGGTTGACTAACAGCTTGGTATGTTACTGACTGGAGGATGGCATACTGTAGTATGCACTGAGATATTTCCCCCTTTTCCACATAGTTTAGGCCATCAGCTGTTCCTTACATCATGTGATTTGGGAGGTTGTATTTTTACTTTTGTGGAAGCTAGTTAGCCTAGCTTGCTAACGTTAGCACTGACTCCAACTATAGTTTACACTCCTTGGGGGACACTTACTTAGAGGTCCACTGTCACTGTAAAAGAATTAAACTGAAATTACAATTTATGTATATGATATAATAAGATATCTCAACAAAAACATAAATGCTACATACAATGCAACATGAAATGTTCCCATTTTGAAGATGCATACAAAATATTTATTTCTCTCAAATGTTGTTCACAAATTTATTAAATTAAATATTAGTGAGTATTTCAGCTTTGCCAAGATAATCCAAGAAAAATTGAAATTAGGCTCTTAACTAATGCTAGTTCTCCTTCGTTGGGATATCAGGGTAAGCTCTTTTTTTTTAAGTTAAAACCACACACTTCAGAGTGCACTTTTTATTGTGATCAGTCCAAGGCACATCTGTGTCATAGCATATCATCTTGATACGTCACATGGATTACTTGGCAATGAAAAGTGCTCACTAACACGTACTTCAACTTTAAAGAAGAAGTCTTAGCTCTTTTACTTTGACTCATGAAAAACAGGGGCCAAAACATTGCAATTTTGCACTTTTCTTGCAAAAACACACAAACTGTCATTCTATTTGGAAGTGATTTGCACATTTCCACCAAACGGCATTCTCTGTGGCTGTGAAGTGACGCCAATGAGGAAGTGCCAATAGCTGCAGTTCCTTGACGGCGACTTGAGGCTGGCCACGGAACGAGCCAATCTCCGTAAGCCCCATAAAACGTGTTTACAGCCTGGTAGAAGAAAGGTTTTGGTCTCTATAGCTAATTTCCCCGTTCATGACAACTGGACTGAGTCTGAATTTCTATCTAACTCACCCATTCAAATGATATTAAGGCTTAAAGTTATGCATAATTAAAAGCATGGCCACTGATCGTCAGGTGGGTGCTCTTACAGATGGCGTGAGGCAGGACTGCCAAGATGGCAGAGGCAGGACTGCCAAGATGGCGGCAGCCAGAGCCACCACACTCTGAGCTTCAAAACAGCATCTCATAAACCTGTGGATACAATGTCTATCCATCATACTGTCAGTGGTCCCCACATGTGGTTATTTTGGAGAATTCTTTGTATTTTGAATTCTTCCTTTAAAGAACATGTGTTTACATGTATATGAATATCCTCTAAGCTGTTTTTGTAATGGTGTTATTGGTGTTGCTCTAAAAAACATTAGTGTTACCAAGTGGGTGTACTTCTCCTAACTGTTATCATCTAGCGCTCTGCAGATCCATTTATAGAATATATTTTTAGACCTAACCAAACCAGATATACCATATCTGATTTCTCACATAGCTCAGCCTACACAGGACATTATGAAAGGAGGCTTTTATTAGCACATTGCCATGAAGTAAGCAGGGAACACACAGCCAACGCTATTAACTTTGTCAGGCTCTATTCATGAGCAAGTCCTCCCTTGAAACGTCTCCTCTAAATGTCTCTCTCTCCTCAGAGAGACCACCATTTCTACATCCATCTGTGGATACGCTGCCTCAGCATTGACACACACAGGAACACACACACACACACACACACACATCCATCTTTAAACACGCTGCATCAGCATGGAGACATGACACAACAACATCAGAGCCAAAATACATACAAGGACATTCAGGAATAGCCTCTCACCACATGCGATCGTCTCTTTCACCTTTTGGCACCCTTCATCCTTTCATTTTAATCTTCCTTCGTTTATACCAAACCATTCATATAACCTCAAACTACAACTCTCCACATGCAAATTCCTCTTCAAATATGAGCCGAGCATTATGTATGAGCGCCTCTGCATTTGTTTTCGTACGAGGCTGGAGGGCCTCGGACATTTAGACAGTCTGAAGGTAATATCAGCATCTCTGCGTGCTGAGTCGTGATGTCCCATTGCTATTGCTGCTCCCGCTGCTACTGCTGTTGTGAACAGAATATCTAATCAGTTATGGCCTAATCCATTCCTGTTAGTCTGTCTCGCCCCCTCCCCACCCCTCCAATTTAACTCCCCGTCTTTCTCCGAGTACACTGATCTCCTCCACACATTTTTTTTAACCTCACTGTCTTCTGACTGCTTTTAAAGCACATAATGTGTAATTCTTTGAGAGTGATGCGGTAAAACAAACATTTAAATTAGACTGCGGACAAGTAAGGTGTATGGGGGTGGAGGGAGAAGTAGATGGAGAGTGGGAGCAACAGAACATTAATTCACTCCAGGACAGCGAGTCGTCTGCCAACTTGTTCTCCCGCCTTTGTCGTTTGGCAGCGCCATAAGTCTGTCTACCCCTGTCTAGTCTTTCCTCCATCTCCCCTTCCCTCTATCTGTCACTGACCCTCTGCTCTTCATCTGATCTCAGGAGTTCGGGCAGTATACGGTCGCACTTGCGAAGCATAATCCTTTCAACCCTGAACACAAACACACACATCGACACCAACAGCAAACAAGCACTTGCTCTCTACTGCAGTCACCCACGCACACACACACACACACACACAGTGACACACACAAACACTGATCCCGGTAAAGCAGAGAGAGTCCTGTGAAATCATGAGCATTCACCTCAGGTAGATAATCACGTTAGAGTGGCTTCGGTGCCTGGTTAATGGTATTGCCGGCTGCAAAAGGCAGCAGGAAGTTGGAGGCTGGGCAAGTCTCTCACTGCTGTGTTATTGTGCATTTTGAATTAATTATGTATGCGTGCGTTGTTATGGCAGCCCAATAGCACGATAGCTTGCGAATCATGACGTAATGGAATAAAGAAATTAAAATGGGATGGTAGAGAGTTTGGGTGATCAAAGTGGAAACAAACGGCAGATGTGTTGTTAAGTTGGATACTGTATGGAGGTGCATGGTGATGTAGTGGTTCAATGTTCAAATCAAAAACATCTGTGTGAAGTTACCTCCAAGTTATCTTAATTACTGACCATAGATGTGATTATTAGTCTGAATAGTTATCTGTCTGTTAACCCTGTGAGAGACCGGTGACCGGTTTGGTGTGAAACCTGCCTTTGACCCAATGAGTGCTGTGATAAGCTTCAGCCCAACTGGAATAGATAATTCATGGATGGATGAATGTATGTCATATGTATGTCTGTGACCAACTCTGTCTTCTATTCTCTATATTTTATGAGCTATGATTTTATATGTTTATATACTTCTATATACTATATATAGCCTATCAGTTGGTCAATCGCCACTTTGTTTCAGATTGAAATAACTATTGGAAGTGAAAACTATTGGATGGAATGGATCACTTGGTAACACATGTTAATTTTCCTTACTGACTTTGGTGATGCCCTGAGTTTCAATCTACCGCCAACATGATGTTGATGTTTAAGGCTTTAATTGAAATGAATCTAATTCCTGTGGATGGATTGCGATAAAATTATGGGAACATAGGTTGAACGTTGGTAACAACTGACTTTTCATGTAGTACAACCATCAGGTCATATTTTAATTTGTCAGTTACCTGCAAAATTAATGACATTTCATCGATCTCAGCTGTGCTTTGCGTTAACATGCTAACACCCAAACTACAGTGATAAGCATGGTAAGCATCCCTGCTAAACAACAGCATGTTAGCATTGTCATTGTCTGCATGTTAGCATATAAGTGACTTGATGCATGAGACACAACATGTGTACTTTATCATCATGTAATCTCAACTGCCATCTTGGCTATCGTAAACAATCTTAAACTTCAGTTTAACCACAGAGCTGTTGCTTCCTAAACTCAGGCTATCCATGCAACCAGTATCAAAGTCCAACACATTGTATGCTCGCCAACCACGCTGACCACCTCCTTATCTGGCAAACCAAATGAATAGTATATAATCTAAATTTCCAAGAGGTAGGTTTGCTGTGAGAGGTACATACATTACTAAACAATAAAAAATGTACTTGTAGATGTACAATTTGTTAGCAGGCAAGTCTAGCTTGACAAATGCAGCTAAAATCATTTAAATATTCCCACCAGATGCATATATTATTTACATTATAAACAGAATTTGATTCTAGATTTGTAATTTGTTTAAGTGCTATAAATTTCTTTCTTCGAAACGACCTCTGTTCCCGTGGGACTGCAGTAAACAAGACTCGACTGAGTATGATTTCTGTCTCCACGTCTGTCATTAGCATGTTTGTTGTTTTATTTTCTCCCCCGTGGTTATAAACATGCATTCATGAATTTACTCATTGCCCCCATCACTCACTCCTTTAATTAGAAAATAATCAGAGTTGGATGAGAGGTTCATTAAATCTCATCCTTGAGAGCCATCAGCCACGAACACAGGAGTGGGATATTTATCAGGCTTATGAAAAGAACTCAGATACCTCCTCTCGCTTTGTTTTCTCTGCTGAGAGGCAGAACATTGGTTAGGAGGACAGCATCAACAGACCTCGACAGAGGAATGAGCAAGTGATGAAGCCGAAGAATGAGAGAGTTTTAATGGAAGGGAGCAATAAAGTCCGAGAGTGGGAGGGGAAGTACAGAAAGCGAGGGAGTGGAGAAAGGAGGAAGAGAGAAAAGATAGAGAGATCATTAGAGAAGTGCTAATTAACAGAAACCACACTGTTTAGCAGCACTTTGTCTCCATGCAATATTGATCCTTCTTGACCATTACAGAGCGGATGTTTTTCGCTGCTTTTTGCGTGGGTTTCCTCTTGCCCCCTCTCTTTCTGCAAAAGTTAATACATCAAGCCCGAATCTCCGTCTTACAGCAACCTGTAAAACCCCCCTGATTTTTTTTTTTTTCCAGACTGAAACATGCGAGTCATGCAAGTCATGCAAGTCTGCGGCAAAAACAAGAATAGCTGTGAAATGACCCAAGGAAATTCCTGCTTCTGTAATTGCATCATGGTGACATTAAATATGAGGCAAAGAATGTAATCCCTGCAGAGAGTTACAGACAGGAGGGTGGTGTCAACAAGCAGATTAAAGCCAGAGTGAAAAACAGACCGTGCAGCAATGAAATGGAGTGAACGAGAGTGAAAGGGTTGATGGATTGGTGCATAGACATCAAATGGTGTAACGTGGACAGTGATGGACAGATTGAGAGGAAAGAACAGCGGAGAGATGGTGTATGGATGGAGAGAGAGTAATAACAGAGGAGGGGAGCGCGGCAGTGAACGGGAGTCGTGTCAGTCGCCTGTTCAGCGCGCGCCGAGATTGAAGAATGTCTGTAATATCCCTTTATTGTTATAGTGCATGTTGCAGGGCTTGCTGTTGGACATTGTGATTCTTCAAAAGGCTTTAACGGGATTACAGCCGTATCAGGCTCAGCCATCAGAGAGAGATAGAGCAGCTGTGTTGTGTTGGGTCTGCCGACAGCGTGCTGTCTGTCACCGTGCTGTCTCTCACTGCAGCTTTCCTGCTGATATTTGAGGTCTAGCCTGGACAACATATCACAAAATATGTGATCTAAACGACACAGAGATTATAGTCTGATCCTTAGTGGTCATGCAAAACAAATAATTTAAACTTCAGTAAATTCAATTTTCTTCACATGTCTATCTGACCTTTATTTCTTTTTAATTCAATTTTGTCTCCTTTGATATATAACACTACTTCTGTGACTACACACAGTACGTTGCGTTGGCATCTCTGACAACGGATGAGTCCATTGTGAGAGACTCTTAGGTGAGGTGATCACCCTGCCCAATGTTACCCCGCTCTTTGCTGAAGTGGTACAAGCTGACTTTGATCAATGTGGATCGATGTGGATGAGTGTGCAGCCGGAAGGCGCTACGTGGAGAAGGAAGGGGTGATGGCCCTCTGCTCTGTCACGCAGTGTGTGTGTGTGTGTGTGTGTGTGTGTGTGGGAGGGAATTAAGACACATCGTGTCATGCTTTTCTACATGATGTATCACGCTAACAAAATATATCCTTAACCTACAAATGACTCTGTCTCAGTCTCTGTTTCTATTCTCCCTGTCTGTTTCGCACTTTTTGCTTTATGGGAACAGAGCACAGTGCCTCCTGAATGGTCCTTTGCTGTGGTGAAGCCAGGGTCCCGAGGGGGAAAAAGTACTTATTTAACTGTGCTGTGTTAATTCTTTGTGCTGACTATTCTTGGATGGAAAAATATGTAACTTCAGCATCAATAAATTACATCAGAATCTGAAACATAAACCTTTTTCATCTGTTTCTTTTCTGTTGTTGTTGTTGTTCTTCTTCTTCTTTTTTTCCCCTTTGACTTTGTCAGGACTCACCATAAATACCCCAGGCTTCAGTTTGAGGATTTTCCAGCTCTGCAGTTGTTTGTGATACAAAGGATTACATGCTGTTGTTCTGTATTACTGTTACTTCCCTTTGTATTTAGCTTTGACGGTTAGAAACTGTGGCTACGGAGAAAAATTCTGGCCATTCTTTCTGGCCTCGTTGCATGCATGTGTGTGTGTTTGTGTGCCTTGAACATGTCTGTGCATTGCTATGTGTGTGTGTGCTTGCAGGGGGTATCATCACTTTGTGGAGTAATGAATGCTAATCCTCTCTTATCTGCTTTAACCTCGAGGCAATGACACTAGCTGCTGATGCCAGTACAGTGACACCATTCGTTGAAACGAGAATAGGAGTGTGTGTGTCTGTGTGTGTGTGTGTGTGTGTGTGTACCACGTTTGCATGTTAGAAAAGATGTCTCTGCTCACATCTGGCAACTTTCTCTCAGTTTCCTCACTGTGTCAGTTGGCTTCAGGGTGTGGTCTCATGATTATCTGCCACGTCCCCCATGACTCATCAGAAGTAGAATAGAATTAAACATTCCAGCCTTCTGACTCCACAGCATCTGATCCTGACTCCATTTGAAACTAAATCTCTCCTCAGATCATTACACAGAGAGGACACATGAAGAATTTCTGTGCACTCATCACATAGCTGTGTCTATGTTTGTTATTTGCGTCCACTCACGCAGTTTTTCACAAGCGTCCCTGCCTGTTGCCGACAGCATCTTTTGTTTTTCACTTTGTTGCCACTTTGCATAGCTGCTAAAGATCACAGCACTAACCAAAGACAGCTGCCAGTCTTTGTCAGCGAGCATCTTTTGTTCATTCACAAGGACAACTTCATCTTCTCCTTTTTTTTCCCCCCCCACACACGCTCTCGGATTTTCTCTCCGTCTCTGTCCTCAAATAGAGATACAAGCAAACACCTTTTTTCAGAAAAGATCTTTTTTCGCCCAACTCTTGATGAGCACTTGATGTCGCTGGCTGTGAAGCAATCTAAGGAGAGCATGGAAATAGGGGATAGATCGAGATATGAAAAATGGAGGGAGGTTTAGATGTAAAAGAAAGAAAGAAAGAAAGAAAGAGGTCTATTCCCAGCAGCCATTGAGGCCCATATATCTAGAGAGTGAGCGTTACAAAGATGGGCAGAGAATAATTAGGCCTAAAAGCTGTTGAATCCTGTGTGCCTGTTCACCAGTCTTCCATTAAGGCTGTTTTAATGGGTCTGCTTTCTGCTTGCCACAGTGAATGGGGGATAAAGCTGAATTAGACTAAACTTTAGAGACTGTGAATAGAGAACGTTTAGGCTAACAGTGAAGGAGAGATGAAGGTAGAAAGAAGGAAAAAAAGATGAACAGATAGAGGATGGAAGAAGAGGGTTAATTGAAAGAAAAATAGAGAAGAAGGGCCAGATCTCAAGGGCTGTGGAGGGTCCTCTCTCTCCTTACATCACTATCTGTGTATGTGTGTGTGTGCATGTGTGTGTGTTTGTCTAAGAGGAGATACTGTAGTGTTGTAGGCCTAATGAGAACAAAGCTAATTAGAGACTTTGCCTTTGCACAATTCTACAATGATGTTCCCCCAGGAGCCAGGACAACACTTACCACCCATACCACACCCTCCAGAGAGAAAGAGAGCGACACTGTACAGACTTTATCATTTTAACTATTTTAATCCTCTTCTTCAAGCTGGTTTTACAAGTCTGGGCTGTACGACTGCACACGGGTCGGTGAAAGGGAGTGAATCGAGGCTCTGCTGCTGACTTTGACATTATATTTAACATTCTCAAATGCTAATAATGCTGACTCTTCTGTCCGTGGGGATGTTCACTTTCAAAGCACTCAGCGACCGATAGGGATAGATGAACCCCAGGAGGACATAATGAGGGTTCAGGCCTCAAGGGCTTAGATCTGCCACTGTGAAATGAGCAAGTGCGCACAACCTCACTCTCATGCACACAATCTGGAAAACTGTAGGCATAATTCATAGTGTTGTGATATTAAAACAGCAATGACAGTGGGAGCAGGACGTTTGCCCTGTTTGACATCCGAATATGTTCATTTAGATTGCTAACAGTTAGGGAGCTAACAGCAAACACGTATGGGATGTAATGCACACTTTAATGGCCACAGAAATGTCTCTGTCCAGGTAAATAGTAAATGGACTGTACATAAATTGTTCCTTTCTAGACTTCAGACCAGTCAAAGTGCTTTTACACTACATGTCACATTCACCCATTCATACACTGACGGCAGATGCTGCCAACTTCTCATCATAAGTTAAAGCTCACACACACACACACACCGGCACAGTCAATTTAGGCTTCAGTATCTTGCCCGAGGACACATCGGCATCCAGACTGAAAGAGGTTGGGATTGAACCGCCGATTAGTGGATGACCCGCTCTACCTCCTGAGCCACAGCCGCCACAAAGTGCTGTCTCATTCCTCATGTGGTGTTCGGAGACTTTAAACTGCATTCACACGATGCTGACAGAATGTGATGAACAGGAAAACTTCCCGTTAATCCAATTTTGGAGTGTTATTCAAAGATGGAATAAAAAGGGAACATCAGCCTGACAGTGGCTGAGTGCTGTCAGTAGCCATGGCGGCTAATGATTTTACCCCATCATTAGCTTCCTGTGCCAACGATTTTGTACCCGCACCCACCCAAAACATGCTAACACACAGCCAGACTAAGTAGTTCTTTTGGTGGTGTTTTGGCTAATTGAGCACTACAGCTAAAAGCTTTCCCTGGAGTCTGTGTCATTTATGACGTAGAGGATCCTCTCTGGAGAATTTTTTCCCTGGGTACTCATCAGCTTTTATCCCAGGTATAGTTTTTTGTCTAGCTCTGTTGCCTCACCTCCTTCTATCGTTGTCTGTGATTCTTCTGTCCACATATCTATCTTTGCCGTTGTCTCAAAGGCTTATCCCTCTGCCCAGTTAAATGAGGTTTTAAGGCCATTAACTGATCCAGGCTATTATACTAATGCACCAGGGGTGTTCCAGATTTGATAAATGATTGGAAAGAGATAATGAGACTTATATAGACATCTCGTATTAGCAGTGGTACAAAGAGAAAGACAGAAAAAAAAGAGAAGACAAAGAACATAGGATGTCTTTTTTAAAGAAAAATGTTTGCCACCAGGTTTACTTCCTGATATGTGGCATTATGGGTCAGTGATTTGCAGCTGGAGTGTATTGCTTAATAAATGTGCTGTATTAGTGTGTGTCTGTGTGTGTGTGTGTGTGTGTGTGTGTCATTGACAAGTCTGGCAGCACTCTCAGTACTCAGACAGGCTGTTCTTTGTGCTGTGTCTGATGTCATAATTTGTCTGACGTATGCTTGCCAACAGGAACCTTCGGTCAAGAGAAGCTCATGCCCCTCTGTGTGTGTTTATGCGTGTGTGTGTGTGTGCGCGCGTGTGCTTGTGCATTCTCATCAACGCCCTCATCCAGACGGCACTTTCTTGATTTATTGTTGTCTTTGGGAGCAGGAGGGAGAGGCGGTGCCATTGGGAGAGAATTAATAATGCACAGGAGTTCGGGACGGTGGCTGTCCAGACTTGAGCTCTACAGTTGTCACACTGGTCACGGTGTTCGCTGTGCAGCAGCACAGTCTGAGGGGAGCTGAGACACATCGTGAGCAGCAGAGAGAGAGAGAGAATGCGGAAAAGATCAGAAGCTGTTGGATTATGTGTGGTTAAGTTGGAATGAGACATTCTGGACGGGTAGATTAAAAGATCATTTAAGAATCAATGGGTGATTACGGGAGTGAACATGCAGAAGGGCCTGGTGGAAAGCAATGCGCCATGCAACCCGAGGAGGATGTAGATATCTGCCAGCAAAATCACAGACACACTGCTTTGATTAATATTAATAGGAAAAGCACACTCCGCACCTGTCTTTCTCTCTCCCTGTCTGTCTCTCTCTCTGAGAATATACCCTCCTCTTCTTCTGTTCTTGTTTTTGTCTCTGTTACTAGTCCGTGAGTGGAATTCTGCCACGGGTTTTATTCTCTGGGAATCCACAGACACATCCTTCAGAGATCTGCCAAACTACCACAGGCAACAAATACTGACAGTATGAGGTTTTGATCGTATAGTTCCACAGCTCACACACACAAAATAGTAAGTCGGTAACTTGATAACATGTGACCAAAAGTGCTTTGACCGTTAGTTTGACAAATATGGTTTCAAACCCCTCATGCTTTGGATGATTATTAACAGGACTTTCTAAATATTTATTTCACAGTCCTTTAATTGTAACCTTCATCTTAAGAACTTGGATCAAACAAATGAAAAGCCTTGGGAGAAAAGGTGGACAAAACACACGATGAAAAGGTAGGAAAGAATGAAAATAACTGTGGTCAAAGAAAATGAATGACAGAGCAGCAGCAACAAAAGATGTCTTTGTGGCTGATGCAACAAAGTAATGCTGCTCCAAAAATACAAACTTAATGATGCGCTTTAGGAATTATTTTATGCTTTTTGGTGAAGTTGCCACCCAGCATGAAGATAAAACCTCTTTTGTTTATGATATCTGCTCATACATATCTTTATGCACTGTATTATAACCCAGACGAATATAATCACCTCTTTGCAATTGTCTAGTGTACAATTTCAGATTTTCCTAATCACCCTTTTTACCACTTTTTTTGTTCTGCTAGCACTGAAACACAATATAATCTTAGTATAACACCAGTATTTAAAAAAATGACGTAGTCTTTTGTGATTATTTTGGTTATATACAATGCAGTGCCCTGTAGTGAAAGTACGGTGTACCAATACATGGCAGATCTTATTATAAAGTAGTTATAGTAAACATGTTGGCGAAAGGTTGCAAATATTTATTTAGAGTTGTGTTTCTGCTCACTTAATGAGTGTAAGTCTAATATTTTAGTTCTGTCATAGTCCACACAAACCTCTGAGGAAAATATCTGGTTCTTTAGCTGCTAAAGGCTTCATGGACTGTATTCACCAGCTAATTGCTAACTTTTCTGTCAGCTCTTTGGTGCCAGGCAAACAGGGTACAGGGGTTTTAGATTTTTCTCTTAAAACATACTGCTGCTGCTTGAAACAAAGTAGATGAGAGCGTTGAATGAAGCTGCAGTCCATAAAACCAAAACAACAAGCTGAACGGCGGCAAAATGCTCACTTGAGCTGAGGAAAACTGCAAGATAACTTGGTAACTCTCTCTGAGTTTATCATTATGACATATAAACTTATCATATGAGCCATGTGTCCAGACGTTGGGAATTAAAGGCTTAAATTTCAGTGCCCACTGTCCTGACTTGCTGTTGTTTTTGTGGACGGCCTCGTCGATGTAACCTTGTCTTAGAGGATTAGGTGATGCTGATTAAAACCATGTTGTTGCTGACGTCAGAATCAACCACACGTGTGACACCTGAAACTGCGGTGAACATGTGGCTGTGGAAATTAGAGTAACTAAGTAAGGTTAGGTCATGTGTACACGTGTGTGTGTGTGTACTTGCATGTATACATAGGCACCTAGGTATTTATTTTGATTTATTTCCCCCCGCTGTACTGAATTATAAGCATCAATAACATTCTGCCATCTCAAATTGTTATATTATCCTAAATAGAAGTTATTTTGTGTGTGTGTGTGTGTGTGTGTGTGTGTGTGTGTGTGTGTGTGTGTGTGCAGTACACATATGTGTGTGTCCAGGAGCTAAAATATGGCTGAAAGATATCTGGTGTAATGAGGCCAAGGTGATTTATAAGTCCAGAATGCTCCATTCCCCCAGCAAGTACATGCACACATACTTCAGAGTGAGACTGTGACAGCTGCTTCACTTTCTCTTAATTGCTTGCCAGTTAAAAAAAAATCATGAAAGCATGCTTTCTCACAGCCAAAACCTGGCTAAAGCAAATTGTTTCAACTTTCAGAATTAATATTTGGTAGTGAGACTACTGTATGTCGAGGCTGCTTACCAGAACTTACCAGAACAAATACTCGGACACGTTGCAGCTTTGAATGAAGAAAGAATATAATTTGTTTGGGTGCTTAGGCTTGCTGTGAGAACAGACAGTCCAGTCAGTCTCCTGAAAGGTATGGGATGCGAGGGAAACAGGCAGATAAGAGACAAGGAGGAAGATGGAGCAATTGAGAGAGCGCGTGAGAGACAGATTGGGGTAGTCTGTTAGCATATTAGCGTCTCAGCGGAGGACAGGCAGACAAGAAGGAGGAACAGAGTCAACTTGAGTGAGCCTTGTAGTCATACACTACCCAGAGGGAGCACTGCTTTGGATCAGACAGGCTCACCATTAACCTGTACTGACACTGTTTAGACAGCGGGGAAAACGGCAGAGAAAAGAGGCAGCAGAGAAGCCAGGACATTAGCATCACAGGCAGTGATCGGTGGGGGTTTCAAGCTCAGGCAGGACTGAATTGTTCAGACAACAACAACACAGCAGCAGATAATGGGCCTACTGGTGAAAACAGAGGGATAGGATTATGTCAAGGTGCTGACCTTTCTGAATGCAGCTGAACTGATGCACAGAGGTAAATCCTCATTATTACAAGCATAATAATTACGATTTCATTTCAATAATGATTATACTTGACCCAGATTATGTGTTCACGGTTGTGTTTATCTCCAAAGAACAAAATTGTCTATACAGTCTACAGTAGCGATTACAAAGACGTAGTAATGATGATAGACATCAGGCAGTTATCCAAATCAGATTATTTGGTATGATACGTGAGTACATGTAGTATCCTGCAACTGCAAATGATTGAACAACCAGATAATCACATTAAAGCCACTGGCCTTGCCCTTTTAGAAAACGAGAGGGAAAGAAAAATATTCTCTAACAAAGCTTATTTGATCCATCATCATGGTGTGCTTCTTTTCCTTTTTAAAATTTCATTCCAACTTCGAATTCAAGGCAAGACAATTCCTGCATTCAGTCTGATGATTTAGCTGATAAACTTTCATTCATGATTGTTAATAATGTTCCTGGTGTCGTGAGAAAAGGTCAAACACTTTTCAAACGTTGAAAATGAAACTTTTAGTTATTTTTTTCAATCACATTTTATTTTGAAATTTTCATTGCATGACACTTAAAAAAAGCGTTGCAGCTGATCATTATTCCAAAATATATCTGGATGTCAGGAAGTGTTCAAAACTGATTTAAATCTGCAATAACAGATTTTTTAACCACTTGAAACAAACAGTAAACACTGATTTATTGTAACCCTAACCCTAACTGTACCTCACCTGTTCAGCAAACAGTTGCTTATTTACACATCAGGCAGTCATAGAGCAGCATTAGTATTCATTGGGACTTGCGGTTCAGGCCACTTGATGAATGTAAATGTAAACGTTCACTCTCCTTGTACATCTGTTTTGCTCTACACTCACTCCTTGGAAAAGTATCTCACTCTGCAGCTGATAAACGCTTCAGTTTATTCACCAGCTTGTATCTAACTTCAGAAAAACGAAACAATGAGCTGAAAGATGAGAGTGTAATGGTTTTATATAATGATAAGCGCTGCATTGTCACGGTTAATTGCACACACACACACAGCTGGAGTTGACATGTTAGAGTCAAGTCACCCGTAGAGAATGTGCCTTGAAAATCAAAAGACATTAACCAATTAGCGCTGATCAATAGTCGCAGCCACACAGGGATGAGCCGGAGTAGGAGCATTGTTAATGTGTGCCTCTAGGCCAATCGGCATGCTGGGACTTCTGTTGCTCTCAGCCAATGAAAATGCTTGAAGAACTCTTGACATTCTGCTGCTCTCCAATGCAAAGTGCCTTTCCTGCTGTAGCTAGGCAGATCAGGCCACACGAACAAATAAAAGGGAGAGATGGAGAGATAGGGCTGAAAGGAGAGGGAAGGAAGGGAGGAGGGAGGAAGAGTGGGAGAGTGTATGTGTTAGGTCGTGAAAGCAGGTGTCATAGTAGGCCACAGTGGGAAGCAGGTAATCTTACTGAGATAAGCAGTAGCATGACAGCCAACCTTTAATTCCCCATGGGAGGTGGTACTGTGGAGTTGCCGCAGGGTTGGTCTCCCCATCCTCTGAAAATAGATTTATATAAAGGAGCGATGGGAGGGGATGGATACAGGATGCATTTTGATGGGGGGAAGATTGAGGCAAGAGAAGAAGAAAGAGTGAAAGTGACATAGAGGAGTTCTGTTTTGCACATTCTGCACACACACATGAACATACACAGATCACAGCAGTACCTCTGCACCTCCACTGCTCTGTATTCATGATGAGGAGAGCAAATATCAGCATGGGGCTCGGGATTGTATGGGGGATCGAGGCGGAAGGAAGGGAATAAAGGACAAAGGGGGAGTAAAAAAAGAGGAGGAGATATCTAAAATATTACACCTATCAGGGGGAGTGTTCAGTGGAGCACACATTATGAGAGTGTAAATTACATTCCCTCCTTCTCCCCTTGGGCTGCCGGCTGCTGGATGGATATAATCACCCGCAGTACCGAGCACCCAGACACACACTGCACCGTCTGTAGACACAAGCAGAATATTAGATAGAGTGCCATGATGTGTGTATGTTTACAGTCACAGAAGTCTCCAAACATGCAACGATGGTATCGGTTCTCCGGCCTGTTCTTTTTCTGAAATGATGGAAAGTATTGACACATAAGTCATTTGTCTCAATTGGGAGGAGATCGATACTGACTCACTGGGCCTCGCAAAACATCCAGCACCAAGTGAGGCAGCTTCTAAGGTTGTAGGCCGAAGGTGAGCACGGGTTTTCACTAATGGAAATTCCCTTTTAATTTACTGTCTTTATTTTTACTAAACAGTTATACAAAGGGATGTCTTCTTGACCTTTTTGAACCTAAGCCTCTTCCACCTTGTAGCATAATTTGTCTCAAGAAAAGAAAAAAAGGCCTCTTGAATAAAAAAGTTAAGCGCACAGCTGAACACTAGAGCTAAAATGATTTGTAGTCCGAGGTAATTAAATAATTTAAGTCAGTTTTCAAGCGAAAATGCCAAACGCTGTCTTGTTCATGTCAGGATTTCATGATTTTATTTGTATTATGTGTTAGTAAACTGAATATTTCTTAAGTTTTGGTCTGGTGGTCAACAAATCAAACAATTCAACAGCGTTGCACTGAGTTTTAAGAAATTGTGGTGATAAAAGGTGTGATTTTTCCCAAATTTGCTGACATTTTATAGACTTAATGACTAATTAAGAACATAATTACCAGTTTAATGGATAATGAAAAGTATCCATAACATCATTGGGATGGTGCATCATTCTCTCTTTTCCTTCGCTCTGTGTATTACAATATGTTAGCACTAGCAGATAGACAGCTAATCCTCTTTATCTCCACTCTTGAAGCTAATTTGTCTCTCCATGGGACCTTGAGAAAATAGGGGTAAGGCAGCGAGCGCACAGCTCGGGTCACGAAGGAGGAAAAGGAGAAACAGAACTGATCGGTCTTCTTTACGACAAACCCAGTGGCAGGCCCAGATGTCAGGGATGTTAGGTCAGCCTCTGCTAAATGAGAGGGCAGCAACATGAGTCAAGGCTCATTACTTCTTTACATTAGGCAACAGTTCAGTTAAACACTATTCTAATGTGCCTCTTTCCATGTCTCTATCCTCCCTTAGGGCCGCTGTTCCAGAGAGAACTGTAAGTACCTGCATCCTCCTCCTCACCTAAAGACCCAGCTGGAGATCAATGGAAGGAACAACCTCATCCAGCAGAAAAACATGGCCATGCTGGCACAGCAGATGCAGCTCGCCAATGCCATGATGCCCGGAACACAGCTACAGCCAGTGGTGAGAGGACACAAATATCAACAAATGCAGATACAACACAGAGGTTGTGTACACTGCTCATATTGTGGAAGGCCTCACAAGGTCATACCTCTGGTTCTGGTTTTGATCAGCTGACACAAGCTGGGTTTGTACTGAAGCTGGCAAGAATACTTTAACCTGCAGGCTGCTTTCTCACAGTCAGTTGACTGAGTTGATCTTTTTGTGTAATTATCACAGCACGCTTTTATGTGTTCATGCTATAAGATGGTGCCCAGTTCTTTTTCAGGAAAGTTTCTCACATATGCAGTAAAAAGTTTTTAGGCTTCCTCCGGCTGCTGTTTTTCCAAAGAGTTGTTCTCTGGTTGAGTTGGCTGACTTTCCGCTGGCTACCGTCAGACATTAATGGCACACAAAATGCCTCTTTTATTTTTTTGCTTGGGCCTGTGGCTCAAATTTAGACAATGCAAAGACTCAGAGGGTGGGAAAAACATATTTTTACATCTGATTGTTTTGAAATTTGGCGGAGGAAAAGTATTTATTGGGGGTCTTGGTGTTTTGTGACCTGCATTTTTTTTTTTTTTTTTTTTTTTTACTGTGCCCACTTTGCTTTAATCACTTCATAGCCCAGAGCTGTTCCCAGAGGCTTGATGATAAAAATAAAGAGTTAGATTCCTATAAATGATACAACAGGTAATAGAATGAAATAAAGTTAGTGATCTTAAAAAAATAAGGATGCAAATAAGAATTTAGTTCGTGATTCTATAAGCAAAACAGATTTACTTTAACATTACTGAACTGTTGAACTCTGAAAGCTTGCTGTAAATGTGTTGTGCTGTGTTCTCTGGTTTTAGAGTGCCTATAACATGCTTCATGAGAGAATCTGGCAGGGTTTCATTAAATTAAATATGTTAGCGGTAAGGTCACTCATGCCAGTATCAATCAATCAGCACAAGGCCAGGTATATAATGCACATCAAGGTTTTGATTTTAAACCTGTGTTGCCTTGATTTTACATTTATCAGCCAAAATGAGAAGAGGAATTGACAAGGTCATTAAATCTGAGCGTGAAAGTTTAGTTTTCACGCTCAATACCGCGATGAAGACTGAAGATTTGTTTGGAGAACTCCAGAAAAAGCTACCAAGTTGACCTAGACTTAAGATTTTTTTTGTATAATTATAATTTAAATTGAATTTATTTTTGATTATTTGATGGATTAATTGTTGGGTCTATGATATCAAACATTCAAACAACAAACTGTTTGTCCAACAAACAGCCCAAAACCCAAACACATTTGATTTACAATGGACAATCAAAGACAAGCAGCAAACAGTCTAATTTGAGAAGCTGGAACCAGAGAATGGTATTATCGGTTCAAAAATCAATTAAATGATGAATCAATCATCAAAGATAGAAGATAAATCTCCTATTGATTGATTAATCAATTAATTCTTAAATTCATTAATATCGTGTTAGTCTGGATAAATCAAGCAGCGTTTGAACGACGGTGCCCAGGTGTTAAACACTGAATCCTTAACATCATCGTGAGAGAATTTTTGTACCGTGATCAATGAATTACGTATTATTATCATGCTGTCATTAAGACCCACACAAACAGATCCACGCATGCTCACCCACACACAATGTGTGTGGAATAAATTACATCAGAAATTGCTCTCTGTGTGTGAAGCTCACTCTGAGGATTTTCAAGGAGATGGTCAGAGCCACAGTCAGCTACGGGGTGATTAAAACAGCAAAACAATTTTAAAAATGTGAGTGAAGAGTTATGTAACTGTATCTCAATCAGATTTGTAAAAGTGTAATCTGCAATGGCATACTGAGATTTCTTAATGTGTACAGGATTCTGATGTGTATTCAGAATCCACATGTGTAAAGACAAAGACGGTGTGTGGTGATTTTTTTCTGTGTGCCTCAGTAGCTATACAGCCTACACACCACCAGTCGGCTGGAGTAGCTAGTTGGCTGGTTATAATTGAGACAAAACCAGGAAATTCACAATATGGGGCACTGAATTTGCTGAATTTACTGCTAGAATTAAATTGTAAAAAAGCACAGTATATTCCCTGTGGACAAACTCACACTGTTCACTGGGCTCAGCACAGCTAACAGCAGCTACGTTCAGCAGCAGTAAGCAGTTACTTTAGCAACAAGTAAAACTATCTGTTCATCAGGAAAATCGGTAAATCACAGAGAAAACCAGAAAATATTTTCTCTGTAAGATAAGATCCAGTTTCACTAAAGTCATTAAATAAAGTTATGAAGTTGTGTTTTTGTACAAGTTGTAAATTCATGTTTTGTACAGTAATCAATGAGGCCTGGCCCTGGAAACACAATTATGATTATCTGATTACGCACACATAAATTGAGATACAGTTAACTCTCCACTCACATAAAACTATTAGTAATGGCCCCAGCATCAGCTAGTTCAAATGAATCTTTCTGGTCCACACAACCTAACAGAGTCATTGAGACCTGTCAGTCCGATTTGTCCTCTGTCTCTTTATGTGAAAGTGAGAGGACTGGTGTGAATTTGTCTCACACTATTCAAAGGAGCTTCAGATGCTGCATGCATAAACACACACGCACTCATGCACGTGCACACTTAGCCAAAGGCTTATCACTCTTATCTGGGGAAAAGGGGCTGAGTGGAGAGGCCCATTGAGAGGAACAGTGGAAACCATGAAAAGGTTTAAAGAAGCAATAGATCTCCCTGGGACTGCAAAGCCTTCTCTTTCTGTTTATGTCATGGTAAGAGAGAAAGTAAGGAGAAGAGAGGAGGGGCAAGACAGGCTGACAGAGAAGGACACAGCAGAAGAAGAAAGGGAGGACTGAGTGAGGCAGGAAGAGATAAATGGACAGAATAAAGACAGGTAGGTAAAGTGAAGGAGATAGGGACGACAGCAGTGAGGAGAGATGGCTTTAGACCTGCGCTACAAAGAGCAGTCAAGAAAACAGAACCATGTTGTGTGCAAAGGGAACAAAGGGTAAGCCCGGGCACCAGCCTTTTCAGAAATCAGATTTCCTCCATCCCTCCCTTGTGTCTTTAGCTGAGTTTCCTGCCCCCATCCTCAGCATCTGTACCACTATTATCTGCTGCTCACCCACTTTTTTTGTCTATAGCTGTGCCCCCTACATCCATGTGCGTAGGAGACTGCTTTCATTTCATGCATGAAACTGTGCAGAGGGTGAAGTAATTAGGGTCCATTACAGCTGGCTGTGAGTGATGGTGCTCATGATGCTTTTTATTACAGAGTCGACGTCAGCGGACAGCCCACATTACAATTACAATTATATCTATACGCTACTGTATCACAAACTTACTCACTCACTGACTCACTCATTCACAATAAAAAAATCTTTTCTTAAAGGAAATTTGGTGTAGTTGTTTAGTGCAGAAAGTGTATAAAAATAAGTGAAATAAAACCATAAAAGCAACAAGGGAAGGGCACGCTAGTGGTGCCTTCCTTCTGTAATTAAATGTATTTCCATGTTTGGGTGGGAGGTTCAGGGAGGTAGGCTTGTGTTTAAAAGTGGTTGCACCAAACTAAACAAAGCCCTGAGTGTGCACAGTGTAGCTGATGTAGCAACCCAACAATCCTGAACAAATCTGAATTCAGGTTTATTCTAAATGGTTAAATTGGTGGATACAAAGTAGAGACAAGCTGCACATGTTTGGTACAAACCTTCAGAATCAGTAACATATTTCAAATCACAAACAAAGGCTTTTATTGATGTTAGCGTTTAAGCTAAACTTTGAAGTTTTTCAAAGAAAAAATAATACACACGCCTTCTTACAAAAAAAAAGTAGGTAGGTTAATGTGCAATAAAACGCGCCCTCGCTCAACTCAGCACCTCCAAGGTGTTCTGCTACAGCCTGCCTTAGTCTGGTATGACCGGTATTTTACAGTGGCTAATGCTGACAAACTTAAAATAGATGAAACTGACTACTTAATCAGATCAGGACCTCATGACTTTTCTCTACTTGCATTGCTGTTACACTACATTCTAGCATTTACCATTATTATGTAATGGTCTTTTGTAGCTACAGTGGACACTGCTCAGTAAAAGTTACAAGTTTAAATGAAAATGTTCAAGTTTTACAATGTCTCCTACATTCTGTTTGTTTATTTCACTATTTCTTTTTTACCATGTTGTTGTATATTTTTCTTTTACTTGTAATTGACTTGCAACTTTGTTTTATATGGCGCCGTGCAGATGAAGTATTTTATGATAATGTTTATTATAGGGAAATCATTTGAGATAGACACACGCATTTCAACCAACTTTAGCGAAGGAATAATCATTTGCATAAAAGAATCAGGAGATTAGATTAAAACTCTGGCAGTTAAACACAAAATATGTGAATAAGACATATTTTAACTATTGCTGGCACACTGTTTTTAAATTAAACAGGATCATTTGACATCAGTTTAAAGTTTAATGTGTTATTTGACATAGCACAGCATAAAAGCACAGATCATCACATTGCTTTTGATCTTGCTTTTTTATTCTTAGAAAGCAAGTAGTTATTCTGTCTCACTCCTGATGTGTATATATTTGCAATATAAATGTTGCATGTGGGTATGTAAAAGGGGAATTTTTTTTAACTAAAAGATTGTCAGAGAAAGAGCTACACAAACACCACATCACTGCTGCAACACAAATTGCTGACAGGAGCCATGCAATGAGATATTTTTGCTTCTTCTCTCCTACTGTGTAAATGTGCTCAGTTTAGCTGAACTGTTTTCTTTCTGAAACATCCAATTATTATTGGAAACGACTTAATGCTAGGCCAAGGATTACAAACTTTTTACTGGATGACATCAGTGCATTGTTACAACCTCGTGACTATGAGTTTTTTCACTGACATCATACTTACTTCAGCCCAACCTTGAGCTGCGAACATCCCAAACCGATATCTGAGATAACCTTGAGCCAGACACATCTACTTTTCCAGAGTACCTTGCGAGCTCATAATTCTTCAGACATTCCAGAGGACAGCACTGGAAGAATTAGAAAGTCCACGTCATTATTCCTGATTTTTTCTGAGTCATCCCAGAGCAGTGAGGAGGTTTTGGGAGGAATGTAGCTGTCCGGCCCTGCCTGCCGCTGCTCTATTACTCACTATGGCGTTTTGGCAGAGGCTCAAGAGACAATCCTCAGACTGGGGCTGAGGTCAGGAACGTGCAAGGAAAACTTGCAGTGCGCTACGTCAGCTACTCTTTAGCCTCTTCAAACTCCAGTAAAGCACATACAGGCTGTTGTAAAGTATGACTCCCCTCTCCTACTGCTCCCATGCACACACAGCTTGATGTCTCTCATCCTTATTACTACTATACGTGTGTGATCTCTGGTGTATGAAGCGTGTGATTCCATCTGATCCACGCAGGGGAAGGCTGTAACCACATACGGAGTGTAGGCATCAAGCAGCCATCAAAGAATACATTGTTTTTCCTCAGATGTAACCCCATTAATTGTCTATTTTTACTGTCATCTTTCCCTCCACATCGCCAACCACCGGTTCCTTTTCCTTGGCTTTTGTTAATTGCATGCATCTCTTATTTCACCATCTACTGTGATATATCCTCAGTGGGTAATTTGAATATGAGTGAAGAAGGATGGCATTATGCATGTTGGTAGATGTAATTAAATATTCAACATTTATATATATAGACTTTATGAGAAATCTGAGTGATAGTTTTTTGCTCAACTCTCTTATTTTGCTTTTGCCCACAGCCGATGTTTTCAGTCACACCCAGCCTTGCAACCAATGTCAATGCTGCTGCGGCGGCGGCCGCTGCGTTTAACCCCTACCTTGGCCCTGTGTCGCCCGGCCTGATGCCCACTGACATCTTGCCCAGCGGCCCTGTACTGGTCACCAGCAACCCCAGTGTCCCCGTACCAGCTGCTGCTGCTGCTGCTGCACAGAAACTCATGAGGACAGACAGACTGGAGGTGAGAAACACATTCACACACGCTGACGTAGGTACGAAAAGAAATAAATATGACCGCTTAAGCACGTACACACACACCACAAATCACACAGATGAGAGGATTTGCATAATTATTTTTTCACTTTCATATCAGTCACAGATTAAAAAACAGATTAGCAAAACGCTAGTAAACATTACACCCGGTGACGATCTTTTTCCCAGCTCTGCAAACAGATTGGGCTTTGAAATGTGGGCTGTGCCTATTTGAATATTAAAAACATGGGTTGGAAAGCCTTGCCTCAACAGTTTCTGTTTGTAGACTTTAATTATGTATCTGGTACACAGTTTTTGTTACAGTAACTACATCCCATTACCATAATACAGTCATTACCCAGACTTAAGCAAAGAGAAAGAGACATTAATGAGAGTATCTCTCTACAAACATTACCGTTGTCGATGCTGCATCCCATCAACAGGCAGGAGACAGCATTGTTTGGCACAAGCTTAAGTTATACTGTATCAGTGTGTAATTTTCAGAAAAATCTTTAATTCCTCTATGAAAGCAATCAGTCATTCGAAACCTGATGAGTGCCGCTCCTCTAGCTGTGTTCAGATAATCATTAATTGGACAGTAAGTCAATCTCATCCATTATGCAGCCCCGCCCGGGAAACACTCGCAGCGAAATAATGGGGAAATCGTTGGAGGCAGGCAGGAGGCGTGCGAGAACGTTGGGAAGGTTACATTTAAAATGTAACGTCGGGTAGCTGGGTAATTAATGGGGGTGAGGCCGAGGAAGTCTTCGGGCCCGACGAATGAGTGGACGACATGCCGAGCGAGGGAATGGGTCAATGACAGGAAAGGGAGATGGAGGGGGAGATAGGAAATCAATTTGTAGACCTGTTGTGGTCATCAGAGGAGAGGTTGGGACAAGCAGAGACAAAGATAACAGAAACAAAGAACAGAGCGGTGATTGGATTTCATAGAGGAGTCGTGACGGGTGGGAAGAAGTTATAGAGGTTTGGGGGGAAATGGAGGCAAGAAGTTGTTGTTAGAAAAAGAAGAACATGCAGGTGGTGATTCAGACTGAGCTTGATTGTCAAACAGACAAACAGATATGAAATATTTATTAACCAAATGAAATTATTGGCAGTAAAGGGGAAAATCTGCACATTTTCACTGTTTTTCCTTCTAGATATTTAAGCCCAGTGGTCAACACAGACTCTGTGTACTGGTAAAGCCGTTTGATTGGTAGTATTCATACCCTAGCCTAATTTGTCAGAAACTAGGTTTGCTAAAAATATCTTAGAGAAAAAGGGCCAGCCATATTTTAGCTTCTAGTGTGTGTCGTTCAAAATAAACATAGCTGGAATTCTGTGGACCGACACACATACCAGTCAGTAGATATGTTACAGGCTATTTCCTTGAGGCTGAGAGAAATTCCTATTTTAGAAGACAATCTAGCAGACTGTTTTCCCTGAGAAATATTTTCCGGCAGTCCCTCTGTCTCTAGCTCTTATGGAGCTATACTGCAGCCTCTCAGCGTGCATAAAATCATATGTTGCTTACCTGCAACCATGGTGATATAAATGGCCCAGAGGGATAGTTACCATGGGGACAGAAATATGATTAACAGCCCCTTTATTTGTTTGTCCAACTAAGCACTTCCACTGGTTTAGCTCTCTCTAATGCATGATTAAGCGCAGTTAAGAGAAACACACTGGTCCACACCTGGTGCAGAGAACATCAAATTGCTTCCGATTAGTCTTTCCTTTCTTCCTCAATTTTTTTTCCACGCCAACCACACTCACTCCATCCCTACAGACTCTCAGTCTGTCTCCTTGATCCCCATCTCTCTGTCCTTTACTCTTTATTCATCAACCACTCTTACACTTTCCTTTCTCTCCCTTGTTTCCTCCCTCCTTCCCTCACCCGCCTTGCCAACATCTGCCTGACAACAAGGCAGTCTCTCTCTCTCTCTCTCTCTCTCTCCCTCTCTCTCTCTCTCTCTCTCTTTTTTTTAAAATAAGACCAGTAGCGGCAGTGGTAATGGTGGCAGTGGTGGGGAATTAATGTGTGTGAGTGTGCATGTGTACTTGTGCGTTCATATGTGAATGTGTGAGTGCATGAGGGACGTGCATAAGAGAAAGAAGAGACAGACAGACAGAGAGAGAGAGAATCCTACTCCATCGCTCACACACATCGGTGATTGTGGATGATGAGCTGTCATGACAGGAGACGGGGCAGGGTTAGCTTGTAGATAACGGCATTGGTGGCCTTTTGTCTGGCACCCGTTCCACCACAAATCAAATCCTTTATGCATGCAGACAGTGAGGCTGGTAAACAGACATTTGGTAAATGGCTTGTTCTATCACAACAAATGATAGATCGATACAACGTACCATGAAATTATATTTCATTTGGACTAGGATAGGATTGTGAATGCAATTCAGACACAGTGGTGGCTGACTGTGCTCAAACGGAGATCTTAAGTTATTGCACAGCTCTTTAAGTGTCAAAATGTAATTCTGGGAAAAAATGCTGCCTCATAATTTATATGTGCACCCACCTTGTGTGTGTGTGTGTGTGTGTGTGTGTGTTATTATGTGTGGGCTGGTGATTATGTCAACCACAGCCTCCCTTGAGGGTAACCAGCCTCATATTTCCCATGAGCCTCATTGAGCCCCTTCACTCAATATGAGGCAATCAGTCTCCCAACTGTTCACGCAGATGCTGCCCCCTTCTGTCTCTCTGAGGAACAACAACAACACACAGCTCATTTGAATAATGGATAAATGTTGTCTGATTGATGAGTCTGTAAACGCTGGTTACAGACTGTTCTGCTTATCAATCAACAGTAATGGCCGAACCTGTCATTAAGATTGGGTAGCTCTCTCTGGTAAAGTGATTGTCAAGTTCTGAAATGACTGAACAGATTGATTACTTCATCAGATGTGAAGTAAAGAGAACAGTAACTTCATAATGTTAATGTGTGTGTGTTCTGGTTTTGTGTGTGCGTTGTAAGAGTATGAAAGTCTTATTGTCAAGTCAAAATTAAAGCAGTAAAATGTGCGTTTGTTTTATGTATCTTTGTGCAAAAGGTATGTCGGGAATACCAGCGGGGTAACTGCACACGTGGGGAGAACGACTGTCGCTTTGCCCACCCTGCAGATAGTACTATGATTGACACCAACGACAACACAGTCACTGTGTGTATGGACTACATTAAGGGCCGCTGCTCGAGGGAGAAGTGCAAGTACTTTCACCCTCCGGCTCACCTGCAGGCCAAGATCAAAGCCGCCCAACACCAAGTCAACCAGGCTGCAGCTGCTGCAGCCATGGTAGGTATCAGTCCGCAGGAGGACTCAAGCTAAAGATCATCTACTGTATAAGTGCAGACAGAAGAATTACTCTCCATTAAAACAAATAAAATGTGAGCTAGAGTAGGGTTGATTTATTACTACTCCAAAATCAAAGATAACCCAGACTTCATATCTCATGTGATCCACTAAAACAAATCATTAAGCTCTTCTAGTTTCCATCTGGGCTCATTAAAGATGACCTGGGTCTGTCTGGGTTTTGAACACAAACTACAAGCACTCTTATTAGAGGACAGCAGCCTTGATTTTCCTGTTTCTTCTGGATGTAGTTGTTTGAGTCAACATCTTCTACCCTGTGCTTTTACTCAGTCTCCCAGCACACAGTCCAGTCTTCTTTGTTCCTGCTCCCTTCAGCTCTGACCCAGTATGCAGAAGATACAAAGTCGATGTGTGCTTTATTAGCAGCAGGCTATAATGACCGTGCTAGTATGTGACTGAGCCTACTGCTCCCCTCCTCCTGCTCCTCCTTGTTTTGCTGCTTTGTTAGTGGTATATTTTGCTGTCAATGGGTATGTTAATTATTTTGCTGAAAAGACAACTGTGAAGACTACTGTACTACTGAACAATTTCAACCTTATTTCTGCAATGTGGTAATCATTTTTCATAAAGGGAAGCAATGCTCAGCCAATTACTGTATATCACATTATGCAGCACATATTCCAGAAAGGAGGGTAAGCTTTTACATCAAAGTTATTCTGTAAAGCTAAATTATAATATGATCAGACCTTCCTCCACATTTTAACAATATCATCAGTAATATCTATATCTGTAGATTCATTCCTTTAGTCTTATTTAGCTTGTACATCGTTGAAATTGACAATCAGTGGTGTGATGCAAATTTGACGTGGTCTCCTTTTCTTTCTTGCATTCATACATTTTATGAACATACACAAATGAGGTAACAAACAGTGTTTTTTGCGTGTAATAAAAAGCACACGCACTAAAAAGCTTTTTATCCCTATCAAAACTAACATGATCAAGCTCTCCCATATTTGTACAGCACTTTTTAAAAAAGTTACAGTGTGCTTAAACAAAGGATATGAAATATCAATAAAATATACAGTGAAAAGTGACTAAAAAATGTAATATTATAATATAATATTAAATAACTTAAGTTTTACAGTCATACAGTGTTAAAAAGTTTCCAGAAAAGTTGGGACGCTGTGTGAAAACGTTAATAAAAACAGAATGCAAATCTGTTTCAACCTATGTTCAAGGCAAGATATGTAATGTTCAAACTAAGAAACTTTACCATCTTTGAAAAGGCTCATTTGTTCACAAGCAAGGATAGGTTGAGGCTCACCGCTTGAAAACTGCAAGAGCAAATAGTCCAAGAATATTTCAACACATAATTGCAAGAACTTTATCATCCTGTACAATCCATAATATCATTAAAAAATTTAGAGTCTAATGTCTCAGGGCCCAAGCTTATCTGAAATTCGACTCTGACAGTCTGACTGACAGATAGTGGAAAAGTGTGCTGTGGTCTACATTTCAAGATGTATTTTGAAATCATGGACTTTGTCTCCTCCGGGCTAAACTTTCGCTTTAGTTTCCCAACTTTTTTGGGTTCTGGGTTGTATCAACTGCACAACTTATCAAACGTTATTAAGAATTCTGACTCAACATAACGTAAACATAGTGTTATACAGTAATATGGTAATGGCAGTACCCATTTTTTTAGAAGTTGGTTTGAAAACTGGTCTGGGTGGTCCCAGACCAGTTTTCAGTCAGGATCAGGTGAACCTGCCATTATAGTGGGTTATTTTCAGGGAAACTGTAGTCCTCCAGTTTTTGGAGCAGACTTTTTTGTGAGCCAAAATGTTATACCAATATTTATAGTTTATGTCTACACAATAGTCCAGGCTTGCCTTAAATTTGAATTTGAAAAATCTAAATAATCCTCCTTTCTGGACCAGAACGCCATTGCACAAAGTTATAGTTCATGAATCGTCTTCTAACAATAAACTACCTCAAGGGCCATAATTCTTTTCAGTAACCCTACAGCCATTAATGTGCATGCCCTAGTCTTGTTATTGTTGTATATTGCATTCCAATGATTTGTTTTTTTATTTGTTTGTTTGTTTTTTTGTTTTTTGTTTTTTTCTCACCAACCCACACTGCACTGCTGCCCCCATGATGCACCTCCGCTTGCTGGTTTATGTTAATGCGCTTGAACCCCATTGGCCCATTGCCATCATGTGCTCGCTGCCTGCTAATTAAGACTCAGTCGGCTGTCAAATCACTGAAGCGACCCCTCGACGCAACTTTTGACCTGGTACTATGACCTTTCACCTTTTAGCTTGGCATGTAGCTGTGGTGTAGTAGATATACTTTTGTAGTTTTAAAATAAAGTAGATATTTATTGATTTGAACTGGGGAAACACCGAGGGGTGATGAACTGATTGTAGCTATTAGTTTTTTAGCAAAAAATATTGTGATAAAACATCCATTTGAATCCTGATTTAAAACATCAGAGACCCAAAAAAGAAAAGAGCTTATAGGAAACTAGTACATCTTTCAAGATCAACGGTCAGTTCATCACCTTAAGTGAATTTCCAAAGCAAATAACTGGTGGCATGAAAGTGTAATATTTTAGTGTCTAATAAGGTATGCTAGTCTTTGCATGATTTTGTCACTTCCCATATTGCACGTGTAATTGTTGAAGAGGTGTCATAACAGTCTTAACATGGCCTATAGTGTACTATTATCATGGAGCTGGCAGTGCAGCTTTCCCTAACTACATCATTTCTGTTGGTCCAACAATCAATACAATAACTTGTACTATAGTTGCCAATATCTTCAGAGAAAGATCTAGTTATGCCTTAGCCTGCAAAATTATAATTTTTATGTTTTATTCCAAATCATATCATAAGGTTCATGACATTGTGCTGAGGACTGTTTTTTGTTAGATGTCACAGTTTGTCAGCTAGCACCACTGACCTGTCTTTCTCTGACAGAGGTAGTGTAGTCCACTGCTTGCTTGCCAGTGTTTGTAATAGCTGTTTGGAAGGGCAACTTTGTCTTCTAATGAAATTCTTTCTTCTCTCTGTCCTGAATGTCACTGCTACCATCCTTTGATTTCCCTCACTCCCATCCCTTTATTTTGGTGTTGTCCCCTCATCAGGGGCTCCCTCCCGTCTTGCCTCCTTTACCAAAGAGACCTGCACTTGAAAAAGCCAACGGTGCCACCACTATGTTCAATGCTGGCGTATTCCAGTACCAACAGGCCCTGGCCAACATGCAGTTTCAGCAGCAGGCTGCCTTCATACCATCAGGTAAGGAGCTGAGCCTTCTTTCACACTTGTTTATGGCAGTTAGCCCATTGCTCTTGGCTGTCAAATCACATGTAGTTTCTCACAAATCTCCCTGATTATGTTTTGGCATCAGCAGTGAACAGCTGAGTGTTTGTGTGATTTCATTGTTTCTGACGAGGTGGAAAAAACTTGCATGGACTTAGTCGCTCATGTGTGTACAGTATTTGGGTTTAGTGTTAGAAGTCAGGATTGTTGTTTCATAATATGCTATGACTGCTATTTTCTGCATGTAGGTATTTAGTTTAACACTTTGAAATTGGTCCTTGTATGTGTATATTCTGTTGATATCAGTATCATTGATGGCTTAACCCTCCTAAAAAGATTTATGAAAAGATACAGATCTGAAAACATTTTTTCATCTTTAACCACATATCAGTTCTCGTGTCAGCACTGTCCTTTACTGCCTCATCTTTGAATGATGATGTACTTTGGCTTCTTTTCACGTGGATATTATATTTTCGCATAATCAACTATAAATCTCTCAAACATTCAGAATTTTGTGGCCCTAACTTGCAGGACGTCTGTCAGGATACATCCAACCACAACAAACCCCACCCCTCGGATAGTCAGGGCAGCTTAAAAGTGTCTGACTCTGTGAGTGCAGAGTGACAAGGTGAACCAGATGTTCAATCAGCGGTTCTTCTTTCTCTTCTGGTTTTTGGCAGCTAGACAGTAAGATGACACAGTTTAGAGAGATTTTACTGAGTAAATCAAACTCAAACTACAAGAAGGGGACATGTCTTCCTTCCATCCCCAGTGGAAATCACGCCCTTAATATACAGTACGTGTGTATATACAGCATATACACACACACACACAGGCACACACACACACACACACACACACACACACACACACAGCTAAGCTGAGCTGCTCTCCTCTGGCCACTGCATAGTCATCTTACACTGTCCCATATTCTCATTTGACAGCCTAAGAATAGCCTGCCATCGATTCCCTTCTGTGAGAGATTCGGATACTCAGATCCTCAAATGTCCCACACTACTGGACTGTCAGGTCACTTCAACAGACTTTGAGGATTCTGAAAGCAGGTCATTTGAAAACTACCACGGTGCAAACAGCTGTTACGCTGCTGACAGGAAAATGGGACCACTGGTGGTGTTTAATCTGTCCTTCCATATAAAGGAGCAGTGAGAGTTGAACAGTAAACTGGGGCTTGACAGGCGGAGTATGAAATACTCCACAACTGAGCTATACTGTGACATATGCAAAGGAATGATTATTTAATACTGGCACATAATCAGATATATAGCCAGCAGATTAACATATTCAAAGCACAAGTTAAATTCAATATGTCTGACTTTATAACACTTGTAATGAGTTTTCTTGATTTCTTCTCCTCCCTATTCACTCCACTCCCTGTTGCAATGCATGATGGGCAGGCTCGATATTGTGCATGACACCTGCAACAAGTGTTGGTAGGTGCCAGCTTTCCTTACTGATTATCTTTTAGCCCATTTTAGTCACTCACGTGTCATTCAACTCACCACATAACGTGAGCACATTCTCCATTTTGTGAATTTTAGACTGTTGACATTAACTCAAAATGGCATAATGTAGTCTCTTTTCAATGCCGTTGACAGTGTGGCTGATAAATTGCAAAAATCTTGAATTTAATTGTGTGTAATTTCAATTGGAAGTTGATGTGTTGTTATTATACTCTGCAGTACTTTTTTTTTTGCTCTGCCACAGTTCTGTCTGTCACCTAATGCTTGTTGCAGTTCAACCTCCCCTCCCGACCCTTGCTTCATTATACTTCCATCCCAAGCTCCCTAACCTCCAGAGCACCTCATTATACTGTCTGGTTATACATGCAATATAAACATGAGGAGTTTTTATCTGTAGTGGAAGTAGTGGTAGATGTAGTAGTTGTTGTTGTAAGTCTAAGTTTTGCATTATTTGTAGTAGTAATTCTAGTGTTCTTTCCTTTTGGCCTCTTTAGCCAAAAGAAAGACTGAACTGAACATCTCAATTTATACATTTGCTAATTAGCTACCTGGTACTTTAAATAAATACAGTGACGTTTCTTTTTCTTCCTTTATAGCACGTCTGTTGCTCAAATCGTTGGACTGATTGTTAGAAACAAAACTAAATAGATTTTAAGCTATTTAATACTAACAGATGTTCTCATGTTTATTAGCATCCTATAGACAGACATACAAATGAAGTGTTGATATAAAAAGCTTTAAATTTCTGCTCTGGTTCAACTGCCTGTGTGATCTTTCCCCCCCCCAAGTACCCATGATGCACGGTGCTACTCCAGCCACTGTGTCTGCAGCCACCACATCTGCCACAAGTGTTCCCTTTGCAACCGCAACAGCCAATCAGGTTTGCACCTCTCCTGCCTCCTCTCTCTCACTCTCTCTCTCTCTCTCTGTCGACTTCTGGTTATCATCTGTTAGTTTATTTCTTTCTTTAATCGTATGATTCCCACATGCCTGTTAATGAGAAATGCATGAATGGTGCACAAGGCTCATCTCTGACCTTTGCTAGCTTTCTCAGAGCATCTGATACTGTGATTATTTTGATAATTGCAATGCTTATCTTTATTATCAATGTAGGTTTAAGAGCTGTTTGTCCTCATTTACACTGATGTCTCTGTCTCTTTTCTTTGTCCCTCTGTTTACTTCTTTCTATCTCTGACTTCCTCACTCTCTCTCCCCATTTCTCTCCTTTCCCCTCTCAATCAGATTCCAATAATATCTGCAGACCATCTGACTAGTCACAAGTATGTGACCCAGATGTAGGAGTCTCAATCAGAACAGTATGTACTGCACCTCTTTGTAACATCTCACGCACTGCAATTGGACCAATACCTTCTGTTATGTGAACCATTTGCCACAAACACATTTTTTGCAGTTGACAAAGTTGTTTGTTCAGGCAGTTACCGTCATTACTTTTTTTCCCCCCTCTCTCTCTCTCTCTCTCTCTACCACCCACTTTATTCAAGTAATGAAGGACTTGTTTGACATTTTGGGAAAATATGCTGAATTGCTTTCATGCCGGGAATTAGGTGAGAAGATTGATAGCAGCCTCACACAGTAAATAGTTCACACCAAAAGAAACATGATCACAAAGCGTCCATTCGTGTCCTGTCAGATATGTCTTAGCCACTGTTGAAGTCTTTTTGCAGACCTGCACGATCAACAGTCAATCAGGATTCTTTTTTACCACTGATGTGGTTCTGTTTCATGTCCTCCGCACAGCATGGCATGTGAAAAATAGATACGAAGCAAATTAATTATGTAACAGCGCTAAAAAACACAGGATTTGCTCGTTTAAACCCAAACCAGTATCTAAAAGAATTACATCCATATTGGATAATTCTGCACCTCTCAAGTTGCCCATGCAGAAAGTACTGGGTCCTTTATCTGGGGAGGCAGAAAGTAAGGGGTGTCTGCTGTCTGCTGCCACAGCCTAGGGTGCTTAGAGGTCAAGATGCTGACCGCAACAGGCAAGTCCGGCTGGGCACCTGTTACATCTCTGTCCCCTTCGTTGCTTGTCATCCCTCTGCTGTTCCTATCTAATAAGGCCTTAAAATGGCCTAAAATAATTTGAAAAAAATGTTTTTGTTGCCTAACCCTAAACACACATTATTGGCCATAACCCCAGTCTTTAGTTTTAATGTACTGATATTGTAGAAAGCAACAATTTAAAAAAGACAATGGATGTAGGAAAAAAAGCCAACGTAATTCAGGGTATAGTACAATCATCCAGCACTGTTGTCCGGCAGTAAGAGTTGAATCCTTTCTTCTGAGCTGCATTGCATCTTTTGTCTTTTCTCTTCACGTCTAATTTGCTGATTTGCTGTTTTTGTGCACTTCTTTCCAGATGGAACTGGAGTGTGCTGGTGTCAAGTCCAAGATTAATGGTCACCCTTCATGCCTGTAACATCAAGAGCAAAATGGAGAACCACATCTCAATTGTTTTGGAATAAATCTGCATGTTAACATTAGGAGGCACAGTTTGTTAGGATTGTTTTCATGTGTACTTCATGCACACTATTACACAACAACAGAAAAGAACATCATTTGCATTGAAGACTGCCTTTCGCTCTGTAGAGGCAATTTACCTTTATTCACCGGACACACTTTGAATGTTAACATGAGGTAAATGTGTGGAGCGGTCATAAAAAAAAACAAACAAACAAAAAAAAAAACAATTGGCTGGATTGGTACGTCCATTGACCAAGAATCATGACTTATGTTTTGTTTTTTGGTTGTTGGTCTCTGACCTAAATGTGTTCATTTGTTTACACAAAGGTTGCACCTTGTATTTCAGTTGAGGTAAAAAAAAAGAAAGGGGAAATCTGACTGAACCACGTATGCATGCACACTGATTTTCTTTTTTGATTTTCTTTTGTTAAACCAATGATAAGGGAAATAACATGAGTGCACTCAGAGGCAAAATAGCAACTGAATGTCTGTGAGGTGTCTTTCAAACCTTTGTAGCCTACCTTTCTATCTCTTAAGCACATGTCTTTAACCTTGCAGGCATCCCTGTAAAGTGCCATACATCTCAAAATACATGAATGGTATTTAAGCAGTGTTACAAAGTGTTCAACTCAACAATTCCCTTTAATACGTCTATTTTCTCTCTCGGACAGCATGTAGTGTCCAGTGTCGTGACCTCCTGTCATTACCTGTGATTCCCAATAGCACCACTGCTGATTGATTACCTTCCCCAAATTGTCTGCTTTACTCAAATCTTCTACTGAACGATTTTTTTTTTTTTTTAAAGACTTTGTTCTTGATTTGACAGGAAATAACTGGATCTGTGCTGACAGATCTCTCCATGATCTTTAAGTCTATTGACTCTAAAAGTCAGATGAGTTGTAAGCAGGGAGGTCTTGGCCAGCGCGAGAGACCAAAGACTCTCTTGATGATGGATAGCTTTGAAACAACAGGGCGATCAGTTGGTATCCAAACTGCTGTGAGACGGAAGTCAAAATCGACGGTGCAACTGGTGACGAATATGTGATTTGTATGACATGATTTGTTTTTCATGTTTGTATGGTTATGCATATTTTAAGGCAGACTGTCAACGTAGATTCAGTGTAGTGTATATATAGTCTGACATATTTAAGAATATTTGTTTAATACGTCTACCTGAGAACTGTTTTCAGATAGTCAGCCAAAGTCTTTTTGTGTCACTGTTAACTAGATATTGTAGGTAGAACTAGAGGGACGACATTTTTGAAACATGTGGGCCGTGTTAGCGAGCCCAAAGGAAGATGAGGTGTAAAGAGTAGATCTCTAGAACTCTTTGTTTTTGTTGTGTTCTGGGTGTTCTTCAGGCATATTTAATTGGTGGATAGTACAGGGAAAGTGGCAAGAATATAAACGATTGTATTACTCATCCAAAGCCTTAGAATGTACCATCGGGTCAGCACAATGCAACATGCCATTTTGAACCATCCAGTTGCCTAATCCACGCCATATTGACACACACACACACACACACACACACACACACACACACACACACACACATACACACACACACACCTACACACACACAGAGCACTATGTAATTGTCACTTTTTTGTCAGTGTTTTCTTAACTTCCTTGTAGTTTTTTTTTTTTCTTTAGATGAGGAGTATTTTTCATTGTTTTGTTTGGATGATATTTTGATATTTAGTTCAGATTTTCAGTTTTGCTTATTCTATTTATCTTTCTTATAATGAATATAAGGTAAAAAAAAAAAAAAGTGTGTGTTTGTGTGTTCCTCATGCACAGTTTCCTGAAATTCCATGTAATGTTAATTTTAGTATGATTATGATTGTAAACTCAATATTTTCTACGTTATGCATATTGTTGAACTGTATGCATATTGTTCATTTCTCTAGTCCTTTTGTGTTCTTTGAACAAAGATGTTTTATATGAGTATCTAACAGTGATGAAATAATAGAACAGAGAGGCTAAGTTGTCACTGTGGCAACCATCGCCGATAACCGAGTAATATTTTAATGATTGTAAGGTTTGTAACTAGTCATATAAGAAAAAAAAGACTATTATAAAAAATCTAGTTCTTAGATGTTTAGAGTAAAGATGTTATTTTCTACTGTATCCATTTCAAATAGTAACTATTGTTTTAATATTTTTACTCTCCCTGGAAATTGGGCCATGTTGGAAAACAAGCTGCATATTTGATCACTTTTTTGGGGGCGTTGCTGGCGGGGTCAGGTGAACGTGGTGAGTAAGGAACTGAGTCTTCACACTCATCTCTTACTTAGCCAACTGCAAACAACAAGGGTGGGTTGGGGAATCTCGAGGCGACAAAGGTGATAAAGGTTGACTTTTTTGCACTTCTGTACATAGTCAAAAAAAGAGAGAATCATGTATATTGAGATCTTATTTTGAATAAAAAAATAATGTCTATAATGACAAGGAATTTTGCTAGGATAACAAAAAAATCTTATGAAAGGCTGAACAAAATTGCTTGCATCAAAAGGGCACTGAGTTCTCACTCTCCGACCCCTTTCAGAAAAGGCCAAGTGTTGCTCTTCTTTTTTGTCAGCAGCTTGTAGTTTGCCAGGTAACCTTCCGGAGGAGGCGTCCAATACCCTCCAGCGTAAGGGCCTGACTGGGTTTGTCTGGTCCCCTAACCTGCCTGTAGTGACAGGTCTGTGTGTCATGGCCACGCCCTCCCAGGCCCAACCAATCACAACACGTCCTGTCTCTTTACTTTACTCAGAGAGGAATGCATGTTAAAGGAAATACATATACCGTTAAAAAAAAAATCACGACAGTAATATTGAATAAGAAAACATGTTACACAGAAAGATGTATTTACAGTATACAATATTCTATCAATGTAATGGAATAAAATATATATAAAAAATACAAAAATAGAATAGTGGTTTATTTAAAAAAATTAAAAAAAAGATTCCTGAAAATATACTCACTAAAGTTTTACCACTTGGAGAGTTAAAATACATGCAACACAAACACCATAGCTATAAGTATGTTCTTTATGTTTATGTAAGCTGTGCTTCTAGTAGATGAAACTGACCAAACAGGAATGTAGTTCAACATCAGGGGCAGAATTTAAGAATCAATTCAGACTGAAATACTGTTTTGTGGTTTGGTCATTAAGTCGTTAGTTTGAAATATTGTCCTGATCATCTTTGTCATCTCTCATCTCCTACAAGCACGCATGCTTACGTTTATAATATAATGTAAACTGAACTTTTTTTTTCATTTGTTGTTTGTTTTCTCTGCTTGTAGTGCTAATATGATGTATTCTGTCTTCTGCTGCAGTTTGTTTCTGCTTGTTTTACTGCTCCAGGCCCCCTGAAACGATCTGTCATGTTGGCTAGCTCACCACCTCCTCTGAAAAGCACCTGTAGAGAAAACCCTGGGATTGTCAGAGTCTAAAGCCATAAAATATAATCTCATTAGAATGAAATGTGTGAGAAGAAACCAGAAAAGACATAGAGGTGGGAAATTGTACCTTCTGAAGCTGGTAGGAACGTGTCTGCTGGGGTTTTATTAACTACAACATCATGTAATAATAACTGAACTCATGAATGTAGCTAATATAACCTGTGCTGTGCTGTGCCAACTTTGATGGATGTGTGTGGTTAAGGGAAAATTTCATGACACATTTTTTCATGGGGCCTGCATTGCTATATTTGATTCTTGCTGTTATGAATAAAAAAAACGTAATAAAAATTTACAAATACTGAAGTTACTGAAAACTGAAGTAAAAAAATTAAAAAAAAATGCTTGAGAGATCTTATTTCATACAGAATTATAGCTTAAGGTTGTTCATGTTGTGAAAATGAAAATATGAATACACACACACACACACACACACACACACACATATATATATATATATATATATATATATATATATATATATATATATATATATAGACAGAGAGAGAGAGAGAGAGAGATTTTCTTGCACAGAGTTTGATGAGCAGATTGATACCACTCTTATGTGTTAAATATGAAGCTGCAGCTTAGCTTAGCACAAATACTGGAATCAGGAGGAAACAGCTAGCCGCAACAGCTTATCCTTATCCCAGCTGTGGGGGGCTGGAGCCTATCCCAGCTGGCATTGGGGGAGAGGTGGACTACACACTGGACAAGCTGGCAGTTCATCACAGGGCTGACACAGAGACTAACAACACTCACGCTTACAGTCACACCTACAGACATTTTTAGAGTTTTGGGGTTCAAACCAAGAACCTTCTAGCTGTGAGACAGTGCTAACCACCTCATCATCATGCCGCCGCCCCCCCAAACAGCTCTAAAGCTCACACATTGTTTTATGTTTGTTTAATCTGTGCAAAAACAGAGAAGTAAAAATGACAAATTGGGATTTTAGTGGGTTTTGTGTGTGTGTCCATGTGGGTCTGTGTGTGTGTGTGTGTAATTCTTGGCACAGTGACTTCCTGAAGTCTTGTCGTCACCTTAAGGTTGCCAGGCAATTAGCAGAGACTCCAAGAAGTCTCTACACCGGGCCAAGAGTCCTGGACATCACCCCACATCTCGTCTCATCTAACTCCAGACAGGAAAGCAAAAAGCTTATTTCTGAAAATTTTAAACTATTTCTTTCAGCAAAGCCAACATGTCACAGAGCCAATAAAATCACGCTCATGGAATATAAATTACTGCTGTTAATCCCCTGAATAAGCTAACTAGTAAAAAAAAAAGAAATTCAGTGACATGTTGTCGTAATTACGGCTGCACCACTGCAGCTGAATCAAGTATTACAAAAGTACTATTCCTATTTAAACAGGCCATTTTCTATTTACAGAGTTAAAGAGGTTTCTTACAACCAATAGTTGATAATTGTTAAAATATGCTGTCAACACTCTACCCAAGGCATAACTGATCACCAACTTTGAGAAATATGTCCAACATTTTAAATTTCAGCTCATTTTAATTGGTCTTTTTTTTTTAATAAATCATGATTATTCATGTTCTTTGTCATGTCAGCCACAAGACTTTTTATCCTGTTAAAAGTTACTCAACATAACTTACGCTCATATTCAGTGAGCACGTTACAGATTTATTTGAAATGTTTTCATTGCGCTTAGTGACACCAAATCGATATTGTTATTCATTAAAACCCTATTATAGATATCTGAAGCATGATTCATCAATTTGTGCTACCCACTGAAGCTTCTAATTAGGAGGAGAGGTTTTAATTGAAATAGAGAAACATGCTGATCATCAATAAAAATCTGAATGTGACTTGTAACTGGATGCAGTTTTCAAAGAAGTAAATTCAGTCAGGTGCTGAGGTAATTCATTCAGCTAATACAGCACATACGCACATTTTGGAAGGGCAGGAGGTTCATGTCAGCATTTATAGCATTAACATGATATGAAGTATACTAAATTAAAGTTCTGGCTTACTGATGCAGCTGTTTTCAGTTAATGTGGCTGATTAGACCCCATGGGATGAAGAGCACATCCACATAATTCTGAAAAGACGTCTAATTAGCCAGAATAATTTAAAACACCTGTACAGATTTGCAGGGGTTTTCACATGTGAGGCGTCTTTCTGCACAGCAAAAAATAAGGGCTGCTTGTTCAAAGATGTGATGCACAGAACAGCCACCAGATAGCACCATAACTTTGTCCACTGATGCTCACAGTTCAACAGTGAAGACACAATGTAACAGTCTGGAATCACCTGTTAGTCCATCACTGAAGCTATGAATATCTTAAATGTTTGGATATGGATTTTTTTAATTTTTATTCAAGAGTACTGGAAGAGGCTGAGCTTATTCTCTAATATAATAAGGACATAAAGGCCATGGTTGTCCGGAAAGATTAGCTGGACAGATGGTTGGACGGATGGATGGAAATTAACCTCTGAAACTTGGATGCGGTGAGCTATCAGAGGGGTTTGCCAGCACACTGCATGAGTTGTTGGAAATGTTGACTAGGCCAGCATTAACAGGAAGCTGCAAGCCATTATCCCTAATGCATCTTTTCCTTACTCACCGATTTCTACATTATCTGCCTGGAAAAATCATTAAATTACCTTAAATTACAGAGAATGGCTGAGGTTTTGTTCAAGTGTTTCATTTCCACATTCAGTCCCACTCCTCTCTCTTTTTGTCTGTCTTCATGCACAACTATGTCTCTCCACCCTCACTCTGCAGTCATCTTCCTTCACCTTGTCCCTTTCCCTCCATCTCTACCTCCACATCTCTTTCCATCTCAGCTTTCGCCCGCCCTTCCCTCCTCAGATCTCCCTTTCCTCTCTCCCTCCATCTCTCTGTCCACAGGCGTTAACGGCAGACTGTGTCGTGTAGAGACTTAATGAAGCAGTGCTGATCCAATAATGGCAACTTCTGTCGCCCGCCTCACAAACTATGATGTACGACCTCGTGTCCGCGACGCGTCATGAATCTCACTTACCACTGCCCCCCTCAACATGCCTAGTTTTTCAATTAAGCTCTTCTTAAAACAACAAAAGAAGACTGAATGATGTGTGAGTGTGTGAGTATAAAAAGATTCCACCCCAAGCCAAGTTGTCATGAGGGGGGTGGAAGGAAAAAAAAAAGGAACTGTGCTGTGAGCACTCAGCCGTAAGTGTCCATTAACAGACAATAAATGTCATTTAATGAATTACCTCTCAGGGGAGGAAAATACTGAGAAATACGATAAAAATGTTACCACTTCTATTTGTGCGTTATACATGCAGACACAACAGCTATGTGAATGAATGAAAAATGAACGCAGACATCAGTCTGCGTTCATTTTTACGGGTTAAATGGGAAGCTGAATTGAACTGACCCACTGATGGACTAATGCTTTGATCTCATTATGGAGGAAATAATGGGAAAAGAGGGAGGGAGAGGAAGAGATTGTGTAATCAAGCGAATGAAAGAAGTGTGAGAAAGCGAGAGAAATCACAGAGAGAGAGGCGATGGTGGCAGACTTGAGTCTTTAAATTCACTGAGTACTAGATGTGGCAGGAGGCGCAATAGTGAGAGGCAAGTGCATAAAGAAATAATGATGATGTGTTTCCATCAGTGATAAGCTGGTAACAGGCAACATAAGAGGTTATATATGCAAATAAAAAGAGACGGACACGTAATTCAAGGGTTAATATGTTCTTTACTCTTTGATATCTTTGCTTCCAAGTAATCATTTCATTCTTTTTATGCATCTTCCCCTTGATGCTTGACTTTAAACCCTGGTGGTGTCTCTCTCACTGTTATCTGTCTGCTGAGTCACCACTTGACTTTCTCTGAGTGCTACTTGGAGCACAGTTCAAACATCCAATTTTCTCGAGGGTGTATGTGGGAGTGTGTGGGTGCATGCAGGTGTATATGATTACGCTAAGTGTGTTTATATGTGTGTGTGTGTGTGTGTGTGTGTGTGTGTGTGTGTGTACGTGTTTACGGTAAGTGTTTGTGAGTGTTTTCCTCTGCTGATGGAAAAAGAAAGTGGGAGTAGCAGCAGGTTAGTCTAATCACGTCTCCTCCTGGAAGACGGGTGGTATTGATCACTTTGGTTGAAGTCCATCAGAGAATTTAACACCAACCATGTGCTGAGCTGTCAATAACAGGCCTGTGATTCATTTGTGTTTTGATGGAGTTACGTAACTGAATCCCCTTCAAAAACATTTGGGCCTGTGTTTGTTCTATTTAGGCTTTGCTACCATTTTCTTTTCTTTTAGCTTGTAACATAGAACAACACCTACTCTGTATGCCAGAGAGAGAGAGAGCTGGAAGCAACTGTTCTGTAAATGCAAGTTGAATCTTCACACCTGCCAGAGTAAACACTTTCCTGACAATTTCAGCAAACTCCCAGGTAGTAACCAAAGATTTTTCAACTTCAGTATTTGAAGAGCACTGCCTGAATACACAATTAGTTTTGATCGCTGTAGGGCCAGACCAGAAAAGGTGCAGTTAAGGTAAATAGATAGATCAGCTCATCTAAATAAAAAGAAAAGACATGCGATCAGCTCAGTCAATTGAAAATGTTCACTTTCACTTTGTCTTCGAGTGCAGTTGCAAAAAACATCAAATTTTATGATAAAACACCATCAGAATAAACCTACTAAACCTACATTATTACTATGTTTGATTATAGTAGAAAGATTCACCAACCATCTGCTGTGCAGTGGCCACAAGGAGGCACCAGTCTGTTATTATTTATCATTCTTACAAAAACATATGAAGATGTTCTGTAGTTTGAAAAGTTTTAAAATTAATAATTTTTCATTAAAATGTAGCTCAGCATTAACAGCAGTAAGTCCTTTGCAAAAGACAAAGACTTGGGATGTCTGTCGTGTTTCTTAATTGTAACTGAACTACAAACATAAAAACCACAATCAGAAACACCACATATCATTTTTAGACTTATGGTATGGCCTTGAGGCTCTGCCATGCTTCAGTGACAGAATTTTATTCAGTTTACTGAATATTTTAGCTCTTAGATCGCGGGACAAGAAGAAGTCTTGGGGTGCATAACAACGGGCAGGCCATTTTGCTGACAGAATATGGGTCATACAAAGAGGGTACTGAGGGCACAGCTGTACCCAGAGATGAACAGCGGCTATTCACATGGTAACAGGATGTCCCTCGGCATTACGTGTAGCCCACAAAGACGGGAATAAAGGAAAGAGAGAGGAGGTCAGGGAAGGCACGATGTAGGTCCTATTAACATACTGTGCGATATCCTTTATTGTGAGTTAATTAGCCAGACATTTGTCTTTACAGGACTGCACTGCTATTTGAGGGCGAATGAAGCAGCAGTGGGCGAACTTGACAGAGAATGAAAGCCGTATAGAGAGAGACAAAGCCTAAAGAAAGATCCCACTGTGACACCAGAGCCCACAGGAAGAAAGGGGGAAAAATCTGTTGTAACAGCTGTGGTGGAGGCTAAACTTCATCTTTCTGACAGGACTCTGTGGACAGCTAGAAGGATGAATGGGACTCACATGAGTGAGTAGCCAAATGGATTCAAATCAACTCTGTTACAGCATCACCCTGCAGCTTATGAAGGTAGTGGGGAGGAAAGGAGAGGTGGGGATCACCTTTTCAGTCCAGAGAAAGGCTATTTGAAGCTTTAATATAAATCTTCACTTCGGGGTAGACCCAGTGTAAATCAGTATGCCTCTTGCGATCATGTGTAATACCCTTAATCCATCCTTCTCATTAATGAGTTTCCTCAACAGCTCCTTCTCTTTTTTTTTTTTCTCCCTAACTCGTCCTTATCTCATCCATCTCTGACACCCATGTTTAGCTCATAAACCAGTCTGCTCACTGAGGCTATCACCAAGCTATCGGCACAGTGGCAGTTGGTGCCTAAATCACTAAATGTAATTAATTCACAGTGATTTAGGAAGAGTGAGAGGCTGATGCTGAAACAGGCAGTTTGGGGTATAGGCCCCATGCAACTCTCCTCTCCACTGTCTCATCTCTAATGGTTGCATTATGTGCTGTAATACAGTAGAGTAATTCATTCTTCCAGTGTAGCTGCCAATTATCTGAAACAGAAAGATCAATAAGCGATCAGCTTCATCATTAGTCACTGCGCTTCATAAAAGTATGGTTCAGCACATACACTTAGATTTCCTGTTTAGACTTAGATGAGAAGATCGATACCACTCTCATATTTGCCTGTTCAGTATAACTTAGCTTAGCATAAAGAACAGCTGAGCAACTAGCCTGGCATGGACCATGCCATCACCGGCTACCTTGTCTCCAATGCTGCTTAGTCAGTGTCATGGACAGAGGCCACAGAGGACAGAGGATGCCTGCCATTCTCGTAAACGTGCAAAACCATTTGATGCTTACAGTTCAACTTTTTAGCTTGCTGCTCACCATGCAACCATGACAGCTACATAAAATATTATGTATTATATATTATACATCGTCTTTGCCAGCAGTGAGGAAAAGATCAATAAAGACACAATATTGGATCAAATTCAGCAAAGTTTATCTGGTTTTGCACTCATAAACAACATTTGAGCAAAACTTGCTAACTAGCTGAGGAAGCAAACTTGCTTGAGTCATATTGCTAACCATTCTCTTTACTTACTGCCATAAGCCACTCTCTTTACATCACAGTACAGCAGGTGGATGACATCAACCTGCAACATAGCCTATTGCACAGGCTGCTAAAATGGAATGTGTGCAGTATACGTGCTTAAAAAAACACTGATGTAGTGGTAACCACTCGCAGTCTGAAACCTTCTTTATACTGAATGGACAGATATAAGACTGACATCAAGCTTTCCGTCTAACAAGAAAGCAAATAAGCATGTTCCTTGAACAGATCTTTTCATCCTTCCAGCGCCTCTGGCCACATTTTATTACACATCCTTACCAGTATGTGGGCATTACTTCCTTCTTACATTTTAACTATACAATATATAGCAATCACAGTACAGAAGATGCACTTTGCCCATGTAAATGAGATCCTATCAGGTTGAAGCTATCATTAAAAACATTGTGATATATTTAAAATCCAGCGAGTTGTCAAAGTGAGGTAAAAATAAATAGAGATGTGCTGTTTTATTCAGGGCCAGTCATTCTTATTTCTCTGCTATTTCCTGCTCTGGTACCCAACCCACCAACATGTTCCTCGATGTGACCTTCAGCTTGAGTGTATTCATGCAGGCAGCCACACCTGAGGCAAGCACTTTCTCATGACTGGTGTGAATAATTCTCGGCAGCACTGTGACTCAAACAGACACATCACACAAGAACCAACAACTGCTCAGGATGCTCTAATTTTTTCATGAGCCACTCTTGAATTGAGGTCACACCCGATCCTGTTTTTTAATTATATTTAGTCAAGTCTGCATTTTCCAACCCAAGCCAATCAAACTGGACCAGCAACGTGTTTGAAGTTGCGCTGACTTCTTATAATCCTGTCACCTTATTAGGCTTGGAAAATGGTGCTCACCAGACCATACATCAACCAAGTATGAAGTGTCTGTTCTTTGCTTTAATCTGTGTGAAGGAGGGGGTTAAAAACTAAAGAAGGTGGGAAGGATGAGGACACATTCATCTCCTAAAGGTTAAGGAACTAAGTTATGTAGTTCAACATTAGTAGCAGTGGCAACCTAAAGGTTTTTTAAGTGGAAGTAATTATTGAAGCAAACTTCGGGCTATAATATGTTATTTAAACACAGAGCCAGCCATGGCAAATGGGGGCGGCTCATCCAGGGGGTGCCACAAATGGGGGAACTTTCACTTTTCTTATACTAAAACTTGTTGGTACTATTAATTCTTGATATGAAAAAAATAAGCCCACGTTAATTTAACTGAATAGCAAAGCCTATTAAATAATAATAACAATGATACTTTCCTGAGCACCCCCTCCTCTAAATGATTAGACTGTACCTGCTCTCAGTTTTCTGACGTCACCTCGTTATTGACAATAATAATGTGAAAACTACAAAAACTCTCTGGTGTCCAGGGAAGGAAGAAAGGAAAAGAAGAGGAGGAAAAACGTGACAAAGACAGATGTACAGTAAAGATGATGTCATGTATTAATTTGTCTGTTGCTGAACGATAGTAACTTTCAGCCTAACACGGTTTGGTAAACAATAAATAGCGTTATCTTGTTTTAACATCAGTTAACGTTATGGAGTGGCCTAACAGCTGTTATGGAAAATAATAATGTAGGTAGCTGCTCCCACTTTACATTTCTCAGGGTCATTTGTAAAGATTAGATCTGTTCAGCAGGTGTTTACATCTGTCTACATTTTTATTGACATGTTGTTATCTAATGCTTGCTCTGCTTGTAATAGTGAGTCACATGTTTTTCATTTTCCACACCTTCATATATCAGAGTTGTAAGGCTGGTTGTTTGTTGTGTTACAGTTCATATTGTCTAAAGTGTGTTTATAGTGTTAAACTTTACATCAGTGTTAAAGTGCACATCATTCATGTTAATACTTCATAACTTAGCATTCCCATATGTTATATTATACTGCAGTTTACTACTTCTTTGCATTCTGCTAATCAGCAGTTCACTGTAATGATAATAAAATTGAATCTAATTTGCATTTCAAAAATAATTGCATTGTATATGATACATGTACAGAATAGGGGAAATCATGCCTCTCTTTTTCATTTTTATTATTTTGTTTTATTTTATTCTTGGTATCATGTTTTTTTATGATTAGACTGTAACACCCAGTGGTTTCAAGTCTTATACTCTGTGTAGGCTATTTGTATTATATATATATAGTATTTTTGTACATTACCTATTTTTGTTTTTATTTATTTGTATTTTTATTTTATTATCTTCATGTTTACTGTTTTGATTGGGCAACTTGTTTTGTAAAAATAAAATAAAATGTCAAAGACGAAGCTATTCAGTTTCTTGTGTGTTTATATGTAAACTGGCAGTGCTGCGATGCAAGGGGGGCACCACCTTAAATCTTGCCTGGGGCACCAAATTGGTTAGGGCCGGGACTGTTTAAACATACTGTACCTCACCTCCAGGCTAAGCACTGTTCCACCAATGTCTGTAAGTACAGTATCTCAATAAACATTTGTTTACCGGTCTGATGTACGGTCTCAGGTGTTTACTGTTAAATTTGCAGCATGTGTTACAAGACACAGCTCCCATAGAAATTTACCAGCATGGCACTACAGCTGCAGTATGTTTATCATTGTAACTTGGTTTCCTCCACATCCAAGATAGCCACCAAAGCTCTCTAATTTCATTTATTGTCTCCTACACTGTCTCTTCTGTCTTGCTGTCATTGCAGATATGTCTGAAATAACAGACCATGACCGCTGGACCTGGATGTGTTGGTGGCGATAAACAACACGATCCTCTTTGTTCTAGGTCTAGGTTTGGGTATTTTTAAGTGGGTTGTATGAGGTACTTATCAACAGTCAGTGTGTTACCAACTAGTAGTAGGTTAGCGTACCCCAGCTGTTAGGGATCCCTGCACATATGCGGAGCTATGTTCTGCAGTACACAGAGTCAGAAGAAAAATATATTTTAGCCACATAAAAAGAGCAATGCCGGTCCTGTAATGGGATGTGGAATGGGATCAGGTTTAAAGGCAGAGCCAATTCAGCCTCCATAGCAAGTGGTGTATGTTTTCAAATTTCCTTAACCACTCAGGGAGAGTCCTCGAGAAAGATTACTAAAAATTACACTAACCCACCTCAAAAAAATCATTATCTGTTTAAGTGTATGCTATATTAAGAATATTTTTACCACTTTACTGTTGTCGTCAGATAGACTTTTTCTTTGGCACTAACTGTAGAACTGCCATGCACAAGCCCAGCTACGCTGCAGGTCAGCTGTTTGTGTAAGAAAGATGTGAGACTGAAATCAAACTTCACGGTTCTAAAGAGTTCAAAGATGGTGCATGCTTGTCTCTTTTTTTTCTGGCCATGCCGCTATGACTTTGATCCAAACAGAGCCATGAAGCTATAAAATAACCACACAGCATATTCTTCAGTAAGGCTTGTGCAAGGCTGGTTTTTACTTATTTGCATTGTAAATGTGATTGTGAAAGAGGAATTAACTTGAACATTTCTGTTTCATGGCTCAAGTTAAGTGTGAGATATGGTTAAAAGTTCATCCACAAAATCAAATTATTTTCTTCAGTGCTACTCAGTTTGAACCTGGCTCTTAGAGCTGCCTCTCCTCATCTCCAATTAAATGCCTCAGAACTCCCGTGGTGCACTGCTGCCTTCCTGTCCTTTTCTTTGCCTCCAATAACAAGAAAGGATGAATTGTTTCATTCTTGGCGCTCCCTTCTCTCCCAGATGTAACACACTGTTGCTTCCTTTCTCTTTTCATATCTGTCAGTTTCCCCTCTGTTCTGAGCTCTATATTCAGAGTCTCCTTCCATCATCCTCTCTCTCTCTCTCTCTCTCTCTCTCTCTCTCTCTTGCTCTCTCTCTGCTTCTCTTTTATTCATTCACCCTTTGGTCCCCCTCTCTATCACTAATGCTTCCCGTTGTCACATCTCTCTGCTCTCTATGTGCTGTCCCTTCATCTGCCTTTTAAGTCTTCCTCCCTCCTGTGCTTCATCCATCTCTCTCCCTCTCCTGTCGTGGTGCAGAATATTGATAAGCAGCGGTCTGACAAGGAGAGACCCTTAACTGCAACTCCTGAAAAACCTCAACATAACGTCTAAAATTGTACTTTTATTTCACAGGCATCGACTCAAGGTTTGTTGGAACTGGCAAGCTATCTTGTGGCTGCATGTAAGTGTGCCATATTATAATAAAAACATCATCAGTTTTTGTGTGTATGACCACAACAATGATCTGTTTCTCTTTTACTTAGTGTCATGTCTGTGGTGTGCAATAACACTCAACCCACAACATGTGAGTGAGTCAGAGCTTTGGAATGTGGTTAATCTGCTGTGTGGACTTCTGAAGAAAATGCTATGGTGAACTAGGATTGCACTGCATGCATGAATGCAAGTGTGTGTGTGTGTGTGTGTGTGTGTGTGTATGTGTGTGTGAGAGAGAGAGAGAGAGAGAGGGAGAGACAAAGAATAAGTGAGTAAGCGTGTAAACTTGTTGCATCATGCCATTTCCACTTCTACCTGTCACCCTCTCCTATTTCATCTTTTCTTTCTTCCAGTCTCCCCCGCTTTCTTTTTTTCTGCATAACATGGCTGCCAAACACTCCTTAGCATGTGTAGACATGCTACTTTAAACGGCGTACAAAAGATCTACACTTTAAAAAAAACGATTTACTGCCCACGTCTTGTGCTTTGTCTCATGCACACCAAACATATATTATTGTTCACCTCGTCAAACGGCTCATAAAATGCACAACCTCGTTCGCTTTCCACTCTGAATGTCTAGCAATTTTACGGTGGCTTGGTCGCCTAATGGGAAAAGTTTGACAAAGTCATTTTCTCCTCTCTTTCTTTCCTTTGCTTCCATTTGTCAGCACCTTCTTTCAACATCGGGCTTCATTCCATTTAGGGATTTAGTGAATCAGCCATTCTGATTATGGGTCACAGACAGCACAATGATGTTCGCCCTGTAAGGTACTATACATTCAAATGACGTCATTCATTCACTTATTTATCTTTCTCTGCACAAAATAGGATATTTCACTAAAGCTTTTACACACTCATACAAATGTACCCGCATAAATACACACAATTACAGTTTTTTTTCAACTTTCACTCCCTCAGGCACATACTACCGTTATGTTGGGTAAAAATGGAAATCATCCAAAAAACATTTGATTAAAATCTTACTCAGTTGTGTGGGGAGACTGGGAGAGTGTAGATCGATGTGGAAGCATAGTAATGTACATCCTGTATGTCTCACCAAGCCCCTGGTCTCACCCAAGCCCCAACGATATGGCCACACAAAGAGCTTTACACTAATGTGCACCATTAGCCTTTACTCTTTCACTCCTGCTTTGCACTAAGCGTCCATGTTTCCTGCCTCTGCGCAGCAAATTATCAAGTAACAGAGAACCCTCTCCATTAGACAACCTCTCTGCACTGCAGTCCTCTCCATCCATCCCTCCGCATTTCTCACATCTGACATTTAAAACCACTCCACTTTGAAAATGTTTTGCAGTTTAACCTTACTACTCTCATAAATCAGGTTAAGTACATTTTTTTCGAGCTTCACTGTTGCAAATTCTGCTTGAAAATGTGCTTGTTTTGGTCCTCGGGGATAAACGGATTGGACTGAAATGAGGATTAAATGAAAATCCGCCAGTTGAAAACCTTGAGGCCAGAGTCATTTTTGAATATTATGAAGATAGTGATGAATGGATGTTCTTTCAGTTACTATTATTTGATCTGAAACTTACAGAAAATATTTTATTGACTGAGAATTTATCAGATCTGAATGACGTGTCAATCATTGCCTGCTCTTAAAAAGAAAACAAATCAAATCCAGTTGTTATGTCTGGCTGAGAGACTCTATGTACTAGCACTAATGACTTATTTATAATTTATATATATATTTAATTAATTTTGTAATTTATCTCCCAAAGCCCACATTGAACTATGTAAAAGAGCTTTGATATATGCTCCTCCCTCTCCCTGCTTTCTCATTGTGAATTCAAATCACTGCTGCAGAAACTGTGCACTTTCTCTTTTGGTGTATTTTACAATCTTTGTATATTAGTATCATTAAAGTATTGTTTTGGATCTTAGTCTCTTTGGTTTTGGAAAAACTCTTGTGTGAACATAAGATCATGTTTTTCCCCAAAGGATGAAAGTGTGAAACGTAAAGAAAAACGGACCTCGTTCATCCTGTAAGTACTTTTCTTCTTAATAACAGACATGGTCTAAACATCCAACACAACACTTCCTATTTTGGTCTTCTCAAAAAAAATATGTCAAAATGATATTTCCCCCTGAACCCATGTATGCCTTAACAAAATTTACTCCATCCATACGCTCCATTAGAGCATTCACTTCCTTAATTGCCTTTAGATTTATTGTCATCTCCTGGAAGCCAGTCACCATCTACCCTTACAAAATAGATTCAGTATACTTGTATATGTTTTGAAAAAGGAAATACTATCATTAAATGGAGGCTGCAAGAATTTTGAATTATGTAGACAATCTTTCTCTTCTCGTCCGCTCTATAACTATTTCGTTTTAGTTTGGTATATTTATCTTGTGTTTACATGCACTCTTATGGATGTTCTCAATCCTTTTCAGTGATGGCCTGGATGGGGTTGGGGGTTGATGCATAATATATATTAGTTCTACACATATCTTGATGCTTTGTGAGCATTTTTTTTCATGATGCTTCTTTTCCTTTTATGTAAATATACAATCTGTATATTTAGTTTCACACATAACTTTGCAATTTCATAAAACCAATGAAAAATGTGTGTGCACATGTGTAATGTGTGCTCTCTGGACCGTTAATGGTTGTTAGTTGACTTGCTGACATACACATGAGTTTTGTGGTCTGTTTGTTGTTTTGAGGTCAAGAAGTATCTAATTTTGGCCTTATATGGATGCGTTGAAAGAAGAATGATGCAGGAAAATAAACAAGTGAATAAAAATAAGACACTGAACCCTTGAACGGGAGGACACGGACAAGCTTTCGAACAGACATTCGCCTGGTAGAAATTAAGGTCACTGGGTGTCATTAGCGTTCATTGGAAAAAGTTGATTCGCCTCGTCATGATTTACAAACAAATTCTTCTTTTTTCTTCTGATGATGTGTTTGTGACCTCCTAGGAGCTTGTGAAGAACTTTGTGTGAGAAACGGGTTGGAAAAACACATATTTAACAGGTTGTGATCGGTCATCACCACTTCACACAACATCACCAGCAACTTTTGGCAAAACTTGTACCTCCTCATTTTCATTTCTCTTCAGAGAAATTAGATTCATATCATGGTTGCTTTGTCAAAAAATGCACAAATATCAGCTGTACTACTTGACTCATTCCACTGTAAACGGCTTGGCAGAATGGTGTCCCAGGAACTACATTATGGTGGTATTTACACAGAACAGACACAGTGACCTTCTCTCTGCTTGACAGAAAGGCTCTCTGACATTCAGCTGCATTGATCAGATTATAGAAAAGTCGGTTGCTCAATGTGGACCGGCAAAAGTAAATGATATCTTGCCATTTGGTTAAGATAGACAGATAGTGGCTATGAGAAATGTAGGAAGGTGCGGAGAGAGAATATTAAATACAGAGAAGAGAAGGTGGAGCAGAGATTGCATGTGTGGTTGGTCATAAGGTTTAGCCTGTTGATCACAGTTTGCAGTCAGAGGAGCCCCAGGGAGCACCTGACCTTTGTGTGTGCATATATATATATATATGTACGTGTGTGTGTGGGGAACACACCCGAGCTGTTTACTAAAAACTAAAGAGTCCACCTGACTTAACTGACCTTTCTTTTAAGGTCCATCCTGTGTGAATGTGAGTTCCCTGGCAATATATCAGGAGAGCAGAGAAGCATGGTAATTTAGATGAGTTACAAATGTCATCACAAACTTTTCAAGGTTACTGTGTGTTACGTTTTTGTGTGCAACATTAGTCTGTCCAAATATCTGTCCAGCATGTGCATGCACATGCATGCATTTATGCACTAACCATAGGTATCTTCATCAGGATGGGAGACTATTTATCTAATTATTTCAGTGCATAGCACACCTACTGAACACCATCGACACCATGGATGCAGCATTTTCATTGTTGGGTACTTTACAAAAAAAAGCAGCCTGCAGTTCTTTAAAAAAAAAAAGGTTTTGAATGTAATTCGACTTTCTCTTTAGCATGACAGCTAACCGTTAGCATAATGGCTGTTCTGTCAGAAAGAGCTACAAGCGACAATGACACTGATTGGAATATTGACACACAAATCAGACGAGGGGTGCATTGTTTTTACATTGGGTTAGGCAATAATGAGTGGGACAGAGCATACTAAACATCTATGGAAGTGCTAAGAACAATTAGGGGTGTTGTGCTATACCAGTCATATTTTAAAAAATGAAATATTGATATCTTGTTTATAATACACATCTGGTAATATTACATGCCTAATAGTGTAATCAAGCGGATTCTAAAACATTTCTGTTTCTTTTTTTGTTCTTGCTTTGATGTAATGGTTCTTTTTGCACACTTTTGTACAGTTACGCTTAGATACATGCTTACTTCTCTCCACCTCCCTACACTAGCTTAGCTCTGTTTTTGGTTTCCACCAAATCCTGGGGAAATATCTGGCTCTTTAGCTGTTAAATGCTCCATTGTCTTTTCAAGCTAGTTGTGAACTTCTGTTTTTATTTATTTTATTTATTTTTTGCTGAAAACAGATGTGAATGGAAATGATGCTAATGAAGGTGAACCAAAAAAAAACTCTGTAGAGCTGTTAATTCTCTATAGGTTAATTATCATAAACGACACCTTTCACATCCAAGTTATAATTTGCTCCACAGTATTGAAATATCAAGTATAGCAGCTTTAAGTAAACTCTTCCTTTCTGTGATTACAGGCAAATGAAATGAGAAGGCTATCTGATCTCTTACAGACCAAACAAAAAATTTCATTCATCTAAACAGTACACTAATCTGTTTATAAAAGATATAAGTGGTAGAATGAGTTTATATTCACATGGATTAAACAGACCATCACTCATAGGATAACATGTTTATTCATTCTGCTAGTGTGCTAACACTAACTTACAAAATCTAAGTTTGATATGTGCTATAAATAGTATGCTTTGATTCCAAATATGCACAATTAAAAAATGTTCGCGCTGCTCGCTACATTCACAACATTTTTGACAGCTAACACACTGTGATCACACTCTATTTGGAAGGAAGTTTGTTACCAAGTGAGCCATGAAGTGTCATTACAGCAAGAATCTCAAGGGAAAATGGTCGGTCAGGCTCTCTATTACAGGAAATCTGGCTAAATTGTTTTGCTCTCCCTTGTTCCCTGTATTGAATTCCAATAGTAATGGGTGTTTAAGCTAGAAACACAGAACAAGCATGAGAAAATACTGGCTACAGAGGGTTTCCATGTGGGTAAAGCTCAACAGACCTCTACAGGCGTTCATTCAGGGAAGAGAGTAGGGAGTGTGGATGTTCATATGAAATGTATAAGCATGAATGGAAGGGAGAGCAAGAGAATCATGGAGGAACTGTAATAGGAGGCAGGCTGGTGGAGTGATGCAGACTGACAGAACAGAAGAATTCATTATTTTTCCAGCCTAGTCTGCTGGGCAGCTGATAAGAGAGATCAATACCAGACGAGATGTTCATCAGAACCACGCATGTGTTGTGTGTGGTGGTCTTCTTATGGGCACGTGATGAGCCTGGAATTGGATGAAGCTAGTGAATTTAATAGGGGGAAAAAAAAAAAAAACTAAGGCAGACAAAGAAAACACAAAGATGAATGAAGGCACAGAAACATGCAGATGAATGGAACAATATAAAGGGTTGTAACAACAAAGAGGAAAATTATTTTCTCACAAACCAACTAATTTGTAAAATTTGATTTTCCTAATGAGACAGATGCATGCTGGTCTAAGTATGCTAATTCAGCTTAGGGTCTGATCTCTCCCTCTGTGTTTCTGCAGTCCCGGTTCCTTCACCACCGTCCTGACTGATGGTGATTAGGTTGTCCGACAAGCCAGCGAAGCGGGATGTAAAGAAATACAGGTCAGAGCCTGAGACAAATAGAATTTCTCTTTACACTTGTCATTACGATTACATCTGGGACATGAACAAAGAACTAACATCCAATCAGTTTAGAGACTTTTGGCGAAGGGACTAAATCCAGCGGTGCAGCTGAGAGACAACAGGACCCAATGGGCTTGTTAAAGTTAAGACAGCGTAAAGTATTTCAGCTGTATCTTTAAAGTAATGACCTGTTTTCAAGTGCCTGCAATAACGTCATGCTTCCCGGTGCATTCTTTTTGCCTTTTACACACACTCGAGACCAAAGCAGTGGTTAGGATGTTTTGGACTGGAAGGCTGTGGTCCATAAGCTGCTGATGGAGGGGTGGGAGCTGCAGAAGGTAATTTCAGCTTTGTCCTTATCTAACTTCACACCTGGAAGCATGTGCAGGGCAACATTGCTCCCTCAGACATGGATTGGTTTTGACTGGGAACACCTGACTCACCAAAATCTGTGGCAGTGTGAGCCAAGTGGAAGTCAGACAAGGTTTATACTCTAATGTTCAAAATGCAACAGTGTTACACGGTGTTTTTCATTTAAATAGAGGCAATACTGACTCCATCATATTTGTATTTATTAGCAGAACTGTGAAATAATAAAATTTCTTCATGGCTTGGTAGGTGAGTTTGCTGATTAGTAACAACTGCAGTAACAATTAGGTTAGTGAATAAAATGTGATGTGACCAGGAGACAACAACAGCCTCACACTATCTAAAGTTTCATGCCAGAACATATAAAGTTGTAGCTGAAAAAAAACCCTAGTATAATAATTCAAGCAAGGATGCATTTCATTGTTTATGAATTATACTTTTCATTTGTAAGAGGACGATTGTGATATTGCTCTTTTGCTGACCACAGCCTGCTACTCAGACTCTGCCTTTGCCTCTCCCCTGCCAATCTGGTATTTTGTGTATTTTTGCTTGCTGTCATCAAACCTGATTCAGCAGATATCTGTCATTTGAGTCGTGCATTTGCATTTTCTCACCTGTTTACTGAGCCCTGACAATTAAATAAATAAAACTTATTTGTATAACCAAATATTTACCTTACATTTTAATTTTAATTCCATGATAACAGGGTAAAATTCACCCCATGAGGAAGATGGTGTAATAAAGTATGAGAAAAAAAAAAGTTCCAGAACAGCTACTAAAGGGACATGAGCTGAAATTCCTTTGTTGTGTCCAAGGTTATGAATGAACCTGAAACTCTCTAAGTCATTTAAGTGCTTAGAAAAAAAAATAACACTTGTAATTACAGGAATGAAGGCACAGAAGATGGAGTTCAAAGCATGGAAAATGAAGTGTGTGGGTTACACATCATGTGATGTGATCAAAAGCTCGAGAACAGGTACCAAATGGATCTTAAGGTAGGGTGACCAAACGTCCTCTTTTGCCCGGACATGTCCACTTTTTACGTCCTGTCCGGGGCGTCCGGGTTTTTTTTTTATAAATTCACGAAAATTTCCTGTTTTCACTATTTTTCATTAAGCGTTTACTTAAATTGACTGGCGCTTTGCACAGAATACTACGGTACTTTGTTCATTAACCTCTGAGAAGCCTGTCTGAATTTGTGTCTCGAGGCCGGGCCGAGTGACCTCAAAATATGGTCACCCTATCTTAAGGTGAAATTGAATTGTCAACAATCAGTCATTTATTTCTTATTCCAGGACTTTCTAGAATATGTACATGTTTCTAATCATTCTAATCAATTTCTTAATAAATACAAGATTAATTTTAACATATATTACTTGTATTATTTTATGAATCTATTTATCAGTTATTCGTGGAATTATTCTCTCACATATTTGGGATTTGGCTGATATGTTGAATGTTTTCTGTAGCTTCTGCTTGAGGACAAAGCCTTTTTTTTTTTTTTTTTTTTTTCAAATTGTGAGTTGAATCAAATAAATCCAAAATGTTGTTTTTCTTGATAATGATGGTGTTTACTACCTTCTCTTTTGTGCTTTCTTACTCCCACACACCCGCCTACTTAGTGTGATGTACAGCACAGTGAGAAATAAGCACATGCAAGGGTAATGGGAAGAACTGAGATTACATAATTGGTGGTTTTATAACAAACAACAACAACAAAAAAAAACTATCAACATGATTTTATTCATATCTTTAAATAATCAGTAAGTAATTTAATTATTTTGGGATCTGGACAAAAATGCATCAAAGTGTCTTTGTGTTGAAAGTATTAACATATGCACAGCGGCTCTTCTGATAGGTTGAGGTACGCTGACCTCGCCAGTGTTGGTGCTTAATACATTTAAATGAATCTTGCAGTGCACATCCAGCCGTGACCAATATGTCTCTGTCCCTGTCAGCCTCTGGGGCAGAAAATGGAGGTCAGAGCCAAATAGGATAGGGTCCTTGGCAGGAAATGTAATAGCGAGTGAAGCAAGCATTTTCTTAACTTTGCTCACCCTGCCTTGAGACTTTGAATACATCATCCTTGCTTTGAATTTCACTTCTTTCACATAAGACAACACTTTGTCAGGAGCCGTTTGGCAAGGATAGAAGAATGGATGGAGTGAGCAGATACACTGTAGAGGTTACATGTCACACTTTCTTGTCAGGTATGTTTTAAGAATGAGTTTGCACAATCAAAATGGCTGCAGAATTTTGTGTTGATGGAAGTCTTTGTCTCAGTGTCAACAGCTGCACATTAGCTGCGTTCGCACTTAATCGAAAGGATTAACCACAAGGTGCATATCGCACCACTCTTTGTGTTTTGGCAGATGTAAACTGATATCTTGATCTGATTAACAGTGTTGTCATACTGCAAATTTCTAATACAGTGACACCCAAACAAGCCTTAACAGGAAGTTAAAGGCCCATGGCTATTGTGCAATTTGGTGTAAAGAAGCATAATTTGGGTTATGGTTTTACTTTTACTTAATGTCCTTCAAATATTTTCTCTCTCTCATTTTACATGCAAATAGACTCTGGCTGCTACCAGCTGATCGGAGATCAGTGCTTACTAATCTGTCTACCAATCTAAATATAACATTGAAAATGGATGTCCCAAGCAACATTACATGGTATGACTTTACCTTTACATGTACAGGACTTGGCACCTAGGACTTTGGATTGGTTCTGCAACACAGGTTGTTTTTTAATGCTCTAATTTGTTCCAAGTGTTTGGAAACTGGCTTGTGAGTTTAACCGTTCCAGTAATACAGTATATCTTATTTATAATCATGTGAAATGAAGTGTCACATTGACAGGTACAATTACACAGTTGAGTTACTTTGGAATTGTGATTATACACTGTGTTCCTAAGCAACTCTACGTGTAGTGACAGCCTGTGCTAAATTCTAGACTATATGGTAGCTGTATATTATTTTTAAGTTTCAATAGATTAAAACCTTAGATGAGTTGGTGAAAGAAGTGCCCAGCAATAGTTTTGAGAATATATTTTATAGAATCAGTGAAACAGTTTATTTAAAAAAAAAAAAAAAAAAAAAAAAAGGTGAAATCCAGAGAAGAGACTGACTGCCGGGTCAGACACAATGTCACCAGGTATGCCATGAAAATGGAAGACATGATTTGTAACTATAGATCAGTGTTTTTTTATTGTTATTGTTGTTGTGTGTTTGTTTTTTGTTTGTTTTTTTGGCTGTGGGTAACTTGGGTAGGGTGACAAAGTGAACACCTTTGGAAAAACAGTCAACAATGGTGAGTATGGTGGTGTTAACCTGGGATGGGTGTCTGAGCAGACCCACAGAACTTGCATTGGTCCGAGATCCTAGAGGCGACAGCAAGTATGCAGCAGATTGCTGATAGCAGCTAGTTCATTAAGCCTTCTCTGAACATCTTTTCAAAAAGGTTGTCTATCCATATCAGGGAAGACCAAAGAACAAAGCTGAGCAGGTTCATCGTGAGTGGCTAGCTCATCCCTCATTTGCATATTCAGTCCTTTCACAAATACGCCCTGCAATGGTCATGACAAAGCGGTGGTATTTAAAACAGTTTGTCATTCCACTGGCTCATTCCAGTGAGTTGAGAAACTTGAATTGTGAGTTCATTATCAATTGTTTCAGCATTCTGATGTTGCAGTTCAACAGTGCTTAAAGATGTTGTCCATGTTATTCTAGAGGAGCTCCATGACTGGAGACTGCCTGAGTTATGTTGAATCTGGGGGCTAGTTTGGACCCAATATGCAAACATGAGCCAGGAGACCAGAGCTGGTGAAACGGTTTTATTAAATAAAAGGTGAAATTGCAGAATTTGTGAAGACAGGGTAACTGGAAGTTTGTAATGACAGGATGCCCTGGGAGGTGCAGGACTGGCAGTGGCAAAAATCCAAGAAGTGGAGAGGATAATGACACTGGGCTGGACGGGGCAGATAAGAAAAGCAGAGTTCAAAACACGCAGTTTGGCTCTAGCATTGGTTGCCACTTGGGAAACTAAACAAATCTGGTGGATTTGGGATGGTTGAGCTGGTTCTTATATTCTGGTTGGATGATGAGATGATTGGTAGTAGGTAAATTGGAAGGGGAGCAGGAACTGAAAGCCCCACCCAGCAGTGCACAGAGACATACAGGACAAACATGAGACAAAGGGGAAGGGAAAGAAACAGGAAAAACACTGAGAAAGGAAGAGGCTAAGCCAACTAAGCATGTTTTATACACACACATCACGTTTTAGTTCCTTTTAGTTGTTTGTGGTAGCTTGGTGGGATGATGGGTATACTATCTGTTTGGAAATACTTTATTTTATCGGTCCTGCAATTCCTTCATAATTTCCAGACGGTTCCTGGAAAGAACTGTGTAATTTGTAACACATTATTGAAAAATAGAGATGCTGTTCTGTGAAGGCACACATGAAATACCAGCTCTCTTAGAACCAGGAAATGTTACAGTAGTAGCATTGTATAGTTTATAGTTGTTGATTTCCACAGGAATGTCCTTGAAAAAAGTGCTTGAAGACTCTCTGTTTTATGCTCCAATTAACTGGAATTAATTAAAAGTCTACCTTTAGAACACTGTAACCATCCGCCCCCCCATCAGGGCCAAATTAGACATTCTTTACAGAAACCTTCCTGATAAAAAATTATCAGTTCCCTTCTAGGAAATTATTGGGAAACTGTATGACCTGGAAAATGAAGTGTTACCATTTGTATTGTTTATTTTGCACAAAAACTTAATTTGATTGGTAAACGTTTAGTTTTCTGTAAAGGAGTTTCATGGGCACAGGAAAAAGCCACCAAACTATTGACATCGACCAAGTTCACGGTGTACATTTATTCTCCGTCTTATTAATAACATCCATTAGATTATTGCAACAGTCTTGGCTAACTCCTCTTTCCACAGTTTGTAAGTGATGTGATGTTTGGCATGACAGCATAATTAACTTAACCTTTGGCTCTCTCTCTCTCCATAGCAGATCCCTTCACTATTCTCCACCATCCTCCTCCTTCTGTCTGCTGCCTCTGCCAGTGTCTGCTTTGTCCTTGGCTCTGTCACACACATCCATCTCAGCCTTTTTAGGAGACACAAAATGTCCATCTGGATGTACCAGTCATTTATTGTTTTTATGCTTCCACCCTGTCTAACCTTCTCCCATTTTTTTTTTCTTGTCTTAATCAATGACTCGTGGCTCTTCATAATTGGCAATCATTGTGGAAGAATATTTCATTCAAAATCTGAATTGCAATGACAAATCCCATAACTGTGACATATCACTGTAGTCCATTACACCTCTGCCCACTTCTCATTTAAATGATAATATATGATTTTTCCTCTCAGCACCCTGCTGCATCACTGCTACAGCATGTTTAAATCAAATATTTATTATTTCCCTTGAAATGTCTAATTGAAACAGCAGTGGTGTTACTACTAACCCATTTAACCTGACAAATCTGTGCATTATTGTGTGTTTTATTACAATAAAAATGATTTCCTTATAATTAATAATTAATCACCTTTATTCCTGAAACGCAAGATGATTCGGCCTTCCTCATAACATGCCCGCCCGTGCAGGCAGGTCAGCTCTGATCAGAGTCCAATGGGAGGAGGGAGGAACAGAAAGAGCGCGTTTGGAGAGACGGGAAGCTGCTCAGTGGTTTTGTGTGGTGCGCACCTCCCCTCTCCGTAACGCAGAGAGAGCCTCCTCTCTCTTTTACGGAGTCTGCTCGCAATTCCTGCTCTCCGTGCCAGAGCCTGCAGCTGTCTCTGTTGCGTCCTTCTGCCGCTGTTGTGGGAAAGACTCCGTGACGAAGACTTGTTTGTCCCCTTGAAGTGTCAGCAGCAGAACCCGAAGGATATCGCAACTTTAAAACAATTTCCAACAGTTTGGAGACTGAATGAAGACACCTGACAGCTCGTAACGCCACATCCGCGTGTTGACTGAAATCTTTGTAACTGTGGACGGTATAGGAATGTGGAATACAAGTCTATCTCAGCGGTGAGTGTTGTAACGCGTTTATCATTCCTGCGTGTGTGCGTTTGTGTATGAGCGCACACACTCAAGTATTTGTTGGAGTGCACGTAGGCGATCAGCAAAATTAAGTTTGGGGCTTGAATGTCGAGTCTGTGCATAAGTGGTTTTGAAACCAAACGAGTGCAGCATGCAGTAACAGATCACTGATGTGTTTAAGATATTATTGTGTGTTAAAAACTGCATTTAAAAATCAAATTTGAGCCTAAACATGAACATGTGTTAATCCCTCTCATGCAGTAAAAGGACCTGCCTCTGCCCCTGACACCATGACCACAGACCTGAACTTGACCTCCCTGCTGAATGTAACAGATCTCCACAATCAAACAAGAGGATGTTCCCTCACCAAGACAGGTTTCCAGTTCTACTACCTGCCCACTGTGTACATCATGGTGTTCATCACGGGGCTGGTGGGAAACAGCCTGGCCATTTGGATGTTTGTGTGCCACATGAGACCCTGGAGCAGCATCTCTGTCTACATGTTCAATCTGGCTCTGGCTGACTTTTGCTACGTCCTCTCGCTGCCCTTCCTCATCTTCTATTACTTTAACAAAACAGACTGGATATTCGGGGACGTGCTGTGCCGGCTGCAACGATTTATATTCCATGTGAATCTTTACGGGAGTATTCTGTTTCTGACGTGCATCAGTGTTCACAGATACACCGGGGTTGTGCACCCGCTCAAGTCTCTGGGCCGGCTGAAGAAGAAAAACGCAGTTATTACCAGTGCGTTGGTGTGGGTGGTGGTTGTTATAGGTATCTCCCCCATCCTTTATTATTCCAGGACGGGCTTGAAGCGTAATGCAACCACTTGTTATGACACCACCACTGTGGATGAGTTACCAGGTTACTTTATCTACAGCATGACTTTGACTGTGTTTGGCTTCTGCATCCCCTTTATTATCATATTTTGTTGCTATGGCATGATCGTCAAGGCGTTGATCTACAATGATATGAACAACGCGCCCCTGCGGCAGAAATCCATCCACCTGGTTATCATTGTGCTCGCGGTCTTCGCCGTCTCCTACCTGCCTTTCCACGTGATGAAGAACCTCAACATGAGGGCCAGGCTGTACTTCCAGAGCCCTGACATGTGTGATTTTAATAACCGCGTCTACGCCACCTACCAGGTGACACGAGGGCTGGCCAGCCTCAACAGCTGCGTGGATCCTATTCTTTACTTCCTGGCTGGAGATACCTTCAGGAGGAAGCTGTCACGGGCCACTAAAAAACCCTCCAAGAAGGGAGAGCATTGCATCCAGTCCAAGAGCGAGGAGACGGCCCTCAACAGTCTGGCTGAATATGTGGAGAATGGGGACCGGAGGCTGTGATAGGACACCCTGGTGTGTCTGGTCATGGGCGTGGATCTCTGTTAGCTTTAGAAACCATGATGGACTTTGTATTGAATGAATAAATGCACTGTTTGGACTGTGGACTTGTGTGTAAAAGTGAATGGACGATGGTTAATAGAACTGTAGGATAATTACTCTATATTTAACCCTGTGATAACCATCGCTCGCTTGCAGCCTGTCGGCGTTGATAAGCTATCGTACTGTATTGTCCTGTACATGTATTGTACTTTTAGAGCCATCACTCTTCATTCTTATTGAGTAGTTAGTGTTGCTTACACTTTGGACAAAATGACCAGGCAAGCTACGGGAAATAGGTTTCTCCTACAAGCTATATTGTCTCGTTCATCCATTTGTCCTGGAAAAATAGGACTGAGAATGGATAGCACCTTCTCCAGCCACCGAGCTGATGCTTAATCAATAGCTATTAAGCAGGTGAGAGCTTGTGGTTAAGGAAGTGTACCTGGGAAGGCTTTTAGAGGAAAAAGTAAATGCACTGAACCTGAGATTGCTGCATGGATGTGCCGTGCAGACATCGTAATGCACTATGACCGGAGAGTCTCTGCTCAGAGGGCTACCTATCACTCCTCATTTTTTTCTCCATCTATTACTGACTGGGTGAGGAATGTGGTCGAGTTTTTCATGTTGACAGCTCTGAGGTTGAGATCTGCGACGGCTCTGTTACTGCAATCTTTTCTCCTTGTTAACTTGTTGCGTACAGAAAAAAAGAGAAGATAATACTTACAGTATTTTTGTGCATATGATAATACAATTTTTAATTTTTTTTTTTTTTTTTTTTTTGAGGTGAACTGTACAGTATGTTGTGACGTTCCAGATTAGTTTGTGTGACTGTTTTTGTTCAGGTCAGTATCGCTAATCCAGACCTTTAGTGCATGAGTCCACTATCAAATCAGTGAAACACTGACTAACCACAGCAGGTTCTAACTTCACCACAAGGAATAAATAGCAGGCTTTAAATAAGCAGAACACACACACACACACACACATACACGCGCTTTGTGACTCCATCAACATATTGAAGACTTTTTTTGTATCAGATACCTCAAAGTAAATACTGCACTGTGTCCGTGTTTTGACAGATAATCATTTCTCTTTCATATCTGTTGTAATTACTCTGGAGAAATGACTGTGGAGCTCTCTCTGTACATATTTTACCCTGAACTACGTAGATGTTTGATGTCTGTACTAATACCTTTGTAAATCTGTAATGTGGTCAGATATTTGTCAAGAAAGGAAGTGAATCACCTGTACAGGATATTTGGGGCCACGTGTATCTTTGTCAATAAATTTTGATATTTAAAACATGCCAGACAATGTTACAAGACAGTTCTTTTAAGATGGAGAGTCCTTTTAGTCTATGATATATAGCATTGATGTCACCTTGTTTGTTCCTGCTGTCCGTGCTTTAAATGTGCACAAAGTGAACAAAACACTGTTAGTTTTGGAGACATTTGTGCGGAGCTCTGTCCTCTCGCCACCCCTTCTTTTTCTCCGTGCTGCTGTTGACTTTATTTTTCAACACAGCCAGGAGGAAGCGAAGGGGACGAGGGAGGAATAAAGAGTGGCACCTTTTTCTCTTGGCTTATCCTAAGACAGCTTTTGTATCCGTCACAATGGTGTGGGGTTATTGATGCAGACGGGGGTGTGAGGCTGTCGCCAGGACCCCGGGGCTGCACAGTGTGGTGGGCATAGGAAACTGACCAACCCTCTTCTTCCAAACAGCGGCCATGATTACAAACGGCTTTTGATTTTCTGGCTTTGAGGTGCAAACTGCATATTGGGCTTTGGCAATTGTGTACCTGTGTGTCTCTGTTAGAGAGCCTCAAGGCAATGGAGACCTTTGGTGGCAGTTGTAGCCGTTAGTTCTGTTTGTTGGTTAATGGCTGTTGTTTCATTGAGACACTAGGACATGCACACTGACCAAATGAATACTAATATGTATGTAAATCGGTGGAATATACTGTATATCCTCTCTGCTCTGCCTACACGTGATTAGATAAAAGGAAGGTTAGCTTCAGCCGGCGCCAGATCTCAAGCCAACCTCAGTACTTTTGAGCCTGAGTGTCAAATCTTGACTTGCAGAAAGTTGGGATGCATGCCAGTATCTCCTCCCTCCCTTCTCAGCCACCTTTCACCTCTTTTCTCTCACATCCTCCTCGCTTTATTCTCAAATTAGAAAAAGGCTTTTCTTCACTGCATTTTACCACCTTCAGGGGAATACTGTTTGAATAAGTGTTGGGAAGAGACAGCTCGCTAACAGAGGAAGACAGAAGGAAGAGTCGAGTGTGAAGAGTAATGGCAGTTGAGGAGAACAAAGTTTTTGTGTGTTTTTTTTTGCCGAGGACACTGTTGGTGGCACGGGGAGCAGGGCCACAGTCAGGACAAGCTAAACTAAAATCCTGAGCTTTGTTCTTAGAGATTTACAGTGGGGGCTGCACAACCACATCCATCACAGGGGCACCGTTTGCTTGGGCCAAAAAACTACCACCAACCACACAAAAAACAAACGTAATCAAAATGTCAGCGTGTGGTCCTTGGTGAGTATCCCGTGATGTAAACAATCACGGGAGAGCGTGATCACTGTGATGTGGTTGTTTGGCAAAACCTAATAGATCCATTGACACCATGTGGCAATAGAAACTCCCATACATGCACATTCCCACAACGTTGCTGCATTTCAGAAAGGCTGCTTTTACCCGTGACAGTCAATTTGCAATCCCCAGTACTCTGAAGAAAACATGCACTGTTTAGACTGTGCAGAGCCCTGAGGGACGTGCATTAGGGAAATGTAATGTTTGTACACAACAGGATACCATTTTTCAAAAGGTGCATGTTGTAGTTAAGTAAACATGTTAGAAAAAATATTTTGTTCAGTGTCTCTTTGCTATAACACACTGCTACTGCTACACTTTGATATTAACGTGTTTACTTGCTCCAGCCAGGCATCAATCTACCAACCAGTGCAAAATCAGAGCACTCAGGAAGCATTATTGCACTTATATGGTAACGTCAGACTGCAGTGACATGTTTTGGACTTATTAGAATTCCAAAACATTTTTTCTATGAGCCCTCGAGCCACAGTTTCACGAGAGAAGAGATCTAGATTTAAACCAAACACTCAGGTCAGGTACACAAAATGCATGTGAAAGGACGCAGACACTTTGTTAATAACCACTAACCACCACTGAGAGTAACTTATGTAAAAAAGTATAAGATGATATATTTATATAGCACTTTTAAAAACCAAAGTGTCAAAGTGCTCTGCAATAAAAGCATTTAGCATTGTAACAAACACAAGAGAATTTAAGCGAGTGCTGAGAAGTTATTTTTCAAATTTCAGTTGATCAGATAATGTTCATCCATTCTGCTTTTTTTTAATGTCTGCATCTACGGCGCCACTGTCCGCAGCCAAGATAAAAAATATATATATATAGCCACGCAGCATGAATGATAGCCTATCAAAAATACAAATGACCTGAGGTGTGGCTGCTGTCGACTGTAAAAGCCATTTGAAATGAGAGTGTCTTCAGGACAATATGTTTACTGTCGCCTCTGGTGCCGGTTTGCTTTGACCGCATGAAATGACTTCATGTTCATCATGTTGTCAGACATGTTGTACATGTTCAGGTGTTAAAGCCAAGTATAGGTTTTGATCTAACGTGTGTGGATGAGTAAAAATAAAAATGAAAAGACCCTCTCCTTGCTCTGTAACTGTACAGATGGGGTAAGCATAACAATGAACAGGAACTGTCATCATTCTCTGCTGCTAGGTCATGTTTATAACTTGGAACGCTGCCATCAGCAATATTATTAGACTAGTATTGTATATATAAGATGTTTACGGATAATATGGGACTGGAAGAACAAGTTGGAGAGGGTGTGTGACAGGGAGCAGGTGCTGTCATATTTTGGCTGTCATAAGGTTTATGATCAATATCTCTGCAGCCACTCCCGCCTGGCCTCTTGTTGATTTTCTGCAGCCTCTTGGCGTTGTCATCGATCAGCTTGAACGACTGGCTTACTGGCTGACATCCACAAATCTACAGTTGATTTCTCACGATGCGGGCCATAGTGATCTGATCAAGCAGTTCAACCCGACCCCAGAGGAAGACATCTGAAAGTCTTTAAAGTGGTTCAGCTTGGTTGGTGTTGGACCAAAAATTCACAATATTTTGTAATATTCATCCGGTAGGTTTCATGCAGTATACTATATACTAAAGATAAAACTGATGCTGTTTCCCCTTTAAAAGATATCAGAAGATGTAATTTTGTAAACACACCGACACAGCTGGGTGACAAGAGCGTTGTCAGACAGAGCGCAGACGAGCTGGCCCGGCTGATAAGAGTTATGAGATAGGGAGTGTAGCTCTGAAATGAACTGAGGTTAAATAAAAGGGTGCCCAAAGCTTGGGAGGATAGGGAAGAGACAAGATAAGGAAAGGTGTGAGAACAAGGAGCTGAGAACTACAGTGATACTAAATGTGCTGTAGGCATATAAAAAAGCTACAGGATAAAGAGAGAAGAAGCACCAAGGAGGAGTAAAGATAAAAAATAAAAGGGCACATGAAGGTGCTTAGGCCAGTATAGAATGTGTCTATATCTGTGTCATATATAGGTGAAAGAACTATTCAGATCCTTTACTTAAGTAAAAGTACTGATACCACACTGTATAAATACTCCATTCAAAGTAAATGTCCTAGGTATATGGCAGAAATGAACTATATAATGTGCACAACTATGTGTATTATTATTGTAATAATATTTTTTGTTACATTAGAATAAAACTTATATATCTATAGACGCTGCAGGTCCTCCTCCACGGAGTCCACCACGTTGAGCCGCCATCTTTGTACAGTAGCCGAAATCGGACATACTCAGCACTGGCTCTAGATAGGGCATTTCGTAATTTCGTGGCCACCGTAGTTCATGTCCTCCACACTAGAAAGGAGAGTGTGAGGTGAAGGGGTTGCAGTCAGCACACACTGCTCCTTTAAGTAAAAGCATGTACTTGTTCTGTGACTGTACAGATAGAGAAAGCATAACAAAAAACAGGAACTGTCAACTACAAAGAAAAAAAAAGCACTTTAGGCATCAAAAGCGAAATTGTGCAGAAAATAAGCCACAGTTTTTTTTTCTTCACTACATGTGATATTTTTGGATTAATGCTACTGCTGCATTAATGTGTATGTTGCATTTTACTGCTGTAGATGTTTAAGAATGTGCTCATTTCAACAACTTTATATACTGTTGGGTAGTTTAATCTACAGCAATGCATCATTTTCTATAAGGTAATCATATGTTATCTAGCGCCGCCAGAGAGCTACACATCAAAGTCAACTTTTCATTAGAAAAACAGTGTTTTCAACTTTGTGGCAATCCATTTTCCAGCTAATCCAAGGGAAGGTTTATCTTAAGAAGTAGGATCATTTTCTCAACCCATAAAGAAATCCTTCAATCATTTGAGTGGACGTATGAAGCTGCCTAAATACTCAAGTAAAGTAAAAGGGAAAAAAATGTATTTAAGCACAATACTTGAGTAAATGACAGTCACAGTTACATTCCACCACTGCATACAGAACATAAGGTTGAAGGAAGAAGAAGTAAAGGTACAAACAAACCCTTCCTGCACAGGCTCCTGCATGTTTCACTGCTCTGACCTTCAATTCATCATCTCTCTATTGTCTAATATCCGGAACTCTTTTCTCTACACCTGAAAGAGTAGAATATGTTCATTCGTATGGCAAAGTACACACTGAAATCAAAGTGAAACATAATAAGACCAAGGGCTGTTCATCATGAAGACAAAGAGAAAATAGTTAAAATAGTTTTAAGGACTTTTAATACATTTCAACCAGGATCCACCCAAAACTATCAAATGAATACCAAGGGATTAACTGGAAGACCATGCTGTGAAAACAACTGTACCTAATCAAAAAGTATGAAATGATCCTTATTCCTGAGCTCTGCCTGCAGCTTGTCTGCAAGTTGTGAAACTACTGTTAAGGGTGATGAGCTATGCAGTCCGCTGAGAGTCCAATGCTTTTATTAGCTGGCAACCCGTCAGTCTGCCCGCTGCCCAGCTGCAGGGTAGATGATAAATCTCTTAAGAGCAAAGTTTATGTACCAGCAGATTACATCCAGTGCTTCACATTCACAGTATGTCAGTGAGTGTGGGGCTGCAGAGAGTGGGAATATGCTTTTGTATGAAAGCAAAGGAAACAAGAGCCTTGCAACAAGCAGTGTGTAGGCATATCTATATATACAGCAGGTGAATAATGGAAATATTGAACAAACATAACCATGTATGCCATCTAAGTAAGGAGAGGGGTCATATTTCGCCTTCGCAGGTTCTCTCCTCCTCACCACTTTTGGTTTGCTGTCTTGCCGGTACCGGAACTGTGTGTGGTGGGTAAATCATGAGCCTCTGTTTCTGTAAGGGATTAAGAGAACAGCCTGTACGGACTCTGTGCCACCACCTCCATAAAGATTCATTTTTGTTTAGAAGTGACTTGAATGGTGTTCATGAAACCACTCTTTATTTCTTTACTGTCACTGTTTATTCAGCAGAGTTTATTGTTAGGTGCACTTGAAGGAAATGACTAGAAGTTTAGGAAGAGATTGCCTGCCATATGCATTTGCCAAAAGACTCAAGTTTGGCACAAAATAGCATGTTTGTGTAAGATTTAATCATTCAAAAAGCTGTTAAATATTCTGTGGTTTTAGCCAGGATTTTATAAACGTTGACACCATTAATCCAAATTTCCAAATTAACGGCTCCAGGTATTTTCTAGATTTTTTTGGTTTCCTTATATGTGATTTAAACATCGCCTTAAAGCCTCACAGCTCCTGGAAAAAGGCTTAATTTTATTTAAAAGATTTCTACATAAATAAATGAATGTATATCTCTTATGATACAAACAGTCAAATTTAAACATGTTGAGCCAGAAATAAATGTCACCACTTAAAAACCCATCATTTGTAATTTGTGTGTAATTGCAATGTGTAACATCCTCCTCCTCAGCTCATTAAACCCCCAGATGTCCAGAGGACATATGTTTTTAATGGTTGCTCCAGCCCTAAAGATAAAGATGTATAGCTTGATCTAATGTGCACAAATGCAGATTTCTATAAGCAAATATGAGTGAATTTGGTCCCTTTATACCAACAACAGGCAGTTTAAGATGACTGTGTGAGTGAGTAAGAGGCAAAAGGCCATCAGAACCTGAATCTACTGAGAAATCTACAGTAAGTGTTGTTTTTGTTTGTTGTATTGTCTCACATGAACAGCTGTGCAGCCACAAACAAGCCTAAGCATGCTGAAATTCTCTCTTAGTTACAGAAATGACTGAGTGTTTACAACATGTGCCAGCATGTGGAATTTACTGCAGAAGGGTTTTATTCAAAAATGTAATTTTTGCATATTTTATTATGGATCGAGCTATTTAAGAGTGTATAAAGTAACTGAAATTAGACCAGTGTTTACCAGTTGCAACATTAGTGATGCTCACACATTAATGCGTTAATTATAATGAATAATTACACTGTTGTATTGCTACAATTACTTCTAAGTACTTGCTCCACCACTGTTGATTTGGCACAATAGCAACATGCTGGACGGAGGGTCAGAATCCACAGCTGCACTCGAAATTTCATTGAATAATAAATGTGTTTCCTGATCCTCCCTGGTCACAGTGTCTTGGGAAACATGTGGAATGGCAACAATTTGGATTTTATCGTTTTTGTTGTGGAGAATTTGCTGAAGTCAAAGGTCAATGGTGAGGTCAGGAGGGAAGAAAGTGTTCAGGAGCCTCTGATGTCTTATGCTGTAATATTTATTGACGCTTGGCCAAGGAGAATTAGAGACACTCTCAAAGTACATCAGAAGTGTCTGAGTCGGTCTCACATTCTGCCAAACTCATGCTGGTGGATAGACTTTAAACCCCAAGATAACACCACAAGTACTATACGCCCAGAATTAGCCAAAGAGAATGTCTTTACCCATGGAGGTGTTATTGTCAACATATTCTAGTCTGGAGACACAGATGTCTGTTTATGCAGACTGGAACGTCAACAGCCAGCTATCTATTATGTCTAAGAAGGCAGCAATAGGTCTCTTCGACCCTGGCCACCACAGTGTTGAGATAGACTGGCACCTACTGTCAAAGCCAAACAATTAATACGGCTGAGGACCTCGAGGCCCACACGTGACCTCATGTAACCTAAGGATAGAAAATTCCATAACAGTTTTTGATAAGAATTTAAAAAAATGATAATTTCCTGTTGAGCATTTTTTTAAACCATTTTTTGTGTCAACGACTTATCTACACCATTTAGCTCAATACTTTGTTACATCCTGATCAACGTCTGGTAAAAAAATAAATAAATAATAATATTTCATACATAACAAAACTGATAAAGACTCAAAATACTAGTGAAGGGCTTAAACAACCATTACAATCTAATTAACAACTGCAGCTTTGAAAACTCACATGAAAAAGCAGTGATAGTAAATCTCTTTTAGAGCTGACACATGGTGCTAATTGGCATTTAACTTTGCCTTTGAAACTGTGATTTAGCCACTTCAAAGTTAATCACTTCAAAGTTCTTTTTAATTCTGTGCCTCCATTATTGTTTCACATTTCTCCTCTCCATACTCTAAGTGTATGTGCTGTTAATTCCTGCATATGTAGGCCTACGCTCAAGCAGTATTCTAACAGTGTTCTTGCACGCTGTCACCTCATGTGTTGCACTTACTATTCTGGCATGTAAGTGTTAATGATCCACCACAGATAGAGCTGTGTTATCAAGAGTCTAGCCTCCTGAAGGAAGTGTGTTTTCCCAGCTTGTTAGACAGAGATACACCTCGCATGCTTGTCAGGTGATTCTCTGGTGTTCAGCTGTTTTATTACTGTCGCACTGTTGATTTTGGTGTGGAAGTGTGGAATGTACCGAGGGAAGGTCTTATTATTCCACATTAAATCCACATCAAGATAATCTGTCAGTTTCCTGATAAAGAAATTAAGTCTGTCAGATGGTTAGAAAACGGTATAAAATATGATATAAAACAAAGGTTATTCCCATTTTTTTATCCAACATCAGATTTGTTAACATTTCTTCTTGCATTGTTGCACTTTTCTCTGGACTATATTTTCTTTCTTGAATACTACTGACACAAACACACACAAATGCATTTACAAATAGTAACAAATCCACCCCCATGTGCATCCACACACTGCGTATGCACGCACACTCCTCCATTATCCATTAGCAGAAAGAGATGATCAGCAGTGGAGTGCATTCTCTTCTCAAGAAAACAGCTGACAAAACAGTTTGCCCTCTAAAACTGCTGCACTAACACCCACACACATCTAGAGAGTTAATCAAAGAAAGACACAAAATCAGCCTGACAAAATGTGAGTTGTATTTTTACATCCAGCACCTACTTTGAGTTACCAATTTCACCTGTGACCTCTCCCTTTCGACCATAAATTCACCTCCCATTCCCCAACCTCCTCCAGTGATTAGTCGCTCTCTCTCCAGACGCCTCCCCTTCCTATTTCTCCTTTCCTCTTCTCTCTTCCCCTCTAGCCTCGTTGTTTAGATTCTATTATCCTGTGCTGCTTGGCTGCTTCACCCTATTAATCCTAGCAGCTCAGTGTGTGTGTGTGTGTGTGTGTGTGTGTGTGTGTGTGTGTGTGTGTGTATGTGTGTTTATAGATGTCTATGAGGGATATAAGTGGTGCCAATGTGAGAGTGTATTGGCTACACTGAATGGCTGCGCATGATTAATAGTCTAGGTTAGGCGAGGGGAAAAATGGCAACACACACAGACACATGCACCAACACACCTACAGACACACACTTACCTCGCGCAGGTGTCCTGCTAATATCTTGCCTGGAGGGGTTTGTCCGTCTCGACAAAGACAGAGTCCAGAGCAAGGTTGGGTCTGTCTCAGTGAGCTGTGCCAGACAGAGAAGTGAAATGGGGATGCAGTTAAAATAAAGTGGAAGTGATGTGTATTAAAAGGAGGTATGGATCATTAAAGAGGAATATATTGTAAGTGTGAAACTACTGTTGCTGACCATCAACAGCTTGACAGTTTAAAGTGAAACTTCTTCACGCTTACGAAAGAAGTTTGAGAGTTGCATCAATCAACAGTTACCTACCACCTGAAAATGATATTGTTCCACACTTTTTTTGTTTTTTGTTCAGTCGGTAAAACTTTTGTTCCCTCTGTTTGGGGTTCCCCTCTGGGCTAAAACATGTGTGTGTGTGTGTGTGTATGTGTGTGCTTGTGTAAGCCGATCCACTTGTCCTGGATTCCCTGCTAAACTTAGCCAAGTGCGGTCATGATTGAGTGGTCATCAGCGTGGTTCACTGAGCGTGTTTTGGCTGCAGCCCCGTACTCTTTTTAGGCCTGAGTACCTGTTGCTCCAGCCTGCTGATCTCATATAAACCTACTGATCAGATGAATATTGATCCAGCTGGGGACAGCCGTGTGTGGCTGCACTGTGAGTCACAGAGTCTAGACTCCAAAGTTTTATAGGCTGACCGCAGGTTTAAGGTCATGATCACATAATGCAGCTACGTTATAAATAAAGACAACGTTGGACCTCCTTCCTCCTCTAGTCTATGGTGCTGACCACTGCAGACTGGTGTTTCTACAAATAGCTTTTCAAGATGGATTCATTTGTAGTCTGGGTGGGAAAACTAACCTTTCAATATGATTACCACATGACCAACCTTTTCATCTCCTTAATCACTTATCTTGTGTTTCCAATATAGTAAATCACTCAGTGCAGGCGTTGTAACTGACTTGTGTTTCTCTTTTCATTGCCATTTACCACAGAAGACATTCTGACGTGTCACAGTAGGAAGAGCACAGGTGTAATAAAATTAAGCTGTCACAATATCAGTTTTGACTACATGATTGGCTAAAAGAATCACGCTATCTATAGAAAACTTGGAATTTGAATTACACTCAAAATACGAGGTCCCGGTGACTTGCTGGGACATTTGAAGTTACTTGCGGTGACGAGTCAAAATGTCTGCTGTGAAATTGTCATATGACTGTGGTTTCACAGTCATATGACAATTGCAAGCGCTTTGATAAATTATATCAATACTGAACCTATGTTATTAGTGCAGTATTTATTTTTTATTACTATTATTATCTATTGCCATGGGTCACATTTCACAATTAAACTCATGCAGATATATTGTATAACACCAGTGACATTTATCAGTCAATGAAACCTGTATTGTGTATTTTACTATATTAAAACACATGGACAAGTTGTCTTGAATAGAGCTGTAGGCAACACAATTAAAGCGTTACCCTGTTAGGGCCACTAATTTTATTATTTCATTTAGATAGTAACAGTATTATTTTCACACGGTCTTCATGTTGACAGGTTTGGGGTAAAAGTCTTAAAAAGGTTAAAGGTCACGGAAAACTGGTGGTAACTGGACCTGGGGTTGAGATTTTGTTGTCAAACTGCTATTTCCAAGGTCATAGATAATTTTTGGCGCAAACTTGGATGAGAAGTTTTATAACTACTTATATCAACAAATCAATTTCAAGTTGAAGATTTTGGGAAAATACGATTAATTATTTTCCTGCTGAGATGAGAAGTTTGATACCACCAGAAAACCGTTAACATAGCTTTGCATAAAAATTAGAAACAGAGGGAACCAGCTGGATAATTTAATGCCACAGTGACAACAAAACTCCAGAAAGTCTAGGCGCCCAGCCAATTTATAGTCCATCACATAATCCTGCTGTAATCCACCGCAAGAACCATTTTTACACTTCCGTACTACTGCTGATTAAATAAACAAGATATAACGAGGTAATTAGGGAGCTTTAGAAGTTCTGGAACAAAGCAGCTTCCTTCTGCGTAACGTCTTTATGCTTGAAAATTGAATTGTTTCCTAAATGTAGTTTCATATATAGTTTTTTTCAATTTCTTTGGCTAAAAGAAGAGGAAAAATGTTCAATAGTGTTTTTTTTTTATAACCGAACGGAAACAATCTAAAAGTGCTTGTGTGAACAGACACTCAACACATAAATATTGTCTTAGTACACACACATCTTAAATGTCATCCAGGCACTTCCTGCAATGGCAGTAGGCAGTCGAGTATAAGGTGAGAAGTCAGCCACTTTATTTGTGTCTATTCGAGACCTTCCATAAAACCCCAGTGGACCGCAGAGCCTTTCCAATTCCAATTCCTATTTAGCACAGGCTGAGTGAGTGTGTGGAGTGGGTTAGCGTATGAGTGCGCGCACACACACACACACAAACACACACACTGCTCCTATTTTAATGGATGAACTGCTCCCATTGTGTTAGCAGCAGCAGTAATTACATTGCTGCTGGGATTCTGTCGTTTCTCTTCGACGACAACACTGAAACTCGGGTATCACGTCCCCCAGAACGGCATCTGGTTATGACAAGACTATTCACATCCGCCTGAGGACTTAACAAAACTACTGCAGCCTCTCGAGGCAACCTTCGAGCTCCAAACCGTGATAAAAAACCACACTCACTTACAGCGTTTTCCTGCTATTATGAACTTCCCCCATCAGCTTCAGTGAGGAAGTGAGAATGTCAACCTCATCTCTGTGATGATGATGGTTACTGTGGCTGTCAACCCTGAACTTTAACCCCCAGCAGTCAGCTGTACTGAACTGGATAGAACTGTATGTATTATTAATGATGGCCAAATTCCGCACATGAAAGGCTGACATTGTGGGCTGGATGAAAGACTCTGTGTCTCATCTCTCTCTCTCTGTCACCCTGTTTCTTTCTATTTATTGCTTCTTCTTTCTGATTTCTGCTCTCTGTCTGGTCTTACATCATTTATTCTCTTGCTCTCTGTTTTTTTTTTTTTTTTTTTTAATTCATTTTGCAAAAGGTTCGGTTGAAAAGTTGTATGTCACAAAGTCAATGACCCTATCAGTTTCTCTCCAGACTGTTTGGGCTTTGTTGGTGAATATATAATGGTGTTTGACACAAGACAACAGGCTTTTGTCTTCATTCTGTCCGCAGTTTGAACAATACTGAATTCTCATTGAGCAAAATGTCGACAGTTGGTGTTGGTGCATTATAATTGTGTCTCTTTCAGAATTGTGAAGCTATGTCCCATATTTATCCATGTCTTCTGATACAAATCAATATCATATCAGTGTTTACTTCTTATGTGATTTATACTACACTATATATTTACTGTGGGTAATTCTATATATTCAGTGTAAAATGACATGCACACTGCACATTTCACACTCTCACCTGAGTGTGGAGTCTCTTGCTCACCTGAGCCGTAAGTGTGAGTGCGCTCACATGGTTGGGTGTAGGTCTGCTGCCCTCCACTGGACAAAACACCTCACTGCAGAAAACAGGAAGAACTCCCCTCAAGCATTTTAGCTTAGTTGTTGTCAGTTCAAGAGTAATGTCCCTCTCTATGGTTGTTTCATTTCAATAGCATTTTATAGTCTGGAGGAGGTAAAAATTTTCAGTATTTCACAATAAAATTCAAAGATTGGACACTTTTAGGAGGTCCTAATTCCAGGCTGAGAAACACTGCTCTGTTCTGCAATTCCCTTGTGAAATATTTGACATTATATCTCATCATTTTTTAATTTTTTTTATCACTTTGGACTATATGCACAAAATAATGCCCAGATAAATTTTATTTTAAAAGATCAGCGAGTGAAGTTTGCTCAAACTCCATTTCATGTTTTATACAGTATGTATGTCGAATATATGGGATAAGCATTAGCACAGTTATTTTAAAAGGCCAAAAACTAATTCACAAACAAAGTAAATAAATTATTGTAATTACTGTGCACAGTTTTGTTACCATACATATTTATGTTTTGGGTTAATTTAATAATTTAATAAATTCCAGAGAGGTCTAAACATGCCAGCATACCTTGTCATATGGTTGAAAAGCTCTGGAAAACATAGCTCTGTTTCAGCATATCATAAAATCAGGGAATGTTATGACGTATCAACCTGATAAAATAATACGTGTGTGTTTGTTTGGCTTTTAAAGAGGGTGTGTGTCTCCAAAAGATCATTAGGCTGTGATGAACTGTTACTCCCTTCCTTTCTGTGGTCACTGACACTGTTGAATTGAGCTTATATATTATGTTATACTGGAAGCAAATTGCACAGCCTTGGTTGCCTGGTCATTAATAAATGATTAATCTAAACATATCTTATCATACAGCAGTTATAGTTGGTTGGACAACAATGCTGAACAACTGACTGATAGGAGAAAATGTGGGGATCAACTTTTGTAAGAGGGATAGATAAAAAAAGAGGAAGTGATTTAGACATAGCCTTCATTTTAGTATGCATAATGAGTAACACTTAACCTAATGTATAATACATAGCTGCTGCGTTCTAGCCGCAATTGTAGCTTCATATCTGTGAGCTCTAATCACAAGATGGCTTTAGAAAGTATTTTATTTACTCTGTGCTCCAATACTATTGAAATGATGAATGAGCATCTCCCACCATCTGAATAATTCATAAATCAAAACACATTGCCACAGAGGATGAGTGGAAATACAAACAATGAAAATCGAGTAATTAATTCAAGGTCAGGAGGCTATAAAACCAGGTAATAACATTTTGCCACAACTATTTTCCCTTTTGAAATTACAGCCTGAAACTGTTGTTTGAAAGGCCTCTGAGTCCCTGTGGGATGAAAACATTGGAAGGGACTTATCTCTGCCATTAATTAGCTCAGTGGTCTCAGACATTTTAATTAGTCTACTGTCACTCTCGCAGGACAGGGAGCGAGGATTAAAGACCTGTCGCTGTTCATCTCATTCTGTTGTTGTAGATGTTCACCTTTTACCAAATGGATCACACAGGAGCCATCCTTGGGCTATTTCAGGCTATTTCAATTAGAGTATGCTGGGGATGATATGAGATGAAAGTGGTATTAGGTGTGGAGCAATGAGCCCAGGCCCCTTGGTAGACATTATAAGGATCCCTAACAAGGAAAGAAAAGATCTGTGGATTAAGAAAGTTTTAGCAATGGAAGCAAAGCACTACTGTGAAGTTAAAGCAGTCTGTTGTTCTTTTTAATTGACATTATTACTTAGATGTCAAGACAAAAAGACTTTTAAACATTAACCCTATCATTTCCCCTAGCCTTAAAGCTGCAGTAATCAATATTCTCACATAAACAATGGCTCAAATGATTATACGTATGTACAGTAGGTGATGCTAATTAGATAGCTCCCAAAAAGTTCTCTGTACTCAACCTGCCCCACACCAAATGCCAGACAGACAAAGTTAGCAACTAGCTGGAGGGAACGCAACATAATGCAGCATTTAGCAGATAAAAAGCAGAAATATATAAAATAAGTAATAATTCCTCCTCTCCATGCTGACTGTAAGGTGTAAGAGATCTTAAGTTCAGACAACACTAATATAATGAAGTGGATATCTTCCAAAGTTATAGTCTGAAAGTTACATTTCAGTCTGGAAGTCTGCTTCACTAGACACATTGCTGGGACAGTAGCACAAATAGCAACCAATAACCCGAGTGGATGTTATACTCAAAAAAGAAAATCTGAATGTATTCTCACACTTATTTGTGTTTTTAAAAAAAATGGCATTTCATTCGACTTGGAAGCAGTTTTTAATAAAATAAAGAGTGATTTCTATTCAGCATCAAATATGTTCCAGGAAATGTTGTTTCTTTGTTCACATGACTTGTATGTGCATGTGTCTATGACAGAGAGTGCATAGCAGACTAATTACAGAGAAGCCAAAAGCCCTGAACAACATGACAACTGTGTGAAAGGCCACACATCACCTCTTTGTTAGTTTGTTGTTAAGAGGGGTTTGGCATACCGTTAATTGATAAAGTGTGTCCATGTCTATCTAATTATCAGCGATGTGTGAAACTAAGCTCTGCCCCTTTCTGACAGGATGGCCTGGTTTTATATTCAGGGTGATCACTCTCACAGACGTGACAATCTACATCACAAGGCTTGAGGTCACATTACCCACATTCCCCCCCATGGGGCAGAGCACTGTTTGTCTTCATATAGGCGTTGACTTGTTGTTTCTTAATGGGATTTGGGGAGGGGCTGGCTGCAGGCCACTTTTGAAAGCCCACATGATGGGCCAGTCCACATGTTTTACCTATACTGTCACCTACAACCAAACCTGTGACAAAATCCTCTGAATGGTATTGTGTGTTCTGCATCTGCTTCCATCTGTTCCATCTGTGTGATGACTTATTCTTTAAGCTTCAACAATCACAGAGATACTGACTCACAGATTTACTTCTCCATTCACTCGTCTAACCGCATTGCATGTGTGTGTGTGTGTGTGTGTGTGTGTGTGTGTGTGTGTGTGTTGTATCGCTGTTGGTGATTTGTGGATGAATTAAAACTCTATTGATCCAGCAGAGTTTTCCCAGCCATCCCTCGAGGTGATGAGGTCACGACTGTGGTTTAATCATCACTGCGCTGCGTTGACAGGGATTGATTGGAAACAGTGGTTATTTCACAATTTGCAAGGGGATGTAATGATGAGCTTATACACACCCACATGCGCACTCAATCAGAGAAATGTGATGACTTAAATAATTGACTTTATTAGAAGATCATCACGTGGTTCAGATTAAAGATTACACCACAAGCCATGAATTGTGTATAGAGATTCAGAACATGAACATGAACATGAGAGAACAAAGATAATAGACTTGTTTCCTGGTGGGTCTGGTTCAGATATTGATCTGACTGACTAAAGAAGAACAAGGAAATTAAGATTAATGCAATACTGGGTTGCATCTAGAAAACAACATAAACTCAAGAGTGTTTGAACATGTTATACAAAAGCCCCATACTGTGTCACATGTGGAGTCATGCTTCACAAAATTGCTGATATACCGTGAGTCACTTCCCCTTTATTGTTCTTGTTATGTCATTGAGGTTTGCTGATATTTTCGCTTGTGCAACATTACAGCTGTAAAAATCCACATTTAATCTCTTGTTTTTTCCCCACTTAAATTTGTCAGTATAACCATTTATACAAGTTGATTACCATGTATACACTTTTTGTGGACCAATTCAGCTTGATTTATTAGTATATTTGTAAATATTGATGTGATGAACCCAGAGTTTAAGAGGGGAAGGAAAACCACAGTGTTTGGGGATTAAGCAATAAAATGATTGCTTAGATTGCAGTAGATAGGCCTTTCCAGTAAGTTGTGTGAGAATGAGTCAAGCAGTAGTAAGCCCAAGGATCAGTGATGTCGAAACTAAGGTGTGGCAGGTCTGCGTGGGTAACTGAAGGCAGCAGCCGCGCGCTGACTGTGCGATAACAGCCGCGCTGCACCTTTAACTATACACGGAGGGTATGACGTGGGACGCAGGCTGCGTGCTGTGTGTGGGCAGGAAGCGCAAAGAGCTCACGACGTCAAATCAGCTAGAGTTAGCAGCGGATATACCGGAAATCAAATAATTCGATTTCAGTAGGGTAAGATTATTGTATTAGAGAAATAATTAGCGATAAGAATACAGAAAATCAGCACGAATTTTAGCATAATTGTTTTTAAATTGCATTATTTAACAAGTAATGAAACCGGACTGGTTTGACTTTACAGGAAACATTAGGCTACTGCTCTTATTTTGAAGGCTACCACCGGAAGTAGTTCGTTTCCGTTACGGTTGACTTGACTTTGCCAAAGAGAGCAACGGGCGCACGGTGACTACTTGAACGAAAACGGGGGAAGCTTGCTTAAGAACCGGCTGGGCTGTCGTCGGGAGCTCAACATGCCACAATACAAATGCTGAGCGTGGGTCCGAGACAACCGTATTTACCCCCTGAAAGGCGATAGTTGACGGCCACGCCCCGTATCCAACGACCGGAGCCCGTACAAAACTGCTGGCGGAGGCGCAACGGTCAACGGTTTGAAACCCAGCAGGGCGGCTAGCGGGCTCACAGCGGAGAGGAAGCAGGAGTGTCGGCTGTTTTGGGAACCATGAGAGAGTACAAAGTAGTGGTACTCGGGTCCGGAGGGGTCGGTAAATCCGCATTAACCGTCCAGTTCGTGACGGGATCCTTCATAGAGAAATACGACCCCACGATAGAGGATTTCTACAGGAAGGAGATCGAAGTGGACTCCTCTCCGTCGGTCCTGGAGATCCTGGACACGGCGGGGACCGAGCAGTTCGCCTCCATGCGAGACCTGTACATCAAAAACGGGCAGGGTTTCATACTCGTCTACAGCCTGGTGAACCAGCAGAGCTTCCAGGATATCAAACCGATGAGGGATCAGATCATTCGGGTGAAACGGTACGAGAGGGTGCCGATGATTCTGGTTGGAAACAAAGTGGACCTGGAGGGGGAAAGGGAGGTCTCGTCCGGGGAGGGGAAGGCACTGGCGGACGAATGGAACTGCCCGTTCATGGAAACTTCAGCCAAAAATAAAACCTCGGTGGACGAACTGTTTGCAGAGATAGTCCGACAGATGAACTATGCCTCAACACCAAATGGCGACGACCAGTGCTGTTCGTCTTGTGTCATTCTTTAAGAAAAAGAACAACCATAAAGTTTTATTCTTTGCTCGGTTTTAAGTTTGCAATGGTAAGTTGAAGCACCACACACTGAAAATGTAAAGCTGACACTTTTACCAAGAGATACTACAGTATATAACCAACACTTATCATAAACACGGTATTGAAATCCTTTCTTAGCACATGTCCATATTAAGTATAGTGGTGATCAGCAAAATAACACATGTATGTCTGTGTAGGCCTCTTTTTTAAAGTTTATCCTGTAGTTCTGCTTGTGAGCTCAGTTTTAGTTGTTACTGGGAACATACAGTAGAGCACTTGTAGTCTATTGTTTTGCTAAGCAGATTGGGGAAGTGTCTGACTCATTTGGAGAACTGGAGGGACAGGCTGTGACTGACTTGATGAGGTTTACAAAGTTAGTGGTTGAATCTGTACACCTACAGTCTGGAGTTATCAAACAACTGCTCAGAAAAGGTATTTTTCTGAATTAGGTTAACAGGAGTCGGGAGATTCCAATGTTCTTGTATGGCCTACATTCAGGGATCATGCAAGTTGTTGTTTTTTTTTGTCAAGCCGAGCCCAAACTGAGCCTCAAAGAACAGTGTGTGTTTCCCCTGATGTTGTTTTTCTTTTTGTCAGAAGTTGTTACACTTCACCCATGACTCATTTTATTTCTATCTCTTGTTTGTGGCAGTGTGTTGCAGCAAGTGTGTACTGTTGAGCTCTTCTTCGTGTCTCACCCTGGCCTTGGAGGAAAATACAGGGAGGAATGCTGCAGGGGGACGAGAGGAGGAGGAGGGGAGCAACAGAGACAGAGGGAGGGGTCCACTCTTCAGGAATTCTGCTGGGTTGGAGTATCTTTGCTGAACGATCAGTGTCCACCACTGATGTCAACACAGTGTCGGATCCAGAGTTACAGCAACAACCCCCCCCTGCCCCACCCCTCAACAGTTCCAATTGTACTCACAACTGGAACTAAACCCCAAATGGAAAAGATATGGAGGGCAACACTTAGAGACACTCTTAAATGGATATTTCTGTATAAGAAGAAGACAGAGAGATAGAGTATATTTTGTTAAATAACTGCACAGTCGTGGGTGGGTAAAGATTTGGGTGATATCTCTGCCTAACCCATTTTGGAGCGACGCTCCACAACACTCCAAATCCTTTTTTCTTTTTTTTTCCAAAGTCAAAAGAAATTGACACCACTTTTCTGCTGGTGGAGTAAACGTGATGAGTGCCACTTTTTTTTTTTCTTCTTCTTCTTCTTCTTCTTCATCTCCTCTTCAGTGTGTGAGAGGACCTTAACTGAAGTGACATGGGGACGGTGACCTGATCGCCCTGGTGTCGAGTGCCTTTCCAAAACAAATCAGCTGTTCAGATTTAGTGCCAACCTACATGTATCACCAAAAGAACCCTTCAACATGGCAATCCACAGTTTAGTGAACTGTTCTTCTGGATAATCTCGTAGGGGTGGAGGCTGAAAAAAAGAAAACAAACTACAATAGGCATTTTGTTAATGGAATGGCGGTTTTCTGTATGTTTTACGTTGGCCTTTTTGAAGTCTAAGGTGTTCATTTTGTAATGTCTGCTTAATCTGGCCAAACCTATATCTTGAAATGCACAGGTACTGGAATCCCCTAGACGTGATAACAACACCAAACGCTTAACCTTCCAGACCACTTAAATCAAATTATGTTTGTTCTCTTTATTTTGTTGTTTTTAACAGGAAATGTGATGATGTACCGTTGACAAATCTAACCTGATTGTAAGTTTAATTTCAGATCAGCCTTTTAACAGTGGGCTGTCTGTTTAAAAAAAAAAAAACAAAAAAAAAAAACAAGACTTTTAATACAAATGGCATTTTTAAAAAAAAAAAAACAGGCTGTGTTTTCTCTTTGTTGACATCTACTTATTCAGAGTTTTACCACAATGGCTAATTGCCAGTTTGTCTAGAGTCCATACAAAGTTTATCATTGCTTAAACACCAGCTTAGTATGTCTGAATACACACAAAAAATGGATTACTACAAATACCCACAGTCATACAGTAGTTCAAAAGGTAAATGTTCAGTTGTGTGCAGTAACATGGCTTCCCCCAAAACCCAAACTTGCACACGGTGTTTGGGGATAGCCCACAGGCTAACAGGAAACAGAAAGATACAATGTGTTTGTTAGTTTTATGTTGACAAATTCACTGGTCACCTTAATGGAAACTAGTTTTATTTTTCTACTGCTGCCTAGCCATGCTTTATTTTATACTTATTTATTTAGTTTTATCTAACACAAAACCTTCCATGTGGTTAACGCTGAGACCACTGTGTGTGACGATGCATGAGCTGAAAGAAAACAGACCAAGGTGTAAACATGGTATGACTGATTTGAAAAAGAGATGAGTAACTCACCTCTGTCAGTCTGTGAGGGCGTTTACAAGACACTGTTAACCCATGCATGCGACGTCCCCGAAGGGCAGAAATTCGCGTAAAGATAAATACCTGATGAGATTTCATGAAGCACAGCCGTCTTCACCATCAACATGCGGTCAAGATGAAAGCGCCTCTATCTACCTCATCATCCTCACATGAATTTATAGACGAGACTAGGCTATGCAGCTCCAGAGAAATGTCTCTTTTAACTGTGTGGGTGTAGTAGTGTTTCAGCCCAGAGCTTCAGCCTGGTTGCAGTGTGGGTGGGTGTAGTGGTGTGATGTGGAGAGGCCGGTTATGACCGAGCAGGCCTCGTTTTGCTTCTGTTTACCTACAGGGATTACCTTGCCCTGGCTGGCTGGTGGACCGCAGTATGGCCTGGGGGGGAGTAAAGAGAGTAAACAAACTCATGACAGCTTCACACAGACTCCAGTCTTTCTGAGTAGATATGTGTTGGTCTTCAAGCTGTACTGTAAATGTGTTCTGTTATGGTATGTACTGTATGTGTCTTGTGAGGGTGAGCATATGCGTCTGCCTGTCACTGCCCTGCACAGGCTCAGACCACTTTGTGGGACTGTGTAGGCCTGGGTATCTGTGTCTGCTAGCCAGTGTAAGCAATGGTATCGTATGTATTCTTTGGCTTTGCCTGCACCATGTGACTGTGGGGCATGGTGAGGTCGAGGTACAGGGTTGTGCGGGGGGGGGTGCAGTTTAGTGTGAATGTTGCATCCAACAGGTGCGATCGAACTGTGGACGTTAGAGCCGGGCAGGTTATAAACAATAATGTGATATTAATACAAATCTTTTTATGTTTACAGAAGCCACAAAAAAGTTAGAAACGAGAATTTGCAAAATGATATAACAGTGTGTGTTATCTAAATGAGTAAAACCACAAAGTGTACACACACTCGGTGTGTTTTTCTCCCTCTCTGAACAGCTTTACAACTTAATATTCAGTTTCCGTCTTCTGTGCTGAAGCGCTTTGTGTTCGTGTGACTGTTGATAGCAGGTCTCAGATTTTCCTTACATCCACTGCAAGCTGTGGCTAGTTCGCAACTGCGCTATCTATGCAAAGTCAAGACTAATAGTATGTTTCCTCCAAGGCCTTGATACAGATTGTGTGATTAGACACGAGCAGAGCTGAAGCTGAACTCTGCCTTAAAATAATATAGTTGAACTGGTAGTGGATGAGAGGGAGTGGTTATTACTGCTATGCCCCAGATACTGTAAATGTACACTCCCCCCTCATCTTTGACTGCTGCACAGCTTCAGTCTCTTGCTGTGGTATAAACATCTGATAGCAGAAGAATTTGCCCTTTGGAGAGAAAGGGGCCTGTCGAGTTCCTGTATTGTTTTATCTATCTCTTTCTACAGAGTGAGAAGGTGAAAGTTTCACTTCCTGTCTTTTTTAAATTTTTTTTTTTATTTGTTGTTGTCGCACAACTAGGCATCGATATTTTCTCTGTGCGGTTGTGAGTTTAATTAGCTTCCGCCTTTTAGTTATTAAGTTTCAGTATCTTGGAGCCACATTTTTGCACACTTCAATTGCAGGGTTGTTGCTGTTTAATGAATTTAATTAGACTATTTTTAAATCAATTGGTTTCAGCTCCAGCCAACAGGAAATCAGTGGTGTTCAGGTTTACGGACGGCCCGGCTTGTCAGTGGTTGCTGGTCATGGGAGCTGGTCATGTGATGTGGTTGCCATGGTTAAGGGGGGTTGGGATGTGGTATGGCTGCTCAGGGTGGCCTCGTGACCTATGGGAGTTTAGTCACTGCTGGAATGGTGACTGTAAGAGAGGAGGGTGTCGGTCTGTTTGATCATCTTTCTCTCAGTCGCCACAAACATATATTTTCTTTGCTCATGACAGGAAGTGTGATTATACTTTTAAAGCTTATTTCTGCTGGGTAAAGAACCATAGAGGGACATTTTACAGCCTTTGATAAACAACTTCCCATCCATGGTTACAGTAAACTAAATATTGATTTCTCTGTGATTAAGATAAGAGTGTTGTTTGCTGCACGGATGCGAGATCTGTGGTGTTTTGTTTTGGGGGTTTTATTTTGCTGTTGGAAGCAGTTGCTCTGGCAGGAAGTGTTGCGACAGAGCCAGTGAGTGTGGGTGGTGTGTGTTTGCATTTTTTACATGGGACTTAATCACTATATAGGCTCCTTGCTGAATTACAGACTTCTCTTTCTTTTCCAGCGTCATCGTGCTATTTTTGAGGCTCTGTTGTGTTCAAGAGTGTGGTTTTTGCCTTTTTCTCTTGGCAGATGTGCCTGTTATGAACTGTATCTGTCGAAGGCAGTGTGCTCTCTGAAATCCATTTGACTTTATTAGTCTTTCTCTACATGTAGACTATAATTCATCAGCAACAGTAACACAAAAAAATGCATGCGACGGCGTTTGCGTTTAGTCGCAGCAGAGTTGTTAATTTTATAGCGTTTGCCACTGTCATTTCTTTTTGAATTGGGCATTACCATAACAACACAGGAATGGCGATTCGCTCCTTGTTTGTCTTCCCCTAGAAGGCTGAATGAGCTTTGTTTTTCCTCCCTTTCACTCACACATGAACACACACACACTGCAGTTATTCTACGTCGTGCACATTTAAACCCACTGCAGTTTAGATTCCTGCAGCATTCCAACACCAAGACTTTGTCCAGACACAAGCAGCAGAGCATGTCAGTTTTCCTTATGACCCGGTTATTACTTAATCCGTGCGACGATATCAGATTGTTTGACCGCACTGGTCCTTGAACCGTGATATCTTGTCATGCGAGTGACTGTTGACGGATCTGACTGTGGGGTCTTCATATATATATAGATTTTTTATATTACAGAAGTTATGGGGCACTGCAGTATCTTCCTCTGGCCTTATATTTCTCATTGAGTATGTCTATTGGACTGAGCTAACAATCATCATTTGAGAATAAGAAGATTCGTCTATTAGTTTCTTTATTGAGCTCTCTGTAAATCAGGGAGTGGCCCTCTCACTCAGAGCTGACTGTGTCGAGATGGGAATGCCCCGGAATTCCTCTCATTCCTGTCATTCCCTCAACTGTAATGTCTGGACATGTCTTTAGCCTGAATTGAAAGGGAGATGGAACAGTGGGGGAGAACGTTGAGATATGTCAAGGAGTAGTAGTATTTATATATTCTTCATGGTTCATTTCAGGACTTTGGCCTCAAAATTCCCCTTCATGTCTGTTTGGAAATGACTTTTCCTTGTTGTTTCCTAGCTTTCCTTGTTTTGTCATTCCTGATCACAGCTGTGATAGAGGCCAAGAGAGGAATATCACCTAGAAGCTACAAAAAAACAAAGGTGGGGAGAGAGAGATAGCAGCTGAGATAAAGGATAAAAGGGAGAGTGCAGGGTTTGTCTAAACAGGCCTCCAGACACCGCCCCACTGTGTCACAAGATGGATCCCACTGGGCACACAGTCAAAATGCTCTTTATACCATCTTTAGATAATCATAGCACAGTTGCCTTGGTTCACACCAGAGCTCGATCTCAAAAAGGAAACTAGGCCAAATGAGCCAGTCAGACAGGACTAGTTACTCACCACGTCCCATGTGTGGATTAATAGCTTTTGTTCGCTGGAGTCAGGGAGGACATGTAAATGCTTAAGGACCTGATTTGTAATTGAGCTCAGTTACAATAAGTGTTTTAATTATGATGGGGGGGAAAAATCAGGTCATTGAGTGTGTGTAGGAATGTTAGATTGCAATTTGATCTTTCTGTAGGTATAATTAAATATACAGCATAATTGGTATCTTGAGCTCATGGATACATTCTCGAAATTATCAGGTATTAAGATCTTTAATAACATCTCTGATGGCACGGTGCTACTGTGGGCCTGAGTGAGTCTTGAACTGTCAGTTGGTTGCTGTTGCTGCAGGCAGGCTTTAGATGTAGCTCCTGAGGTTTGGGTGTGGTTTCTCACATGAATGACAGGCTGGCTTCTCCGCGGGGAAGATTTACAAGAAGTGAATGGCCTTGAAAGTTTCCTTGTAGTTTGTTTGTGTCAGCGTTTGATCATCAGATGTTTAGAAGTGATGCATTAGGTCATGTTCAGAGAAGGGAAAACGACATCATTTGGAACTGACCATGCTATTTGTGTGATTTTGGAAGGTTTGGGTGAAACCACAGCTGAGTTAGAAGTTTTAAACCACTGGTTGTGATAATGCCCTGGGAGATTTTTTTGCGATATAATAATACCCACACCCCCTAACCACTGCCAGCCCCGCTGCAAGGACGTCTCAGGGCGCAGTTAGCAACAAAACAGCATCTCTGGATTTAGTTATACTAAATTATTATTTTTTTTTTTAATCCATTACATACTTTGTATTTACACCAGTGCCAGGAAAGAGGTGTTAGGGACCGGCATCCGGGGAACAACAACGTAATCAAACAGTGGCAGTGTGTATGATACTGGCTGTCTGATGTTCAGCAAAGCCTAAAAAAGAAACAAAAAGCAACGGTGACCTTTCTTCTGTTTTACAGTTTTCCCTGACAGCAACAACAACATAATTCCTCTTCTGTTTCACCGTGTTGACAGTTTGCACAGAAGAGCATTGTGTGTTTGGTTGCATCGGTTGGCATCCACTGTGACACACTACATGAGATGAAGATTGATTGTTGTGCCCAACGTCCATAATCGATCACCGAACAGACCCAGTACCCTATGTCTGTGGGATCAGGCTGATATGGTGTAGTCTGGCCACAGAATTAGCTTAAAATATCATCAGTAAGCAGCATTGTTGATGTTACACTTCAATGGAAACGTGTATAAGTAAGCTGGACTGGAAAGCCAACCTGTATGCAAGGACCAGAGTCTGTGACACAAGCAGTTTTAGTTTAGTGATGTGTAAATGTCTACCGAGTAAACAATATTGTCATGCTCAGTTTGGAGTTATGAAGAACCGGTGTAGCCAGCTCTTGGTGGGAGTTCATGTGGCGCTGTGGACACTACAGCAGGGCAGGACGCTTGATGTCAGTGGGGCATGAACCTTGGCTTTCACTCTCTGCATTACTCTGCTTCCCCTCAGTGCTGTAAAACAAACAAAACCATAGATTTTTGTTGAACCTTGAGTTGAACTTTTGCACATACACATAACTCGCAATCGCAACCCCCCCTTCCCATCTGGTGGATTCATGGTCAGATGAGGGTTTGTGGCATCCTCCTCCAGGGCCTGACGCTGGGTCACGTGACCGCCTCCCACCACTCTTCCGTTACCCTCCTGTCACCACGGCAACGTCAGCTTTCTGACTAACATGCCGTGACATCCGTGACCTTCCTCCCCCATCTGCAAACCCATTTCTTTTTCTCATTCCATCATCTTTTAACCCCCCCCCCCCATCTCTGCTCAGTTTCTGACTGCCCCCATCATTACTCAGTATTCTGTGATTCTCACCACTTCTTTCTCCCACTTTGGTTTGGTATGCCTTTCTAGGAATGTGTTACTCCAGTGTGGGGAGGAAGGGGACTGGGTATATAGGGCCTTCACGAAGGGCCCACAATGATACTTACATGACTAGCCATGGATGCAGAGAGAAGCCCATAGAAAATGCAGATGTACTGGATCCAGAATTTTGTGCTATGCCCCTGTGCATTTCCCTTGGTAGGGAGAGAGCTGAAGAGGCATTTTAGCTACTATGTTACCGTCAGGGTGTGTTTATTTAGTTATTTACTCCGCTTCTGTCTCTATCCATCTACCTCCTTCCTTCCCCCAGTTATGAGTCTAACTTCATCATCAAACATTTCTCTTGAGGCAGAGTTATGCAACACCTCTTTTATAACCTGAGCAACCAGGGGGCAGAAAAAGAACCTAGTCGGAGAGAGAAACTACAAAAAGAACTGAAGTTTTCATATATAGCGGGAAGTATGTGTGTAACTGCCTGAACTCTGAGGATATGTGTTTGTCATCGTGTCCTTATCTTTCTTCCGTTCATTTTGTAGGGACAACTAGTAACGATTTCTCCCACATTTTCCAGCCTAACATATACTTAACGTACACACATATAATTAATTTTTTTGTCTTTTAAATGAAACAAATTCAGATTAGTTTGGATTTTGTCTGCTAACAAATCAGACAATAAACCAAACCCCTACATTTCAACAGGAAAAAGGAAAACTTAAATATTCCTCAGATTTTGTGGCCTATTTTCTATTCTCAAGGGCTTCTTATTTGGATTCTTGCAAACACATTCCAAGCAGTACATGTAATACTCCACTCTCTAAACTTAACCCTTAAAAGTTACAAACATGTTGCAAAATGTAGAAAAATGTGTACAAATATGATTTTATTCATTTCTACACTAGTAGCACTAATAGTCAAGGTGTCATAACATGTTTATTTACCTTGCGGAAACACTTTCTAAATATGGTCCTAACAGGAATTGACTGACAAATCAGCATGTGTGTGTGGCACAGCGGAGTGTTCGCTTAGTTTACTCGGTTAAATTACACAGGAGCCCCACCCAGAATGCCTGAGTATCTGTCTCACAGTCCAACACTCACAGCAGCAGGAAGTGAGCGTGACAGCGCAATAGTCAGAACCAAATATCCATACCTCCACAGCCAAATCACTGTTAACACGTAACAGGTTATTACAACATGAGTCACTCATGAGTCTCTTTCATTTTCATTGAAACCACTGTGATATTGTTATGCTGACAAGGTACATGTGAACTCATACCTACATATCATACACTTACTCATTGTTCTCACATGAAATAGCGTAATGGTCATACGTGAAACTGTCATTACGGGTTATCTTTAAGATGTCGCGGATAACCTAGATATGACCCTCTGCATTGAAATGATTTCTGGGAAAATTTGGAGAGACTAGGCTCTGAGGAAATTGCTCATATCCTGTGTGGAGCTGTGGAAGAGGAAGTCTCCTGTGACACTGGATCTCCAGCCTACTGACCCACATCACTGGGCTCTGGATCCTGCTGCACTCTGGTTACCAGCGCTATTGCTCTATATACTTTAGACCTATGGAAATTTGAACTAGTGCAAGTCACAGTTTTGATGTCAGACCCTGTTTTTACCTCATACCTCATTTCATAAAACATTTGCAAGGTGTTTCTTTTTTTAGCTTGAAACTTGTTCACATAGGCTATCACTCGTGTTCTTTCCTGCCTATTGCGCATAGATTTTTGTTCCCCACTAGAATAGCAGATTAACATTGTTCTATAGCGCCAGAAGTGGTCAAAAACTCAGCAGGGTATCTTTAAGTTGCCAAATACTGCTGTCGTATGACTGATTTATGAGCATTCACGGAATATTCAGAGATATTTACCCCCACTGCTACCAGATAAAAATCGCAAATTTGCTTGTTCTGTGTAGCAATTTTTAGATTTTATTTAGATGTAGCTGACAGTTATGGTGGCTTTGCAGCCATGTTTTCAATGGTGTGTTGAAATGTTTGTAGTTCTTTGCACCAAGTGGGAGATCTGGTAGCTGTTAGAAATTCCTGATATTTCAGACTCAGAATTACAAGTCAGAGGCTGACATGATGTGGTTTTCTCCACTCGGGTGCATGTAATAACGGTCTGAACGATATGACACGTGGAATAACTCTCAAAGTCAATTCAGATCCCTTAGTGCCAAAATCTCAAGCCAGACTGGGTACAATAGTGGAGAGATTTTAGGTATGTACGTGGTATCCAATTATAGACCACAGTAGCTATTGGCCATTTTCTGAGTGGTGTGATCTAACTTAGCCAGTGCCTGCTTGCGAAAATTGCATCCGGTCCTGCTCACTTTTTTTTTTTTTTTTTTTTTAAAAAGGTGTCAAAATGATATTTGCAGTCTGTTTGTGCTCATATGCAAATATCTTGCTGGGGCTACAGGCACAATAAGATAGCTGAAAAGCATGTTAACAGATGGGAGCTGCACATAAATCCGGAGCTCACTGCTCCTTTCTGCCTTTGGCACAGTGTGTTTGGTTACAAAGTAATTTGCTGATCAATGGGTGTGCTCAAATTCACTGTCTGGCTGCTGAGATTTCAGTGTGTCCTAATCCTGCTTACCAAAAGAAAACTCCACAAGGATTGATAAAATAGACACCCCCCGATCTTTTTTTTTTTTTTTATCATCACAAGCACTGAAATCAAAAGCAGAAGGTGGGAAAAGCCCACTGTTCCCTGAAAAGATTACACCTTGACTGGATTCATGTGGAGCCAGAGTCTTGGAAACGATGCAGCAGTTTTATCAAAAGATGTTGCCATGGGCAACACATAGCCTTGAGTACAACTCCATATAAAGTGCAAAAGTACAACACATGGTACTATCTTTCTTAATACTTGTCACATGTGTCATGTGATGTGAGACTGAATGGTGTCCAGTGTTGGTGATCGGTGCGCTGACAGGAAGGAAGGGTGTCTCCATTAAGACTTCCTGTCCCGCTGTGTGACTCAGTGTTGGTCCTTGTGCTGCTCTTTTCCTTTTTCCTTTCACTCTTCTCTTCCTCTCTCCCCTGGGGCATGTCTAAGCCTGGTGCCACTCACATTTTTCTTCATTTACTTTATTAGCTTTTGTTGGACCATCTGTCCAGGTTTTGAAAAGTCAACTTCGACTAGCTGCTTGCTGTAACAGCCGTTTTTCATATCTTGCATCTCCACTTTTTTTTTTTTTTTTAACCTGGAGTAGTTCAGCATTTCAAAACAGTTTAGAAACTTTTTTGGGTAGGAGTTTCATCGAAGATTTAAACTATTCTCATCTGTCTGCAGTAAATCCAAAACTACATCCAGCAGCCAGTTAGCCTAGCTTAGCACAAAGATTGGAAACAGCTAGCTTCACTCTGTCCAAAAGTATAAATTCATCCACTGGATGACTTGTTGGCAGTGTGTATGATGACAGGTAGTCACTGTACAGCCAAAGAAATAGTCCATAACACCTATAACCTATGACACCTGCTAAAACAACACAAATGATCATTTTTATACTGTTTTTTTGTTTGTTTGTTTGTTTTTTGTACAGATTAAACACAATATAAAATGTTAATTGATGAGCTTAGGTTATATTACTTTTAGACAGAGCCAGGCTCGCTATTTCCCTGTGTTTCCAGCCTTGAAGTAAAAAACCCACTGCTGCCTGTAGCTTCATATCTAATATACTCACAAGAGTGGTATCAATTTTTTACATCTTACTCTCAGCAATTAAGCATATTTCCCCCAAATCAAACCTTTCCTTCAGTTTGTGCTCGGTATTAGTTAAAAGGACTCCAAAAAATGCCAAGTAAATCATGATCGTTTAATAGTTTGTTTTCATGGGTAAAAGAACTTCTGTGTCTTCGATATCTTAATTGCCTCCTTTGATCCTCTTCAGTTTGTAACTGTGATTTGACTCCAATCATGATAATACTGATTGATATCTGGGATGTTTATCACTAAGTGTGTGACTTGTCAGCTGTAATGAGACGCCATCCAATTAAGAAGGTGCGTAGGCCCAATCATCGCAACAAGTCTGTCCAAAACAATATAAAACAAATCAATAAAAAAGATGGAACAAATGAACGTAAGAGAGGGAAAAGTGTTGGAGACAAGCTGGGGGAGACAGAGGAGAGGAAACAGAGAACAGGAAGAGGGAGGGGGAGAATACACAGGGATACGAGGGATGAGAGGAGGAGGCCACACTGTGGGTCTCTCATTCAGGCTAATGCCATTAGTGTCAACATGCAGGCGGATCATATGACACAGAGTCATTATTGCTCTTTATTTATTTACCCTGACACGCGCGCACACATAAATTCCACCATGTCACATATCCTGTAGAGTTTCCTCACACAAACTCCCCGTAGCCTTGAAGTCAGACAAATGGCTCCGTGCGCACACATGCACATGGACTCACGCATATTACGCCTTTCCTAGAGTGTGTCACACATGAACGCACATCCGAATGCCCCCCCCCCCCCCCCCCTCCAATTCTTGTTCATGTTTCTTCTGCCTGTCCTTGGATCCAGCCTCTGGGCTTGCCTTCTCATGTCATCTCAGGGTGCGTAAGCCTATAGACCATATGGGCTCTGAGGGGCTTAAGTGGACCTCCAGCCAGCCCCCCTTGGAGGGCCTGCTGTTTGAGGGGGAATTCGGGGGCATCTTGTCATCTTTTCAGCTGCTTCAAACTTCCCGTCTGAAGAATGAAAAAAGTCCAAGTTTTTGTCATTTTGTTATTTCATATTCACTTCCCCTCCGCTTGGCTGATTTTATTTAAGCCCTAACATTTTGCACGATTGTGAGCAAATATTTCGCTGCTTGCCACAGCAAAGTGTTAGCTTGTTGTGTAATTATTATTTGGTTTGTGATCTGTGGATCTCAGCAATTCACGATGGGCAGATGGCTCACTGTCTTGCTCACCAATGACTCTCCGTCTCTCTCTTCCTCTTCTTCCTCTCCATCACATTTTTTTTATTTTTTTGGTTGCACATGTCTGTGTTCATGTGTGAGATTACGTGTCTTTGTGTCTGAGTGTGTGTGTGTGTGTTGTTTTAGGAATATCTACTCTGTGGACCATATGGTACAACAGTGCCTGCTGGGCAAAGATAAATCCCGCATGCAAAGGCAGCAGAGACACCAGTACACACACACACACATGCTTCACACAATTAGCACAACCTCAGTATCATGTACGTGTATTGTGCATTGTAATTAGTCTGCACCTTCTTGTCTGTTGTTGTATAACAGCAATACCCAACAGGCCTGTCTGTTCGTCTGTCTTCCCGCTCCCCTCGCTGTCTCCCTTCGTCCTCTTCCTCCTCCTCCTCCTCTTCTCTGGCTGATTTGCTTTCTGTTCGCCTGCCTATACTTGTCTACATCTCATGCTTTCCATTTTTCTCCAAAGCAACGTGCCCCCAGCCTACCTGAGTCATCAGGCTTTTTCTGAGCCGTAATGCAGAAGTCAACTCATACCTTCTTCCCACACGTCCAACTACCTATATCTAGGTTTATCTACTTTGTCGTTTCAGAGAGCTGTGCATTCTCGCTCTGTCTCTCTCACTCTCCTTCTCCATCTCCCTGCATGTATATGTTTTTAAAACTTCAAGCCTTACATAACCATTACAATTTAAAGAACCCTTCCAGGGATTTGCATGATTTAGTCCATTTATACAGTGGCCCTTAGAGCTCAACACACTGCTACTTAAATACAGCCAAACACAGAAATGCCACGGGTAGCACATATTCATTCAAAAGTAATGAACCAGCCTGGAACATGCTTGTTGCTTGAGATACAGATAGCTAACAATAATAACTTCATGAGTCATAAACCAACAAGCTTGTCCCACCTTGTTTATCTTTTTTTTTAGTGTTCCCGAGAAAGGGTTTCTTGTAATGAGTGCTACTTCTGTATTTAGTTGTGTTTTCTCACTGTCCAGCATTTATTTCTAAATGCTGTGCATGATTTGCCAAATTGGTGAAGGTGTTTTCTTAAGTTGCACTATGCTGAGCTCTTAGGACTACCATACATTTGCTTCAAACCACCCATTCTTAAGATTACAGATTACAACCATTTTGAAAACTAATTTGGATGTACTGTATTTTTGCCTACTGGCCCAGGGCAACCTTTGGTTTCCTGAACTTCTTTGTGGTATGAAAATAAATTTGCATAGTCTAAGCCTGACCTTGAGTTGTGTAATGGATCACAATGAAAATCACATCTGCCCAGATGGGTGATAATGCACTCTAGGATAAGTCTATTTTACAAACTTATTCATGAAATTTGGGCATCATTTTTGTTGGCATTAGAAAGAAATATAACATGGCAATGAACACAAGGAGTTAGACGATCAGAACCAATCCAAAGTCTTTATGGCAGCCCTTCATTTTGGGGCTGTGATGTGCAGAAGTCATGTGCTTGTAACTGAGGAAAAGGGGGGAGAATCTTTTCTGGGAAGGTGGGTCCTTGAACAAAATGTAAAAGGCATTTTGTTAGTAGCTGTGCTGTCTGCTGTTCACAAAACCACCTTGTATCCCCAGAAGACTGGTTGGCACTAAGATCTCCGATCATCAGGTATCATGAGAATACCTTGACTCAGCACACCTGGACAGAAAATCAGTTTCAAACAAACCCCTTGGTCAGCCACACTTAATTGGTTCAGGGAACACAAGGAAAAGATAAAGTTATTACCTGTACTGTCCAATGAAAACATAAATCGCAGGTTACAGACCAACTTTCTGGTTCAACTTTACCTTATCATATTTATCTGCTTTTGGTTTACCACAAAATAAAGTGTTTCAAGATCATCTGGCTAAACTGTTGGTTTGTTTATAACCTGTCTGATTGTCTCTCATATTTCTTGCCTTGTCAGACTTAATAATTACTTAAGTAATTACTACAGTGAGGCCAAGTTTTAATAAATCAAGAATTATAATTGATAGTATAGTATATAGTATAACTGATTTTAAAAGTCTGACTGGTAAAATAGATTAATGTAACAAGAATATATGCAGAGAGTGTGTTCACTGTGATAGATTCCGCATCTGAAGCAAGTTTTCAGTCTGTTAATTGAATTTCATATGGAAATGAATGGACATAATCAATCAAAAGATCTAAAACACAACATGCATTTGAAAATAGCAAGTAAAAACTGCTGTTAAGAAGCTTAAACTTACAAAAGCACTGCTATGATCCCTTAACCTGTTCGATGTTTGCGTGTTCCCGTCTGCTTGTCTGTCTGCCTGTGTGTGTTTTATACCTGCGTAGATTGCAGCAGAGCCAGACTGAACAAAAAGGGAAGGTCACTAGAATCAAAGTACTCCAAAGCTCCCACGCTTCTGTAGTCAGCCTTTCTCGCTCAGATTAGACAGATCACATAAAACCATTTACCTCAGTGTCTCTGAACACCGGGGTAAACAATGAAACATGGTGTTTTCTTTAGAAATGCAGGGAGAGACAGATTGTAAACCCCCGTGGCACAAATCCTCCACCCCCACTGCATCTTTTGCCACAATGTCTGCTAACTGTCGAACGTGGTAACATGGATGAGGGCACAGCTGGAAGAGAAATGGGAAAAGACGTACAAAGAGAGGGGTGGAGAAGGAGACGAGGCAGTTGGAAGCTGGTTAGCTGGGACTGTTTTTGACTCTTTCTTGATGCTTTCAGCCAGTTGAACGGATACAGGAAGGGATGAAGTGAGAGACAGACACACGCAGAGGGAGGTTAAGGATAAAGAGACGGGCACAGGAACAAAAGCAACGGCATTTAATATGAAACTGAATTTCAGAGGTAGTCTACTAGCTTAGTCACCATGACAACAACACACTTAAACCAGCATTTAATTGGTGCTGTCTGCACTTGTCTGTTGTATCTCTATCCACTCCCTCTGTGTACAGTATATAATTACACTGTGATTTGTGGGTATCATGTACCAGCGCAAACCTGCCTATGATATGGTATATATTATTGTGTTTGGTTTGTAATGCAATACTGTAATATGATTATTGTGACTGTCACATAAGATTAGGTTCAATTTTTTTGGATTACCAAAATGATAACTAACTGTTAAGTTCAAATGCATGTATTTACTGAATTCAGTATTTCTTTTACCAGACAGAGTGTAAGGATTTAGGGGTGTGAATGTGGGTGAGAGATTTTCTCAGAGCCAGTAGATGAGTCAGTCGATGATAGGTGAGATAATTCAGCCACAGTCTTCTTGAAAAATCAGACAAGGCAGGTTGTTAGTTAAGAGACTCTGTGTAAGAATAGGGAGGGTATGTTTACACTGACTTGTACTTGCATGTATCGAGGATGAGTGTCTCATGTTTATCTCACATTCTATATAACTCCCAAACGCTCAGTGTTACGGCTCATTTTCCAGCAAATTTGAATGCAGTGCAATGCAGTGCTTTGTGTGAATGCATGGCCTACAGGCATCCTTTATGCAGAATGTCCTGTCTCTTCTGTCACACACATAAAATTTGCATATACCAACAAACAATTATGATCCCAGCAATTAGAAAATGTTTTGTTGTGGTTTTAGAGGTCAAGGCTTGCTCGTGTTGCAAAATCCAAGTCTGGCGAGCTTAAAGCAGAAGAGGGTGTTTTTGGTTTTGACATTTTGCTTCAAGCACGTCTTAGTCTTAAGCCTCTGTGTCTTATTCTTAGTATCTTAGTATTTGGTGTAATAACTGTTCACTTACAGACGGCCACACTCCAAAACATTTGTGCAAAGTGAGAAGGAGAACTGAAAGCAAGATGAAGCGATACCGTGGTTGGCAATTTTACTGTTTCTCAAGGTGCAGAGCTCTGAATGTGTCTCTCAGGCTCCCCACGGGTTATTTGTCTATTTTCAGAGAACTGTAGGCGGTAAAGAGCAAGTATTCAAGCCAGGACAAGATGAAAATGTAAGAATGTAACAGCTGCAGTGACAGAAAGCTACATGGGGAGAGCGCAATGAGCAGATTTTATTGCATTTCAAGTGGATATATAGCATGAAAGGGATCTGTATGTAAATACATACAAACAACGCTGTAGGTTATTCGTGTATCCTGTCGTTAAGAAACTCTTTAGTTGATTTAGATGTTTTCCTTTGTTTATTCACCCCAAACAGACAATATACCAACTGCATACTGTCTGCAAGCTAGCTAGCAACATTTGCTATGATTGTGTCTGTGTGTTTCTGTCCAGCTGAGCCTCTAACTGATCGTAAAATTCACAAGATTTAATTATTTTAAGTTTAATTTAATGTTATTTCACTTCTCCCTTCTATCCTGTCTTTGTACGTTGAAGAAGCAGATTCATAAAACTCGCATTTTTACATCCCCACAGGCTCAACTCTCACAGTAACAGGCAGTGAGGCCTTTGAGCTTTAACTGACGCCAAACAGAGGTAACATCAAATTTCTGTGAATAGCAAATAGTAAGGAACGTCTGTTTGTCCATGCAAGGCCCTAATAGCATATGAAACACGAAATAGTTCCTCGTGGTGTAATAATAAAAATGTATTATTTCGTCACTTTATTCAAATGTGTAAACCCAGTTTGCAGCAACTTTAATACATTTCTACATATTGCAGTTATTATTATTATTATTTTACACATACAGTCATGGAGTCTGAATGATCCCAAACAACAAGAAAGTAAAGTAAACAAAACACAAGAATTAATAGAAAAATGAGGAGAAAGTAGCAACCATTTATCAAAACATACAGTAGGTGTTTTGATGTAAAAACACCCAGACTCAGCTGTGCATTCCTGTGAAGTGAATTCATTCCCCATGCCTCCTGGGGCACACACCAACACACTTACTCACACAAACTTACACTCACACACACACACATACACATTCTCGCTCTCTCTCCCACACACACACACACACACACACACACACACACACACATACACACACACACACATACATACACACTGTAGAGTATTGTGGCTGTGTCTGAGCCTGCAGTTGATAAGATAGGGTTGGGTTGCACAGCTTGCAGGCAGATACTATTGTGGCCGTTGACAGGAAACTGAAACAGGCTGTGATGGTGCGGCTCCAAGTCTACATGGCTGTTTGTGTGTATGGTGCTTGTTTGAACGTTTGCCCTCTCCCCTCCTGTCAAACGCCGGCCAAATGGTTTCCCAAATTCACTGTTTTCCCTCAATGAATGCTTCTTCTCACTCGTGGACTGAGTGGCCTCTTGTGCTCTGTGTGAACGAGTGTGTCTGCCCCCAAAAAAGAGTAAAGAGAGAGGAGCCATACTGTAGGTCAGTCTGCATTCTGCCATTTGGCCACCAGACGGGACACTGGGGTGACTGTACTAGCTGGCACTATTGTATTCTGGTGAATGAAGGCCCTGTCGTAGACCCACAAACACACTGACCTAGCTCTGTTTTCTATCCAAGTCTTTGGGTTCAAGCGTTGTGTTGTGTATTATTAATGATATAGGCACAGGGTTGTCACATATGTCACATGTTAACTGTGAAAACAAGAACTTTACATCTACTACTTGTTGTTATAAATTTGCAAATATGACCATTTCACATGCGCCTTTTTTGTAAGGGAAAGTGCTTCCCTATAAATAATCGTCAGTTTATTAGGTACGTCTTGCTAAAATGGTTTCAGAGACATTCAATCAACTTTATGGTCATTTAGGTTTTTGTTTATTTACTACGTATATATAATAAATACACATATACATTTACACATACACATATAACATAGAGATAGAGAGGATATATGAGTAAAAGAGATAGCCCACATTATACTTATTGTTAAAGTTATGGGATTCTGTGTTTTATTAGGGCAGATAGAGACACAGTGGCAAACGATGGGCCAGTCAAATGAGTCAAGTCAATACATAAACCTGAATGATCAGAGAATGCAGACTGTAACTTGTTGAAAAAGAGATGAGTGGTTGCCAAAATGAAAAGAACAGACAGACCCTGAGTTAAGTCCCCTAGTGCTTGACAGCACCTGCCGCAAACATCTGTTGGGTCATGGTATATTTTAGATTTGGATTTTGTTTTACTGTATGAATTCTGTGGAGCTCTTGAAATTGGATGAGACTAAGTCTGGCACATGATGAAGAGACACTTACACTTGCCAGTGCCTCCTCCCACCACTGATCTGAGAATTTAAACCCTAACTCGGCTTCACAGCATGTACTGATCTTATGGTTGGATCTTCATCTAACATGACAGTATCTAAAGTGCTCCGAGTGTTGTATATTATATGTGTCACACAGATCACCTAGTTCTGCAAATAGACCATCAATATATAGCTCCCTCAGGTCACACAGACCCACATAAACCCAGACAAACCAGCAAATAAGGGTGTTTGTGAGGTGAAATTGAGAGTGATGTCCACCTAAATATCTACCTAATTCGGGCCCAGGTTTTCAGTCTAGAAATGATAATTGGGTTAGTACATGACTTAAGGTACTACTAGAGGGTGAGAGTGGCACACCAAGGCTCTAAGAGAGGAAGTAGAGCAAGATCTAGCTTCCAGTTGGCACCTGTTGCTTATGGCTCATTCAACCAAAGCAGAACTTCATGTAGGTTGGCTGTCCAATAATATCACAAGAGGTTTGGTTAGACCAAGACTTCCTTGTGATCTGTGCCTTTGCAATAAGGATATTGATACAAATATGCAAGCCTTTTGGGTTTTGTCTCCCCAAATGAATGAGGGTATATGAATAATAACTATAAAGCATGCCATTTTATGTAATATTGCCTAATTATTATCAATTCAATTCAGACAAACCTAGAGGGGCAGGTTAGTTATGTCTACCGACAACTAGAGTTTGTGCTATAGGCTTTCTCCACATGTGCAAATCTAAGAAATATGGAATAATACAAAGCACCTTCTATTGAGTTTATTGAAATGTATTTAATATATTTCTCAGGGACAGTGTGTGTCCCTGGTCAGATGTTAAGTTGGCAGCCTGAAGTCTAAAGTTTAAAACATTAATCATGATGTAACGCGTGTTAGTTATAGTAAAAGCCGAACACAGATATGGGCAGCAATAAAAGAAGAGCAAATTGAATCCATTATACGTGCATTCCAGGGGCAACAGCAGGCAAAATGAACATTGTGGCAGGTTTTACATACAGGTTTCTAATTCAGTTTGAGATGTGAAAGGGTGTCATGGTGAAGTGTTCCATTAGTCTGTGGAGGGTCACAGTCAAACAGCTAGTCTGGGAGAGGAGGCTCTCTCTACCAATGTGCCATCCTTACAGAGAGGGAGATAAAGGAGAGGTTAGCTGAGTGTGGAGAGATGACTCACAGTGTGTAGGTGCAGGAAAAATAGATTAGAGTTCTCTGGACCCTCAGGCTTTTTATTTTATCTCCTATTGCAAAAGAGTGAAAGAAATATATAAAAATAAAGATGAGAAAGACTGTTGCTCGGAGCAACATGACTACATATCTATCTATCTATCTATCTATCTATCTATCTATCTATCTATCTATCTATCTATCTATCTATCTATCTATCTATCTGTCTGTCTGTCTATCTGTCTGTCTGTCTGTCTGTCTGTCTGTCTGTCTGTCTATCTATCTATCTGTCTGTCTGTCTGTCTGTCTGTCTGTCTGTCTGTCTGTCTATCTATCTATCTATCTATCTATCTAGATTAAATATTTGTTTTTTGATTCCCTTCGTCTGTCTCTCCTGCTGTGTGGGTGTACACAGTGTCAGTCAGCAGAGCGTTTACATTGTTCTGAGATGAAGAACAGACATCTGCATTATGGCACAGTTCATTATATAACTGTCAGAAAATGAATTTGGATATAAGTGATATAAATAGATGTTTGCTGCTATCCGATATAAAATAGTGGTTTTATTAAAGGGTCACTTCACCAGCAGTTGAATAATGCCCTATGTGACTCTTGAGGAGCTTTGTGGAGGCCAAGAAAATTCCTCCTGGGCTTTAAGACCATATATGTTAAAAAGAAAGGCTGCATATTCACATTATCACATTAAATTTCTTATCAAAAAGCCTGATTTACAAGTTGCAAAAAGGTATGGCATGACTTGGGTACCTCCTGTACAGAAAGGGTCACTAAACACAGTTTGACCCATATTAGTGACTCAGAATCATGATATTTTGGTTTCCGTTGAACTTTTCTTGTTTAAATAAAGTTACTCCAACAATTTAGTACTGCACTTCCAAAAAGTTGTTAGTGACAGAGTAAAAGATGTCAAGAATGGTGCAGCAGAGACAGAAATATCCTGACTTTTAGTCCCTGTTATGAGCCAAGCTGTAGACACCTTGGATCCTAAAATAATTCCATTCAATAGCATCTTTCACTGCCAATGAAATGCAGTCATCTCTCAGACTCTTTGCCCCCAGCTGATAACATAGGTTTTGACACAGACTTGCCAAAAGTCCTCCAGAGCCACAGAGGACATCATTTAACTGTTTTTTTACAAGCTGAGTGTACCGGTACTCTCCATGATGAGTAAACTGATTTTTAAGCTTTATAACAGCACATATCAGGAGGGCTTTGAATGTTTGGCGGTGGTGACTACCCTTTGAATGGAAGAATTAAGTAGTGAGCATGTAAGGTGATAGCCACCCTGGTTAGACAGACCAAGAGGAATGGGAAGGGAACTATTCAAGACAATAATACTACAGAAAATCTGTGCTCATAGCATAGTTTGTTTACATATTGATGTTTTCTTGGTGATGAAGAAACACTGTATACACTAAATCACCTCTTGTTTTCTATAGTGTACTGTAGCTATATTTTGTGTACAAATCCTCTGTGTGGATTTTATGCCCTGCATAGTACCATCAAATAGGCTTACAGTGAAATCAAAAGTAGTGTCCATTAGCACTACTTTTGTGCAAAACACACACACATCTTTCCAGTGAACTGCCATTGCAATTCCTGGCTGTTCACACCTAGCATTGACGTGCATTTTGGGTAATCTGATCACCAGTGAACAGCTCTACAGGTGTGAATGCATGCAGGACATTTTGAGGATGCGTTGAGATCTGATTGCTCAGCCGTTCAGAGGGTTTGTCTGAGCCACGCATGGTTACATTCTTTTAGCAGTGTGTACGCAAATGTGACCTCAACTAACATCATCTGCGTAAGTGGAAGTATGTTCTCGTTCCTGCCCCATGGGCGTCACATGTTCAAAACAAGAAGAAGAAGCCAGAACAATGTACAATGTATTCCTGTGAATGGAGTACACACGAAACACGGAACTGGATGATTCACATTGCAACAGGAAACTGTATGTGTTTATTTGCATACAGGGTGGGGAAGAAACATATGGAAATGCATTCTAATGTAAGGCGTGAACCGACATATACCATCCACTTGATCAGCTCGCCCAAAATATATGTTAACGCCAGGTCTAAACAGAGCCAAGGACTCACAACAAAAGCTTCCTTTAAAATGCCTATTTCATTACATCAGGAATATCTCACATCGCAATGATTCAGCTTTGTTAGTGTGACACTACACTTGTCAGTGATCGTGCAAAAATGCTCTGCTTTTGACCAACAAAATCTCATGGTCTACCGCTTTAACGGTTAAGACATTAGCTCACTTCTTTCACTGATGAGCTCATGCTGCAGTGTCTTTGTTCACTCATGGCCAAGATTGGTTCTTTAAAAAAAGACAAAAAAAACAACCGTTACCTGTTTTTCTCTGTGCTGATTTAAAATTTAACCCTCGTAGATATCGCTTTAGTCACGCTGCAGAGGAGAGCGTATATTTGTCAGTGATGTCAGTCTGTATGCCCTGATGATATCATTGTTTTTGCGGAGGCAAGCCATCTTAAATCATTTATTGTAGATGTTTTCAGCACCCCACAGACTTTGATTATGTGACAGTGACTTCATACCACTGCCTCAGTCTCAGAGTGCTCGCTGTGTGTCAATACATCCCGCAGGGTATTTCCAGAAAATCACATTTGTAGAAGGACAGAGAAAATTTTCCGCTGCACTGCTTTCATAATGTGTCACAAGGGCTGGGGAGCACTGACATGGTGGTGAGTGTCATGTCTCTCCTTCAGCTGTTGTTTGTACCCACTTTTTTTTTTACCACAAGGTTTATGTGACAAAACATGTGTGCATTCACAACTTTGACCTAGGAGAGCATAAACCTTCACAGATAAGAAAAAGGATAAATTGACAGTGTATAGAAACAGAAAAACCTTATAGGTCTGAGGAATTAAAACCAGCTGAAACACAAGGATGGGAATTTAGCCTGAGAGGAAGACGATGTGAACAGATGAGAGAGAAAAGGGATGCTGCCAAATTTGTGAGCGGTAGACGTGGCATGTTGGGCAGAACTGTCATTCAGCGGTATTCTGGGCCGCTCAGGAACAGTGGATCTACGGCAAGCTGAGAAGTGTGGGTGGGAAGATTGACAAGAGATGGAGAGGAGGGATCTATTCAGAGAGCCTTTCTGTGTTATGACTGAGTGACAGGACAGCGAGGTGCGTGAGATGGCTATATAGTCAAGTGATTTGGAAGGACAGTAGTGTTGAGCATGTTGTGTCCTCATGTCAAGCAGATGAGAGTTGTCAAACCGGATAATTTTTTGCCTCTCGGTGATAATGTGTGGATGTGTACTCTGGCAGGAATGAAAAGAGCAATTTTTTTGCCTGTCCCTTAAAATACACTCACAGCTTGTTCACAGCTTCTACAACTGCAGATAGTTTTTTGAGTTCAGATTGACCTAGTAGCATGCATCAATAATGGTCAGCATCAATAGACTTCGACTCACAACCTTGTCACCACACAAAAGAGACAGAAAGAGAGAAAAAAGAAATATGGAAGAGGGGAAAAACATGCTATGGAGATGTCTGAGGAAACTGGGCTGGAAGAGGACTGAAATAGCCTTTGGCGCAGTATGACTAAGACTTTAATTGCAGAGGGACAGAGATGTGGCCCTCTATTGTAAGTGTGTGTGTGTTTGCTTGTGTGCAATGTGTAGCTGTTTCCTTGTTTATCTTCAATACAAAGGTATTGCTTATCATGCAGTTTGAAGAAAATTTGTTTCATGATTTACCCGCCAACTGGTTTAGAGCTTGTGCATGTGTGTGTTTATGTGTGTGTGTGTGTTGTCTGTTTGCACTGTGAAATGTAAGAAAACTAAATGATTTCTTTGTTTGTGTCCTCTGAGGTACAAATTGCTGTCACTGTTTGGCGACCTCCCGCATAAACACACACGCACGCAATCCCTCTATACACCTACATTCCTGCTTCCTTGCTGGCTTTTTTTTTGTCTTCCACAAATGAAAAAAAAATGTGATCCACACCACAAGAACATCCTCTTCTTCCTTCCATTTCAATGTCAGTCCTTTTTGCTTTGCTTCTGTTCCTGAGAATTTCTGCCACCAGATGACTCAAACTGGTGCTGCAGGGTAAATGGCAAGCCTTGTTGCCTTATGTGTGTATGTGTGTTTGTGTGTGGAAATACAGAGAGGTGCGAACCTTGGGACTTGTGTCTTGGCTGTAGGAAATCCCAAAGGTGAGCAATTACCCCTAATTACAACCAACATATCGCTAATGGGTCTCATTTGTTGAAGCTATTTACCTAAAACACACTGATTAATCATTAGCTGTAGGGAAAACTCCACTGAAGGAATATTGCACAGATATCAGAATTCATCTGTTAATCTGTTTTCACACTGAAACAATAAAAGAATATTCACTTTGCAGTTTTTTTGGTGAAGCTCTATATCTCAGTCTTTTCCTCCAGCAGTGTGAAGAAACTACAGTGGAAAGTGAATGGAGTTGTCACACACACATTCACATTTTTTTTTTCACATAGTCACACGCTCACAGTCACACTGAAGAAGCCACTCCATAGCTATCAGAGAGGAAGTGATGCTATCACCTCTTCCTGTTGGCGTTTGGGTTTGTTGGTCCTCCTGGTGTGTGTATGTAGAGCACATATACAATATGCGCTAATGTGTTAACCCCTGAATGTATAAACTCAACATGTGTGACTTTATTTAACCTCTTCTGAGGTTAAAAATTGTACAGGAGTAGTCTGGCCAAAATAACAGTGTCATAAAGTTACAGAAGTTAGAAGTTACAAAACACAGATCGGAAATGAATTACATGAAATTTAAAGAGAAAATCAAGGAGCACAAAACAAAAAAGATCTTGAAGGTCTTGAAATTGTGTACAGACATTCATATCTTTCTCAGGATAAACAGTAATAACTTCAGTTAGTTAGTTTACTCCATAACTTTTCATCTAGCACCATCATCAGGTCAAATTATCTTTGGTTAAGACCAAATATCTGAAAAACTATTAGCTATACCTAAGTGCTGTTTAGTGTGAATGAGCTAATCTTAGCGTGCTAACGCACTAAACAAAAAGGGTAAACATGACAAACACTATACTGATAGCATCAGCATGTGAGCATTGTCACTGTGTGCATGTTAACATGAGTTTCACCCTTAGTCTTTCCTAAAATTGCCCATACAAATTGTTACTCATATGCATATTACATTAAGATCTTTAATCCAAGTTAAGTAAATATGTAATAGCAACATCTGTATAAAATTAGAACATTTTCATTGGTCAGAAAAATGACTGCTGCATTGAATTTCATGTAGGTTCTACCCGCTTTGCTTTGTGGTTTTGTGTGTACTGATATTTATGCATGGCTCTTGAGTTAATGAGATATTTTCTTTAGATTTCATTCCCATTATCATATTTACTGTCAAAACCTACTGTACTCCAAACGGCAATATCCATTGCAGCATAATAAGCTCCAAAGAGGCTTATAATAATCCCACCTTCAGACTGCCATTCATAGAATAAAGTGCAGTAAATGGGCTATACTTTTTTATTTATGTATTCATATTTCTATGTTACACAGCTTTACAGCAAATGCTTGCTTTCTTTTGTTGATCAGAGGAACAGAGCAGATCAGATACACTGTAAAACCACTGAAGCTGCAGCATTGTGTACACCAAATGCATCACATCTTGTTTGTCTTGTTTTTGTCAATGTTTAAGGACCAGAACTGGATTATAATTAGTTAAAAATGACTGTAATTTGAGCAGACCATATGTTGTGACAGGACTATACAGGCTTTAGGGAGATGGATCAATCAAAAAGGGGAGAATGACACCAATGAAACATTATGAAGTGTAAATTCAGTGTGTTTCTCTCTCTGTCTGCTATCTGTGTTTCTTCCTCACTCTCTCAATATGCCCTCTACTGGCTATGATTGGCATAATTATCAGTTAGCTGGGTAATACAGTATTTCTAAAGCATCCTACTAATCTATCAGGAAATCTGACCAAAATCAAAAAGCTACCATAACAGGTCTGTGAGAATCATACACTTTTGGGTCTTACACTCCTGCTGTCAGGAAGCTAACGCTCCAGCACACATCACACATCACCTCCAGCTTTGATCTAATTCTGCTGTCTCTGTCCGTGCCCAGTAGTGCATGTCTCAATGCCACATCTACTGCAACATGCCACCCATTATGACATCATCGTGGGGCAAACAGCCAATGAGAACTCACAAGGGGAGAGTCAATCACGGGTCATCACAATAACTTCAGCCAATCCGCACAAGCCAAAAGGCCCGTAACCATGGTGATTAGCCTGGGTTCAAATATGTGTATGTGTGGCAGATGCCCCCTGCGTTGGCTCCATATGCACATGTGTACATAGATCGGCCTGCTGCATAAATCCTATACTGTGGACGAGTATATGCATGAAGGGGCACAGAGCTGTTATCAACATGGGACACTGAGGTGAACTCACATGAACACACACAAAGTAGAGCTGTTGTCCTAGTTTTGTAACATATGGCTCATGCATTCATGATGTGATCCATACACATATTAATACATGCTTTTCCTGCAGCTTCTACATGTATTTCCTGTTCGGTACACACTTCTTTTTTAGCCATTGTAACTTGTAGCAATGGTAATTACAGTCGTTAGCTCTCCTCTGTATTGTTCTCCGAGAGGATGGATGAGGAGACGTGTGGGTGGCAGTGAAGGGTGAGGGGAGGGGAGGCAAGGACAGCGAGCAAACAGCATAGCTGAGTAGGAGAAGTACAATGGGCTGTGAGTCAGAGGAAAAAGAGGAGAGAAGAGCGAGCGAAAGAGATAGGTATGCTGAGAAAAGGTCAGTGTGTGGAGGGCTTCTCTTTAAATGCCAGAATATTGAGAAAGCTGAGGAATGCTGTGCTCATGCTACCTTTTATGCTTTAATGTTTATATCTGGCTAGGTAGGACTGGAGCAGGTGACTCATGATGCACAAAGCAGAGAGGGTGGGGGTGCCACTCAATCGAGGCTCAACATGAAAATGTATTAAACAACATAAAACTATGAATTCCTCTTCAATACATTTTCATAGCTTATGTTTGACATGTGATTGCCTTTCCCCGCTTCCCCTTTAATAGATTCTTTGCCAAATCATCATCATGCCGAGGAATCATTTGACCCCTGCATTCCTCACTCCCAAGACTACACACACACTGTTGTTGTCCCCATTGTCTGTGACTGAATTATCTGAATTATATGCTACACTACTTTGCAGCAAAACAAACACCACAGTCATCCAAGCTATTCATATACGCAGCTCGGACTTCACAGTTCTCATTTTACATTTTACCAAACAGATTCAGTTCGGTCTGTCAGATGAGCACATTCTGGACTGACAAAAGGCAGTTCAATACCAGAGCTGACCACCATCCTGGTCCAAGTCCACCCTTATTATAGATACTATCATATAACTGCCTCTACCAAGAGCTTCACTGATGTATTTGCATTCATCTGAGGAATAAATAGTATCGATGCAGATACCTTTGTTTATATTTTTATTAAGTTTTTGAGACAATCAAATCTGAGATTGAGATGTGTTCTGCAGTGTTGTAGTCAAGACCATCTAAACAGACATAAAGTCATAATCTGGACCGGAGTGTACCAAAACCGAGTCAAGACCGAGACAAGATGGTATAGGTAGTTAATGTATAAATGCATAAATATGCATAACTAGCAAAGCTGAGATTCACAAAATCTCCTTGCTTGAGTGGTAAAGAGTTTTATGAAGTATTTTGGTACAAAGACATATGCTAACGTTAACTAGCTAGCTTTGGTAGCATTACCAAGTGCTGATAAAAGTTTGACATAATCCCAGCTGTCTCAGTAAGTGTTATATTGCACAATTTACATACTGCTGTGTGTTTTCCTTCAGACACTGGTAGCATTTGAAGCAGGACATTTTATATCCAATCACAGTAATGATGTTAACAAATTAAGGAATTTATGAATGAGTTTAGTGAGCACTTGTGGTCTTGACCAGTCTTGAAATAAAAGTCCTCTTTGTCTGAGATTTGGACAAGACTGAGAAAAATGCAACTGATTCCAAGAAGAAACAGTGACCTTCAAAAAGTGGTCTTAAGACTGGTTTCAAGGCCAAGACTGTTCTCAAGTACTACAACACTATAGATTGCTCTGTGATTGTCCAGAGGATTGGTTAAATGCATTCTTTTCAGTGCTGTGAGCACTGCCGATGAAATGGCCTGGACTTAAAACATCCATCTCACACAGTGCAGACGAGGGGTTGGACTTTGCCAGACTTTGAGAATCCTGAAACAAGTTAAAAACTTTCCTTTTGGACTGAGACAAATTTGCCTGTTCACATTACAGTTCCTGTAAGTAAAAAAATCTTCAATCCATCCGTTGTCTGTAACTGCTTGTCCTTATCAGGGTCGAGAGAGGCTGGAGCCAATCTCGGTTGACATTGGAGGAGAGGCATGGTACAGTGTGGACAAGTCATAAAAAAATCTTAACTTTTTGAGTCTTTGAAAACAGGTATCTTAACTCAAAAGGATTTCAACCCCTGAATTGATCATGTATCTAAAATAAGATTTAACAATTTAACTCTTATAGCAAAGTGCTGCTGAAATATCTTTCCAGCGGGGTCTGACACAGTTTAATAACTTAAAGGTTAAACCCTGCTGGTAAAGTATCTTAAATAAGAAGATAATTGAGAATTGAGGCTATAAAGCAGTGCTCCTTGGCACTTGGTATAGTCTTCTAATGTACATTTAGGTTCTAAGCCATGTTAAAACATATTGTTCTTGTTTTTCTTTGGATTTTGTGCATTTTCTTTTTTTCTTTCAGTAATAATCTGGATTTGAATGTGTTGCTCTTCAACTTGATTGTTTGCAGTGTTTAAGAACTACACAACCAACAAGTCATATCTTTTCTTAGTATTCTCTTTGGGATGAACTTAATGAACTACGTGATTGTTATCAGTAGAGCTTAAAGAGGAAACCAACCTGCAGGGAATGCTGGACTGCATTCTCATTTAGGAGCTATTCATAGAGGGTCATCCGGGTAGCTAGTTTATACCTGCAATAGATAGCTGTGATGACTCATTTGAAGATAAACTAAACCGCTTAGATATGTAGACCAGATACCTTTGTGTGACTCACATAGATTTTTGAGATACTCAGAGGGATTCAAGCGTTCACAGTTGTAGGTTTTTACCCTTTTATCTTTGTCTTTTTCTCCAGAAACATAACTTAACCGGAAAAACTGGTTCATCTGCCCTAACCACTGAGGTTTAACGCAGCACACTTCATTCTGCTTTCATCCCCCCGGCAAATGTTTGCTTTAACCCTTTTAGCACCATAATAATACACAATTCACATCTTTCAGGGGCAGTTTGAATGATTAAAATTGCACGAAGTAGCGAGGAGTTACGGTAATTTGAAATACACGTGCCACGGTGTCACCGGTGATCCCCATGGTTGTAAAAGGGTTAACTAAAAATCTAATCCATGACTGTGTAGAAAATGATGTCATTAAAGCTCATATAAAAATGCATTATACCACCATACCCTGCAAACAACACCACCTTGGTTATGTACCTGTTTCATGAAGATATTTAGATTCTCTTTCTCAGAAATGTTCTCTGTAAACTTCCTAAGGTAGTAATAACTGTACCTTGGATCCTCTCTGTTCTATTCATATTAATCACATTAATTTTGAGTTCCCTCTCAGGCTGTGCTGTCACTTTGACTACTTTTAACTTAGTTATATTGAGCTATTAACATTGCTGCTTCAAATAGTTTTGAAGCAGACTTTGTTCAGACAAACACAAGCCCACACAGACAGACAAAGCTAGTGCCTTATCAGTCTTTGATATGTGGAAGAATAAAGACAGATATGTGGAGTAGCTGGATGCATAAACTCAGGGTGTAAGAGCCTAGCATGCCTGCTCTGTAGCGCAGACTTTTTCTTGTTTTAATGCTCCAGCTGAGAAGATACCAATTATTGCTCCTTGGACTTCCTGCTGTCTTCTTTCTTTCATTGTTTCTACTCCACTGATTCATTAAGAAGGTTCTTTTTGCCTCCTCACAAAGAGTTGGGGTCACTGTCGGTTACAGAGATGCACTGCCACACTCAAGAACTCTTCATCAGGGCGGATGTCGACTGTCTCAGGGCGCTCGCATTTTGGCCCTCCAGTCAGAGGTGAGTGTCTTGTCTGATGGTGGAGGAAGTATCTATTTTTTTTTTTTTTTAAACCAAACAACATGAGGAAACATATAGCTTCTTTAAACAATACAACAGGATAGGCTGCTGCACTTCCTCTATAAAACATAATGAGGGTTGTCACAAAACAACAAGGGTCTCATGGGGTCTGCATGACGAATACTAGCATGAAAATATTGTTGTGGTGATAAATGATGATAATTATGATAATGATGTTAATTTGAATTTTCCTAATAAATGCTCTGGTGGTAATGTTTCTGGTGATGACATTTATATTGCGGTGGATTTATGTGAGAGTCACTGGCAATGTTGCATACACAAGTGATAAACATCAAGGAGGAGGAAGGCCATGTTTATAATGATTGTTTATAATGATTGTTATATGTCTTTCAAAATTCACAGAATAAAGGAATGATGGTACACATTAAATGATCTGTTCCCAGCCTGGGTTTTATTGTCAATTAAAGTTTCCCTCTACTTCTTGTAAAAAGAAAAAAAAGAAAAAATCCACAAAACTGTTAGCAGAGCCCTGAGTGAAGATTTGTGTGATCTCTATCTTGCTGTCTGTAATTAAGTCTGTTTGTGCAGTATTTGACAGTTGATTCATCACAAACTTTAAATACCTTTAGGCATCTTATCACTCCAACACAGTCTGCCTGATGTTTGCTTAAAAAACTTGATACTATTTAGGATAGTTCAAAGATGGTTCTGGAAACAATGAAGGCCTGATATGAAGTGCAATCACAGAGAGACTTCTGACCAGTGTAGGAATAATTAACATAAGTATGTAAGTTAAATATATAAACCCTCATCCTACCAAGATATTGAACATACTGACTTGGGGCCTGCAGACCAAGAAGAAACAACTATCATTGCTCATGTTAACTTATTTCTTCTTCTCTTCTTCTGTCACTGCAGCCTCAAAAATGGTTACATTTGTACTTTTCCCACACTCACACCATGTCCTGTTAATGGTCTGACTGCATGTCAACCATATGTACATGGCACTATTTTACAGCCTTGTCTTGTATAATAGAACATAAACATTTAATTTGATAGACACTTAACATGTTATTGTGAAATTATGAATTGTATTTCTAACTTTGAACATCATCTTACCTTAGAAAGAGCAGTATTTAGGGGCGCAGAGGGGGCAAATCTGTCTGTCTCATTCAAAATGGCAAACCCCTACCCCCAGTGTGTGATACTGTAAATTAGGACCCAGCATTAACTCAGTAGATAGATCCATCTATTAAAGCTGCATAGCCGCAATTGGGTACTTTTTGACTGGGGTCCATAAACAGTGATATGAAGTTATTATAAATTGTGAAAGTTGTGAAAAAAGCATCTGTGAGATATGAAAAAAAAGTATACTTCTGGGGTTTGTGGGAAATCCCATCGAAAGGATGAGGGTTAAATCTCCTGTGTGCTTTTACATGAGCAGTGATGATGACTGGTCAACATTACAATTGCGCCCCTTAGCGGTGAAATAGGTGAAATACTGGCGCACAAGAGCCACGCGGTGGGGCACAACACACACATGACATCCTGATCAGTTATTCACAGTTAGTGTCAGTTCAAACAAAGTTGGCCTGTACAATTTGGACTTTTCGTATGCGTGACTAATGTTTTTCCTATGAAATGAAGGCCTGTGCATTAACGAGAAAATACTTACACAACACACAACGTATTTCACAATCTCTAATTGTGTGTTAGTGAAGTGTGAATTAACCACAGCCTCGTGTTGCACAACACAGATTTTTTTTTTTTTTTTTATTGGAGCGGGAATGAAAAACTATAAATCCTTCCAGATCCTGTCTTTACTCCACACGTTTCATCATTGAAAAACAAACACAAAGGGATAGTGTATTGACGCTATATGCGAGGATCTTAAAGCATCAGACAGGATGACCTTATTATAAATAAAATAAAAATTATATATTCTAAATCATGTATTGAAATATTTTGGGAATACCTTGCTGTGGTTTTGTCATTTAAAAAATGGAAAGTGTTATGTTGTTATGATGATAATGTTATTTATCATAGTACACTCACAAGGTGGATTCTTTGGGATATGTTTGTACATATATATGTGTGTGTGTGTGTGTGTGTGTGTATGTGTGTACAATATATATATATATATATATATATATATATATATATATATATATATATATATATATATATATATTTAATCAACAGGCGTGATTAAAAAAACAAAAAGAAAACATTATGTCACTATAGTGTATGCCTTTTGCAATTACGCCACAAACCACACGATGGCGCACGACAGCAACAGGTCAATCCAGTATCTCAATACTGTATTTGTGCAGACGTATACTAAACTTGAAGGAATGTTTTAAAAGTGTCTTTTCTAGAAATGCCTGAATACTGTATAGACATCCTGGGGGAGTTACATAACATAACATGACATGATAACAGGGAACTAGACACTTACCAACTAACTTATTTTTGTTTATCTCATGGTACAACTTTCTTAAACCCTAACTCTAAAATCAAAATGCGTCCCTCCACATTGATAATCAATGATGACTTAAATAACGGAGTAACCGGGGTGTGGGAACCTGGGAGTGTTTCTCTTTCCCTGTTGCTCTGTTCCCCTCCCTCCTCCTCCTCTTCATAGAAACTCTTCAGCGCAGTCTGCATCGCTTCAGACGCGCTCACTGCCGCGTAACCCGTCGACCACACGCTTCACAGAAAGTTACTCTGCGGCTCCAACTTGAGTTGGTTTCACAAACTTTATTTAGTTTCGATACCATGCTGGATTAAGCCCATTAACTTTTGTTTTACGGCCAGAGAAGGTTTGTTTGACGAGAAGCACAGGTACAATGACCGCATTCTGCAGATCGGCTGATTAGAGGTAAGTTAGACCAGTTTTTAACATTTTGAACTTACTGGAAAAACTTTTTTCTCATACAACCGAGCTCTAGAAACTATGTTTATTGCTTGTTTTATGTCTGTTTATATACTGATGTTTGTACGGATACACTAACAGAAGCGCAAATGGATTTTTAGATGACATGGGAGATGAAAACAATACTTGGTCTCTAAGCTCATTGTAGCCAAGGTCCATTGTATCCCCTTTGAAATATTACAGTGATTGCTCACAGCTAACAATATCTTGTCAGCTTTGTGGTTGTAATAAGGTCATTTCACTTCAGTGGAGATATACAAAAAGATTATCAGCTGTCTCTGCTGGCTTGGCTTCTGTTTGGCACAATTCAACTTTTTTTTCAACCATGTGATATTTAAGTTTCTCTGCCACTATCTGCACTACATCCCTGTTAATGAGTAAACTTTTGGAATTTGAACACTGAGCACTTTTACACTCACACTGATTGGTATTACTCTCTTTTGTTTACCCTGTAGGGGTGATATCTGTTTTCTACAGAGCTGCAGTGTTAGCACTGTGACCTGTAGGTTTGGATAAAGATAGTGAAGAGGACACAGACACTTAAGGACCATGGATATTGGCAATGATGTGGATCTGTCCAATAAAAACATCACTCCATTGTGGAAACGCCGTACAGACAATTGTAGAAATCCCCAGGACTCAAGCAAGCCAAAACCGCGGCCTGTTAGTTACCACATAAATGGGGTCATGACAACGGACCTTCCTGTGGAGGACAGCAGGTCTTCCTTCACCTTGAGCCAACCTGCTGAGCGACTGGTGGTCACACCCCCATCTTGGGGACAGAACACTGTAGTGTTGAAGCATGTTCTGCACAAGCCCTCCAAGAAATCCCGAGTTGTTCGAAGCATCAGCATCGGGCACTTCTCCAACGGACTTTTCTCATTGTCAAAATTTAGATCTGAGGACAGCAGATCCGCTTCACTGGACAATAGAGTGCATAATACAGACAGGGGGAAAACCAGTAATGGAGGGACAATATGGCCTGAAAAACATCTCCAGGACCCCCAAAATCGCTTGTCCAGTCCGTTCAATCTAAGCTCACAGAAAGACCAGATAGCATTTGGTACAAATTCTCTCTCACCAGAAACTGTACCTCTTAACCGTTGCTCTCCTGTCCCATCTCCACCCACTCCTAACAACAACACCTATAATCACAATGAACTGTCCTACCTTTTGTCTGCATCCAGCCCTTCTCCTCCAACCCGGCGTACCCCCACCCCTTCCCACAGCTCCACCTCTAGCATCCCCTCCCTTTCTTCCCTCACGTCCTCAGACCCCCCAACACCACGCTCCCCATCACCAGCAGACAGGGGACAGGCACTCCTCAGACAGTCCTCATCCTCGCCTGCCTCCTCACAGGACACTAGGCATGCTTCTTCCTTTTCTTCCATCTCCTCCACCTCACCCTCTCCCTCACTTTCCCCATCCATCTCGCCCTCTACATCCATCGTCCTAAGCACCCACAGCCCTGCCGCCCTCAAGATGGGCACCCAGCAGCTAATTCCCAAGGGTTTAGCATGCGATACTCGGCAGAACAAGGCGCCTCCTTCTGGGCCACAAGGCCATGGTTTGGCAGGGCTTCTGGGGTTGGATCACTCTAGGAGAGCATTGAAAGCCCTCAGCATGGTGGAAACAGGAACCTACTTTTCTACAGGAGGGGGCCTCACTGAGGCTACGGATGGGGAAAGTGAGAGCCCGGGGACCCTCAGAAGAGGCCTGAGGAGTACGTCTTATAGGAGAGCTGTTGTGAGTGGAGTAGACTTAGAGGTCTCTTCTGTAGATCCAAAGGTACATCAATTGTCCCTGCCTATCACCAAAGGGCTGGATGGGAATAAACCAGCTTCACCAGTCAGCCCGGCAAGTCCTGGCAATGTAAGCCTCACTAGCCCTGGAACAGCCAAGCCTGCGAGCCCTGGGACACCAAAACTTGCAAGCCCTGGGACACCCAAACTTGTCAGCCCTAGATCGCCAAAACCTGCCAGCCCCAGGATTTCAAAGCAGACAGAAAAGCAAAGCAGCACTGGCAAAATAAAGGTGAGCCAAAAAAAGATATTTGTGGTTAGGATGCACCCAAGAAAGAAGAGTTGAAATCTACTTGAAATCTACTCCAATATACAAAAAGCTATGCTAAGCTTTTTTGTCCAGTTTTGAACTTATATAGAATAAGTACCAACATACCTGATTGGCTCTATTCAACAAGAAGCCAAAAGAAATCAATTTTAGTTTTTTAACTGCAAAGTAAGTCCCAAGTGAATGTTGCTGAACTCGACAGTCAGTGCACATGTACAACACTGCAAATTCCCTGTGAACTTTATTTTTTACTTTTCTGTAGCAGATTGAGATGTCTGGACTTAGTTAATAATAATCCATCATATAGGTTTATATTTGATTGTGATTTGATTGTGACCTTTCCATTATTGGTGGGGGTCCTAAGTCCAAATTGTAAAATTACAACACAGACTGAGTATTGTGGAACAAACTTAGCAGCACTTTGGACAAGGCCGTACAAGGAGACAATTAATGCGCTTGTTAGGAGACATGACGTAATGTGACACCATGCCTACACATAGACACTTCTATACACAGTGGCTCTGTAGACAGAGGTCAATGAATGAGGTCACCAGAGAGGGCATGGACAGGTGACAAAGGTACAGAAGAAGTTTCTGTGTGTATGCCTCTTTGAGCTTTACATTTGTGTTGTGTTTCTCTTTCAGAGTCCAGATAAGAAGAAAGTTTTGACCAGTCAGCGGACATTTGACAGCGAGGGTGAGAAACAGTCATCTGTTCTGTTTTCACCACTCTTCACTTCACTACTCTTCTAGTGTCTGGTCTTGTTTTCCTTCCAGTCTTGCTCAAACAGTATGCTTTAAAAAAAAAAAAAAAAAAAAACTTCAACATGACGGATCTTTCTGGCATAAAAATCTGTGTTTCAGAGGAGGAGCTGTACCAGAACTACCAGGAGAAGGCCTTACACAATGATTCAGATGAGGATGCCGATTCCAGAGAACCCAAACCTGATAACGGCATCGTAGTGCAGTATAGACCTATACGCATCTCATGGAGCCAGCTCAGTGTGGTCAGACATAATTCTTACATCTTTCTCTACACCCAGTTCACAGATAAACATACAGTATACCCTCAGTGCTGTGCTTGTGGAGTGTTGGAATGCTAGTGCTCTGAAGAATGCTGTCATATCCAGTTTGGCAACAGTCCATACCCATCCTCCCACTTTTTCTGCCTTCCTCTGCCCCTCACTCTGTTTATCAGGGAGTACAGGAGCATTTCTTGTAGGACTGGGGTGGGCAGGGAGGCAGGCAGGCAGACAGTCAGCCAGACCCACAGGAAGTCTTGGAAGCACTTCTGGGCCTAATGCCAGTGTGTTGGCAAACTCTACATACTCGTCAGACTGCAAATATGCTTAAAATGTTGTGTCTACAAAAAAGTGCAGCGACTCTGCATTACATAATATAGTTAGGGATTGGAATGGAGGGATAGAGGAACAGAAGGGAATGAGCTAATTTAGTTTTCTACTTAGGCATTCCCATCAGTTTGTTTACTTGTTGAGGAGGGAATGTGCAGGAGCAAAACAGGCGGGGGTATAGATGGAGGAAATTATGATTAGTTCTGAAATTGCTGTGCAGAGAATGATAAGCACGCAGACTCTAATAAAGTGATTCAAAGTAGAGAACATTCAGAACATTTCTCTGCTCACTTTTTAATTGAGCTGAGTCCATCATTGCCACACTGACCAGGACTCTCCTGAAGTCAGCTCTCCTCTTCCAGCTGCTTCACAGCTGCGGGTCGGTTAGCGTGAATATGTTTGGCCAGATGGTACATGATGTAACACTGCAGGATTCTTCCTTAACTTTCAAATTGAATAGGAAATCCTTTCTATGGTTTCATAGGAAATTAGTCTAGTTCGAGTTCAAAGCCAAGAACCAGATATACAAGTTGTCATTCATGTGAGTCTTGCTGTTCTCTCTCAGCTCCTCCCTTCTCTCAGTGGCCCTCCAGCACCTCTCGTCAGTCAGGGCTTGAAGAAATGTCACACCCCAGAATTTTCATACATACATAGTTAAACTTTTCTGGAGCTACGTCCTACCAAGTTAAGTTGCCTGCAATATGTCAGTTTTGTTGTGCTTCAAACAAGGGATTCAAGCTTAAAAAAGAAAGAACTTATAATTCACAACTGAATAATGACACCTTACTGATTGCGATTCGGTTACACCCACTGAAACTGCAAAACAGGATAAAGTTCAGCTGGCATGACATGACTGCTAGCGCAATAAAACCTTACAGCCTTACATCGATAACTGGTTTTGCTGATGTGGAGTGTTGAACACTTGGCAGAAGGGAGAGCAAAAGTGAAAGAAATATTAAAGCAGATGTGTGTTTGAAAGGAATTGGACCATAAGAGATGTTTGGTCTGCTGCAGGTTTGTTTGTTCTCAGTGTTTGCTGAGGGCTGCCAGGCAGATACTAGAGAGAAGGAAGGCTCCTCCAGTATCGCTTCCTTGTGCCTTTATACCAACAGCATGAGTGTGATCTAGTAAAGTATAATGTGAATGTGAAAGTTCATATTGGTTGTATTTGGTGAAACATGAGATAGAGGCGTGTTTTTTCCTTCAACCTTACCTTCAGGTTCACAAAGCCACAGGCTGATTAATTCAATAGCACTCCACACCCAGTCCATTCCAAAAGATTTCTTTGTTTCAATCTTATTCAAATATCTTTGGACCAAATCTCGTCAGCCACATACCAACATGCATATGCGCTTTCTTTTCAACCGCATGCCTTTGGCCAAATGATACTTTCAATAGTGCTGCCCGTTTAAGATTTTAGAGTTGTTTGGATACAAACAAACAAATCTCAGCCTGTGCCACTTTTTTTTCAATGAAGATCTTTATTTTCCCACTTTCTACAACATCTTGACTGGCTCTCTATTCAGTGTGGTATGCAAAGTGCTCCTTTCTTTGTGTGTGAGGACAAACAGCTGCAAACACACGCACACACACACACACACACACACACACACACACACACACACACACACACAATTCTATAAATGCAAAAGCCGAAAAACAAGTGTGACTTTGTATTTGAAAGCTTTTCGTGACTCTAAAATCATTCCCATTCATTCTCAATCATTGTGTTTTCTGTTTAGGTAAAGAAAAGTGGTCTGTCTGACCGGATGAGTCAGGAGGAACGCAAAAGACAAGAGGTGGGAATCATATTTTACACTTTGTTTGGTTTAGAGTGAGAATTATCCAATTTTTGGCTACATGCAGGCTAAGTTGAGCGTTACCAAGCACTGTGGGGGAGTAATTGCTGTCCATTGTTGGTCTAGACCAATAAAAAAGCCATTAAAGGGAACACAACAGGAAACATGCATCGTGAACTATTGTATCTTTCAAGCAGAAACATTGTAAAGGGGAGGAGAAGGACATGTTCCAATAAACATTTAGCTGAATCTGTGTCATATTAAGAATGACAAGACTGATGAGTAGACACATTAAATTGATTGACAGATTGATGCATGTGCTTAGATGTGCATGGTATTGTTTTTTTCAAAACATCCCAAAAATGACTGTAGAGTACAGGTATGTCAAGCATGTTCATGACAGAGCCTGCCTCATAGAGAAGTGAGTGAGTCAGGACCTAGTGGGGCATGTGAAGCACGCAAAGTCACAAATGGATGTAATTTATTTAGTGTCTTCCTCCTGACTTTTTTGTTTTCCACTGTCTCCTCCCCGTTGCTCTCATCAGGCAATTTTTGAGGTGATCTCGTCGGAGCACTCTTATCTACACAGTCTGGAGATCCTGATCCGCATGTTCAAGAACTCTGCAGAGCTCAGCGAGACCATGACAAAGACCGAACACCACCACCTCTTCTCTAACATCACCGACGTCTGTGAGGCTAGCAAAAAGTAAGCATGTTTCAACTCTGTGTAACTCTGTAGGCAGAATTATTATTAGATGCATATTGTTATGTTTTCATAGCCTGGGAACCAGACAAATCTGTGAGCTCATATTTTATTTGCTTTGGCAGTTTTGCATTTGCAAATTGCAGTTGGTCTACTGATGCCAGGCTAATGTTTTCATGTGCTCTCAGTGTATATTTATAAAACTTACATGTTCCTTAGATATCAATCAGTGTTTGGGGTTTCTGACTTCGGCTAATGAGCTGGATAATTTTCTCATTTGACAGCACTTAAGCACTTGGTAGACCACACTCATTCCATGTGAGGTGTGTCTGTAAACACTGTTTATTGCATGGTGATACCATTCTTTCAGCCTGATGGTCTAGCTTCAGTCAGAGTTGTGTGTAACTGTGTAAGGAATTGTGGGTAGGCAGCACTGAGCTGTTTTCTGTGTGCATGTGAGGTCACATGCCTGGGAGGAAGCGAGGGGAAAATTGAGTGAATGAACATTTTAGCTTAATTGTAGTTGCATTATCAACATGAAAATTCCTTGCTGCTTTAGAGAGCTCAATAGCAGACTTAATATGTCAGTTTGCCTGTTTTTATATGCCAAAATTTGCTGTTATGAGCCTTTCGACTTTACCCGTCCATCATGATTTATAGTGCGTGCATGTGGACTGTTTAATCACATTCATGGCCAGGTAACCACGAACTTCCAAGGATCCCGTAAACTGATGGAAACACTCATGCATGAGAGGCCATGAAAGTTAAGATTTATGAAACCTGTGCTGCCTCAGCAATTACTGTGTTTCACCAGGCTCCATTATTTCTGCAAATGATTGACAGAAGAATTTCTAACCCCATATGTTCTTTGTTAGGCTCATATGTGCCGCTGCTTTTTACTATGGTATCATTTCTCATGTTTTTTTTATGAGATTACCATTCAGCGTGATAATGGCCTCAAGTGCAACTGTAACTGTTCATTGTGTGAATATTCTCAGGTCAGTATTCGCTATGATAACGGCTTTAGATGCTGGTCTGAAACTGTTTACCATGGCATTCCTTTTGTAAAGTTATTGCTGCAGTGATGTCAGTCTACAAGCCTTCTTCAGGCACTAAAAACTCCACAATTAATCCAAGCTTTAAAATCTTTTCACTCTTTCCCTCCCTTAGCCTCAAGTTTACAGAGACTAGTCTGCCAAGTCTTTACAGAGTTTTCAGGGTTATTTGTAAAAACCCAGTGTTAATATCACAATGTAAACCTTAAAGCATTTGAGTGCCCTGAATATGGTAACTATAATTATGGGCTCTAATTTTCCAAGTGTCACCCCTGAACCAGGGGCTTGCAGGATCTCTGAGTTAATAAAGGTGTGAAATGAAGTTAAACTACTCTTAGTTTTGACTGAAGACTGAGATTGTAACCTTTTAGATGAAAAATGTAAGTGTAAAAAGCCTTTTTAAGACAATATCCTGAGTTTTAGTCTATCGTGACTGTTTCAGTGAGTGCGTGTGTGTGCGTGTGCATACATGCGGATCATTCACAGCCTCCCTTGTACAACTGTTGACATTTGCTCAAGGATTCCATGTCAAGATTGCAGCCCCCCCCCTCAGGGAGGAAGATTTTCCCATTGCACAGAGGATACCATCTACATGTACAGTGACTTATCTTCGATAGCAGGAAGCAAAAACAACTTCTGTAAACTCCTGCTCCTCACTTTCTGCAGTTTATTAGACACATGTGGACTGACATGGACAGTTTTTGTGCATTTATTTACGCCTCATTGCCACTTTGCTTGGATGGTGGTATCTGTAAATTCCTCACCAGGTCCTTCCTGTGTTCAGACGTGCTGCAGCCCATCTCACTCGCTCCCTTTTCTTATTCCTATACACAGGCCACACAGACATGAATGCGACACCCGAATACTTAGACCTGCATAGCTCCAGGGAGGAGAGTGGCGGGCAGAGAGACGCAAGGACAGCAGCTCTTAAGATAAAGACTTGCCTGTAGCACAGGTTAAACAAAATGTTTTACTTGGAGGAGATATTCAGACTTTGAGTTTAGCCTCTCAAAGAAAATGGAAATATAACCACCTGCAGGCTCCTGTGCAGTCTGTGTGGGATAGTGAGTGGGAGGGCTGTTCAGCATTTGAAATGCAGGTGTTATACTGATTGTATTTCACATGCAGCCTCAGGATATGACATACCTCATTCACAAGCATAACATGTTTTATAATTACAACAAAATACTGCAACACTGAGGCAAACTGTGACACAGAGCATGTCTCTGAAGGCTGATTCACCTTGATACAACTCTTTCATTTATAGTTCTTGGCTAGTAGCCTAACTTTTGGGATATCCCTTTTTTTTTCCTCATCCTGATTTAACTCCCCTCCCTTGACCTCTTCCCTCATGACCACATGTCATTATTGGGGTCAGTTTTTCCCCAGGAGGGAGCACGGCCTGAACTTGAGCAGCCTTGACCTGTTAGAGCCTCAAATACACCTTTAGGACATGGGCCAGAGGACAGGGCAGCATGTGTGTGTTTTCTGTTATCCTGTGTGCTAATGCCCTTATTAGAAAGGGTATAGTTCAAAGACTACAGGGTCAGGCATGGACACAAGAAGCATTGTTTTCCATAGATAGTCATAGCAGGGGTGGGTAGGAGCACTAAAGGTGCTTTTGCAGATGAGCTCAAATTCTGTCCAACTGGTCAAGGTCAGCGTCCTGTGTCTGTGCGACAGCTTCCTGTTTGTCACCTTGGATCATGCATGCTAAAACACTTATTCTCTTGAAGCTGAGCATGTGGCGTGCCGTTAAACCGGCCATCTGGTGGTGGCTCAGGAAGAGGAAAAGCCTCTGTGTTATGGTTAATGGTAGGCTACATCTATTTTAAGAGGCGGGGAGTTCCTCTTTTGTGATCTTACAGCGGGTTTAGACGAAAGGTGTTGGCGGTGTTTCCTGCCTTCCTGACTTTATATCTGTCATTGTATCCTATATTTTCCCCAGTGTGGGATGACTCATGATTTGATATGTCTGACTCAAGCTGTTGCCACGTACGGTATGAATCCCTGACTTACTAACCCTTATTTGTCCTGTGTTCAGGTTCTTCAAGGAGTTGGAGGAAAGACACCAACAGAACATAGTGATCGATGACATCAGCGACATTGTTTGCAAGCATGCTCAGTCTAACTTTGATCCTTATGTCACGTACTGCTCCAATGAGGTCTATCAGCAGAGAACCCTGCAGAAGCTGGTGTGAGTGACCGAGCGAACACACACACACACGTTCTTATCATATCTCTCATGGATTTGATCCAACATGGCTGTTCTGATACTTTGAACCAGGGAGTTACTCTTCCTGAACACCCAATCTCACTTCGTCCTCTCTTGCAGGTCCAAGAATCCAGCTTTTAAGGAGGTGCTGACCAGAATAGAGGGCCACCCAGACTGCAGGAACCTCCCCATGATCTCCTTCCTCATCCTGCCCATGCAGAGGATCACTCGCCTGCCCCTGCTTATGGATGTGAGTCCATTGAAGACATACAGTAGCATGAGCCTTGGAATTACAAGACTCTTACGCAACAGTTTGTTTATTCATACTGTCCTGCCTGTCTACATTCTACATGGGATGTGCTCTAACCTCAAAGATGTTTGTGTGACCTTACATCATTCCAACTGATTTAACTTCTCTTTCTTCCGTTTAATGTTTTTATTCTCTTTTAGTTACATGCTTCCTTTGGCACCACATTATTCTGTCCCTACTGTGCCTCCCTGTCTTCTTCTGTCTTGCTCTACTTTCATCCTCCTCTTTCCTTCGTCTTCTGTCAGTGTGTCCCAAGGGACTCTGGGGTTTATGCTTGTACACTCAGAGGCTTTTGGATCCTGAGAAAGTTTGGTTTCAATTTATTTCTTCCCACAGCTTTCTTTAAACATCAATATTTTTATCACACATTTGAGATAGTGTGCTGTGCATGCATGCAATGAATTGTTGCAGGTTTTTTGTGCATGAATGTGTTTTTATGAGGGTCTTGTACGTTATGAATTAGGGTAACTGATTTGCATCTTTGACTTTCTTTGTTGCAGACAATCTGTCAAAAGACGCCTAAAGACTCGGCGCAATATGAAGAGTGTAAGAGGGCTTTACAAGGAGTTAGCAAGGTGCGTGGGTTTAATGAGTCAACCAGAAATGTTTTACACACTCATTCTGGATTTTATATTTTCAGAATTTTTTCCTTTCGTCTGTATCTATCACTTGTTCTATTTATGCAGGAGACTTGCCTTAGAGCCTCGAGACAACTATTTCTTACTTAATGTTGTTTGGTTAAGAATTTTCTGCAAGAAGCATAATAAAACCAAAAATCTGACAAATTTGAGCTTAACAAACAAGGAATGCTATTAATCGGATTAATCAATGCAAGATGAAAAGCAAAAGGTATCTGTACATTGTGATTAACAGACTGTGTGTGTTTGTGCGAACAGGTGGTCAGAAAATGTAATGAAGGAGCTCGCACAATGGAACGAACAGAGATGATGTACACCATCAACTCTCAGCTGGAGTTCAAGATCAAGGTATGGACATGGCATAAAATGTTACACCCTTGAATCTTATAGTATTTCTTCTGAAAACAACATCATTTTGGTTAACAATTGAAAAAAACAAAAGCTTAAAGTAAAAAAGTTCCTGAGAGTTACATAAGAAGATTGATACCTCTATCATCAGCTGGTTAGTTTAGCTTAGTATAAAGACTGGAAACAGCTGGCTGGGTTTTTGGATAGAGCCTGTTCCAATCTTTGTGTTAAGCTAAGCTAAGTAGCTACTGGCAGTAGCTTCATATATACAGAGTGGTATCGATCTCCTCATCTAACTCTGCAATAAAGCAAAGGAGTGTATTTCCCCAAATCCCGAACTATTACTTTAAATGTGTAATTATTAAGTTTGTAAAGCATGAGCTTATGCAATCATGCACTGACATGTACACACATGCAGACACAGAAATACAAAGAGTACAACACCGTCACTAGGCGACTATCTATACGCATAATGCACACAAGGCTTGGCAGGCTCAAGTGTGCCTAAGCAGTGTGGGAAATAGCTGTTGGCACATTTGGGATTCACAGATGTCTAGGGAACATTTTCTCAGTCTGCATAGCCAGCTGTTCACACATGTACACACACAAATTGTGATTTCCTGACAGCATCAACATTACATACATTTTAAAAATTCTTTATTCTGTATGATTTATTGCCTTTTTTCTCTTCCTACAGCCTTTCCCGCTGGTCTCATCCTCCAGGTGGATGGTAAAGAGAGGAGAGCTGACTGCGTTTGTGGAGGACAACGGCATCTTCCTCAAACGCATGTCACGGCAACAGGTCTATTTCTTCCTCTTCAATGACGTCTTCATCGTCACTAGGAAGAAGAGGTGAGGCTATGTGAGGTTGCGGATAACCGTTGGATGGTGCAGGCAGATCCTGTGTTTGATAGAGCTGGTGTGAGTGTGGCCTTGGTATGTAGACTTTGCTCATAACTCACCTGTTCTGACATGTTGAGGGTGAAAGTGCAACCAAAAGCCCTTGCGGTGACAACATCGTGTGTGAGACACATGACCATGAGTACAGGGCGTGTAATATTGTCTTCTCCATCCTCGTGTTTTAACTTGTCCTGAAAAATGAGCCTTTTCAGATATAAGAACGATTATTAAGGTCGCTGCTGAAAGGAAAACACAATTTAAATGGAGGAGCAGAAGAAAAACAGCTTCTCAGTCACAGGGTGTGTTTATTAGGATGAAACAGGTGCCTTCACCTGAACCTGCTGCCGCATAGCATTATGAATCTGATCCTGTTTTTCTGAAAGTCGTCGAGGTTTTGACATGTCCCGGTGCTGTGAATCATCAGGGGAGAGTAGACCTGCTTATTATCGGCCCTGTCAGTGAGGCTGCTTTCCCTTCCTCTGTTTCCTCTAGTTTTAGGGAAAACCATGATGAGAGCCATAAAGAGGACTTCCTTGGAATGATGTGGTTTTCATTTGCATGTGTGTAGTGGGTGTGTGTGCGTGCACAAGTGTGTCTTATTTTTGCCAAAAAAATCCCTTCCCGTCCGTCTCCCTTTGTGTCTGGAACTGGTTTTACTGCCACTCTCAGACTAAGAACTCCTAAGAATCATTCTGAAAAAAAGGAAACATACCATGTGATATTTTTCTGGGAATCTGATCCAGGACGGCAGACTCCAGCAGTGCGTGGTGTCAGGCCTGTGTTTGGAAGAGGGATTTGGGAAAGGGAGTGCTCCGGAATCAGAGTGTGTATTTCTGCGTGTGTGTGCGTCAGAATGGGAGAAGCTGTTATAATATTGGTTTGTACTGTGGGGAGCGCTGGAGCCCTGCTGTGGCACGCTACTCAACTACACTCTATCTGCAGAAATCAAAACAAAAACACACCAGGGGTACACGAGGCTAGCCAGGCACAGCCAGGTCACAAACCCTCCTAGACATAATGGTATAATAGCTCTTTCCCTTGCCATTATGACTCGGAGTGTGTGGGGGGGGACTAACAAGCAGCAAACTGCACTTTGCTGCCAAATGCAATAATGCTGGGTGCTTGAATCCTTTCGGTTTCTTCTCGTCTCATTTTTCAGAAGCTTACATTTCTAGGAATGCCATGAACACCAGTAGGAAGGGGTGAAAAGTTCAAAGCCACTGCACTTACACAGCAGAGATAAAACACACCTATGACCTGAGACTGTTTATTTTCGTCATTTCTTAAGGTTCAGGCTTCTGAAAGCCTCTGATAGTTGATTGGAAATCCTAAATGGTTAGTGTGCTGTCTGTGGGTGGAGCTCAGCACCATTTAACTGTCATTCAAAAGTAATTTTTTAAGCACAATGCCAAATATTCTCAAGTGTTCTCAATTTCTCCAGTGAGGATTTGCTGCTATTCTCTGGTTTTCATATCGCTGTAAATCAAATATCTTTGAACTTTGGACAGCACATTTGTTTTTTCTGTCATCTATTAGACAAAACCATTTTTTCGGTTATTTGAGAAAATAATTGAGATTATTCATCAATTAAAGTAATTGTTAGGTGCAGCCCCATAACAGTTGTTTACATGCAAAAAATCTAAGTTTGACGTTGAAAGACTAGTTTACTTATTTGGCGTGGTTCTGTACAATACACCACTATATATCCTTTTATACCACTATAAAAGGAGAAGAGATTAAAGTTTCAATAAAAGATTAATTAGACTGTGAGCTAAACAAATCTGCCGATTTCATAAACTTTGAACTGGATCCAGAATGGAACAGGTTATTGGAAACCAACCCCATGTCACACTGGGCTATTGTCACGCAGCAGGGAAAGTGTTGATCTGCTGCACTCTGGCTCACAGGAACACTTACATAACAGTGAGTCCACACCAGCTGGCTCTTCTCTCATCCTCACCCCCCCCCCCCCCTTTTGATGCTGGGCATCATCTAAACATTCAGTATTGTTAAGGTTTTTCTTCTTTTGTTTTGCTTTTTCTCTGTCCTTTTACTTTCTTTTTGGTTGTCCTGACCTTGTGGTTTTTTTTGTATAGCCTCCTCTTTGTGTGTGTTCGTGCAAGTCTATAATCCAACACTTTCTGTTCTAGTTTTTTTCTCCTCCCTCTGTTTGTTTGACTATGCCATAGTCTCAATCCTTCTACTTTGCACTAGAACATTATGCCCTTACCGTGTGTGTGTGTGTGTGTGTTTGTGTGGGTGTGTGTGTGTGTGTGTGTTTGTGTGGGTGTGTGTCTGTAGTCATGCTTGACTTGGAGTCTTATCTCAACGTCTGTTAGAGAATTTCTGTTAAATCTGTGTGTGTTGAAGAACTAGTTTTACACTGGTAAGATGGTAGCTGGCACAGTTGCGATGACGTGTGGAAGATGCCTGCGTTATCTCTACCAGCAGGTCTTCATTCCATCAAGGTTGTGTGTTTGTTTCTGTCTAAGTAGCTTAGGAGCTGGCCAAACAGTAGGTTGGATTTCTTACTCCTGTTGTTTCAGTTTTTAACGCCTCTCTTCCACATTTCGACATAGGATAAATCTAAATTATTACCCACCTTATTTAGCAATAATCCAACACTCATATGAGGAAACTCACCCCCCAAACACGCAGATTCCCCACCCACCCTATTCCCCACTGTCATGTAAATGGAATTCCAGGCATTTCACCTGGAGGACTGTCAGGAGCCAAAATGCAGACGACCCTAAAATCCAGCTACTTTACCTCCGAACAGTATTCAGAAAGTTTTTAGAACTTATGTGGGATCATTTGGACTGCGGTAAAGATTGATGACAGTATTCAGGTGTTTCCATTAAATTGGGTTAATTAATGGGTAAATGAATAGATGATTGTAATTTTTGTTTTAAAAAGAGATTAAACGATTTATGCTTGTTTCAAGGGTTTTTTAAGTGTTAAAATCTACAAAGTAACATGACATGAACCCTTTTAAGAGAGTTTCACCCCAAATATGCAGTTAAATTAACTGATTATAATATATGTTTTAAACCTCTTACAGATTGACCAAAAACTGTTACCAACCATCCTAAAATTTTCACCTTAATTGAAAAATAAAGGTCTTTTTTAAAGGCGGAAATTCAGGACGTTTTATAGTCTTTTTACCCTTTTTAAAAATCCCCTTTAAATGTTAACATAATCTATTAACATTTTTGTAATTTATTACAGCCCATGAATGAAGCCATTTGTTATCCCCCTTTATCTGATTTGTCTCTCCTTGTACTTTCTTTCTCTTCCGAGAGGTCCAAGTGGTTTTCGGCATCGTGCTTTAACTTGATTGACTGGTGGACAATAGGGGTTGATGGGTAACAGTTGAACCTTGTTGAGAGCCCCCCAACCGTGACCGTGGATTCTCCAAACAGTCATGACCCCAGTGTTTCTGTGTGTGTGTCTAAATGAGAGAGCAAGACAGTAAGAGATGGACAGATACACTGTCACTACTGTTTGTTTTAGTGCTACATTTGTTCCTACTTCTACTCCTAAGTGTGTGTGTGTGTGTGTGTGTGTGTGTGTGTGTGTGTGTGTGTGTGTGTGTGTGTGTGTGTGTGTGTGTGTGTGTGTGTGTGTGTGTGTGTGTGTGTGTGTGTGTGTGTGTGTGTGTTTTCAGCAAGAAAGTGAACGCTTAATGGACGTGCTGGCTTACACGAAGCCAGTTCCTGTCCAGTAGCTTCACAGCTTGGCTGCTGTCTCAGGTTGATGAAACACATGTGGGCTGGCCTTAGGTTTTGTTTTTCAGAGCATGATGAAACACACACACACACACACACACACACACACACACACACTTTTTCTTCAGGTTCAGTGCTGTATTAGAGATACCATGTTTCATAATCGGCTCCAGATGTTTCTGACACAGAGTTATGCTTAAGTAAATGGTACTCATGGGAAATGTAGGCATGTATGAGGCCAGGGGGAAGCTGATTTAGTAAGGATAATGTAGACAGCTGAATATTAAGACTTTTGACTGGCACTGAATCTGAGACATAATGTGCCATTTGATTTATGAATCCAGGTGAATTTAGCCTTGAACCTCTCAAGGGTTAAATAGCTGAAGTATGATGAAATTAGATCTCTACTGAAAACAGCTTAAATTTGATGTGTTGAAAGGAGTGGGTGGATGGTAATAATCTGCAAGTATTAAGTATTTGAAATGTAATGTTGCCCTCAGTTCAAGATTATTTTGTTAATGTTTTTTTTTTTTTTTTTTAAGTTTTGGCTTCATATTATAACCAAGAGTCCAGAAAATAAAAATTTAGCCCACAGGACATAACATCCAAGATTTCCAAAAATCCTTGAAATGTGGACTCAGACCGCAGCATACTTTTCCACTTTCTGTCAGTCTGTCTCAGATGAACTCGGGCACAGAGAAGTTGACGGCATTTCTGGACACAATAACAAAGCTAGTCCACTTGAGGGATCAAACGTCACAGGTATTCAGTGTTAGTTTGCAGCCTTGCCCCTTACATGCAGAGATTTCTCTGGATTCTCTGAATCTTTTAATGATATTCTGGATTGTAGATGATGAAATCCTTAAACTGTTGGACTATTATGCCCACATAATTTTTGGTGGAGTGGTGAACCTTGCTTTTTGTGAACAACTGAGCCTTTCAAGGATGCCCCTTTCATGATACAATCACCTGTTACAAATTTACCTGTGAAATGTTCCAAACAGGTGTTTTTTGACCATTCACTTCTTTCTCAGTCTTTTGTTGCTTAGGTCCCTACTTTTTTGTAACATCATTGGATTCATTTTTAATGTTTTAACGTTTTTTGGTATTGTGGGTGTATATTTAAATCTAAAGTAAATAACCAATAAGACAAAAATAACACGGCAGGTATGCATTTCTTAAAAAAACTTATGTTTAATTTAAATCAACTTTTTGATTTTTGACAAAACACTTGTGTACCATGTCTAAGTTGGGGCAGAAACTGAAATGCAGACTCTAGAGTTTGTGCCCGAAGGGCATATTACACCAGTTGTGGATTGGTGCTTTCAACAGACGACCGCAGGAACCATTTAGAAACAGAAAAACACAAATTTGTCATTCCAAAAATTCTAAATGAGGAACAGCCATCTGGTAATGATACTAATGTCTGTTAGAAAAGTTGAAAAAAATAGAAAAGTTGAAAAAAATAGCTAAATCCACATTTTTGCTTGAGCACCAACCTGCCAAAATGTATCTGAATATCTGCATATTTAGACCAGGCCTTCATATAATAATAATAATCATATGTAATTCAAAGTAAATCCAGTTATAGTTTTATTTTGAAATTTGAAATTTTTTTGTTTTGTTTTGTACAGCTGGTGAAATGTGTGATTATGTGTGTGTGGATGCAAGATAACATTAAGTATGTTTCTTAATGCATACAGTAACACTGATGAAACTGTGCAGTTCTGTTTCTGTGTAGTACAGCTGTTGTTTTATCTTATATCTGATTCCTCTTGCAGTTTATCAACTAGCTCGTTCAATAGCACTTTACTGACTGTTGTTGCAGGATGGGATGTCACTGAATTACGAGCAGTTACATCTTCTTGACATGAACTCTTATTAAAGCTTTCTGTCTCTTTCAGCGAGGAGAGTTACACTGTGATAGACTACGCTCTGAGGGACCAGATCTGGGTGGGCCCGTGCCAGCCAGAGGATCTCAACCTGTCACCGGTCAGAAGCACCGCCAGCATGCTGAGCTCACGGCAAGCTGGCGCCAACCATCTTTTCCGTCTGCGTTTCCGTAGCAACCACTCTGGTGAAAAGGTGCCCATGATCCTGGGGACGGAGTTGCTGTGAGTGCTTTTTTTTTTTTTTTTTTTTTTTTTTGTAATCTTTAGTTGTGCTGTTTTTGTTTCATTTTCACATTTATGGGATCTTGTTGCTAAGCACTGGGTGAATCATGTTTTCCATTAACCCTTCACCTTTTTACATGCACGTAAGCAGGTCAGAGTCCTAAGGTTTCAATATTTTTGTTTATACTCTAGTCTCAGTTTCTTTATTGTTTGTTCTATGGCTGAATGCTCATCTCTATAATAGCTAAGGTCCTTCTCTCCTCCCTGAAACAGACTCCTACTCCCTTATCTTTCCTTTATGTGCTCTAATATGCTTTTTAACTTAGCAGTAAGAAAATCCCTTCATCCCTCTCCCCTTAGCTCTTATTTCTTCGTCTTTTTTTGGGCCATTATAGGTCACAGGGATATTTTGTTACAACTATTATCAAGACACATGCTGAGCCTTACTGCTTGTTGTTTATTTGGCTTAGGAAATGAAGTTTATTAGTCTGTTATACAGTCATACTGTCTGCAGTCGTACTGTGACACAGACTGGCCGTACCAGACAATTGGTTTGTTGACTGTCTTCCAACTGAACCTATTCTTGGGAAAGCAACTGTCTTTGTTTACAAACTGCTGGTTGTAGCTGAAATTTGTTGCATGTGCAGCATGAATGATTACTCACACGTCTGACTAAGAAATGGAAGTTTTGAAGTTCCCGGGTTCCTGAAATGCATGCTTTTAGCCTCCCTGCTCCCTCTCTTTGTACAGTAAGTAGTGTGAGAAAGTGAGGTTGTGTAGATAGATTATATAACCCACACTAACAAAGGGGATCTGTCACATATTGGGCTTCATACAGGGTTTATTTGTTCTAGTTAGCGTTAGGGATTGCAGTCCATGCATACTCACGAACACACACTCAGTTTTCACTGTAATTATTTTCTGTGGTTCAAGGCTTTGTTAAGGAGTGTTTTCATATGCACAGGGCCCGTTCCTCCTCATTCCTGTGTAGTTAGAGAACCTACTTCTGTATTCTCATTATAGAGAAGGTGTGGTTTTCAGCTCCACTGTACAAAACACCCCTTTAAAGGCTCCACAAGTATATTTTTTGAGTATAGGTGTAAAGTTATAAAGTTATTTTTTTTATTTTTAAGAGAACATTCCTTCAAAGAACACACTATTTTCAAGGGAACAACCGTTCAGTAGACGGTACAGGTGCATAGATGATGACAGCTGTATTTTAATGAAAACAAATACCTTGTATTAGTGGTAGACACTTTCTACATAACCTACTGCAGTGGTTACCAACCTTTTTTTTGCTTGTGACTCTCTCACAAGTGGTTGTGAGTCAGTGTTTCATTCAAATACTTTTTAGAGGCCTGAATGTGTAAAATTATAAAAAGATTCACAAGGATGAAAGAAGTCAGGAAGCATTTTATTTTATACCCTGGGAATTCTCCTGTGACCCCTTCAATTCACCCTGTGATGTCTGCTGGGGAACCACTAGACTACCGCACATCTTCCACTGTACAACTTTGTGTTTGTTCCCTGTTGCTACTGAAAATTAAAGGGAGTTTTATTGCTGAATAGCTGTGTGGCCACTGATATAAGCCCCCATGCAGTTGCTAAGTGAAACACTGACAAAGTGATGGCAGTAATAGTGTTAAGCGTGACTGCTATGGTCCTGTGTGGGAGGGAATCTTGACATAAATATGCTGCCAGCTAAGCTTTATATACTGCCCATGTATAAATGAGGGGGTCTTGTCATCAAACTGCCCCTTCTGTCTAGTGTGTGTGTTGTTGTGGAAAGCCCCTAGACTCCCTCCTTTGATAGCTTGGGTTTGGGGCCCTTGGCTTAGTTGTAATGGTGTGTGTGTGTGTGTGTGTGTGTGTGTGTGTGTGTGTGTGTGTGTGTGTGTGTGTGTGTGTGTGTGTGTGTGGGTGTGTGTGTGTGTGTGTGTGTGTGGGTGTGTGTGTGTGTGTGTGTATATATAAAGGGTGTAGGGTTCCACTCACTGTAGTACTGAATGAGCTGTGGAGAGGAGACTCTGGCAACTATCCATTGTTACAGTGGTTGCTAGGCATTGTTTAAGTTGTTGCCTAGCAGCAAGCCATTGTTAAGTGGGCTGTTTCCCACGACTACACCCCTGACACACACACACACACACACTGTCTGTTTTTTCACTCTCGTCGACTCTTCTTCGCCGTCCCCGTGTCTCATCTTTTCGACAGCAGCCAGTGTCTGCTCTTTGTTTGTTTGAGAATAACTTCCTTTTCCTGCGGCCATTCATTCATCCCAATTTAGTGTTCTAACCCAACATGACACATGGAAGTGGTGTTACATTAGTCAGCCTATTTTGGTCCTCTATCAGAGTTAAATGAAGTAGAGAGGACAGTAACGAGTGCTGAGGCTTTCTCAGAAAGTGCTATAAGAGACTAGGGCTGCTTGATTATTTATTAAACTGCTTATTATTCTGATTACTCGTTAAATCTAAAGAAATATCAGAAAATAGTGAAAAAAAATCATGAAACCAGGTGATTTTTTAATACAGTTCAACTTTATTGTCCTTGTGTAAAACTTGTCATTTAAAGATAACTGTAAAAGATGTGCAAAAGTATTTAAGAGGCCATATAATTAAATTAATTTACAAAGCTAGTTTACACACTTCATAATGTGTGTTCTCACACATGGTTGGCTGGTAGGACAGTCTGCTGATTTGCTCTTACTGTTACACTTCAAAAGGGAAAGACGAGAGATGATATTAATCAGTGTTAGAGCTTGTATATACGCCATTTTGCTTGGGCATATAATAATAAGTATACTGGTTTGATACACTAGTGGCTGTATTGCATATACTTGCCTATATTGTTCACTTCACCACTGAACTTAAGTGCCGCTCAGGTCGGGTTCCAATGTGAAATTCCACACATTCTGACCAAAGGCGGGTCTGCTCTTTTTTGTTTTGGTTTTTGTGGAAATAAAACCATAAAAAAGCTTATGCTCATGTTGGTCAGAGTGGGCGTTTACTTCTTTCATTTCCATTTGTCCTGTACCTGTTGACCCTTTTTAGCCGATGCCTAACCTGCGTTTGTGCATCACTGTGTGAGGTCTTATGAAACACACTTCAATAGACTGATCTTTGACCACACTAGTGACATAATACGTGAGGAATTTCGACAGACAGCTGGATTGGAGATGGCACAAGGACGCCTGTGTGGACGCTCTCTTGACAGTCTCTCTAGCATCGTTTGTGATTTTCTACTTCTTCTGTCTGTGTCCTTTTGTTTGGTGGGTGCATGCCAGCTTGCCTCCCCTGTGACCCTGATGTCGTGTCCTGTCCAGAGTCAGTGAATAGTGCTCCTCTATTAGTGGAACAGAGTAGCTACAGAAGTCTGCAGCAAAAACAGTTCTGTATGCAGCTATAACACAAAGCAGCAGCGGTTACATAACAGCCCCAACCCGGAGGAGGGAGTCTGTACTTGTGCTGCACGCTTTGGCATTGTTTTTTACTCTGATTTCATTTCTGTTTTTGTTTTTGATTTTCTCATGTGTCTGTTTTTCGTTTCTGTGATAACGAGGAACTCGCTGATGGGAATCAATTCCCTCTGCTGGGGAGTTTCCCTGGCTGGACATCTCCGGGCAGAGAGATGTCATGTTTTTGTCAGACGAGGAGGAACTGTACCCGAATGGCGTCCTGACATGTGGTTAAGTGGAAACAAGAGGGGGGGGACTTGGTTGAGAGTAAACAAATTGATAGGAGTGAACAGGAAGGGTTAGGAGGAGAGCGAAGGTTGAAAAACAGCGGTCTGGTGGTGATTTTAAGTTGGCAGAGGAAGGAAGGTTAGAAAGAGTCTGTCATCGCTCTTTATCTGCTTGTGTGAAAGAGGTTTTACAGTGCAGCAGCGAGGCCTCTTTTCAGAGGTGAAACAAGAACCTCTGACAATAGATTTATGATTCTCGGCATTTTTTTTGCACGTTGCAATGAATGGTTTAAAGGCAGAGGGAGCTTTACTACCAGGAATGGTCTGATCCTGCACAGGCCTGTAGCCATCTAGAGGGGAAGAAGGAAAGCACCTGCTGTTTGTGCATATGCATCTGCAGTGTTCACATGCCTACATGCAAACAGACTCTCAGGCTGTTTCTTTTTTTTTTTTTTTTTTTTTTTTTACCTGAACCTCTTTTGGTATGTGCCTCACATTCCACAGATAACCATTAAGTGCCTCTCAAACACATGTGGATGCCTGTTTGCGCCTGTGCTCTATATATTGAATACGTGTACGTTCACAGCTTTGATAAAGTATTTCAGCTGTTTGAGCATGAGAAAGCGACCTGTCATGATGGTGTGTCGTGTATGTGCACATGCATCGGACTCTCAGCATGTGCGTCCAGCTGTCAAAAGCGATGACTAACAGCTGCCTTTCCCACAGTGCAGCTCGGATATTGAAAGAACTTGCAGATTCAGAACAGAGAAGAATATATTTACTCAAATATAATTTATGTAATGTAAGTTTATTCTTGTGGTCCAGTCTAGTCTATTAAATACCAGACTTTTGGCCTGACAAGGCAGGCAGGAAAGACTGGGAAAAGTCCCAGTGGAAGATGGATCAACAAACTGATCAGTGACTGTAACCGTTTCACACAGATTCTTGTGAAACGGTTCCTGACTGGCTTCATAAATAAGACTGATAAATATTGATTATGCATTCATTCATGCACTATTATAAGCTTATTATGTAGATCTACTTAAGATTTGCTGCACCTAGTCATCAATGACTAATGTGGATACCATGGTGCCTAGCAACAATGTTGTTTTCTTTTTCTTTTTTTTTTTAGCCATATTAGTGGCACAGTTATGGATGACAATATCCGTCTACTACGTCGGTCCAGATTGAATTTCTCTCTTTTTTTTTATTTTGTGAGATTTTGTAGTATCAAAGGGAAGCCAAAATTAAATTTGAGTTAATCTCCAGAGTCAGCGGTGGAGAGGAGAGCTCAAAACAAAAACGAAAAGTATGAATTTAAAAAAATAGATAAAAAATGATTGACGTCACTGTGACAGGAGTAATTGTTTCCAGTGTGTGTGTGTGTGTGTGTGTGTGACTGTTGAACTCACTGAAAGGTATCAAAGAGAGGTGATTGTCCTGATAGGTTCAATTGAGCTTGTTGTTAAACTCCGAAGGTCACACTTTATCAGTCATGATATACACACTGATTGCCTATAAGTTACTGATTTTATTCAAAGTAATGGTTATAAAAGTTTATTAAAGTGATTTCATACGGTCCATTTAGTTCCTGACGGATGACGTGATCCTGTATTTTACAGCTTGTGTGTCCTGAAAAAGATCAAAACAGCACTGCGTACAACGGGAACACAATAATGAGGTCTGACTCATGGGACTTGCCTGTCTGAGGTCCATTTGAGGTCCTTGTGAAGAGTGTCCGCACAAATACCTCTCTGTCTGTGATTGCCTGTGCACGTTGTGCCCATCTGCATGATGTAGGCCAACGGTGCTGAGTCACAGAGGGCCTCAATAACCCCCCTCTGGTTCATTTCCTGAACCCCCTTTATCTCTCTGCTGCTTACTCTTTCTAAGCCGTCCCCTTCCCTCAGTAGTAGATGAGAACAGGTGAAATGAGAGATAGTTTCTTGGAATCTGACCTGTGCGACTCCACCCACTGTTTTTTTTTTTCCCATGAAACACACAGGAGAGAGAAAGCAAAGGCAGGTCTGTCCCCTCCTGAGAATCAGCCTTTGTACTTGTTCTCTCCCACTAGAAAACGCACCTCTGTTCTCTCTTTGACCAGGGACAGAGAGGAGGGAGGGGAGGCAAAAACTTGCTGGATAACTAAATTATCCATTTGCCTCAATAGCCTGATAGCTTGTGTGCATGCAGACCTGCTTTGATGTTTGAGTTGGTTTTAATTAAATCGATCCTTCATAGCTGCATATATTCTTAAAAAAACACCATGTGTCACATCTGCAATACCAAAAATCAAAACAATTAAACTCCTTGAACCACGGTTTAGGAGGTGAGCGACTCCCACAGCACTGTCAAGTATCTGGAGCTTTGAAGTTAAATCTCTCCACTGTGTCTTTGGACCTCTTTTAGCGCCAGAACAGTTTAATAACTTGTTTGTGTGCTGTTGTGTGTGCTTTTAGGAATGAGCGTGCTCGATGGATCAGTGCTCTGGGACAGAACGTCAACAACAAGAAGTCTCAGGACAGAAGCAGTAAGTTCCCACATGCACCTCTACTTTTAGCCTATTGCACCACCATGTGGTCATTTGATGAAAGTTTTTTTTTTTTTTCTTTTTCTTTTTTTGTGATTGATTTCAAAATGATTGACTTCGCATATATTCAAATAAGGCCAGTGTAACTCATCAGAAGAACTTTATTTGACTTGTTGTTTATGTGTTTGTTTTAGACGCCATGCAGGTGGAGGTGATCAGAACTTACACCGCCAAGCAGCCGGATGAATTGTCTCTGCAGGTGGCCGATGTAGTGCTGGTCTCGCAGACTGTAGAAGACGGTACGTTAGCTTTCAGTGCCTCACCTGCTCTTTCACTCAGCTTCTTTAGTATTCCTCTCATTTCCCTCCTTCCTGATTTAACTGTGTCATTTTATCATGCACTTTTATACACTCTGCTTTTCAATACCTGCCTCACATAATAGACTTGTGAAGATGCAATTTGAAATCTACAAAACCGCAGAAAGGCCAAAGGTCATTTCCTTTTTAGTGACCATGGCAACTGGCTTTCATGTTAAAGAACAGACAGCATTGAACATCAAAAGCAGACAGACAGAAATCGCACAAGATAACGCAACACAAGCTTCAGTTTTCATGTGTCAATACATTTTCTCCCCTCAGGCTGGTATGAAGGTGAGCGTCTGCGAGACGGAGAGAGGGGGTGGTTCCTCTCCGAGTGTGCCGAACCAATCACGTGCCAGGCCACGATCGAGCGCAACATGCAGAGGATGGACCGGCTGCAGGGTTTGGAGACTAACGTGTGAGAGGGACAAGGCGGCTGCTTCAAGGGCTCAGCTGTTAAAGAGACGCTTCGACACACCAGTGACCCAGACAAATGAGTTCAGTAGCAGCATCAGTGACCTGCCTTCAGGGCTGTGTGGCTACAGTGGGATAAATATGAAGACTTCTGCTCAGCATCCACTGAATCAGGCATACCGTCTGAGTTTCAAAGCAAAGACTGTGCAGAACAAACACAGTGGAAGAACAGAGATTTCCCTAATTACTGGCCGGTCCCTGTGTGGGTGCATGGACTCAAAAGTGGGATCTGTCACGTTCATTAATTCTCCGTATGATTAGAAAACTTCGGGGCGGTGTTTAGCTCAGTTGGTAGAGCAGCCGCCCCATGTGCGAAGGCTCAGTCCTTGCTGCGGGAGCCCAGGGATCGAGTCCGGCCTGCGGCTCCTTCCCGCATGTCATTCCCCATCTCTCTCTCTCCCCACATTTCCTGTCACTCTTCAGCTGTCTCTATCAGAATAAAGCTTGCAAAGGCCAAAAAAATTATCTTAAAAAAAAAAAAGAAAACTTCACGCCCACTGCGAGAGTCTCTGCTTTCAGCATCCTGCTACATACCAACTGTTTGTGTGGAGTTTGTACACTTTTATTTTTTCAAACATATTTTTTTGAGTGTAAGTGATGTGCAGTGTAATAACTGAGACTACAGTACCGCTATAGGAGGTAAAGTAGACCAAATAGTGTGATGATGACAGCAGCCTGAAGTGTGCTCGGTTAATGAGGCTCAGGCCATGTGACTAGGCGCTTCGCCAGTAACAGTGTAACTATGAAGATGCTGATTGTGAAAGTGATAATAAGGCAAGGGGGTGAGATTGGCAGCTTCTTTACAGTGTGTGGGTTAGCGTAGAAACTTGTATGAGTTGCATCTGATGGCAAGTGAAACTATTACCGTGATATTTACAAGATTCACAATAGAGCTAAGAAAAGAAAACTTTCTACTTGCTACTTGTCTGAGACATGTGGCACTTTGTGTAAATCATAATTAATAATAATTGGGAAATATAAAAAATTAGTCATCTGGGAGGTCTAATTTTATGTCCTCAAAGGGCTAAGCAGAAGGGCCAAGTGTCTTTTTTTCTACCTTGCTGTTTGTTACCAGTTAATGTCAACACCATGAATCAGACTCTACATTTGTGTCACAAATGCCATTTTTCTCTCTAAGCACTCAATTATTCGGACAGCCTGAAATATCACACACACTTGATGCCAGCCAGAGGTGTATATATAAATACCCCCCTCAGGATTTATATCTGTGATATTACAGAGGCAAGCTGAAAATTAATTTGTGTGTGTGCTGGCGATGGTGAGACCGGAAGGGGGAAAAAAAAAAAACAGCCCTTGCTTTTAATGTGATTGTCCAGCGTGAGTCATCTTTTTAGTGTTGCCATGCCCGGCCAAAGGAAATAAATGGCTTGGTCAAGAGTGCGCTGATAACACCATCTATCAAGCCCACTTCTCTGGCCCCAGCCCAAATGACGACCACGACTGTTGAGCTACACGGAGCGAGGTATGACGGTAGCAGGCAGATCGTCCAACAGGACGGACACAGGTATCCCGACGAAGCTTTGCACTTGCACTCAGGGAAATTAGCTAAGTGATACCACCCATCAAAGCATGAGCTGATCTTTATTTCAGTCACATCCTGTACTTTTGTAAGTATTGTAAATCTTCTGTGTACATGTAAATATGTAAAAGAGCCTGAATTGTAACATGTATGTTTTCCAAAATACAGATTTATATTGCAGAAACATGTTTAAGTCAACCCTTATATATTTTATTCAGTCAATATAAATAAAAGGTTTAACTGCTTGGGGGCTTTCATGTATTCTCAATGATAAAGATGACATCTGTTTTCCCCGAGGACCACTGCTAGATAGACCAAAGAAAATTACTCCACTTGTAATGCTCCAGTAATTACAGCATAGTAAGGCAGATGAAGCACAGTGTTTGATGATACATCCTTTCTTTATTATGCAGTCCATTTTGTGACATTCCTCCAAAACAAGAGCAAAATTGATCCAAATCAGAAATGTACAAACTAAACAATAAACAGAACAGCTGTATTTGTACATGGCTTGGTCCTTGCAAAATAACTGAATAGGCAAAATAAAAAAAAGAATGATGGGAGTCATCCAAGTGCATACCATTTTTCAGTACTCTTGCGTCCTGGGTTTGGCTTTCAGGAGCACCCAGGGAGCACTAAAGTGTCAACCAGGAACACCACCAAGAAGGCCAGCTGATTATCATAAATATCCCAGCTAACCCTCTGTGTCCGAGGATGCAGTCAGTCATTTCCCAGGCCCTTCTCCTCACAGACAGCCAGAAAAACATGCCCACTTCTTAATCATCGTCGTCATCATCATCATCGTCATTGAAGTACACGTGCTGTCCTCTCGGGGCAGACGCCCACGGTCTGCCATGGCCTTTAGTGCCGCCTGTAGGCTTCTCCTGGGTGGTGATGAGGTCTATGATGGCTGTGATGACAGCGCAGTCTTTGGACTGGCGGTTTTGCCAGTCCACGGGAGCAGGGTTACGAATTTTCTCCTCCAATAGAGAATCCAGCTCTTTCTTTAAACTCTGTTGAAAAAAAACAGACAGGAAGTGGAGGTTAGCAGAATGAATGTTATCATAACTGCGGTTTGTTGATGTTAATGGGTCCTTCGCTTGCCTTGACAAGGTTAGCGATGCGTGCCGGGGATCTGAAGACGATCCACTGGTCCACCGCCACGGTCTCCTGGTCCCCGTCTTTCTGGATTGTGATGTCCCCTCCGAAGAACAGCAGCGAGAACGGAGACACCTCGGTGCAATCGTACAGGAAGATCTGAGGACACACAGAGAGAGATGTTGATAACGCACAGTGACAGGAGTATTACGACAAACACGCTAACACACTCAGTGACAGGGAGAGGCATCATTATGACACTTTGTGCCCGACAGCTATTCTGTGGTGTGGGCTGAAAGTGTCCCATTAGTGAGGAGAGTTTGAAATGTGTTTCAGTGCCTCCAGTGTTAGGAGAAATGTCATCATGTCCTGTCTGTGAATCTTGCCAATGTGTTGCACCGTTTTCCATCCATTTTCCTCCCTGTGCTAAAGTGACAGCTGCTTATGCAGAGCAGTTAGACTATTGTTACCCAAACTCAAAAATAATGAGACCCTAAACAAATGACAAGTAAGCAAACATTTTTCACAAATTATTCAAAAGTCTGAGAAAATAGAGGTGATACTCGATGTAATGATGCGCTGATCTGTATGCACATGCTCGCAGAGAGTGTCTACATCTAAGGTCAAAAGCCACGGAGACTACATAAGCAGCAGAGTGCAGTCAAACAAAACCTGTTTCAGCTTTGAAGGTAACAGACGGAAGTGTAGAAACTCAATGTCAGAGAGAGAGGTAGAGAAAGGTGGAGGGAGTGGGTAGGAGACAAGGGACAAAAAGAAGTAAGGAGACAGCAGGGACAACTGCTTTTACCCGATGAATGGGTAATGTAATGGACCACCAGGGGCAAGTGCGTCAGAGGAGATAAAGTTTAACGTCATCCCTCACTTTTCCTTTTTTTCTTTCTTTCCACGGCCCTGGTCTTCTGCTTCCTTCTATCGCTCAGTAAACAAATGACCTTGACAATCTTGCGCTCTCAGAATACCTTACTTTCATAATAGACACAAATGCACGGCATTGTGCAAGAAACCACTTACATACTACAAAGAAATAAATATTTAATGCTGGCAATAATGACGGTGAAATCCAGCAAAACACTTCATGGAAACGAAGGCAGCAAAGTGAGAGACAAAGGCACAGGCAGCAATCAGAGAGGACATGAAAGGTGTTTTTTTTTTTTCTGCAGAATGGTAACGTTCACAAAAAGAGACAGCACAAAAAGAACAAAGACAGACAGATGGAAGGGAGGGGAATTGGAAGTGTGAAGAGGGGCAAAAAAGAGAAACAAAAAAAGCGAGAGAAAAAGAAAAAGATAGGAAAAAGAGAGAGGAGAAAGGGCGGCAGTCAGGGAGCTGCTTTGACCGTTTTGCCCTCCCACCTCCCCCCACACCACCACTACCACCTCTTGCATTGTGTCTGGAAGCTTTGAAGCACAAGAGCCTTTGAGAGCGAGTTGAAAGGCAGCATTTTAATCAAATATTCATTCAGTGTAAAGCTGGCTTGGCACCGCTGCCAACCTTTAACCACTGGTCTCTCTTTCCACTCATATACAAAATAAAAAAGGATACAGCAACGTGCACTCAAATGTAAAAACACACAACATTCACGGTATGATGCGTTCTCAAGTCCCCTCGCCTACTCACGCTGCTCGTTCTCATCTTGAGGTGGTAGATGAGCCACGTGTAGTTGAATTCACTCTCTTCGGCGTTGACAGATTTCGGGTGGATACACACCTTTCCATCAGCCTGGGTGTACACCTTAGCCCTGAGAAAGATAACATGTTGGAGTGTTACGTGTCAGGGTGTTAGGTACACTGGTAAAGTTTACATCCCTAACACTTGATATAAAAAGGTGAATTACGTCGATGAATTTGTTGAAAACAAAGTGATAAATCGGTAAACTGTTTAAGCGTTTATCCCCAGTTCCACCTATCAACATTCATCTGAAACAAAACAAGGAATTTGAAGTTTGGCACCTTTGAATTTAGGACACTTGTGATAGGCATTTGCATCATTGTGTGATGTTTCATAGACTAAAGAATTAATAATAAAACAAAGGATAAACTCATCAATAAAAAATAGATTATTAGCTCAGTAGCTAGTTGAAAACATAAAAGAAAGGCAGAAAGGCAAATATAAAATATAAATATAGAAGTAGAATTAGAAATAACACAGTTCTACTACTGCTACCATGCACTACAGCACATAGTGAAGATTGACAATCATTTAAGGGAACTTCACCGACTTTAAACATCAAAGTCTGTGTACAGGAGGACTACTGTGTATGTGAAAAGTCCTGTACAAAGCTTCGGCTGCTCCACAGGAAGCTACCAAATCGCCTTAAGTGATGTCACTGGAGTCAGCTTCGTTGTAGGCTGTAGGCTACATGTCCACCGTGACACTAGTGTTTTATGGCACACAGAGAGTTTCATCTTATTTGAGTAGTTACAAATATATTATTGTAATACATAATTTTGATCAAAATAATTACAATATATATAAGAATATCAAAAATGTACAATTTTGACAGCTACACATATCCACTACATGTGTGTGTGTTGGAGTACATTTTGTTAAAATGAATCAGAAAGCAGTTCCAGAAACAATCCATCAGGTACGTTTGGCTTGTTAATCTGTGAACAAAAAATGCCCCCTGCCGTTTGGGCACGGAGACTACCAAAGAGAAATTGTAATGCAGCCTGCAAATCATCTCTAACATGAAAGTAACACCGTGTTCCAAACTCCTGCGTGTCAACCAGACAAAACTGACTGCTTGACTGCAGGGAACAAGCTGCTTTTACCAGACAGCAGTCTCGTTTAGCAGCAAGACAAACAAAAAGTGCTTCTTCGAGCAATGAATTCATTAAATACTGCAGAGCTGTGGCACGGACATGTGAAAACTTACAACTGGCTTGGCATCGCAACTGTTAAGAATTATTTATGCAGAGGAAATGACCCTGGCGATCTGACTGTGCAACTAGGCCTAGAGCTGTCACTGAGACAGACAAACAAAAGTGACAGCCCTGCTGTGAGAGTGTGTGTCTGTCTCCCCGTTGCATGCATCTGTCTTTTGCACACAGGTCACAGCCGCTGTCTATGACAGCTGCCTGAGGGTATCTTCATAATGACTGCATTGATCTTCAGCTGCAAACGCACCTCTGTTTTGGACAATTTTCCTAACATGGCCTCTGCACAGCCTCAGGTAATTGTCACAGGACCCTTACCAAACTCTCATCTGAGAGGACTGATGAGATATTGCAGCGTGGAGGCCATTTTCTGTCTTAAGATCAATAAGAATGATTGTGCGCTTCTCTATCTTGTACTGTTCAGCCCTTTCCTGCCTGTCTTGTCCAGCTCCCTCTCTGAATTGGCAGCCTCACCCCGGCCTCTTTTTGCTGTGTGATGGTCTGATCATGGCCACCTTCGGGTACAGACCAGCTACAATCACCGCCTTTATCAACTTCTCGTTGTCTGAGGAAAGAAGTGAGAGTTGGACAAAGGACAAATGATCATGCTGTATATAATATTCCATTACTGCTCCACAGCTAGATTATGCAAGACCAAAAAATGCCTCTTAGTTACCTGAGTTGACGTTTGATTTGGGGTCTTTGGGGTCCTTGCTGCTGACAAAGCCTGCATGCATTAGATGCTCAGCAAACTGCCCCTTCATGTTGTGCAGCATCTGAATGATAAAAGGCCAAATTACTTCCTGCGTGGAGTGAAGTCAACTTAAAAATGTAATCATGGACTACCTCCTGGTTTTATTTTCAAAGCACTTCACTGAGGAGCTCAGCACAGCACTCACAACAACAGCCTGGCGTACCTGGAGTGTATTGGCAGACAGGAAGTTGTCCCAGCAGTACTCCCTCTCACACCTGGCACCACGCTGTTTGGCTTCCTCCCAGCCCTGGCCAATCAATGGATGATAAATTAACAGGGGATCAATTCATACAGCAGACAGAGATGAAAGGAAATTGACCGATGTGAGCTGTTTCTACCTGGAAGGCATTGACAATAGTGAGGTGGTCACTCTTGGAGTTTCTAGACAGGTACTTTCTCCTCATGTCTGCCATCTTCTCTTTACCCTGAGAGACAAATGCATTCAAGAACATTTCTTCAAGAGCGACTGCAATAAAAAAGTCAGAAGGTGGAGTGCAACAATGTGCTGAAGTGTGTGTGTGTCATAAGCGTTCATGTCTGTGAACTCGGTGCCCTACCAGGGGTATGAAGAAAGGGTCTTTGAAGCTGAGTGAAGCAGCAATGGTGAGTACGGGGTCGAGGCAGCCCAACAGAGCTCCAAACAGGATGAGTTTGCCAATGTGAGGCTCCACAGGTAGACGAGCCAAGTGGAAACCCAGCGCTGTTAGATTCTCCACACGGTCCAGGGCGTTCTAATACATGACATGCACACATCCTTGGTTATCTTGAGTTGAAGAACCAATATATTAAAGTTCAAGGCAAAAAAACAAAACAAAAACAAATGCCTGTTGCTATTTAACATGGCAACAGATTAAGTCACAAAGTCTCAAATAAAAGGTTTTTGAGGAAGACCATTAAGGGTCTTTAATAATGTAGCCAAGTTAATCAAGTTGAGTTTCATTACTATCAGTTTCATATACAGTGTGTTTCAATCTCATTATCATGAAATATTGCTCATTTAATGCCCCCTCTTCCCCGAGAGGACAAGCTACAAAATAGCATCCTTGGAACAAGAAAATATGTAGATAATGTCTCCAGACAGGAGGCCTTGAAACCACATGCTCAGGTTGAGAGATCAAAGAGTATTTTTGCTGGCACTATAGATAGATATAGTTAATTAGAGCTGAAACAACTAGTCAATTCATTAATTGGGTGACTGACCGACTACTCTGAGAATCAATTAATCGCTTCTTTCATCTTTCAAGCAAAAAGACCTACAACGCTAAAGCTGTGAGCTTTTTAGTCTTATGTGATAATTAATCATTTGGGCATTTTAGACAGTTGATTGGATAAAACTATTTAAAGATATTCATTTTGATTTTAAGAAACGTTACATTTTTCACTATTTTCTGACACTGTATGGCCCAAATGATTAATTAACAAAATAATCTTCAGAATGTACTCCACAAGTTAAAGCAACATAACTTCGATATGAGGGTCGGGAGAAGTGTGGGTGCTTTACAGCACTAAGTCACACGCCACCATCTATTTTACTGATTTTGATGAAACTAGATCGTATTTTATGGAGAATTTTTTTGTGTTTTTTTCTCTGATGTCCTCTGTCTCAACCCTCTGTGGTTTAGAGGATGGCAGAGGTGAAGATCCCAAAGAGGACAGCTAAATAGGCTAAGAAAAGAATAGTAGAGAGTGACCGAGCAAGAAGCCGACGGACTCGAATAAATCTGGAACTGACTTTTAGCCGTTATGGAGAGCTTGGTGAAATAAAATGCTGAAAGACAGACGCCGAGCTGGGCTTCTTGCTGTTGGACTAGTAAGTAATATTAGCTGGCTGCTATGTCTTGTGTTGTTGCACTTGCTTGATGTTTGGCTGTTAACAAAGTTATTAACTTGCTAGTTTTCGATCATAAGTAATATAATCATAACAAATACATATGTGGAGCTGTCCATATTAACCACAGTGGGATTATACTCTACACACTCTGCTACATAATGTTGCTTTAATTGTTGTTACTGGTTTATCCCCCTTTTGTTTTTAATTAGTACTTTTTCTTACCAGGTCTGTCAAGTTCTTGATGGCTAGGTTGACGGCCTTTTCAGTTGGGGGGTCCAAGGCTTTCTCCAGGAATCGAGCGATAGACCCGAGCTTCAATATCTAAGCAGCACATTACATCACGTTACACATAAATTAGCAAAGTGTATATAGTAACCTCTACTGCAATTATCTTTATGTGTGTGTTTTCTCATGGTTTGCTCGTACTGTAAAACATATAACACTGTGTACAACTAACCACATTAACATTCTTCTCCAAGTGCTGGACTGAGCACAGAATTAATGTGATGATAAAAGATGATACTATGAATATCCACATACTCTAAATGTGTATTTACTTCCACATCAAAAGGAGATTTCTAAATGCACCAAACATCTGCCTGTGACAAAGAGTAAGGAACTGGCCACCATTCTATGTCTGACTAACATGGAGTGTTTGTGCATTAGAGTCTGCTCAGGGTTAGCATGTTGACAGTGTTTCTCTCACTTTAAGGACAGGCTGATGCATTAGTCCGCCTCTCACCCACTAGCTTAAAAAAAACACACACTACACACACACTTGAATACATCCAACAGAACTCGTGGAAGACACACACTCAAACGCATATCCAATAAAGCCACTGGTGAGAACAATCATTGCAAACACTACATCTGAGTGAACTTTGGCTTAATGTTCCATTAGCATTGGGTTGAAATATGTCTGAGTGGAGTATGAGGATTAAAAAGAGTGTTAAAAAAAAAAGCAGAGGGAAAAAAAAAAAAAAAAAGCAACGAAAGAAGAAAGCGACTGTAAGAGAACAAGGCCCAGAAGAGAAGCGATTATGTTGTCGGCAAAAGAGAGAAAAAGCTGGAGAGCAAGGGGCATGAGTCAGCCCAGAATGTTCATCCTTAGTTCTCATTAGGCAGGAGAGGCTGTAATTCAACGCCGAAGACCAAAAACAGCAGCACTGTCCTCACCCACCCACCCCACCAATGCACTCACAAAACTCATTCACAGCAATCCTGTCCTCATCTCAACTCCCAAGCCAACACCTATTTGTCTCCCTCTGTCAGTCTGTCTCCCTCTTTCTCTGCACACACACGCAACCTTGATCTGCAGGCACAGCTCCTCCAGCGGTGTCCTCATGATTTCAGGTAATTGATAGGCATCAAGCAGACTGGCCCTGAGACCATTGTACAGATGATAGCACTTCCCTGGACACACTCTGGACATATGCACAGAAGAAGAAGAAGAAGAAGAAGAAGAGTGGGGGCGGAAAGGAAAAAAAAAAAGGTTATGTGTTATATGAGTCTGTGACAAAAGCTTAATCTAAAATCAATGGGATAAAACTGCACACAGTAAGCAGCTCCTGCTAATTGGCCTCGCTCCACTTTGATGTCAGAGTTTGAGTCACAGACTGGAAACAACCTGGGAGTTACTGCACTTTGCCTTGCTCCGTATTTACAGATGGGAAGGCAGGAAGGAGCATACGGACGGAGAACACTGACAGAAAGCTGAGATGACAAATAGAAGGGAAAATAATCTTCCCAGATTAGTATCAAATACCCAGAGGCACTAACAGACAACGTGCCCTCATTCTAAAAAATATCCAGAATTACCCGCGTGTAAAGAAATACGCACCTGCCGGCACGTCCTTTCCTCTGTTTGGCATTGGCCAGGCTAACCCACTCGGCCATCATAGTGCTGATGTTGTTGTTGGTGTCAAAGTTAGTCTCCTTAATTTTGCCTCCATCTATCACAAAAACAACGTCATCTATGGTGATGCTGTGAGGGGAGAGAGAGGGAGAAAAAAAAGACCAAATCAGACAGAAAGAACACTTCAAAGCAGTCTTTCAACAAAGCCTAGCAAAGACTTTGAACACACACACACACACACACACACACACACACACACACACACACACACACACACACACACACACACAATCATTCAGAAGTAAAAATAAAAATTTTGCCCTTCAGTAGGTTTAGTCTATATTTAGTGGAGTGACGTGAGGGGAGTGCAGGCATGTGTGTGCGAGGCTCTGTGAATGCATTAACAAACATCGCCTGTCACAGTCTCAGTCTGTTCCACCCAAACCAATGTGACAGTGTTCATAATGAATCCAAGAAATGTATGCTAATTAGCTTCAAATCTGCTGTTTGTATTAATGCAGTAACAAACAAACACACGACTGAAAGTGTCGTCACTTTTTGTTTTCTATATTTCACAAACTTACCAAAAAGTAAAAGCCAAAAATAGATTGAAGAACAAAGGCTGGACAACCTCAACAAATATAAGCACACGTACACATACCTGGTCTCAGCTATATTCGTAGCAATCACAATCTTTCTAACTCCAGGAGGAGGTCTTTTGAAGACCTGAGAGGAGTGAGAGACAAAGACGAGATTGGACTTTTCTGATACTGAAAGGGGAATAAAGACGCAGACAGAGGCAGTCAGAGACGGACAAAGAGAGAAACAGAAGAATGCTGACCTGCGTCTGATTAACCGTAGGCATGAGGGAATGCAAAGGGATGATAACGAATCGTTCTGAAATACAAGCACAAAAAGAAAACTCAAACAAAGCACCATTTGACAACATGAGACACAACTGCGAGTGCTCGAGGCGGCGCGATGATATCTAAAAATATATAATACTTTATCAACGTTATTCGTTCATCTCGTTATATTGAGGAGAGTGACGTCAAGCCAAACAATTCCATTTTAAAAAGCCCAATAGATTTAATGATCCCCTCCAGTCATGTTTTATGACTGTGCTTGAAATAATAACTTCTATCTGACATGTTTTCTCCACAAAAAAGTTCAACTAAAATTACATCTACTCCTTCGTCCTCTTTGAAAAAAATCCAGAATCTATGAATATGCAAATATTGTTCATTTCAAAAGTTTGACTGCTGAGTACAAGATTTCTTCTGCTTCTCTGAAAAGTTCATTCTCAGTACGTATACTGAAGGTTTAATAAGTTTTCACAACACACTTCTGCGGCTGAAACTATTTTTAAAAATATTTTCATTATTCAGTTGCAGAGCATGTTCTCAGTCAATCATTGATAGGTCTATAAAATGTGATATTGTCTATCACAGTGAATAAAACCCGATGAATTTTCTGACAACTGTGTACCTGATCTGAACATCTGCTGAGCCATGAGCAGGTCATTGAGACTGCTGATGTTGTCCCAGCCAGGCAGGAAGACCAAGATTGCTCCTTCCTGTCAGACAAAGATATGACACAACAGTTAGCAGCTGAAATACACAAAAACCAGCAGGGCTTGAGTAGAAAAAAAAGAAACAAACTGCCAACAGAAACAAACAGCCATTAGCCGGAGGAGCTGCAGCAACAACTGAGCCAAGCGGACAGGGTGCCCGTGTCCTCGAAGGAGCTGATCCGAGGCAGATGGAGACAACTTGCCCTGAGCTCCTGACCTCCACATTCAGCCTCACAATAGGCGCCAACACTGCCTGCCAAGATCATTATGACAACAACATCGACAGGACAGCTTCTGCTTCACATTACCACAGGGATAGGCTTGATTATCTCAAAGCAGCAAACCAAGAAAAACCAATTAGTCGCATGGAAAATATAGAGACGCACGCGACTGCAAGCTGAGAAAACATCAGCAGGATAACAGATGATGGTGGCTAATGGAGCTGGACATCTTCCAGAGTGAGTAAATCAGCTGTCTGACAATGGCTGACCACTTAATGTACAAAAAACGGTAGGTGTCTACCATAAAAACAACATGACAATGTTAAAATATGATACAGAAACCTTAAATGGTTGATGAGGGGCAAGTCTCTTACTACAGCAGCAAATAACAAGACAGAGATTGATACAAAGAACAGAACTAGATTGCAAGACAGAATATTTAAAACAGATTTACAGGTTACAACAGATGCCTGCAGATACGTATAATAAGTTCTCTTATTTTCTGATTTAAAGCAGTAAATATCTGATCATATAATATCAGTAAACAGAACCTGAGCAGGACTTTGATGCCAATAATACTCACGGCCACCGTACTCAAAATGTAGTGAAGTTTGATAATCAGCTCTAGAATGATTATCTACTCACATAAGTAATTAAGAGTTATAAACAAAAGCTACAGGGTGTCTCAAAAGGTGGTAAGAAATATGTAACTATGTGACTCTGACACAAACATGAAGGCTGCAATTTACGACACACACATGCAGATCAGACCGCGCAAGGCTGTCTAGAACAGCATGCACCATGCTGAGACAGTCTGACAGATAATGAGGCACAGATAACTATAACGCTAACAATAACTTCAGAAACTCTAAACTTCAGAAACCTGAGTAAAATCTAGCTTTCATGTTATCATGAATGGGGACAGGTTTATGGAAAATGTCATTTTACCACATCAAAGGCCTACATTAAAACAAAAAAAATATTCTCAGGGTAATATTCAGCTGCTATAAAATAACCCACTCTTGAAAAAAAAGGACTCTAGCTATTTATTTCCTGAGAGGGAAGAAGGATGAAGAAAAGACATAAAAGGTAGCTTCTAAGCTCGGAGCATCCCTGCCTTTTAATTAAAACTAATTATTATTACCAGAGCTCAACCACTGGCACCCACATGGGACTGTATGTGTGTGTTACGTATGTGCGTGTGTGTAGGTGTGTGTGAAAGAGACAAAAGGAGGAGAGATGCAGGCATTGTGCCTAGTTACAACCTGACAGAAACACATGTTCACACACATGCATACAGAAAGAGACTCTGATTAATTCCATCTGAAAATCACAGTACAGTAAGCTCTGTAGTGTTGGCCTACTATTTAGCACGCACACACATCAAACCACCCACATACACACACATAGTTACACCCAGCAGGCGTTCATTAATGCCTGCATGTCAACCCCCTAGGTGTCTAATCACAGACCCCTGCGACATAATTAACCAATCATCACAGTCGAAAGCCTGGCAGACGGCCCATATCGTCAGTTCAGAATGCTGTCATGGGGAATCAGCCGGTTGCTGGTCGACTGGCTCAGGGTGGCATGACTGATAGAGATACGGCTTCATAGGGGAAGGGATAATTATTCTGTCTATCTGTGTTAGTCACTCCTCATTCTGGGCCCGTCTCTTTCTTCTTCTCTTCTCTTCTCTTCTCTTCTTCTCTTCTCTTCTCTTCTCTTCTCTTCTCTTCTCTCGTGCACGTTTTTCACAAACAAAGCCACAAACTAACGGATATGTTAAACCAGTTCCAGTTCACTCGGAAAAATGCAAGAAGAGAGAGAGAGCAAAGTGTGTTGGCCCAATGATATTGATTGTGATATTCTATTCCATTGTGCAACTCAGTTTCACACATGTTGGCATCTGCCTACGTGACTAGAAACAAACATGCTGGAAGTTACTGAAATAGTGACCATGTTTCAAAATGTTTGCTCCGCTATCATTCCGCCTGCACTAAGAACTCCTGATATGGGTAAAGTTAGGCTGTGGGTTACTGGATCTACTGAAAAAGTTAAACATTCACAAGAAGGTGAAGTTTGATCTCACATTATGCTTCAAGTCTAAAATGAGAACTGTAATGACGCTGACGTAAAAATGAGGAAATGTAACTGGAATCAGAAAAAAGGGAATAGATGTGCGTTGGGAGAGCATCTGTTCGATCACTCATTAGCACAGAGCTGCTGCCAGGATCTGTGTTATTTCCTCTAATCTAATGTCACTGCGTGTTTGGAAGCTAGCCGTCCTGTTCCTTCCATCTGCTCTACCTAAGAATGTACTGTACTTCTCTCCTTTTGTCAGTTTCCACGCCTGTGTCAACTATACATTTTTTATGAATCTGAGACAATCTTCCACACGGACTACTGCTCCGTCCGCTGGTCTATGATCAAAACGTTCAGAAATTTTCAAGTCCAAGAACACAGTCTTACATTATACAAGAAAGGTTTCACTGACTCTGCTCAGACCCATAGAACAGGTGTACTGGGATCCCATTTTCATCTCTGAGTATTAAAAATTAAATTCAAGACAGAATTTTGCCGCTCTCAGACAGTTACCCTGAAACCAGACACACAAAATGAAACTCACCTCTTCATTGAGCACAATATGGCGAATCAGTGCCAGGATCAGCTCCAGGTCAATCTTATCATCATTGTCCAACATCTCCAGTGTTTGAATGGTGTTGTCAGAGTATCTGTAAAACATGCCACACAGATATGAATAAATTAATAATCCACCATCTTCCATGCTTTAATATGGCAACAAAACTGTTTCCAGCTGTTTCATCAGTTGTTGCTTTGGTTGTCAGGCCTGAATCATGACTGCAAGAGATTTATTTATGTATTTGATGTGTTTCTTCAGATGTGATTCTGTATGATGCTAAATATGTTTTTGCACAAAAACGAACAGTACCACTACAATTTTTTATATATTATTATATTATCTCTATTTCCTGGCTTTAATTGTAGGTTATGAGTGGTTGTAAATTATATCATCACATACATCAAAGTCCAAATCAAACTCCAAATAAAAAATGATCACAAGAATAAAAATCTGTTTTATGGGCTCCTGACTAATGTTTTAAAAGGTGAGGTCAGTCATTCTGGAGAAAGCTAGTTGGTTGCGTCGCCAAATACTCAACAATCAACTATCTTTCTCTGAGAACTACTTGAAGAAGTGAACCTATCCTTATATATGGGCACAGTACATATGCCACTTAAGACTGAATACACCCGGGCTTACTGTCCTTGGATACAATATAGGAAGACAGCATAGGAAGTGATCTATAGTTCTGCCTGCACATCGACAATTGTAGCACTGTCATGAGAGGATTGTGGTGCTGTGCGATCAGGGTTGAATACACTTTCTACAGGTACAGTACACCAGATGTAATTGTGTTTTCATTCTCTCACATTCACTTTGTGACACAGAACAGTAATAATGGTGGCAAAGACAAAGGATTTCAGTGCAAATAGCTGTACAGAAAGAATGTTTGCTGAGTGTTATTGAGGGGAGAATGACATCTTAAGTGGAGCTGGTTCGCTCAAAAATGTTGAGGCTGTTGCAGGAGGGAAAACTGCACTCAGTGAGTGCGAAGTGGCAGTCGCAGATATATTTTTTAAGAGGAGCAAATAAGCTAAAACACTGTCTTTCTTATACTTGAGGAGGCACTGCAGCCACCTTTGGCATAGGTACAATACAACACTTTAATGCAGATGTATAAATCAGCATTTACTTGACAAATGTATCAAATGGTCAAGTGTTCCAAAGCACTCAACCAGCTCTGTATGTAGCTTTTACACACTCTGGTGTCAACCTGAAGTTCAAATTCACAAAGAAAGAGGAGTTATTTATTCTAAACTGTGAATGTCACAAATACTCCAATTTCCCCCCAAAACAACACATTTATCAACCTGGCAGCTACTCTGCCAATTTATCTACCCGGCTCTTCTCACCAACCCACCTGCCCTGTAGCGTGCGTGCGTAACAAGGCCAGCTCTCCTTGTATTCAGCCTCTTTCTCCTCCTTCTCAGGTCTGGAGTTGCGCCCCTGCCAAAAGCCTCTCTTCCATGTGGGGCGACGGTCCTGATTCTGAGGACGATACCTGGTAGACACACATAACACAGTTTATGCAGTATAAGACATTAAAACAAAAGGGATGTAGTTGTTCCATTTTTATTTTTCGTATTTGTGGCTACGCATGTTTAGATGTCACTGTCTTTGTGTGTGTGTGTTTGAGAGTAGTGTCATACTACCTGGTCATCTCCACAATGTCCTCAAGTAGGAATTCTTCCACTGGGAACGTCAAACCAGGGATGTGGATCACTGGACAGTTGTCTAAACAGAGACAAAGAGGGTAGATGAGAAGGAAGAATCAATCCAAACCAATTCAAATGCAGGATTTATGGTTGTCATGTGGCGGTCGCATACCAAAATATCTAGAGAACTTGTCTGCGTTGAGCGTGGCACTCATGAGGATGACCTTGAGGTCGTCTCGGAGGTTGAGTAGCTCCTTCACAATGATGAGCAAAACATCAGATTGCAGGTTTCTCTCGTGGATCTCGTCCAACACCAGGTGGCTGATACTGGAGAGCAATCTGACACAAAAAAACAAGGAAAATGGGTCTGCGGTTGATTCAGGTCAAGTGGCTATATGTCCTAGCTAGGCCTGGAAAATGGCAATTCTGTGTCACAAATTTCCTTGTAATTAGGTCTAACATATCTGATATCTTTAGGTTTTAAAAAGGTCCCATATTTTACACTTTTCCATTGTTTCGTTAAGTATAATATCGACGCAAAGATATATGTGCGGCTTTAATTAACCAAAAACAGCTCATTATAGTTTTACATCTCCTCTCTCACTCTTCTCCCTAGAGCTCAAACAAGAACACAGTGTTCTCTGTTGCTTTTTGACTCTTAAATATTAATGAGCCTCTCTTCTGATTGGCTGACTTTTTTCTGAGTGAAGCACAATCAGGCCAACGATAGGTAATGGATTGTAACAGCCTGCCATGCTGTGCTGGGGGGCGGTATCTGTATAGTTGTGACATCACAATGTCAGCTCATTTAAATCCTAGACCTGCTTTATAATAAAAAAAAATGGAAATCTCACTTTCTACAATATGGGACCTAAACTAAGACCTAAACTAGAACTTAACAAAAATGCTCTTTGCTTATCTGTACAGCAGTACTCCATAAAGATGAGTCAAAAGTGTCTGTGGGACTGCAAAGGTTAATGCATCACTAATGTGGTGGCTCACACTGGAAACAAAAAGAAAAACTGACAAGTGTAAACAAGCTGAGGTCTATACAGACTGTCAGCTTGTGAGCCAGCTGTTGTGTAAACGCCAAAAAAAAAAAAAAAAAAAAAAAAAAAGTTGCAGCATTTTGTCAAGACAACTGTAGTCCTAAAATGACTCCAACGAGAGTCGTGCCAATTCTGAAAGAGCAGAAAGACAACAAGAAAAGCTGGCACACTCACTTAGTCTCTGTGGTTTTTCTGAAGACACTTAGAATGCAAGGATGAGCATACAAGGATGAGTCAACAAAACTGTGCATGCGTGTGTGTGTGTCTGTGTGTGTATGTGCCTTCATTTCTCCCTCTCTATGAGAATGGGGACCCATACTAATGCTTCTTTCACAGACAGTAGAATCAACCACAAATCAATGGGGATAAAACAGAGTGACACAGAGGGAATAGGAGAGTGGAGGAAGGACAGCTGGAGCGGAGACATAGCAATGAAAAGCAGAGAAGAAGAAATGCTGGAAGAAGATGTGATGTGAATGAGGAAGCAGGTATGGTAGGGGCGGGTGGGGGACTCACGGGTCTGAGCGAAGCCACTGAAGAATAATGCCTGTTGTACAGTACAGGACCGAACCTTGTCTCCGTGGTAACCGGCTGAGGAAATGGGAGGAGAAAAAGATGAAAAATGACTTTACATTTCCCAAATGACACAAATTAAGACCAGTACATAATAAAGTGAAGAAAAAGGTCACCAGAATCTCACCTTCTTCTGTTAATTTTTCTACATTCCTCCCATTTTAGGATTCCACACACACACTTCATCTTATTTTTCTCTTTTTTAAGTTGGTTGTTCAAAGATGATTTCAAAGGAGAAAGATCTTGATGCCCGGCATGTGCACAGGAGTGCAAATAAATCTGAGATTGATGTAACTGGTTGTAATAGCCACTTGTATTGATTATCTTTATATCATACTTCGCATAAGTATTAGTCAGCGATGAAAGGTTTCCCCAGTTAATAACAACCATGAAATGACTTCTCATTTATTTTAATCCCAAGCAAATCAGATACTGCCTCTCTTATGACACATCGCCGACAACTGAACCACAATAATCGCTTTACTGTATAACTGATGTGAGCGTGATATTTAATAAATGTGACATTCAGGAGAAATAACACAAACAACAATGCAAATAAAACTTTTGAAACAGCGTTATAAAATATTTCACAACATCAACAACACACCATGTGAAAAATGAAACAACCAAAGCAGTGATCAAACAAACAGTGAGCCTAATTAAACATTACTGATAAAATGATTACAGATGAGCAATAATAATAATAATAACAGCTTATAGATAATAAATAATAGTAAAATAAGGTGATAACAGCGACAGCACTTTAACACATAAACTTAATATCAAGCTTGTTCATTGTAAAATGGAAACAAACTACTGAAGGAGAAGCTTGCTTGGGGCCTGGCACTGCTGCCGGATTAACCTGCTGAGGAGCCTCAGGGCAAACACGAGCTGCTGGGCCTCTATAAATCCCCATTCCTCACACTCTCTGTGTACTATGTACAGCTTTTCTATTCTGCACCACCTGGGGGCATGTTTGCTGTGCAGTATTTTGAGCGATCATAAATTATTTAGCAAATAATGTAAGCGCAAACTTGCAATTACATTTAATCACAGGGACCCTGATCCAGACACAGTCTCAAGGTAGGAAGGGAACAAAGCATCACTAACCTTAACGCTCAGCAGGTCAGCTGCTTTTGTACTTCAATGATGCATATCTCCAAGATTTCAATGAACAAGCCAAAAGAACAGTTGAAACTGAGTAAGCACTGAGCTTTCAGGGCCCTGTTTGCGTTGCCTGGTTGGTAAATCAACCATACACCTATGGAGAGTCCAGTCACATTTTATTTTCAAGTGAATAGTGGAATAACTGACTGCATTGCAGCTGAGACTCTCTTGTAAAGATTCTTAAGAGATTAAAAGGTGTAGGTAGGCATTGATTCAGCACAATACTTATCAGTGATAAGTAAAACTATAGAAATTCTGAAATTCAACCGGAGTAGATAAGCTAAAAAGGGACTACTCTCATCGATAGATGTGTTCTCCAAACATAAGTTCTCCACCGTCTCCTGCTGTTTGTGACATTTTAGAAATCACGCAGCTGAAAGATTATCAGCTTTTGCCATCAGAGAAGATTTACAATCCCACAGGCTCCACTGAGCTCGGGGAACTCCTTTGTTTCTCCGTCTGTCAGACTTAGATAAATAGAGTTTGGGCTCTAAGGCCTCAGTGCTCCTGCGAGGACTAAACTCTGAATGTTAAATGGAGTGATTAACTTGATGCACTGCAGCCACTTATTCATGAGGTCCGATGTATTGGTTTTGTTGTTCGGTTAAATGTTGTGCTTTGTTATTTATGTGAAACACCGTCTGCCTAAGGACTCTAGACAAATTTCATAAAAAATATTTGATCATCAAGTCAAATCAAATCAGCTCAATTATGAGTCAGATAAACTTTATTTACTCTAACAGTTTCTCATCTGATGTTTATTATAACCACCCATCATTTGCCGCACTAGACCAGCACCAGCAGGAACATTTATTTTTTTTTAGTGACTGTCCTCAGAGACAGAGTTGTGTAGCTGAATACACTGCTTCCCTGCAAAAGTAACTGAAGTTGCCAAAGACAAAGATTTCTGGCCAATTTGTGTTCAGTTTTTTAAAGAAGTTGACAACCCACTGAGAGACCAACACAAGAAAAGAAGCAGGAGTGTGTATTTTTTTTAATATTAGATGCTATGTGGGGGAGCTGGTGCATCAATAGAAGTTAGACAAAGCTCGTGGAACAAATTGCCAGCTTTTGCATATACCCACTGAGAGACACCCATGGTCTCCATCAGGGACAGTAGGCAGTGACAGCAAGCAGCAAGCTTAAAAAGATGCCCCTCTCTAAATTGTCTAGTTCTTTGTTTCAAAACATTGCTTTGCTTTTTGTTTGTGCTATGAATCACAACTGCAGCAACTCGGTGATACTAAAGGGGGAGGGGGAGGGAGCACCACGTAAAAAGATTCAGAAATGGTCTTAAATTCAGTCGAGCACCTTGTTATTTGTCCCATTCTGTTGACAGTCAGATACCATTTTTCTGTCCATCTTTTTACTTCTCATCCCCTGTATCAGTCCCCCTTACTATCACACCTGAGTCCTCCCCTTTACTGCATCCATCTCATCCTCTCGTACTCTATTGTACATAATTCATTTTAGATGGCTGCACCCTCTCGTCTCGCGTAGCTCTCCGCTCAAGTGCTTTTCTCCCCAGCTTTGTCCATTTCTTTCCACGTGCATGGTCTCAGACGTCATTCCTTATATCCCCTGTCCTTCAAAAAACTAATTTCCTGTGGTATTCATTCATCCCATATGTTCCCCTTCTCCATCTTAACTCAGCTCAAAGAACACAGTCTTGATACATGGAGCAGGAAATGCAGTTTATGTCAAATGTGACCTTGTGTATGAATATAAAATGAAATCGGAACAAAACAGACCATTCATGCCTTTTAAATGAAAATATAGCATATAGCTCCTATGGAAAATCAGGTATTGAAAACATCACTAACTTTAGTCTAACCACAAAGCCAGCAACCACAAGCTCAGTTGTTTTCTTCAACCTTGGAAACAGCCATGCATGAAAACAAAACACCAGACCTTTCACAATCCCTAGTAAATATCTGAGAAGAAGACAGAAACACAGAAGACTGCCATCAGTCTAAGAAAGACAGACAGATTCAGGGGAAACAAGGAAGGCTCTTTGCAAGCTGCAACAACCTTTTTATTTAAAAAGAAATGAATAAAGCGCCCATGACCTACCCAAACAATGGTGGCTTACTCTTTCCTTAGCCAGATGTTACTTAGACAGTCAAGTTTATTTGTGTAGCACCTTTCAACACTGAGGCAATTCAAAGTCAAGGCAATATAAAAAGACAATATTGAAGACACATAGGATTTTAAAAAGAGTGAAAGAAAAGAAAATAGATGAAAAAAATAAGCCAAACCAAACAGTTCAATGACATTAATAGTGTAGTGCAAGATATGAATAAATAGTCTAAAAGTCATTTTTTTTTTTAGAAAAGAAATGTTTTAAGTGAGTGAAAGTTGGAGCAGACCTCAAGTTTTCTGAGTTTGTTCCAGAGATGTCGTGCATAAAAACTGAATGCTGCTTTTCTGTGTTTAATTTTGACTCTGGGGACAGTAAGCATCTGAAAGGTCTAGACTATTCATAACTGAGCAGCAGATCAGAAATATATTTTGGCCCAAAACCAGTCAGTGCTTGATAAACCAATAGTGGAATTTAAAAATCTTTTTTTTTTTTTTTATTCTCTCGCTCAGGACTCCAGCAGCATTCTGAATGACCTGCAGCCGTCTTATCGACTTTTTGGAGACAGCTACTTTAATGGCGCAAAGTTATGGCATGGCCAATCACAGTGCCATCTTTGCATTGGCTGCAAGCACCAACTTTCAACCGTTCTTCTTTGGCTTGAAAGACGTTTTTGCTTTCTGAATGCACTTACACATTGCTTGCATGGCACCGTGGTCAAGTAGTGGTCTCTTTCTAGAAACCCAGCATAGAGCATTGATTCCTTAACTTCTATCAACATGTTTAGATTTCACGCAATATATGTCTTAAAAAGACTCCCTTACCTCTGCAGGCGGATTTGATAACCACAGGAATTTCCATTTCCTACACTTTCTGCCCTCTCTGCTGATACACGCTCTGCTACCTGAGAGGAAGCACACATACAGAAACATTTAAGAAGACATCGCCATCAAACGTACATGACCGATGCAGGAAACGATATATGCAATGTCTAAATTAGGAAGCACATCTATCCTCACAGTATGCACAAGGAAACATACAATCCAACACAGTCAGACCCGAGAAATCAAACGCGTACATACCGAGATGGCACTGATGCGACGAGGCTGCGTGCAGACCACACGGCACATTGAGCCCACGCCTCTATTGATATAGTCATCCAGGATGAATTGGGTGACTTGAGTGGTCTTTCCGCACCCTGTTTCCCCACTCACCACCAGGACACGGCTCGAGTTGATCAGCTCCACCAGCTCCTGAGGACGAAAAGTTGGAAGCAGCAGAGGTGAGAGTAAGTGGATTATTAGATGAGGAGAAGGAAAAGGGCGATGATAGAGGATAATAATATTTCTAATTTGCAAAAAATGAGAAATTCGGTTTTACCAGAAATGGTGTGATTCAACATGAGGAGGAGAGTGTTTTCTATTAGAGTGTATGAAATCAAAAACGTACCTCTTTTTTCCCATATGACGGTAGTTTTTCTCTGAATTTCTGAAAACAAAAAATGAACAAACATTTGTAAACATTGAAGAAAATGAATAAAATAAAGAGCGTATGTTCTATGTTTATAACTTTTTACATACCAAAGCATCTCTTATTTAACTCCTACAAACACAGATTCGGTGGAGTGATTTGGAAATAATTCAGTAGCCTTATTTTGTATTAAGGAAGAGCTGTAAATATAAACATCTGTTGACCTGTAGATCTCAGAGTAGCAAACATAGCAACAAATTCTTGCAAACCAACTGGCGGTGTTAATTATTGAGGCACAGATGCTCTGCCCTGCATCATCCCCAATTATTCTTTTGTTGTACTGTTATTTATACTCCACTCTTGCAGGGCTCCGCGGTAACTGTTGCCATTGGCAACCATTTTGAGAAGTTAACAACCAATTTTTTGGTTGCCATCGGTGACCATCACTTTATAACGTACAGAAAATAATGTCTAAATATTGTATCGTATCAGGGACAAACAGCAAACAGAAAAATGTGCATCCCAGAATTAAATAAAAAATAAACTCAATTTTTAAATATTGCTGTTACAGTGGGAATCACAACCAGTCAGTGCTGCACATGCATTGGTGCATTCACTGGTGTGCATACTTTTATGTCATATTTTCATTACTAAGCTGACATATAACTGCATAGTACCTTAACTGCTCTAAATATAAGGTGACTAAAAATGGCGACCACATTTGCAGTTTCTGCAACCAAAAGCTCATGCAGCGTGGGCAGCCTGCCTACCACTTTTAAAAGTTAGTGTTGTTGTAACTTTCAGAATTATTCAGTTCAATTCAACATAATGAACTGTCAGAGAAATGCAATCAAGGCACTACCAAGACGAACCAACATCATCATTATACTCACCAGCATTTCTTTGTATTTCGGATCTGATTTCTTGCTCCCCAGCTCTCTCTTTAAGCGTTCATCCAGTGAACTGTCTCGGACTACTTCCTGAAATAAGAACTCCAGATCCCTGTCTTTCCTTCTCAGTTTCTCTTTATCCTCCTTCTCCTCCTTGTCCTCCTCCTGCTGCTCTTCTTCATCATCCCACGTGTCTGGAGGCTCGTCTTTGACGACTGCCGAGGAGAAGTAACTAAATAAAAACATTAAAGTTTGTAAATATCCACAATAAAATGGGTCACCAGACCATATTGCTTTGTTCGCTGATTGTAGCACAGAGCGCCCTTAAATATTACACTATATTTTTGGAGCAAGTTCCACCTTTTTTTTTAGCATGCATTGTTACCGTTGTGATTTTTTAGTTGCTTTCTTTTGGCCCATTTCTTCCTCCTCTTCGTCCTCAGATTTGACCTCGACTTTCAGTTTATCCTCTTCAGGCTCATCCCCATCAAAGTAACTGCGTCACAGGACAGACACGTGTTAATGCAAGTCATGTTTGTATCTGCAGTCACAGCTGGAAAAATAACTGACCCTCCAGGCACTGTGGTCCTATCTAGCTTTACCATTTTCTTTACTGTAAGCTAGAAATGACACCATGCAAGAAAAGCTCTGAAAGCTGCTCTTACCAATGACCACCTCTATTGGCAGCTGTTTGCCAGTTGCCAGATGTAGAGGCTCTTGCATCCCAGCTGTCTCTCTGTGGACCAGGCTGATCATTTTGGACGGAGTTCAGCAGCTTGGTAATGTGCTGCTCTCTGGCCTCATCCATTTGGACCACCGCCCGCTGTATACATTTACAGAAAGGGGAAAGTTGAGCTGTAACCTCACGATTAACCAAACCACATGTGACATCAGGGATTGGTTTGAGCCCATGATTCCTTGGGTTGTACCAAAATGTATTTTTTAAACTCAAACTGTTAAATCTGTGTAATAGCGATACACATTGCTCCTGTCATGTAAAAAATGCATAATTCCCATTTAAAACACAGTAAATGAAATCAACAGATGCAGGTGTTGTGTTTTATTGTGCCACTTTGCCTGAAATAAAGACCTCAGACAACAACATAAAAATAAATATGAATCAAAAACAGTGTGTCTATTGTTGGGGGCCAATCATGGCCCGCGGTCAGATTTCATGCAGTCCGAAGCTTCATTTTTATAATATATTATTTGTGGCCTGCTAAGATTGTCAGATACTGTATGGCTGGCAGATTTAGCTTTTTTAGTTTACATAACGAAGTATTTGAATGCGCTAAACCTCTAGGGACATAACTGGTGGTGGTGGTGTTATGTATCTGTCGATGTGACACAAAATATTACTTTCTGAATGATCTTGTGAAAGACAAGGGCAAGAGTGATGTGTTTTAAACTTAAATGTTAACAGACTTTGCATTACTCATAATAAGCCATGTTTAAAATGAACATGAGGTTAAGATTTGTATCAACTTCATGCAAGTTTAACGTATTCCATACAATTTATTCTTTGTTATCTGACTCCAGATGTGAAAGAAAGGCACATCTTTTTTTAGATTTGTTCACGTCTGATTGGCTTAGATTTGGTGACATTGCCATTTAAAAAAAAAAAGATAACTGTGACAATGAAAATAAAATTGTTACAGAACAGTGCATTTGTATGTAACTTTTATTATTCATTTTTAAGGTTTTTAAGTGTTAGTATTGACCCCCGGACATCTTCACATTGTCAAATCTGGCCCTGATTTAGACCATTGTGTACTGACTACATTTAGCATCATTTACCTACAGTATGTGCATTTTGCCCACAGATCAGCAAGCACCATCCAGGAAGAAGACTTAAATAACCAGTTAAATAAGCTTGTCACTTTGCTGTTCAGAGCTAACTACGTCCAGTGTCTCTCTCTCTCTGTGTCGAAGCTCCTGCTCTCTGTTTCTAATAGACAGACAACCAAACACAAACCATACCGATCTCCGGTCAGCCTGTTTCCTCCTCACGGCTCCGTATCTTGCATACCACAGACCAATCTCACGGCCCTTCAGGTGTGGAGGAGGACGGTCCCGTTGTCCTCCTCCTCCTCCTCCTCCTCCTCGGTCCTGGTCAAAGTCAGAACTGTGTCCTCTCGAGCCTCCTCCACCTCCACCTCCTCTGTCCCATCTCTCTCTGCTTCCATCCCTGTACCCTCCTCGACCTCCTCTTCTGCCTCTCCTCCCACCTCCACCGCCGTATCCATAACTCATGCTGCCGTACCCGTTAGTGCCCGTTAACCGGCAAATGCAATGTGGTTGTAACGTTAGCTACTTGCTAACGCTAACGTCGCTTAACTGGCGTTGCAAGATGTTTTGGATGGATTTGTGGACCAGAGACTCAAGTTAGGCTTACAAACCATTCATAGCCTGATAGCTACATGTATAATTGAAATGGTGGTCCAGTATTTAACCTAAAAAAACCCAACAACATTCAGGTGCTGCTGTCAAAAGCGTTTTTTATCCGGCATGTCGCACAGTATCTGACGTCAGTATGTTGAGTTTCATGATATTGTCGTTGCGCTCTGTGATTGGTTGTTGCCGCTCTCCCTCCTCCTCCTCAGAGACACACACACACACACACACACATAGTTTACAACACTGGCCGAAGAAAACTTATCGATGCCACATGGTGAAACCGCTACAAATACAAAACCTGAATTCAAAACATTACTTTATGAAGCAAAAATGTATTCCAATCATTAAATATAAAAGCAGTTTTACAAGTTTCAGGTTTATTTGTCATGACAATGAAATGTGTTGGACGAGAGGAACCGGTCAGCTCAGCACACTTAAAAACTTTTTTGGCTAAAATGCAGTACTAATAGTACTATTAGTACTATTACATAAATCTTATTACTTGCTTCACATTAAGTTTGTTAGTTTGGACATGTTCTATGTAACTGAAATGCATAAGTGGCCAACAAAATGTTTTCGAGTGTAGAGCACTAAGCATTACCCATGAAGAATATAGCAGATATAAGCTAAAGAAGTAAAATACAATATTATTAAAATGTTCAGGTAAATTATATAAAAATACAAAATATATATATATATAAACATACTGAAATAGAATATAAAAATATGTACAAGTGTTCTTTACATATATTCAAGTAGAATAGAAGTGTAACTGTATAAATAGATGTGAACATACTAAATAAATAGGATATACTACAATATTTTAAATGGTGATAGAAGTAAAATCACATGTCTACACACAGATATTGCAGTGTTGAACTGCAGTGTTTAAACAAAGTAAGGGACTAGTAACTGGAGTCACTTTATCCTGTCCCAATGTTGTAAACACTGTAAACATTTTATATGGAAGAAAAGCTCATAAAAATGCCATTACTAAACATCGTAGTGAATGTAGTTAGCTGACTGCTAACACAGTGATGGAAACCTAATAAATATGTGTAGTTAGCTAAAATGGCTAATATTAAGGTTCTCTGATTGATTGGCTCATGTGTTCTATAAATATTTTGTTCAGTGGTTTCTGTGCACATCAATCAGATGATGCATTTTATTTTATGTCACAGGAAAGCTACAGACAGGTAACAAATTAAAGGAAAACCCAACATGAAATGTCTTAGTAAGGTGTTGTGCCATCATGTGCAGCCAGAGGAGTTTCAATGTGCCTTGGCATTTATTCTACAAGTCTCTGAAACTCTGAAGGAATGGAACACCATTCTTCAAACAGATATATCCAAAAGATATTCCCTCTTTTGGTGTTTTAATGATGGTGATGGAGAGCGCTGTCTGACAGGTCTGTCCAAAATATCCCATAGGTGTTCGGTTATGATTGAGATCTGGTGGCTGTGAAGGTGATAACATATGATTTCACATAATTTTCATACTTATCAAACCATTCCCGGACCCCTTGGCCCTATAGATTGGGGAAGACACTGCTCCCATCAGATAAAAATGTTTCAACATAGGATAAAGGTGATCACTCAGAACAACTTTGTAATGATTTTATAGTGATTTTTCCTATTAAGAGGACAAGGGGACTCAAATCATGCCAGAAAAAACACCCCCACAGCATCACAGAGTCACTGGATAATGTCTTTATAGGGGTCAAACATTCAGGCCTTCGTTCTCTTGGTATATGCCACACATGCACTTGCCCCATACAGAATACGGTGGATGACTCATCTGGCAAGCTCATTTTTTTTCCACATCTCTGTACAACAGTGTCCCTGGTTTTTGCACCACTGAACTCTCAAATGTCCATTCATATTTGTAATGAGGGGTTTATGTGCTGCAACTATAATATGCTCTTTATGTAACTGTGAAATGACTGTTCATGATCTATCATATTTTATTGTTGGTTAATTGTTTTGGATTATATTTTTATTCTGTTCATCTAACATGGATTTTCTATCAGACATGTTGATCTGACTTATTTTATTATGCTACTGAGCCTGTTTGATTTCTGCACATGGTTAATCAGACAAGAAGAAAAAACAAAATGTAGGGAACCTCTGGCTATTCCTTCCCCAGACTCTAACTCTACGTGAGTGAATTCACATTCACCCTTGGAACCTAATCTAGCTTGTACTTATAGTCAATAGTTATAAGGCGTAAATCCATTTTGAGTCCTTGAAGAAGCAAGGATTGGGCAAAAAACAATATTTTTTTTTTTTAAAACAACATCCTCAAGCTCTAATATATGCACAGACAGAGACGGTCTGTGCTGTCAATGCAACTCCTGTAACATCCTGCTCCCAGCTCAACAGAACATCAGGGAATGACCTGTTGTCTGGGCCTTAAAGGTTATAGCCAAATGAAAAAGATCTACCATGACTGCTATAGACTGTATCACCTCAAGGGTTCTGGCTCTACTGTATCATGGGCATTGTAGTGAATATCGTCTAGACATTGTCTGCTGGGCATATTCAAAGTGTTTACCTTCCTCAGTTAAATTGTGTTCCATTCTATTATAAAAAAATCTTAGCCTACTGTTACTAAAACTAAGTTTAATAAATCTCTCACCCTCAGACTGAAAATACACTAGATTGATGACATTAACAATTAGTAGCGCTGTCTCTTGTAACCCGAACACAAGGCTGAACACAACATGGCCATGGCCATACTGAAGCCAGTGATTCTTTTCGATCAATAACTGGTCTTTCTTTGTTCTTATTTCTGAGTTATATGGTGGTTTCCAATTATGCTGTTTTCTCATTTCTATTCTTCACCCTTCACCGATTCTGTTTGTTTTTTGAACGTTCACACTTAAAGCCAATATCTAATTGGACTGTACTGAGCATTCTCTTGTTTTAAATAAGCTGAGATATTGAATGAGCCAAAGATGTGTTTCTCCTCTCTCTCTTTTTCTCTCCTCTCCCTCTCTCTTTCTGCCTTTGTCTTACAAAATAAAAGCAATATCCACCCAGTTAGCACCATAAAACACATGGCGGGGGCAAGAGATTAGAAGAGGGATGAAAGTTGTGAGGGAGTCATTCATGGGGTTTGTGCGTGATGCTCATGAGAGGTTGGAGAGTAGATCCCACCCTCAAACCCTATATCGCTGTCATGAAATATCATGCTTTTAAATGAACTTCTCTTCGCACACTCTCCTCATCATAGCAATGATACATTTGAGGATGTGATAGGTTTCAGTTAATAAACTGTGAAATGAAAATGTGTGCAGTGTGTCCACATTTACGGTGTCATCAACCATTTTGTAATTAAGGAAAGACAGCTGTGCAAAAAGACAACCACACAGCTACAATAGAAGAAGATCGTTCCTGGAGCTGTGATTAAATAAATTATTGTTACTGGTTTATATGAATTTATTATTATGGGGTTTCTGTTAAGGCATTTGTTTTCATCCCCTCTCTCACAATAAATCCATATTTGGCTGTTTCTTTTTAAATATTTACCTTTGACAGAAATGTATTCAGCTTCATCTTTGAGCTCAACTTGAAAAATCAAAAGAAATCTGCGATCAGCTCGACTTTGTTTGTTTGAATTAAGAGTGCCCCACAGGCTTTCACCTCAGCTGCCAATACTTTTATCTGTGCCATTATTTTAGAAATATGAGCACTATCAATCATCTCAGCAGTCAGCTCTGAAGGGAACAGGTGAGGGATTGAAAATGAGCTGCAGTCAGAGTCAGAGAGTAAGCAATGCAGGGGAATAGCAATAAACAAGGGGAAGAAAGTCTAAGAAACATGCTGAGAATGAAGCACGGGAGGGAAAAAAAGGTGTTTGAGCAATGGTGGACTGTGGAAACAAGTATAGGAGGGGAAAAGGGTCTGTTTCGTATGCTACTAACTCCCTCCCCCAACTCCTCTCAGCGCTGTTGCTCATGTACTATTCTGCACACCTTGTTTTTATACCCTCAGGGCTACCTGTGATGCATACAAATGATCTCTGACCCTAATGAATCATTTAACCAGGATGAAAAACCTCAGATGAAATGAGTCATGTTTTAGTACTCATTGATGGCACATGTGCTGAACGAGAGGTCTCAAGCAGTGTCATTGATGCTACATTTCTTGGTGGGCTTACCTGCACTGTATTGCTTCAGCATAATCAGAGGTTGTGAGTGGGAGGTGAAAGTCCTTGGATCAGAGAGAAAAGATAAAACATTAGGAATGACTGTAAGGCCTTTGATAATTACAATTTTTGTATTATTTTACTTTTCCTTTTTTTCTGGTGCATGCCCTTTTCTCCAGTTTTCTCTGATCCTCTCTGCCTCTGCTCTCCTTCCACGTAGACAAGATCTAAATGTCTGCATGTACACGCAGATGAAATATAATGAATATGTGAAAAACATCCTGAAACACTGATAAGAGCACAATAAAAATATCATAGCCGCTGTAGATTAGTCACATTATTGTCATCCTAGGGGGTACAATAACCAATGATGGCTGCTACTATCTAGGGCAGTCTTCTTAAGTAGTTAATTATTGCTCTTTATTTGCTCTTATTCTAATAGAGAAAACCCATTTGAGTAGTTAGTGTGTCACAGAATCAGTCCAGATGGTTAACGTGAATGACTAAAACATGCAAACACTTGTACAGCCAATGTGCAATTATCCATTTCTCACAAACAAGGCAAATAACAGTTTATTGATCACAATGTTTTATGAGAGCGCTTGACCAGAAGCTGAACGCTAGTCCTGTTTAAAAGTGAGAACAAGCAGATGATCAAATTACTTCCACTCTGTTAGGCTGCAGAGATGAAGCTGTGCTCAGCCGTAAACCTTTGGCACCATTAACAGCTGATATGCTTGACACTAAATACAACTTTAACATTCATTATGATTCATATGCCTGTACATTATTTTCTTTTACATTTTGCCCAGGAGCACTCGGAATAGAAATGCATTGCAATCCTGTTGGAGGCAATTTTCTGGTATGAATCTTTAATGACAACATTCTTCAGGGGGATGGAACATGTCGCAGCTGATGGAAGGGGCTTGCTAAAGGACAATTCAAAAAGCCTGCAAATGAAGTCCACAAAGTGCTAATGTGTTGAAGATCAAGCAACCAAACAGATAACATAGAAAAGACACCATCATAAAACAAACCTAAATAAATATAGATTCTAAAGTTACTCTGAAATACTGGTTTTACTATGTTACTGCCATTGTATACACACATGTACATGTAAATGTGCATATAAGGGATCGATATACTGATAAAAGCTGTGACAGAGAATAAAGATTTATATGCTTCTGATAGATGTTCACATGTCCATGTAACCATTCAAAAACAGTACTGAAACACAATACTATATGTAAATTCTATTCCAGTCCTGAATTTATGCATGAATTCGATAGAAAGTGAGAGAACCCGGTAGCTCACTGATTGGATGGGCAGTGAACTGAGCAGGCAGAGAGATGATTCCCCAAAGTGGCTCTGGAATGTACATTCATATGCTGCCTATACTGTAGTAAAATATGCACACTGTCACTCATTTAAATTGCACTGAATGTCCACAAGGCAGAGAACTGCTCTGCATAAGTATCCCCTCGACCTCCTCTTCAAAAATCACTTGCACTCTCCCACAAATGCTTGCCTCTCTATTCTGATTTCCCTCCACCTGTTTTAGATTTGTCAGCATGGATAGTGGCCTCCCCTCTCATTTGATAGTAAAAGGTTTATTGTGTGCTACATAAATGGACACTAAGTAAAACACTTTGTAACTAAAATAAATATATGCAGAATAAACACTTTTGTATAAGGGAAACATACAGTATGAATACATTTTGGTGGCTGACGTCGCAAACCATTAATCTCATACGTATACCCTCATCCTTATGGGCAAGGCTACTTCTCACACACAAAAATGCACAACAGCACACACTGAGATGAGTCAGACACACGGGTCAGGTGACCCCTCCCCTCACAGCTGAGTCACCGGTGACGTAGTCTACAGAAGCAGCTTCATACCAGACATGTGACCAGACTTTGGCCTCTTCCTTTTCTACGTCTAAGTGAATTTCTCTTTTGCTGTATCTATTTTATGATGACAGACAGCCATATGGTGACAGTCTCGCAAGGAATACTGATGCTTGAATACTGTTTCTCTTCTCTACCCTCCCCTTTCCTTCGGCTCTATCTCTCTTTCTCCCAGTGTACTATCCTTCTTCCTTTACATACTAATCTATCTCTAGACTCTACAGACAGGTGATGCATGTGTTCTCATAGTGCTATCTGAAGAGGAAGTACAAGAGTATTCAAACAGACTATTATAACAGTCTTAAGCTAAGTCTCTATTTGGGTCACCTGTCAGTTCTATTAGAGAGAAATAAGTGTGGAATGATTAGGAAATTTGTCTTTCAGCCTTTGCTGTCAGAGGTGCTCTTTCAACCTCCTCCTGAGAGACACCTTCTTGTTATCCTATATGTGTGTGTCACTCTTCACTCTCCCCAGCTTGCTTTCTGTAAGCTTCATTGAGCAGCTGTATCTCCTCACGATATCCAGAGCTCTCCTGCGTCTGCCGTCGGCTGTTCAGCCGGTGAGCCTCCACAGTGTCAGGTATAGTGATATTGATGGTCTCTGCCTCTGGGTTGCCACCGCTGGGAATGAGCAGAGAGTAGGAGGCCGTCTCGCCCAGGTCGCAGGAGACAAAGCGGTTCTCCCTTCGCGAGTACCGAAGCGACGGCGAGCGGGCGTGGGCGGAGGACTGACTGATGTTGGAGATGATGGATACACTGTCCATGGCCTCCTCGTTGTCACAGATCTCCAGAACCTCAAGGTGGATTTTGACGTTAGTGTCCCCCACACCAGCTCCTATGCCCATCCCCATTCCGATCTCCATGCCCATCCCTACACTGCTGACATTCACGTCTCCAGCCTGGCCTCCTGATGCTGGGTCGTCTGCATTGGGCTCGTGGCCAACTGATTTGGAGCGATACACTTCCACCTTTAAAGCAGAGGGGGATTTAGTTAGTTACTCATAAACAGCATGGAATGCTGTGTATAAAACATGTCTTATTTTAGTTCATGTCCCAAACCAAGCTAATTCATAAAATCATTCCAACCAATTGATCTTTGCTCCCAGATGCCAATGGGGAATTTGAGATCAGTTTTTCATCGTAATTGTTATAATTTCAGTTACTAAAGGATTAGTATTACAATTGAGGCTAGAGCCAGACAGAGATTAGCTTGGCTTAACATAAAAACTGGAGGGAGCAGAGGGAAACAACTAGCCTTCCTCTGTCCAAAGCTCAAAAAAACACCTACCAGCATCTCTAAAGACTAGCCTAAAGTATTTTATTAAGCCAAGCTACAGTAACAGCACAGTTTCCAGGCTCTAGCTTCATACTTAATGCATAGACATGAGACTTATTAATGTTTTATTTCCCAAAATGTAAAACCAATTGCTTGACTTTAACAGGAAAGAGACTTCAGTGAGGGCTACTACCTTCTTGGCATTGTTGGGGGAGATTTTGAGTCCGTCACTGCTGACTTCATAGGTGGAAAGAGAGAGGGTCTTCCCTGTGGGTGCTTGCAGAGATACAGTGCCCTGAAAGGCGCACAGGGGGATTGACAGACCACCAGATGACCGCTGCACAGGAACACCAGAGAAAAGAGCAAAAAATATATTCAGTCAACAGCTAGCACAACATCTTTATTTATTTATTTGCATAAACGTGTCTTATCACTTGAGAATACTTGGGTATTATAATGGGTATTACTCAATTCCATCTTGGCTGCTCATTATGTTATTGACAAGTACAAAGCTTACAAGGTCCATTTGCATCTCACTCCTTTTTCTTTAAACTAATTGAGCTTAGATTGTGTCCATGATGTCAAGGGCAGGGAGATGAATGTGTTGACCAACCATTTCAGAATCAAGTTAATGAGGCTTACATGTAAGAGCCCTGTCAACAGCACTCTGCTGTTAAAATGAGATGTTAGACGCTACCAGGGACCTTTCAGCTACGCAGCAAAAAGATGGAAGCATGATCTATAAGCTGTTTAACTGTTATCAGATTCATTTTTTTATTAAGTAATATGGATAATATAATTTCAATGCATAAAGCATCACGCAACAGATTTCTTATGGGTTTCATATCAGTTTGCCATCTTTTTTCAATTACTGGACCTCATTTATATCACTCAAACTTTTAATCATATTTCATGTTTTCCAGTCATATTTATATATTGTTTTCACAGAGATTAATTTACCACGCAAAACATCAAAGTGAGCCTCTGTCAACATGATGTGTTTGAGAAATGCATATCGCTTGCAGGGGAAAGGAGAAGCATCCTGTGGTGCAACAGTGGTGGGACTGTGGCAGGTCTCATTAAGCCTTCTAAATTATTTAGATTAGTTCAATGTAATGATCTGATTGTGACTATGACGCACAATGGAAACAAAGAGGATGTCAATCTCTTGTCCTCCCTGACTCTGTCTGATTTTCCTGTCATTGTCTACGCATCATTGTGAAGAGAGAGAGACACAGAGGAAGGGAGAGAGACTGCGGTGTTGAGCTGAAAACGCGTTGTCAAGTAATTCAAATAATTCTCAGAACCCATCGATGTGGGAAGTGCCTTGATGGATGCGTGTTTGTATTCCTGATATAGTCATATTACTTAGTAGTTTTTATCACATGCAGTGTTGCAATTCTCTAGATTTTTTTGATACATAAGACTGCATGACATGAATGCATATATTTCTATTGTGCAATGCATTTACAGAATTGCTTTAGTGGCATAAAGACGGCAATGTCAGTGAGCTACTTTGATCCAGACAGAAATATCTAATTTTAATAGATTCCAATGAAACTTTTGTACGGACACTCGTGCTCCCTAAAGGATCAATCCTACTGATTTTTGTTTACTTTAGAGGTCTGCTTTTGACATCAGATAGATTAATTAAAGGTAATTACAATGGCAAACATTATAACCGCAAATCATCAGCATGTTAGCATTGTCATTATAAACATGCTAGCATGCTAAGCACAATCACATGGGAGCTCCTAGCATGGCTGTATATTATTTTGTACCTATAGTCTAGAGCAATTATGAGTGGATTAGTTTTCAACTGGATAAGCATATTTTCAAGTTTCTAGTTTCTTTAGTCCTCCATTGAGTTGTAAACTTTCAGATAAGCAACAGTACTGTTTGCATGTTTGCAGTATATTGATTCTGTTCGTGTTATTTTCCTGTCCATTCAAAATCAATTGTTTTTTCATTCTCCACCTTGTAGTTTTATTGGCGAGGACAACATTCATTTGCAGTTTTGGTGTGCTCTCAGAAGGTTGACTGCGTTTCAGTGCTTTACATCTGAATGCACATTAGATCTCTATTTCCCCTCTGGGTGAGGGCTTGTGAATGCGCCGCCAGCTCTGAGCTTGCTAACAGAGAGTATAAAGTCACAGAGAGGGTAAAGATGTCTTTAAGCTCTAATTCCACCTCTCCCTGTGGATGCTGAAGGCCAGAAGGGCTGACAGTAAAGAGGACAGACGCTGGGTAATGACATCTAGCCTGCTAACGAGGAACAAAACACAGCCAGGAGGAAATGCTGTAAATCACGTATTATTCAGGCTTGGCTTTCATCTGTTGTTTATCTTTGTGTGAACATATATACTGTACATGTATGTATGTGTTTGTGAGCTAATTTGGGTTTTTGTGTCTTATAGTGCTTGCACAGCTGGAAAGTTGCTGGATATGTGTGGCTTAATTTTGTTATTTTTTGTTTTGTGGCTGCACGTACTGTTATTGTACTTGTACTGTACTGTATATACTGACCCCAATTAATAAATAAAGCCTGTGGGATAAAATACAGTTTTCTACGAAGAAACGGAGAAGTAGGACATGCACACACGCACACACATATACTGTTGTGTGTGTGTGTGCATATGTACACACACAGCAGTGAGCATCTCAGACTTATACATGATGCAAAGTGAGTGGCAAAGCCAAGCAGTAGATACATGCTCCATGGATTTTCCACCCTCTGGTGATTTTCAAACCAAAACATTTCAGACCTATAAGTAGAGCAGAGACAGAGAGGAAGAAGAGAGACAGAGATAAAGTGTGGAGTGGATGTGTGGATGTGCGTGCACATGTTTGCACGCATGCTTCCTCATCCATTTGCGTCTCGGTTAGTTTTGTGAGTTTAGAACAAGCTCTGTTATCGCTCTAAAAGTCACATTTACTGTGGAGTCAGTTTCAGAGGTAATGCCTGTGGCTGGTCTGCTGTTTCTCTGGACCAGAGTGAGGCTGTCCTCTCATCTGTGTCTGGTATCGCTAAGGCCAGGATACATTAATCATTAAGCCTTTACTGTTTTGTCCTTGTTTAACAATACAACTGGGTCCAGCAAAACACAGAGAGTTAAGCTTCTGGTATTACAAGAGCACAGGCTGTCAACCACAAAGAAAGAAATGGATTAAACATGGATTTGTGCATAGTGCTTCATGTGCCTGTAGCAAACTGTCTTCAGCTGCATTGTTTACACTTTGTGCTATTTGACTCTGCATCTGCTGGATAGAGCAACTATTGAGTGACTGAGCAAATAATACATTTATGAGCACATCTCTGGATTTTGGCAGGCGGACAACACTGCACTACATCGAAACACAGAAATGCGTGTTTGACTGAACTTGAACTGAAACATGAAAAAAAAAAAAGACTGCTGAATTTCTCATTTTGTACCAAATCACAGCTATGCACACAAACGCACCTGAGGGAGATAGCCTTCGGTGGATGAATCTCATTATTACTGATCTTGAAACTGTAAACACCACCTTTAAACCCCCCCAAAAACCACAAGCTGAAATCAATGAATGGAACTTAGCCTTGAGAGCCAGTCCGATTTTAGGAGGTCTGTGGAGCAGCATTAAATGAATATTTGGTTTTGAAAGACAGGCTGACATTTGTTACTAAAATGCTAGGCTGCTGATAGTATCTTGCTGATAGTAACTTCAATTGCTCTATTAATCAGCATCCATTGAGGCTCAACACAAAAAAGATATGCAGAGAGAGGAGAGGAGAGGCTAAGGGAGAGGGGATTTTAACCATTTTATCTAAATCACATGCGCGGCTCCCAGTCTGTCAGCTTGATTATAGAGAGGCATATTCACAGATGCGGAAAAAAACCCACAGCAACACAGACCAACAAACAGAAAGTCAGACAGACATTCAAAACAGTGCACAAATATGCACACACTTCTTTCGAGCCTTGTTATGTAAAGGCTGCATCCTAGTCCACCAGCTGTGTGTCTCTTTATCTCTGTACAGGTGCACTGCAATAAAACAGGAGTTAATTTCCTTTTGAACAAAATGTAAACACAGAAAGGGAGATTGAAAATCCAATCCGTTTTATGGTCCTGAGACACTAATCACTCCTAAATGATCATCTCAAGAGTGAATCACCATATGTTGACTGCATATGCAGCAGTTGTTTGACTAGTTTAGGAAAAGCAATAGAGTGTGAGTGTGGAAAATCAAATAATGCCAGCCATAAACCACACAATGACAGATGCAAGTGACTTAATTTGATAATTTAACATCAGGCTAATAAAGTGACTGCTCTGGACAGTGGTGTACCTGTCTGGGTGTTCTCTCTGATTTACTCCTGCACCACTCCCAGTCTGTCAGCTCGATTTTCCGACACTCCTCGTGCGACAGCCTCCTCTCCGTCCCCTCGAACACAGACGACGTGTCACCGAGATTGTGATCCTGCTCCCGGTGATGAGAAGCCAGCGAAGGGACACAGCGGAAGTCACCGTCATCTCCGTGGTTCTCATGTGGGAGTGAAGGACGGTCAGCCAGCGCCTCTCCTCCTCCGGCCACGGCTTCCAAAAGAAGGTCTGCATGAGAGGAGCTGTCCACAGGGCAGGTGGTGCTGAAATCAAAATCAGGCCCCAGGTTGGAGAGCCCGCCACTTTCTAGTGCATCAAGGCGGGTGTTAGGGAAGTCACAGTTAAAGAGGCTGTGATAGGCAGGCTTCTCTAGGGGCGGACTGTTATGAGACATGGTGGCATGTGACAACTTGTACACTCCATAGCCTTGTTGGAAGGAAAGGTTGAACTCAAATCTTCTTTTCATCACTGTGGGGAAAAAAGTGTTTGAGAATAATAATTTTGCACCATCATGTCAAAAAAACAAACAAAGTACCCTCCAAACAACAACAACTTGTTCAGAGGTTCATTATGTAGAAACTTGATTGTTGGTAAATTTCTCTGCTGGCATGGTTTACCTGAGGGCTCTTGTGTTGGCTCCCGTTTGCAGTTAATGAAGCAGCCACATGGCATGTGGATCCAGCGCTCAGACAGCACGAATAACGGAGTGACTGCTGGGGCAAGCAGAGTGAGGAAGAAGCTCAAAGTCTCCAGGGATGCGCTACGTGCATTCAGTGCATGGCGCACCAGCACCAAAGTCTGTGAATGAAGGGTAAGGAAAAATTAATTCACTGAGGAATCAGTGATTCAACATGCACAAAGAAGTGGGGGAGGGAAACACATGAATGGAACGACATTACAAAGATCTTTCACCCATACTGGGCTTTTTTGCTTTTGATATTCTATTGTTTTGTTATTCAAAAATGTTTTAAGCCAAAACGTAGCACAATGAAAGAGTTTCCCTCATTATAAATAAATGTATAGATGTATAAATTTCCATCCTATTAGAAAATGAAAGTGTTGCTTTAGAAGTAGTGCTTTTATGACTCAATCATTGTGACCTAGCAACAAGTTCAGCAATATGTTGATATTGACCTGTACAGCTTTCCAAGAAATTGATACACCAGTTAATGCACAGATGCCGCTACTAAATATGTAAAGAGAAATCAATGTAATGAGGGCATGTTTGTTTGGACTTTTGTTTCATAGAAACCAAAACAGAAAAAAATAAATCATGTCCACAAAAAGATAAATTATTGAAAAATCACTGTGAAGTTTCTTGTTAAGTTGTATTGTGTGTATTTCTTACATTTTCTGCATTAATCATATCCAGTGCTTTTGCCCATTTTCAGTGTTGCAAGTTTGGAATGCCAATTCTGCTTGTCCATCACTGTCAGCTGGCTGCACAGCATTTATCACTTTCATTTTTTTTTACAAGGCAGCTCAATGAATGCTGCCCTGTAGGTGTTGACTAAAACTGGACAACTACTGTTCTCAGGGAATGTTAATTCAATAGAACACTAGCACTGACTGCTAGTTTATTAAATATCAGTGAATTGAATGAGACCAGAAACTATTATGTGATGTCTAAATGGTTTCAAACCTTTCAGGATAACAGACTATTAATGAATTGGATATAATTTGTAAAATACTGTTTCTCAAAGCATGAAAGCAACTTTTTCTTTTCTTTCATCACATGAAAGGATTTTCAGAGAATAAAGGACATATATTGTGCCTTAAGATCCCACGTTCTGTTACTTTTATCAACATATAAGAAACTCTTACAGCTCAGAACCTATATACACAAACTACAACAGAAATGGTGGTTCCGTCTGGGGATGTTTGCTATAATAAAGGCCCACACATGAATTTCTATGATTGTTAAGCACTTTTCTGATTCTTTTAAGTAGAATGCATTTTGGTTGACTCAAGCAGTCTAGTTCTAATTATCTTCCACATTAAGAACTTAAAAAAGTGGGGTGAGTTTAACTGGACACAAACAGCAACTTCATTTTTACTTGAAATCTTATTTTTCTCGAAAAATAAGTACAATGTTTGGATTGCACTCTCATGAATTTGGTAGAAACAGCTGTTAGTGCATAATAGAGCACACCACCCTCACTAGATAACGTTAAAACAAATTCTACAACAAAAGATCTGTAATGAAGTTGGAAATAAGTACAAACATAACTCAACTTCTGGATGAAAAGGGGGAAATAATTTCAAGCCCATTAGATTAAGTGGTTTGGCGCGGCATTTTGAGAAGTTATTATGTTGGCTCCAGCTTCTGTAGAACTTGCTTTAATCACGCTGCTTACCATCATTGGCATCCACAAAACAACTCGGACAACCGCCAGGATCATGGAAAAGCGCTTTTGTGCAAACACCACCGGTGTGTCCTCGACAGCAGCTGTCCTCTGCCCGTTGACAGACACTGGGGACAGACAGCTGTCCTCTTTCTCCCTGAGCTCTGTCCCGCATGAACTTGGACTCAGTTCGTTGTAGGCATCGAAACTTTTGTTCAGGCTGTCCCGGGAAAATGACTGGAGATCACAGAGGGGAGCGGAGCCACTCAGTCCTCTCGCCATCTCCAAATAGCTCGGGTACAGTAAAGTCCTCTGGGGCTCTCTGGAGCACAGCAGCTGGTAGGTGAGGGGGATAAAGAAAAATAACAAACCGCAGAAACACAGGGAGTATAAAGAGAAAAGCAGCAGGATGTAAAAACTGTCGCTCTCTGGGAAACACCCGAGAGAGGCCGGCGTAAAGCTGCCCCATCCGCACAAAGGTAACACACTGACGGTCAGGCTGACCGCCCACACACCGGCAATAGCCCACATCACTCTTAGGGGCCGGCGGACAGATTGAAGCACTCCAAATCTCTTGGTGACATAAAAAGTGTAGGCTGCTATAAGGCAAGCCTTCATATTGCTAGAAACACCCTGGAACACGTACAGAAGTCCAGATAAAGTGCAGAGGCTGCTCGACCCTCCACTTCCATCTGTCTCCCACTGTAGGAGCATGAACAAGGAGAGAGGGACCACGCTGAGCAGGTCGTCCACCGACATGGAAGCTACGATGAGACACAGGGAGGTTTTTCTCCTCATCCGGAGGAGAGAAAGCAGCGAATACACACCTCCGACAAAGGTAGCGGCAGCGATGGTTACGCACAAGCCGAAAAGCATCAGGCGAATTTGCCTCGCCACCCCCGCGGGGTCTGTCTTCTCGTAGGTGGCCGTGGAAAGGTAGCTCTGGTTGGGCGCCGGGGAGCTGAGGTGCGTCGTTGACATTTTCAGTGAATGAACTTCTGCGTCTCTTTGGGCACTTTTAATTGGTCAAATCGGACTCATTGGCCTGTAAAGTTTAGCGCGCAGCAAAGATGTGCGAATAGAACAACATGCGTCGCATCCCTGAAAAAAAATCAGACAGTGGAGACGATGAAAGAAACAGTAGGTAACATCCTTCTTCGATCCAAATGGGAACTCACGCGTAACCAAAGCTTTTCGGTTCCTTGGTTTTGGAGCCTCCGGGTAACGCACTGGCAAGCGCTTGTGTTCACCGTTCAAACCGCGTAACCAGGGCACCTCCTGGTTCCAGCTGCCGATTTACGCGCTGTCGTCATCATCGTTTCCTCTCACTGTAGTCATTTGGGGTTGGGCCAAACGCAGCTTGGTCCGATGCATCGGGCTGCGTTTTCATTTGTGGCTTGGCTCGACCTTTTCCTCAGGTCATGGCATATACTAACACCCACTCCCCTTCCTATCTCTCTCCAACACAAATGAGAAAAAGAAGGTTTTAAAGATTATTTCCCCTGCCAATGCAAATCTGTATTTGTGTGTAAGAGGGAACATTACTTTGTGCTTAATTCCATTTGGAAACTAAAATAACCATCTACACAGAAAGGCTGTGTCTGTGTAAGCCAGTTTCAGCAGATTGGCTTTCATTGTTCCATTTTCAAAGCCTTTTGGCTTAATGGAGTCAGCAAACTAAATGTAAGGGCTAAAGTAATAAGCGAAACATAAATTAGATAAGATTTGAGTGGTATCTTGTGACCATATATCGGCTGGATGCTCGCTGAGCCAGACTGGAAACAGTAAAGCCAGTTTACTGTAAGTGCATGGATGTCTCTTTGTATTTAGTCCTGTGTGCCATAATACTCCCATGAGGCAAGAGGACAAAGGATACATTCAAGGCAATGAAGTACTTCAAAAGAAAGTTGTCCTTGCTCAACTCATCTGAATAGACACTGTGTACAGTACAATGTATTAAATATGTTTGTCACCAGAGGCCTGCATTTTAAATGATAATTTAATGAATGATTAAGTTATAATTAAAACAGCTTCATAGTTTTATTAGATACAACATTAAAGCAGGTTAGAGGGACACAACCCTGGTAGATGCAACCAACTAGAGAAAAAACCCAGTTAATGACTATGTGACCCATGTGGCTGGAGAGAGGCAGATTAGTTTGTGTGCACATGGAGCCAGTGTGTGTGTGTCCATGTCTTTATCTGTGTGTAAATCCTGTACCCTGGTATGGAATTGGCCTTGTCTCGTCCTTCCCTGTTGTGTTCAAGGATTTTTGAGCTGAAGGACTCATCAGTTTATTTAGATGGCTCATGGGTGTTCATTTAACCCCATGACAGTCCATAGATAGAGGTAATACTCCGTGTGCAGTGGTCTGTTAATCACTGATGATAGATTTTTGGACTCATGCCCTTTATATAAATGCACACAAGAATCTGCATGATGACAGCCCATGCTTATTTATTTACACCCCCACCACCTATCATGTTCTCACTCACTGACAGATATCACTATATGGCATCTGTGGATGCTCAGCTCTTTTAGCCTCGTGCAACGTGTATCAATGTGAATGCAAACATGACTGTAAGTGCATCTGACTTCAGGTCTTGCAATTGAATTAGAGTTTGAGCTAAGTGACTTACAGCCAGTCTAATGACTAGACTCTCTCTGGGGCCATGAGGACACAGAGAGGAACATAAGAGGACAAAACACAATACACAAAGGTGCATAAACACACACACACACAGACACACACACAGATGCACCAGCTGAGCTCAGCATCACACATCAAGGTGACCTACTTTGTCTGTGTATTTGTGTGTACTGCATGCAATAGTTTGTTCATGTGTGCATAAGGCATAAGGTGATAGTGCAGCTAGCTTTGTAAAGGATTTCACAGACACTGGTGCATTAGTGAGAAATAGTAGTATGTGTAATGAAACAGGATCTGTTAGAAAATAATATATTAATATATAATGCCTTATAATAAATTCTGTCAAAACACAGCCCATCATCCATTCATACAGGAAAGGCCAAAAATAAACTTGATATCACGGTAGAAGAGATGCAAAGAGGAAGAGACTCAAAATCCCTGAAAGAGTATGAAAATGTTGGTATTTGAAGTTTTAACTAAGTTATATATGCAGATGGTGTGAGCGTAGATGTGCACTGTCAAAACAAAACATCTTTTAAAATATTTGAATATTTCCTTGTCAGTGAACCAAAGTGGATCATACGTTCCTCTTGGTAATTTTTTTAGGATTTCAGGTGAAATCAGTAACAGTAACAGCAATACCTGCAATTACTGCAGAAAATATGTGTTTTGTTTTGTTACAGTTGTGGCAAATTTGCCATTGTTAGCCACAGCTGTAAGCCTAAGTCCTTTAAACAGTCCTTAGACTTGTCTTATATTGCATGTCAACAGTAGAACCACAAACAGAAGCATTGTGGCACAACATTTGATGTCCCAGCTATAATATCTACATTCTACTAAGTAAAACTAGATCAAAGAAATATATTTCTGCAGACTGACACACATCCAGATGTTCCTGCCTGCTGATACATGGTGCTCTCATGATAAACAGAGTTTATTCTGTGCAAACCTATTTGATAAACACTGACATAATTTTCCTTTTTAGATTGAGGAGTCCTTTGTAGAGAGTTATGGCACATTAAATCTGTGAAATGAGGCCTGTTATGATGACCAATATCGTTCTTGTGTTAACACAGAAAAGGTGTTTGCTAAAAACTGACATTTCCATTACATGGTCTACTTTCACACTTCAATGAACATTTAATGGACTCTCATGAAGCCAAGCGAAATAACATTCAAACTAATGAAGCAAGATTTTGATTTGAGAATAACAGCCATCATCTAATAAATCATTCATCGGCTTGGAAATGAAAATGAAACCGTGGGAATGCTATGAAGAAAAACCTCATTGTGTCTCTACTGCAATTCATCTCGACCATAAAATGGAAGCAGCTAATCAATGATAGATGACTGTAATATGTTGTACAAATACCCTTCAAGTATATTAATAATGTACTATTTTGTACATATGCTCATATATCTACATACATGTTTGTACATATCACCCTGTCAGTGCTCTGTTGCTTACTGGCCTCTGGTGGTGCATCCTAAATTCAACACAGCATGGTTTGTAACTTTAAATCGACTGGACTGCTGGAGTACCCACCCCACCTCCGCCACCCACACCTCTCCCACTAAACACAAATCCACCTACACCTGCATGCACACACATACACACTCACTCGCACACACACACGCACAGACACACGCACACAGACACACACACAAAGTCTAAGTGCATCATTATCCTAAGTCGCATAAAACATTAATGAAGCAGCACTTGACACAGAGATACAGAGACAGTAACAGAATGGAAGATTATATTTGCATAAAAGGGAGAAGTAAAACGGAATCAGGAAAGGCGGAGAGATAGTAGGTGCCATGAATTCATAATGACTAAACCCTTAACTCTCTGCTGAGGCGCTCTTTGGGATGCAGCCAAATATAGACATCTTAGGGGTTGTTTAATTGCCACTTTTAGAAATATATTGACTTTGAGAAATAAAATATACTTGATGTAGTCGGGCTAAAAAAAGTAGCATGGTGCTAAAAACAACATGACTGGTACGAGAAAGGTGTCTCTCACAGTGCTGAAGTCATATCCACCTTGCACTACTTGCACAAGACCAAACACTGCTTTGGTTAAGTATGACTATGAGGTGGTGGAGACCAAATCAGAGCTAAAAGGAGAATGTTTGACTTAAATTCATTAGGTAAACATAAACATCACAATGAACACTGATGTCTCTCTGGGTCTGCTAGATCTGAATTTAAGTTGCTGTTTGCAAATGCATAAGCCATAAAAACTTATGTCTATAAGCCATGAATATGGTGGCTGCATGTCTTCCAGCTTGTTTAGATGTTTTCTGCCCCGTAGTGATTCATGCAGCTTTAAGTTGCTATGTTCTCTCTCAGGCACTGGGACAAGACACAACATATTGTTGTGTTACTCTGGAAAACAGAAACAAGAGACTTTGTTTATTCATGGGATAACATTTATATGGTTTCTCAAAGAAAAAATAATCTGTTTGGAACACATTTTTGCAGTTAATAACTATATTTCTTAAAAACTTGAGGGCACTTTCAATTGTTATGTCTGTGCAGTATGTAAAAACAGTTACACTTTGGATAATAATGGATGAAAAGCCAATGACAATGATCTTACATTAACTAGTGCTTGGATTATCTGTACATTAATCAAATCTGACTAGTATTATGGAATTGTTGCCTTTACTGGATAGAGCCAGTGGAGATAAAGGCAGGAAATACAAGGGAAGAGAGAAAGACAGGGTTGATATGCAACAAAGGTCCCCGCTTAGGCTCTAAACTGGGGACGTTGCAGTCGGGTTTGCATCTTAAACAACCAAGCCACCAGGACACCCTCATGCTATGTGAAGAAATATTAGAATTTCTAAAATTCAGGCATAAACCAAACATTTAATTTCACAGATATGCACAAATGTATTACTCAAATTCTGTGCAATCATCAGTCATTTACACATACATTTGAGTGTGAATATTTATGTACGCAAGTGCGTCTGTCCTCAAATATGTGCATGCACCTGTAGGCTTTGTAACTGATGATGTCTCTGAAAGGGCGTCATCTTTGCGCACATCAAGAGCTGTCATCTATAATACATGAGGCAGTGTGTTTGAAGGCCATACCTTTGAGCATATTTCCATTACTTGCTGATGTATTTGTTGTATAAAAAATAAAACAGCAAACAAAATTATGTTGAGTGTAAGAATTTGTTTATTTATGTATATTATGCGTATGCACCATTCCAAGCCAAGTCAAGCTGATTCTCAGGATGTCATGTCAGACAACATACTGTACAATTCACAGCACCTGTTTCCGTGGAAACGGGTGTTTTATGTTCATACACAAACACCTTTTGCTTTCCACTCTCTTTCTCTCTCTCTCACATATGGGAATGCACATACATACCTCATCATCAGTGAACCAAACTGCATCACACATCCCACCTGTTGACAATGAATTTTAGGTGAAATGAGCGGAGAGATATCCAACAGTAACATGCCCACAGAAATGACCAGTTATGTACCTTCATGCAAATTCAAGTATTAGGAGATAAAGCTGTACAAGGAAAGAACAACATCATCATTTGGAGTTTGCAAAGTTTTTCAGAGATTTAGTTTAATGTGGAGTTAAGCTAATTTGCATTTGCAAAAGCCTTAGCCTGAGCTGTAATAACTGTATTGCAGCTGTTAGAAATGAAGCTGGTGAAAACAAGGAAGAAGTCAATGTGTTATTCACAAACCACCCACAATATGTTTTAAACAAAGAAAGTCATTAAACAAGTGGAGAAACATAACAAACATAACAGCACAATGGGTCACCGCATGGTTTGATGAGAATGAAAATGCTGAAGATGAATGATGAAGATCTCTATCTAATGTTAACTTACTACCTATGTGTAGCTTTCAGTCATTGTGTTAGAGAGCAGTCTCCACCACTGTATTTGGACAATTTGTCATCCGTCTCATGTATCTATAGGTAGCTGCAAGATAGTCTTCTGCAAATTCTCCTTTGGACAAACATGCCTTTTTGTTTTCAGGTAATAATATGTAGAACCTCTTACCCCACATAACTCATTCTGGATTCATACATTCGATAAAATGGAAACTTTTCTGTTCTGTGAGATGGGCAAATGACAGATGACACATATGCTTCTTAAAACACTTAACATGAAATGGTTTTCTATGTAGCATTGGTCCATGTTTTATACTTGTCATTATAAAAATAAACATTAAATTAATTAATAATTAATATTTAGGCTATATTACAAAAACAGTATATGTAATATATATTTATATATTGTCAGTTAGTGCTGATCTAATGTTGCAGTTTTAGCTGTTAATGCACATGAATGTGAACATCAGTTTAAATACGTGTGCAATATGATCATCAAAACACCTTTTTGATTTATCATTCATGAACTGAACTCAAATAGGTATTGTCAGGTGACTCACACAAAAATAATAAGTAATGTCAAATTAATAATTAAGTAGTGATACATTCTTAGAAACAACTCAGCATGTTTATATTACAAAAATATGAAATACAGTCCATAATAAGAAAATACTGATTACTGTAACATATACATCTGACTTAAATATTACATTTTTCAAGTCAAGACTACTATTTAACTAGACATTGATTAATAGTTATGATTTGTTCCTTACCATCTTCCCTGATTTTTGGTGGTAAAATCTCTTTAGGGTAGTATGAAGGGGAGGAATTGTTACAGCAAGCAAAACTTGTTTCTGTGTACATATTGACTGTATCTGACAATTGCTTTAAGACACTGAGAAATTGTGAACCTGTCCTTTAAGTATTACCAGGTCACACAGTTTTTGATTTGTCCACCAGATGGACCCATCACACTGTAGAAAAGCTGGCCCGATTTGAGCAGAGTCAACCATAGCTCTGGATTTGAGGTCACTCAAGAGGATGCAGGTGTCCAAACTTGTTTAAGGTCTAGTGTAAGCTAAACATACCCAGAACTAAGCAGCGCCATATTTGTCTTCTAAACTTATATCTGCTTTCCTGCATGGTTTGTAACCCTGTTAGTGTTATGTGGGAATGCTGGAGTTGCTTGTCCTGACTGCAGAGGATAGAGTGCGGATTCAGTTCGGTCACTACTACAGTCCAACAAAGATAGAAATCATCATGGTATCTGACTGTGAAGATATGCGACAAATTAGCCCTGTGTTTTCTTTTTTTTTTTTTTTTGCCACCTCGCTCCACGGTCTCCAAACCTCCATCCCAACAACCTGCGCCACACTAATCAGCATGATAAATTCCTCCAGCATGCCTGGCTTAATGGAATCAATTACTTGTAGAAGAAGAAAAGATCTGGCAAGAAAACAACCAGCCCAGAGTAATTTACCTGGATGGTTACAGAGAGAACATTACGGCACACCAATGTAGCTTGTGTGAATATTAATGCAGAGAAACTGATAATGACAAACTATAATTTGTTTTCTGTGCTATTAGAATGAAAAAAAAAAGTGACAGAAGAGGGAGGAGATAAAAGGAGAACATAATAGGGAGGTGATGTGACAAAACCATCTGTTTTTTGTTGCCTGTGTGTGTGTGTGTGGACGTGTTGAGTCTTCCCTTCCCTGCCCATGTGCATGACGTGTGTATATTTCTACATTAATGAGCAGACTAGAGATTTTCATTAAGGCCCCATTAGTATCTTTTTTTTTCCTCTGGGCCCCATCTCACTACTGTGTGCTCATTCATTCCTCTGATGCAATAACCATAGAGAGGCAGACAGCGAGTGGTAGCATACATGGCTCACTCACCGTCACAGGAAGTGAGTAAACTGTAGTAAGTCTGGCGTAACTTTTAGAATAAACAGACTGACTCTTTTGAATTGAACCATCAAATGAGGTTTCCAGAAACAGACATCAGCTAGACAGATAGGCAAAGTGGTGAGAAGTAAATTATGAAATATGATTGTTCATTAAATAAACATTTGTGCATTAGGCATGCTAAGTTAAGAGCTAAATGTCTGAATTATCCAAAACAAACAGATCATATGGGATTGAGTACCGGTCTAAAGATTCTCTTGAATGACACCCGAGTACTGCTGACAAGCATGGCTGGGCAAACTTTTAAAAACCTTTCAAGCAGACATGCTATCAAACTAGAGCACTCTTCAAAACACTGTGGAAATGTAGCAACTCCCCAGAAAGTCAACTGGCAGCAGATTTTATCTTGGGGAAGTATGTTTTCAATCTTGGTCTTTCCAATCCAGTGCGCATCTCAGGCAGAGATGAGTTTGAAAAATTTGGCTGGCGAAAAAAAATCTTTCTTTTGAACATCACTAAAAATAACAAGCGAGTTTCACTGCAGGGGTTTACAGCTTCTAGTGGATGTTGCTGTGCTTTCATTACAGAACATTAGAGGGCAGTGGCTTTACATAAAGCACCAAAGCCACTTCCAAATCAACCAGAACCCTTTAAAATACATAGGAGAGAGGGGCAACTCTCAGTAGTTAGTGTTAACAAGTCTCTCTGTGCAGCCTGCTGTGTGTTCCACCTTCATGCTGCCTTGACCTTGTTTGCTGCATAATTTCCACTACTCATCATGGGCTCCCATACTGCTGAAACTTTAGGAAAGATGAAAAATACAAATAGTAGTAGACCCCTGGAGCATTGACAGTGAAAGGGAAAAAAGGAAAAATGAACAATTTGTCTGTGTCTCTGCTGACTGTTCAAAGTCAAACAGAGTAAAACATTTCCTGTCAGAGAATTTAGGACAGAGTCAAAAACAAGAGAGGGGGAGGAAACGGAGTGTGTAAATCCAAATAGAGGTGTAGGAATGTCAGCGGTGGTCGACAGATTGTGTTGGCGTGTAAAGACAAACATTGCTTGAAACAGTACGATGTCTGCTCACAGAAAAAAAAGAACACCACACAAAGGTGACCACATGAACCAATGCTGTTGTTCACAAGGACGTTTGTCACAAAGTACAGTAGTTAGTCACAGAAAATTCCAGAGCAGTCCCAATGTCTTGCGGAATCTGTCTAGACACGCCTTACATTTTGATCAGAGGTTGCTTCCAGTCAAATCCGTCTTCAGTATCAGGATTAGAATGAATCCCACCACTGCATCTGAATTGTTAAGCGCCCACATCATGCCGTGCCCAGATTCCTGCTCAAACATGTGGCGTGATGACAGAAGAAATATAATAGAATCTGTGGAGAAATCAGTGTTGTGTTTATTGCCATAAACACAACATCCAGTGCATGATGTGAAGTGCCAAGTTAAACTAAGTATTCTCATTGCTGCAACTGAACAGTTTTTTTTTTACATACTTGTAATCTTAGTTTATTCTAAAATTATTACAAGAATTATTGTGTAGCCTATACTGTTATGTTTAAACTAAGAAGTCTTTGTTATTTTCCACTTTCCTTGTAAGGGAATGTAATAAAGATGTTTATTAGAAGGAAAACTAATCACTTTAGACAGCATCACTGAATTAGAAAAATGGAAATTCATAATGAAATGGCTATAGTCTAGATGCCACATTCTATTAAGCTCCATTTTTAATGGGTTTACTAATTCTAATAAAAAAACATTCACTAATGTGTAACAATAAAATTATAGACCATTTAGAAGAACACATTTTGGGGTTGCCAGCTTGTTTCGAAAGAAAGGAAGGAAAAACACCAGAATGGAAAAACACCAGCCAAAGGAATTTCTCTGCTTCTGTTTGGTAATATCTGGAAGGTCAGTGGTCATAGGGTATAATCAGTCAAAGGGATTTTTCACAGTTATCTAATCCAGAAGTTGTTCCTATTAATGGCTTATGACTGGTATAGAGCATTAGTAAGTGATTTAGTAACACGGATGGATCCATTGTTTACAACTTATAAACATTTTAGTGTGTTAAGTGTCATATCATAAAGCAGTACTGCTACTTTTTAAGACAAGCTGTTGTTTTTTTCTTTTATTGAGGCAATTCTTTCAGTACTTCTTAGTGACACGAACAGTACTCTTTCCACCACTGCTTGCAGAGCTTTTCCACAGACACTAAGATGAAGGGAAACATAAGCCATCCTTTATCACTTCATTTCAGTACTATTACAAATTGTTCAGTAGTGGGACATAGTGTCGTGGCCTTTGAGAGCCAGGCACAAAGGTGCAAGAGAGCACACTCAGGAGAAGGCATGGCCATGACAGATGAGAGCTTTGTGCAACCAATTCAGAACAGCGTACACATGTATGAACACACACATGCACAAGACGATGTACACAAACACTGAGAAATACACAAACAAGCAATTGGTAAATTGTCAAATAATGCATATTTAGCTGTTTTAAGTGTCATACGGGAAGCACTTAAGAGCAAGAGAGCTATTCAGACGCTTTCAGCCTTCACCACAAATATGGCAGGGCCAGATTTAGGACCAATTTACACATAAATGCAACTGGAACTGGAAAATTCTTCATAGCAGAGTCTTGTCCCTGGTGCAGTTTGGAACCCAAAGCACAGAGAACAACATGTACTGTACTGAACCTCAGTCTAGGACAAATTATCACTCTAAGTCTGAGATCAAAGAAATCAACTTGACCAACTTGACCTTCAGCTGTGCGTAGCATGTGAGAGTCTTTGGAGGGACAAGGGTACGTGTGTAAGTGTATGTGTGCATGTCTGTGGATGTGTGTGGGAGAGTGAGGAATAGAGTAAACAAGGACACGCACTGTCATGGATGTGAAGCACCTGTCCATCCAATATCATCCGACTACAGAGTGGCAATTTCAGAGCAGCAGTTTGGAACTGCAGGTTCACACACACTTGTGAAAACTGTTTGACAAAACAGCTCCCCCTGTGGAGAGTCTGCAGCTTGCTAAACATGAATGCGTAAGTTGGTGAGTGAGTTACAAGCAAGGTCCATGACGCGCTTCTTATCTAAAAGAGAAAAAGACTTACAGCCACTACATGTAGAGTTTTAATGCAATCATCGTATCTTTAAAATGACTATAATAAGATAAATTTTAGGTAGGGAAATTTTGGCATTACTTGTGAAAACTGGTGCAGTAAGTGTTGCTTTTGGCTCATTCCTCTCAGTAATTCCTGGGTTGGATATATGGACATGTGTCGCTGTCTGCCACAGCATCTTTTTTGATACTCCCACTGGAGGCACCATAGCAGGACATTTTAAAATTCTACACTTTTAAGTTTAATTAACTGAGTTTTTGCCATTCAGAGGCAGCAGAAGAAAACTGAAAGAATAATGCCTAATGTGTTCACAAACACACACACAGAAGACACAGAGCAACATTGGCATTTATGGCTATCTCAAGTCCAACATTTGCTCTTATTTTAGCTTTGTTTTGGTCCTCAGCAATTTATGAGAACATATCTGGCTTTTTATCAGCTCTATTATGTTCACCTGTTAGCTAACCATGTCTGTCTGCCTGTTTGACACTGTGTAGGTAGCATACAGTGGGTTTATCAGACTTTTCACTGAAAATAGCTGCCCACCAAGGTTGGAAATCAGGTTGATAGGAGTACTGAGAGTGAACCAAAAGACTAATGCTCTGTAGAGTTGAGTGGTTCATAATTTTCCATGTGTTCACCACTATAGGTGACCCCTTTTACATTACTCACAATAATTTGATCCATTGATAATGTAAAAATGCCCATTAGTGCTATTTGAAATAAACTAAAGTGGTAATACTTTAGGTGCAACTGCAAAGTGTATAGCTGCATTTGATACACATGACATAAAAATGTTACACTGAGTAAATGTGTCAATCGTCCTCTGCATCTGAATGAAGTCAACATGTACTGGCATGCATAGGATAAAAGAAGAGAGCAGAGGAGAGGACAGACATATCAAGAGAATGGTCAAGTGTGTGACATTGCACATTGAGTATGATAAAGCACTAGCACCCATTTATGTATTCAATTTGTCTCAAAATGTGTCTGTTAGACTTTTTCTTTAAGGTAATATCTTAGATATTCTAGTAATATTGTATTATCTGATCAATGTGGGAGGTTCTTGAAACAGGGTATCTATCTATCAGTCATTCCTTTCCACAGCAGCAAATTATTCCTACAGGTACCAACTCACTATGGCAAAGCAAGTGCAGGCAAGTGAAGAGGAATACTGGTGAAAGGAGATGTCTCTTCAATTGTGACATTGTTCATGACAGCTACTAAACTAATAATCATGCTATGATGCAGGTGAACACACAGGATGATGCAGAAAAGAGAGCTAGAAAGGAATCATATTCTGCTTGCATGCATTCAAAAATGAAATGGGAAAAACCTTGAGCATGCCATCATAAAAAACAATCTGTGTGCAAATAATGTGTATTAGAAAAAAATGTATATATTTATATGTGTGTGTGTGGAAATGTTAACTACATTGTGGGGACACAAAAGCTACAGAGTTATAATACAGGAACTCATGTGGGGACAAAAAGCCACATGATAAAACATAAAATATGATGGTTAAAGCTTATTTTTATAGTTAGGGCAATGCTTCTGATAAGACATGTAAAGTAGCATAGATCTCTACAAACAAATTGTGTGTATGTGTGTAAAAAAAGAACATTTGATCATCTGGATTGGTTCATATTGTGACTAATTCTCATGTGTATACTTAGTTAATGTTTAATCACATTGTATTTCACACTGGGTCACATAAGTCACTGAAGTGATTGCAAGAGCAGCAATAACAGAGTTGTAAAGAACAACAAAAGACCTTTGTCATCATAGTAGAATTCTGCATTGGACAGACTCAAAACATTATTTTCCTCCATCCAAGTCGTCCTAGATAATAAAAGCAAATAAAAATTCCCCAACTCTCTGTGTCAGCCTGGAAATATTGGGTAAGTTGGCACTTTTAACCATTTTCCTCTTTTTATCTCTATGTCCGTCTTCTCTGTTCCTCTTCTTGCTGCCTTCTGACGAATACAAACCTAAGTCTGAAAGTCCCTCTCTCTGAGTGACAGCAGTGAGGTTATTAATGTGTGTAGTATATCTGAGTCCTTTCCTGTGTGGGTCTGTTTGTGTGGTTCTGTACTTTAGTGCTAGGGTGTGTGTGTGTGTATGTGGGTGTTTATGTGGACTGACAGCAGACTTTGAGTATAACTGGACAGCCCGTCTTGCTGATAGGATAGTCACTCCCCTGACAGTTCCTGAACGGGGGTGCTGATAGAACTACCCATCTGAGTGACCTTGATCCAACCAGAGGACCTTCAACCGTCTAACAATTATACGACAGTTGAATTGACTGTTCTGTGTGATTCACAGACCAAATGCAGAACTGCTTATTAGACATGCTGTTTGCTTTCTTGTAATACCATTTTTCTGGAACACATTATTCATATCTTGGAAGGTGGTAGTGAACAGTTGACGTTAATTAATAGCAAAACCACAAAGTTGTCACTCAAAATTGTGATGATAAGTCATATCAAATGTAAATGCGGAAATTTTCTTTCAAGAAAGAAATTCCATCATGGCACAATTAAAACCACATCTTTCATATCAGATGGGCATGGTTTGCATCTAAATGTTGCTCACGCAGTGTGCATGCATGTGTGTTTCTGTGTAACAGTGTTCGGCATTGGTTTCATTGAAAAGGCCTAAAGGGTAATGCAGAGTGCATGTGAATCTGTGTAACCGTGTCTGTGTTTGCACACATGCGCCTATTTTTGTTTAATACCTGTGTAACCCTGGGCACAGCGCAATTAAAATCCAATACTCTCCAGGAGTCCATAACATGCTGCGTTTACTGACAGTGAACAGAGCACAAATGGCCAACAGAGAAGGGGCTAGGGGTTTTATTTGAAAAGCACGGCAACAAAATGGTGGAAAATATGATCACAGAGGTTGCACTGCCGGGAAATGTGAACATCCTTTAGATGCATTGACAGGCAGCTACTGTGAAAACTGCTGTCAGTTCAGCTTCACAGATATTCAAAAGATACACATCCAGATGGAAATCCCACAGAAGGAATTCAAGCTGTTTATTATCAGAAGCAATGAAACGTAGATGGTATGATGCGGTGACACTAAAATAGACTTGCATAAGTGTTTATTTTTTAGAGTTGATAATTGGCAATGGAGCTGTAATGAGACCATATGCAGAGATGACGTCTAAGGACCACATGACGTGGTTTGGGTGTAGTCAAAGAAAAAAAAAAAAAAACTGTAGTGCAATTTCCCAATCATAAGATATGCAGTTGTCTTAAAATGTGTCTTTTACCACTTCACATGCATGGTGAAATATTCTGTACCTAAATATATAAAAGTGACAGCAGCTTGTCATAGATGAAATGAATAGGATCAGCCAATAATAACAATGTCAGCAAATTGTCATGTGGTAGACTCCCTTGCTTACGCTGAAATTAGATCATTTATTTTCTGTGGTGACATAATCTGTTTCCTTCACACTTAAACACTAATTTTCGCTTTTAGACCCAACATCTTCATGTATTTGCAGAGTTAATTGCTTTTACTGAGGTGACCCTCTGATGAACCTTGGAGAAGCAATAGGCCACATGAAACTAGACAGCAACTAAACAGAGTAAATGTTTTAGAGTAAAAGGTTTTTTATTGGGCTAAGACATGTCACCATACTGTAAAATGCATACGATGATGAACCTCGACTGGTTTAAAATAACAAAGATCACAGAGCAAGCAGGGTTTTACTGTAGTAGAATCAAATACATTATACAGTGCTGGGGACAGCTCAGCATGGAAGCAAATGGTCTTAGTTTAACCCCTGTTGTAAATGACAAAATTCAGTAAACTTTCATACACTTCAAAATATGTGGCGCACTAAACTGCTTCTGTGATTGATATATGTTGCTGAGTGAGGACAGTTGTGTACAGCAGTAAGCAAATCGTTAAGCATGATGATTTGCATATTTGTAGGTAAGTTCAAAATTGTTTTTTTTTTTTTTTTTACGTATTATCACTGAACAGGAATTCAATGACTATATTTCAGTGTAAACCAGGTCCTGTCAATACACTGCAATATACATGTTGACATTTACTGAAACAAAAATTACTTGCAACCTATATGTTTAATAAAACGTACAAATGCACCATTACCATAAGAATATTGTCAAAATCCACTCCCACATCCACAACACACTGATCTCACTTGCTGGTATTACAGTATGAAACACCGTAACACCTGACAGCCAAATATGTGTTTCAATCAGGGGTTTCATTTTTTTTATTCAATGTGATATGAGTGGCTCCCAAAGATCCTAGAGGTCCAGGGACCTTCAGGGCGCCCCACCCCAAAGCTGAACACTGTCTTTGCATTGTGTGGACCATACCACAACCTTTAAGTACAAAGAGACTTGGTAATATTCTTAAACTTTGTTTTAGAAGCAAACCATTCATTATTCCTAATGTAAAATACTGTACTGTGGGCAACAATTCCACCAAAAAAGCTATTTGTCACTATAAACCCAATATAGTGTGTCCCTATAATAATTATTACAACATTGATTTTGCTGTGTGCACTTTTTAACCACAAAGTGCTTTGGATTAAAAGCTGTTGACAGCCTTATAGGGCTGCCAACAGCTTGAGTGAGTACAGAGTGAGGACATTGAAATATAGCACACATCACTTCATCACACTGTTCACCTGAACCTGCGCCCTATTTAGGCACCACTGACAGCAAATGCTGCTGACAGGGTCACTTTTAAACACCGCCCTGACGGAGAAGGCGACGACTCGGTTGACTGGACGAGGAACTTCAGAAGGCTGCTTCACTGCCTCTCTATATGTCATAGGCTGTATAAATATGGGATCTCCCCCCTGTGGATCACACACTTGACCAATTGCGCCGCGCACGAGTCTGATGGCTCATTTGAATTCGCCGATCCTCTGTGGATAGATGTGGTACAGTATAGTAGGTAGTTGAAGTGAAGGGTTTGCGCGTGAGTGTGTGCGTGTTTGTGTGTTTTTGTGTGAATGTGCACTCCTAGAATAGAAAGCCAAAGGAAGAAGAAGAAGAAGGAGAAGAGAGGCGGGCTCGGATTGTGCCTTGTTGAAATCCAGGGTGAAGCAAATATATAGTCTGTAACAGATCGATCAGCACTTCGCGCTCCCTTTGTGGATTTTATGGATGTCTGATCAGTGGATGTGATGCCCATATATATCATCGACCGAAAATTTCCCGACACATCTGGTAAGTCGCTCACGCACCCTGAGCGCTTCTTATAACGCGGTGCCATCTGTGTGCGTCTGTGTGTGTGTGTGTGTGTGTGTGCGTGCGTGCGTCTGCGCGATGCAACTGCTTTTTGCGCGTGCGCTTGCACGCGAACCGGCTCGGTGACACGGGGCAGCGTGCACCAGTTGATCATGCCACCCCCCTTGGAATTCCCGACGTGCAACAGGAGATGAGGCGCTGGCACGCATCTAACTCCGTCTTGCTCAGCTGCGAATCAGCGTGTGTGCTGCAGCTGAATATTTTTATCACTAGAGTTTTAATATCGAGTTGTATTTGCTCATATCAGGAAACACTTGAATCTACTGTCATGTTATTCCACCTAAATATCCTAAGTGTACTATGTGGTTTTGGTTCCATGTATTCCAACTGTATGGTCAATGGTGATATTGTAATTTGTTATATCCCCTTAAAAGTTATGTTTCATATTCTAGTCATACTGCTATCAGAAAAAAACATGAGAAAAGAAATTGAAGAAGTGGACTACGTTTTAGCTATAGCAGAACCTCTGGGCATCAAGTCTCCTCCCTCAAAAATGATTTTGAAGTGATTTTAGTCTTCAGTGTGCAGCTATAGACCCAGTGCTGGAAATCACATCCCAGAGAAGGTGTTATTTTAAGTTAAAGTAGGCCACATTCCTGCACTTATTCTAACTCAATTAGGTACATGACATTTTCATGGCTCACATTGATATAGGTTGTAAAAAAGTGACTTTGTGCAAGTGGTCTTGTGTGTGCGTGTGTGTGTGTGAGCGCAGACACGGGTGTTTTCAGGTGTCTCAGTGAATGATGGGTTTAATTTTGAAGGGGTTTGTGAGGTCTCACAAGACAACTTTTTATGTTTTAGATATATCATGGCAGTCAGTCAGTCAGACAGACAGACAGACAGACAGAGTGCATAGAAAAGATGAAAGGGAGAGTTTTGACTTTTGGTGCTCCTTATCTTTAAAATACAGACACAGCAGCACATACCTTTTGAAACACACGCAGGAAAAACATCACAGGCACATTATGAAGAAATGAAACAGTGAGTGCGTCCTGCAAAAATGGCGGTAACATCAGCAGAAATGACAGCTCACCTTCCAAAGAGCTCAGTCCCATATTTGGATTCTTCCCTTACAGATCAAACATCCTAAAAGGCGTCAGTGGCACACACATACTAACACTGTTAAGAAATGTTGGTAAGAGAACGAGAATTACGTGACTTTAATCATTTCCCTGAGTCATGTAAAGAAACACAGCAGTAAGCATTTTGGATGAGTGATAATGCATGAGAGGGACATACTGTAAGTGGTGCTTAAGATTCATACCTAACATGCCTCAGCACACTGAGAGGGAGTAACATGATTTAGGACCTCACTGTGCACCCTCACACACACACACACACACACACACACACACGTACAGACACACACATTCTTTCACTCTCCGTCCATGTCCCTTTACCTTTTAAAAAAAATTCACAGGCGTTTAATTTTTTTGACATGCGTGACAGGATTAGAGAGAAAATATATAAATATAACGTACAGCCTCTCCAACGCTCTTGTGTAATGGTTTTATTAGACCTGTGGGACTGCTGTCACGGTGATGTGTTTGTTCGCGAAACAAAAAAAAAAGAAAAAAAAAAGTTTTTCCCTTCTCCTGCAGCCAGAGAGAGGCTGACAGGAAGTTCTTATTAACATATTAACTTGTGTCATCCCAACTGTGTCATCTCCTCTTTATATGCCTTCAATCACTAATTTTCCACACATATTTTCAGCTGCATTTATGCCCGTTGTAGAATCACATCATTGAAACACTGCAAATGGAAAGGTATCCATTACCACTTTCCTGTAGTAAATCTTCAGACCTATAGTGAAGTCATGCATGTTGTAGTGCTCATGTGCAGTTGGTAGAACAGCTTGTTTGGAGCTGTGGTGGGTCTATACAGTAATGGTCAATTACCAGGCTGGATAATGACTGTAACCAAGGGAGTTTACTGCACACGGGCCATTGTTTAGTCATGAAGAAGAATGATAGGGGATTTGACATTCAGCAGGACTGTGGTGGAGTGATGTATGTCGATGTCTGTGTATGAGGCTGTGAGCGAGTGTGTGTGTGTGTGTGTGTGTGTGTGTCTAAAGCAGAGCGAAGATACTTTGTCCTTTGGTCAAGCTGTGCTCTCATCTCAGCCAGCACACAGAGAGACCCACCCATCTGCACAGGCACTTCATGACACAAGCTTGTAAAAGGGTGTGTGAGAGCGTGGCTGTGGACAAGTGTGTGTCTGTGCAGTGATTGCATGACTCTGTGTGTGTGTGTGTGCGGCATCGGTAAGGGATTAAGGATTAATTGCCTTCAGAGATAGACTTAAGTGCTTGTTACATGAACTTTGTAAAGTTCTCGCCTGGCCCCAGAGAGAAAAACAGAGCAGAGCAGAGGAAAGGTCTCTCTTGTTTTCCGTTCTTCAGAAGTGTGTGTTTCTTGTTTTTTGTTGTTGTTGTTGTTTTTGTCTGGAGTGTACTGCCACCAGAGGGTAAGAACTTCCATTGTTCTCACTCCAAGACTGGTTAAAATAATAATAATAATAAAAAAAAGACGACTGTTTGTCTTTTTTTTTTTTTTTTTTTACCACTGCCATGTGTTCTTTATTACACTTGTGCCTATTGTGCCTAAAAAATCTGGAGACTTATCTGGAGAATATTTGCTGCGTTGATGTCAAAATTAATATATTTTGATTGAAATAGGCCAAAGTGTCAAAATCCTCACATTTGAGAAGCTGCTGTGTCAATTCATCAGAACTGGATTTTTAACTGCTGCTGAAATGAAATAATGAAAATGTATGTGTTCGAGACCTATTTGGTTCATATATAAATTACATATGAACATATATGTTACATATATATGCATTTGCAATGACATAAACCAGAGAGAAGCAGCACATTCTCATATTTAAGAAGCTGCCCTCAGCAAATGTTTGCAATGTTTGCTCAATAAATGATGAATATCTCTTTTGTTACTGATTTACTTCCTGTCAGTTGACTCATCATTTCAGCTCTACTTCTGTGGTTCACTCTCTTCAGGTGAGTTGATACAGCCAACAGCTGAAGAAGGAGACCTGAGAATGACAGAGACAAACCCCCCCAAGTCGGCTAAGAAGCCCCGCTGGACCTCCCTGGAGATCGGCCTCATTACTATCGTCTCCTTGCTTTTCATCATCATTGTCGCCCTCATCATCCTCTTTGCTACACAGAAGACTGGTGAGTGCTGGAGAACAGGACGCATGCTGATAAGAAAAAGACAGAAATATCTGAGGCTCCTAGAAACACTTTTACTTTCTTCGTTAGAGTCTTGACAAAAACCAGTGATCAAAAAAATGTGTCTATTTCTGGGAGCCACTCAGCGTGGAGGACATTCTTTGGTTTTTCTTTGTCACCACAATATTAAGTGAACCTTTCAGAACTTTTGAAGCATGCCCCTTTAAACGGTGCACATGCACTAACCATCCCAACCAGCTGAGTTCATGGTTAGTGGTAAACATGAAGGAGCATGCCGATGAAGAACATTTTGTTCAGGTGAATAGAAGACACTTGAGCTGCTTTTAAAGCAAAGTGCAAAAGTACAACCACTGAGCCAGAAAGAACAATACAGTGTGTAAAGGTCCTTTTCCCCCCTTTGTGTTCTCAAGCGTTTCTATACAACACAAACATTGTGCTATTTCACATTTCAGACTTTTGTTTAAATAATGAATTGGGTATCGTATATCTTGCTGTAAATGTCATCAATTCACATCAGGAAAAATAAATCATTTAAAATGGACACAGTGAAACCAAACAGACACCCCCACCTCCCTTTCCACGCCATGGGAAACCAATCGAAACTGCCTCAGATCAATGTCACATTATGACTATAACATGTATTTTCTTCTCATTAATATCCAGACTATTGCTTTGTTTGCTTTTTGTACTTGGATATCAAATTTATTAATCCGGTATGTGGAGTTGACACAAAGTCTCTGTTGCGTAAAATGATGAGTTTTAATAAATCACTAGTAAGTCCAAGGACGACCGATCACTGTTATGTAGAACATGATAAGCATTATTATGAATAATAAGCACCTTATTTATAGACTTTATTGACAATAGAACAACTATGACATGCAACCAACCAAAAAAAAACGATATTACTGGTTGGGTTGGCATATGCATGTGTACTATGTTATTATTATCTTTAGCAGTCATGTGATTGATAAATGTGTAAACTGCCTTGTCAGGAAAACGAGCAGTTTAATGACCATGTTTGTGTGTGCACTAACCTGTGAACCTCAAATGCATTCACACATAACAGGAAGCAGTGCATTTAAGGTCATATGACAGACGTGTGTGTGTGTGCGCTTCTGTCAGTAAATGTCAGATTGAGTTTGATTAACAGATTTGCACCTAAATTATTCCTGACTGAGTGAAAGCAACACTTCTAAGCAGTTTAGAGTTATGTGTGAAGGATAAGGTGGAGATGAAAGGAAATGAAGGAAAAGAGGAAGGAGAGAATGAGCATTTGACATAATGACTGATGACTGCAAAAATCCCACTGAGTGATGATGTGTTTTGCATTTTCCTGTAGATGAAATTTGCACCACAGCTGACTGCACACAGTCAGGTAAGCATTGCGTGTTTGTTTGTTTGTTTGTGCATTCTCTTAATTGTCTCATTCTAAAACCTTTGATTTTTCACAGAGGCAAACAGAATGGAAAAATTCATACTGCTGCAGAAGCTTAGGGATTTCAGACACACTTAGAGAAAATGGCCTCTTCAACTGTGAATGTGTTGCCTATAAGTCAAAACAATGATCAAACAAACAGAAACAATCCTGATCGGTAAAAACATGTTGCAAGGGGTTATTGTTCTCGGATAACCCATGAGCAACTACACAGAGGGAGAGAAGTTGAGAAACTGGTAAAGGGTAGAAGAATGTACTGTTGCTATACATACAGCTTAAGCAAATCCATTAAGATCTATGTGTGCAATGTGTGTCCAAAGTTGAAATGTTTCAACATACCTTAGTTTTATTGTGGAGCTTTTATAACTTAGGCGCTCCTTCCCCACACGGAAGCAGTAATGAACTGAGACTTTTTTTTGTAACACAAAAACACATTTTTGAATAATTCCAATGTGTCCCTAACATTTCTTCTATTATCATTTTATGCAAATAGACCCCCATCCTACAGCCATTTCCGTCCCTCTTTTAAATACAAGATTATACATTACAACTTTATTTTCTCACTTATGTTAAACGAAACATTCAGAAGAAGAAGGAGAAGAGTTTATTTTTCATGAAAACACAGCCACAGTAAATTAAAGATTTATAACTCTACCTCTAGTTTCCAGCAACAGATGCCAATTCATTTCCGATGCATTTTTGGGAAACCAATGTCCCAATTCAGTCAGATTTGATAGACAGCCTTGTCACAAGAGATCAGCTGCCTCATGTAATTTAATTGCAGCTCAAAGAAGCTAACACATTTCCAGTGCTGGAGCAGGACTGAACCCAGTTACTGCCATTCTACTTTTTTTTTCATCGGTTTTTGTGTGATATTTTTATGAACAGTTAATTACATTTTTAAAATGTGTTTTCGGGGTACAATATGTTATCCCCTGCTACTAGAAGAGCATAAAACCTTTTGGCGAGCATCCGAGGCATAACGTGGCCCATAATCTCAAATGCACTTGCTAATAGTTAGATGAGAAGATTAATTCCACTCAAATATCTGTTCATTTTCTATAAGGCTTAAGTCAACAGCAGCTCCAGGAGGAGCAGCACCAAGATCGGAAACGGGTGGAAACAACTAGGCTGGCTTTGTCTGAAAGTAACAGTCCACACCTCTAAATCTCAATAATTAATGTACCACATTATCACGTTTGTTTAAGTTTAAAAACAGAAGTGTAAAACTTACGCATTGTGGTTGTATGGGAGTTATGTGCCAGACTACTTCTTGGCCAGGTGCAGTCACTTCCTGGAGTTTCTGCTGGTGCCTTACAGCGATGGCTAGACTACACTTTTCACTTACAGAGATTTGTTCATATTTTAATACAAAAACTAATCTTAGTGAGCTTTAGAGGTGTTGGTAGGAGGATTGTGTTACCTTAAGACAGAGCCCGTTAGCTGTTAGATAGTAGCGTTTATGCCAAGCTGCTGGCTGTGACTTCATAATGAACAGACACATAGGCATCTCTAACCTTCATAAACTTGCTAAAAAGGTTCCATAGACCTAGTCAAAGGACAATTAACATGCATAATGTGATACTACTAAGGCTTTTGATATAATTTAAGTATTGGCTGATTTTCACACCATACTCCAAGATCCTGCAGTATGATATAGCTTTTTTTAGGTGAGCATTTCCTCCAGATCTCAGAGCTTTGTTCCCTCTCAATCCGTACAGCGTCTCGTCTAATTGAGAACATGGACGCTAGTGTGGACCCTTGTGACAACTTCTATCAGTATGCCTGTGGAGGCTGGTTGAAGAAGAACATCATCCCCGAGACCAGCTCTCGATACAGCACCTTTGACATCTTACGAGACGAACTGGAGGTCATTCTCAAAGGTCAGACACCTACACACACTCACCCACTCACATTTACACATAGCAAGACTACAACACAAATAGGCTGGGGGACTAAATTGTGGTAAATAAACAGACCTATTCATGATTAAGAGTTGTAAAGCAAGCTAGAAGAGTGAGTCTTTTTGAGTCCACGTACTCTGTAAGAGGACTGAGAACAGCTTGATTCATTTGCTCGAGAATATGAGCTAAAGAGGACTGTCCTTCAGGGACTGCAGCTCTATAGATATCACAGATGCCATGGGAGTTTGGCTTCAGTACTACCATGTGAGCTGAGAGTTTGTCAACAGAGTTTATGTCTGCGTGCATGGTCTTTGCTTTCAGGCTGTTTTCTAAAGATGTCAACACACGTTGGTAAGAAAAATCTTAATAGCAAGTTTGAGTGTCTCAGGTGTTCTGCCAGCTTTTAGCAAGCATTACAGTGTTGTTAGTGTCCTTGTGGCATGAAAGGGTCAAGTTACCCTACGTATGTGTATTTGTGTGTGTGTATGAAGGCCCATACTTCACCTCAAGTTGTCTGTGAGAAGGCCAGTCGGATCCCGAGTGCTAAATCTTCGAGGGGCACAAACTTTCCATGGACAACCGAAACTCTTCATCTACCATAAATTTACAATTTCTATCCCCTCCACTATAATGAAGACAGTGCAGATTGGCTGCAGGAGAAACAGAGTGATTCAGAGGGTCGAGAAAGATTGATCCTTAGTGGGGAAGGAAAACCAGGGTTTAAAGTGCAGCCTGTCTCGTAGACTCAGATAATTTGCACCAGCCTCAAGCACTTTATCTGCCCAATCTAGATGGAAAAAACATGCACTCTTGTGTCTCAGGGAAGTGTTTTTTCCTCTTTTCTTCTTTTGTTATCTGCCCTTGTACTGTCCATTGATGGCATGCAGATTATTTGTCATAACGATAAACCTGAAGGTGGGTGTTCATGGATAACTGTTTATTCAGTCCATAATTGATATGCATGATTGACATGTTGTTTAAAAGGATAGGGAAGCTATTCTAACTTTTACTTAAACCCTTTTCTTTTTCTGGACTGGAAAACAAATGTATTTAAACTTGTTCTTCATGCACTGACAGATCTCACTGTCCGCACTTTCCTTGAACTTCTCGAGAAACAACTTTTTAGAGATCAATATCACATTCATTAAGGTTTAGAGATCGCTTGCAATGTAGTCAGCGTTAATTTCTACCTTGTCTTTCGCGGGTGCTTGCAGTTGTACAGGTACATCTTCATTCACTCTGTGTAGTGTAATTATAAAGGTCTGTGATGGAATTCTGACTCTCCTTTACAATGGTTTGCTGTATTTTTGCTGTATTTGGAAGTAACAGTAAGTCAGATTTCCAATTAGATGTCTGACAAACAGGATTGGTATAGGATTAAAGGAAATAGCATAGGCAGCTGTAGGGATTGCCAGAAACTTTTTATTGCATTGTACATCGCTTTATAACAGCTTATACAGATATAGCTATATATCTTCTGGGTTCAGTTCTTTTTCTGTTCTGCTCTCTTCTCCTCTCTTCTCTGTGGCAGTCTTAACACCCATAAAAATCACACACAGGGGGGAAAAAGGAAAATAAACATTGCTCAGCAAGGGCTCGTTTTAAGCATTTTGTTACTGTATGTGCATTTACGTACATAGCATGTCTCTGTGTGAGCGTGTGGCGTCATTTCACACTTTGTTGTATTTTTACTGCGATTGAGGTCTTAAAGTGAAAATAGAGAGAGGGGAAAAAAGAGGAAAAATACACGCCTGCAACTGATGATGAAATATTGCAAAAGTTGATGTTTCAGAATGATTGACTTATTTGCTCTGAATGCTGCATTTACTGCAGAAAGGAGTGGAGCAAAGAACTGGTCCTAATCATTCAACAGCTTATATCCCCATCAACCGTCACAGTTGTGCTCATTCCTTTGGGGTGTCTGGCTTACCAGCCAGAGTGTACTGTATACACACATCATGTTCAGGTTTACTTTGTGTGTATGTCTGCGTGTGTTTTAAAGAGAAATAAAAAAAAAGAATTCTGTGTATTTAACATTACACTTGATATTCCTGACCGAGGCATGTGCGGAATCTTCTTTCTTGAACATTTACAGTAGCAACTAAGGCCTACTAGTATTCAGGCTTTCATTTTTTCTGAACAACTTATGCTTGCCGAGATGTAGATGTAGATGCCCCGGGAGTGTGAGGCCTCACCAGAATTGTGACCTCTACTCTGGAGGTGACATCAAACATGCAACCTCTGATCCCAGGGCTGGCTGCTGCCGCCTGCTTGCATACCACCGCCCGCTGATGGACAGATCCTTTTCCTGTCAACAGCTTCAGGGGCCTGGAAACACCTGGACACTGCAATGCTCTAGGCTGCATGACAGCAATAAAAGAAGGCTGCGTGCATGTGTATGTGTGTGAATAGATTTGTGGTTGCTTGTAAATGCCTTGGATTGTTTTCTGCTGCTGGAAAAGGCCATAAATGATTCATAATGAGGGTCTGCACTCTGATTGTGACTGCAGCTTTGTGTGTACATGTGTGTGTATACGATTGTGCAAGTGTTTTTTTCCACGTTCCCCTACTCAGGTGAGGCATACTGTGCAATAATTTGCCCAATTGACCATGAGCATTTTAATTACTAACTAGTTTGTGTCAGGAAGAGGACGGGGAGAAGTACAAGGGGCAGAGGGGGGTTTTTATCCAAAGTAAAAAAATAATAATAATAATATTGAGATGACATGGAAGACAAAGAGAGTGTGATATAAAAGACAAGATAGGTGAGATACACACAAAGTAGGGGGGTAAGGGGAGAAGCAAGGAGAAGCTTTGTAGCCAGAGATATATGTTGAGAAAAGCTTTGAGGATAGGTCAGGAAATGTGAAACAGCATGTGGTAGTGACTTCAAGCTATAAGCCCTGTGTGCGTATGTCCATGTGTGTGAGAGTATGTGCATGTGACTTTTATGAGTGTGAGCTGCTCGTCTGTACTACATGAGGTGCTTCTCGCATGCCTCCAGGTCTAAATCTCAATACATAGGGCTAATTCTAGCCGGAGACATGCAACAGGCAGACTAGTTTATGTTTCGTGTATAATTTATCATCACGCAGAGCTTCGAAGCATGTCTGTGACATATGAAAAATGTTCAGATATGAGATGTTTGTCAGGTATGCGGCTAACAGTCTATGACATTAAGTACTACATAGGTGACTGTGAAACTGAATGTCTGTGTTTTTCCTGTGATAGTAATAACTAAAACAGAACTTACGTCAAACAATACTGACGACAATGAGACTTTTGAGACAAATGCTTTGTTCACATGACCTCATCGATATCAAGATTCCAGTCAAAGCATTGCACAACACCATAAATACTGTAATTCTTGTAAACATATCAAATAAAGATAGCGGACCAGGGGTTTGTGGCCAAGTAAAATAACATGAATATTAATGCAGTAATTCCTGGCCAACAAAAATACATTTAATACAAATCTTGAATTAAATATGTTTTTCCCAGCTATGATGCTTATGAATAAAGAGGAAAGAGTTTAGACCTCCACCAAGGTAATAACCTCCCCTGTTAGCTGTCTCACAGCCAACACTGTATTGGGTACATGACAAAAGCTTTTTATACAGTAAGACAAGCCAAGGGGCATTACTTTGACTGACAACACTGTATTGAGTACAGAATATGGCCAAAGTTTAGCTTGATGGCAGGGCCAATAGAAAAGTTGATAGCTTTATACTTATATACAAGTATATATAAGTATGCTACCTTGAGCTAGATGACTGTTTTCAGTTAACACAGTAAAGGATTGTAGCTCACACCATAGTTGTGAAATGGCATGAGAGTCTGGAGATATTGTTCCCCACTGTAAATGTTCTTTTAATATTATCCTAGACAATCCTCAATAGAGAAACACATTAGTCTCATAGACAGATTTTAGGATACTATAGGTTTATGCTATGAAAATATGAGAAATCATCTTTTTTTTCCTGCCAGTTTGCTATGGCAGATGGTTCTAAGACACCCTTGGGCCTAAGCCGCCAATACCACAGTCAGTGGTTCGGATTAGAGCAAAGTCAGACTGTTTTGTCATTGCCATTGGGAACAAAACTCCATGACATTGTTGCCAAATGAATTTAAAATTGACCCAGAATCTTAAAGTGAAGTGTAAAAGTAAACCATAGTCTCTGGTCGCCTTTAGTGGTGCTAACATCAGAATTTTAAATGCAGTGACTGCATGTTTTGTATCTAAATGAACCTTTGAAATTGTAGTTGACTTCTCTTCTTACATTTTTATGTAGAGACAGACCTTTTACTTTTTATCAGCAAACTGCTGGTTCATTAGCACCTTTAGGTGTGTTGGCAGAGGAGGTTGAGTGGCCACGGTTTTCAATTTATTTTGTATAGTTTAAATTAGCTTAAAGAAACCTTCATTTGGGAGCTATTCTAAAGTTAAATCACAGACTGCAAAAATAAAATCTGTGACAAACCCTCTAGTCTTTGTTTTGGTCTAAATGCCTCCTATCCCAGCTGACTTTGGGCGGGAGGCAGGGTACACCCTGGACAAGTTGCCAGTTCATCATGGGACACATAGAGACAAACAACCATTCACACTCACGTTGACACCTCCTCGTAATTTAGAGTCACCAATTAACCTGTTGAGTGCATGTCTTTGGACTGTGGGAGTGCTGGAGTACCCGGACAGATAATGTATTTATTTACATTTTTATTTTGTTTGTATTGTATGAAATGTACTATATGAATAAATTTGATTTTGGCCTTCTTCAGCATATAAATAAGGCTACACATGCTGTAGGGTATACTCTTGACCTTTTTAAGTCTTATGGGTTTACATGGCTATTGTATTCGATGGAACTTTATTTAGTCCTTTGTGCACTGCCAAAATCCATGGTTGCTATTCCTGTTTATATAAATGATCTTATATCCAAATAATAGCATTGCATCTTCTATTTCTTCTGCTGCTGAGCTTCTTTCAAGCCCAGATAAATTAATTTTCCTTTTCCATTCCCCCTGTTCAGATATCCTGGACTCTGTAAATATAAATGGTTAATGGACTTGTATTTATTTTCTGGTCTACCGCTTTACAACACTTTTCAAATACACACACTGATGGCAGAGACTACTATGGAAGGTGCCAACCTGCTCATCAGGAGCAAAACAGGGCTTCCTGGTAATACTAAGCTTACCCATACAAGACAAGACTGTGTGGGCCAGCCATTGGTAGCAATTTGGGGTTCAGTATGTTGCCCAAGGACACTTTGACTGGACTGGGGAAGCCAGAAATCGAAGAAGCAACCAACCCTCTGATAACTAGATGACCTGCTCTACCACCTGACACACACCTCTGAACTTCAGTCCCAGCTGGAACAATCAACCCATTCTCTTCGGCAGGCCTATTGGAAAGCTGAGGAAAGATATGAAAGATATAACCTCTGGGTTTCATTTGAAATAATTAAAAAATAGTTTGGCTAACTTCCAAACAACAGCCAAAAAGCCAGGGCTCAACATTTAATATATTTCTTAATTAATAATTCTGTTACTGAGAACACTATACATTCTGTCCTCAGTCAGACATCTATGTTTTTTACTGAGAAAACTGAAAGAACTATATCACCATTCTCTCCCCTCTCACTGACACTCTGCTTCATTACTGTTCAATTTCAACTGGTTTCCTCATCTGTGTTTAGGAACATAGTCATCAAACCCACAACCTCTCCCGATAATGTTGTGCCCTCCCATATTATAATTGCTTACTAATGCAATTACTTTGATATAATTGGCCATAAACATGGGATTGTCCAGCCTCAAAAGTCATAACATTGATGTTAAATGTGTATATAATCATTGTCTTATATCTAAATCAATCCGGAATACCAATGAGATTCTTGATCCATTTCAATCAGGGTTCAAAGCCCTTCACAGCACTGATGCAGCTCTGTTAAATGTGATATATGATCTGTTACTCTTGGTGACTCTGGGGAAAATGCTATCCTGGTTTTACTAGATTTTAGTGTTGCCTTCGATACTGTGGCTCATGACTTCCTTTTAACATGTCTTTAGTACAGCACAAAACTGGTTGAAACACAAGACATTTTCAGTGGCTGTAGGTCAGTTTACCTCTTCTGCTGTCCCTGTCACCTATGGGATTCCTCAGGGATCCACTTTGGAGTCACTTCTATACTGCCTGTACATGCTCCCTCTTGGAAACATTATGAGGAAGTATAACATCATGTCTCAAGGACTTTAAAGGCTGGTTGACAAATTATTTGTTTTGTCAAAACAGTAAAAAAACAGAAGTAATTCTTTGATCCTTCTAAGTCCAGAGGCCATCTTTTCAGTAAACTAGGTCATGTCACCTCATATGTGAAGTTGCATGCAAATAAACCTTAAGCTCTGTCTTGACAAAGTCATTAGTTCTGTTGTTGAAAATAGTTACTGCTTATCAGTTAAGAACAATTTCAGAACTCAAGCCAATTCTGTCTTTCCATGATATAGAAAAAGTAATTTGTACCTTAATTATATCATGGCTGGACTATTTGAGGCCTTTCCCAGTCTTCAAATTAAGACCTTGCTGATTACTTTAAACATTCTTAATGTTCAGGCACCATCTTATGTAACACACATCATTCACTGACACTCTTAGTCTCTTAGGCATGACAACAAATCTCTGTTTGTCCCACAGTCAGGACTAAAATAAAAAGGTGTCAGCGTCTTTGCAGTTGCTGCTTCACATCTGTGGAATCCGGTGTTGTTAGATAATATATATACTCCTCCATCTGTGTTTTTAAATCAAGGCAAAAGACACACTTTTATTTCCTGTCTTTTTTTGCCCAATAATCTTTCAATGTCTGTATTTGTCTCATGTTGTTTGTTTGGTATTACTTTTATTTTATGTTTTATTTCTCTTTTGTACATTATTTTGGCCATCTTAAGCTGTGTTTTAATGTGCTCTAGAAATACATTACTTGTTATCGAAGAACTACATTTTGTAACACAGCTCATCCAAACTTTGAAAGTGCTGCAACTGTCAGTCACCTAATACTGTATATATCTATGTCTAAAATAAAAATAAGGATTGCAAACAAAAGTCTTATAAAACTCAATCTGATATTTCCTCAATGGACCTCAATGAAACTATTTACAGCTTCATTACAGCAGTTAACAGAGTTTCTGATGGGCTGTTGTACTGGTTTGCACGAAACTTTAAAGTCAGTTTATAACCACTGCGAAAATTTAAAGCAATGATTGTGGAAAAAAAAAAATGTTGATGTTTTTATAACATAAACTTAGTTTGGGTGTTATAGAATACACTTCATTTGTAGCTATTTGAGACTCATCACTCTCATAAAGTGTCAACTCATTTCAGTTTCAAGTTCATTTTCACTGCCTGCGTGTATTATAGCCTGAAGAAATGCTTCATAATGATGAATTGGAAGCAAAACTCTTAGTGAAATCCTTGCAAGTGAAATGCCTTGTGAAGTGAGAGGCAGTCAAGGATAAAATAGCAACGCAGAGAGGAGGAACTCAAAATTCTGATTCTGTATCATGCTGAGTGGCTTGGTTCAAATTGACACGATGTCTCAAACAAACATCAGGTGGCACAAAATTCATTCTCAAATACATCCAAACATGCACATACATGGGGCGTGAGAGAGATAGAGAGTGAGTGTGTGTGTTTGAGAGAGAGTGAGAGGGTAAGCCTTTGCTGTGGTTAAACATTAGCACCAGGGAGTCAGTAATCCAATCACACACACATGATCTGTGCCCTTTTGCAGGAAGCTCCCTGTGAAGGGTCCCTATCTCAGGACTTCATTAAGATTAAATGAGCACATAAATAGTGCACACATGGTAATGAGAAAACGGGAGGATTAGAAAAAATGAAAGGATAGAAAGAGTTGAAGTGAAACGCAGTCATGCAAGGAGTGAAACAAATAGGAATAAGATAAATAAATGACTCGAAGAACTGAACAAATTCAAATAATATTGAATTAAATTTAGAACATTTTAATCGAATGATACAAGGGTGGCTGTTCCATAAATTATGCAATATCGAGTTGTCTCAAGAGTTGTCTTTAAGACACGATGATCTGATGTGACATTAAATAAAATTAGAGATTAAAGAAAGGGATAAACCTTGTCTTAAGTGTGCTAACTGCTTTATCGAACTTTCTTGTGATTGGACTGTCAGTAAGTCCTGAAAATTACAAAGAAAGCAAAAAAAAAAAAAAATCAAATTTTCTTCACCTTTATCTTTTGATTCCAACTCACATGAGTGTTGCCTCGTTGGACTCAAGGGAGAGTTTCCTGTCAGCTGGCTGTGTAATTTAAGATCCATCCTCTTTCCTGTATTGATTCTGGAGTTGCATTGAGATATGATGCTGTATATATGTTGATCCTGATGTAACATTTATAAGAGATAACTTTATAAGTGACAGGCAATACGAAAAGCCATGTTTAGAGGGTTTCCTTTAAAGTTAGTAATGATATTTAAAGTGGATCATTTTCGCTTATTCATTTTCTCGCCAAGAGTTAGATTAGAAGATTGATGCCATTCGTCTACTAGCACCCCTAAAGCTGTCTAAGTAACATGTTATATCTGGTTTGTTTGATCCGAACAAAAACACAAGTGTATAAAAAGTGTCCAAATGACAATTTGCTGTCTGGGGTTTATGTGTTGGATTATTTCTTGGCTGAGTAACTTCCTGCTGGTTTATGCTGGTTGCCTGGCAAGAAACAGTTCAACAAAGGAGATACAATATATTAATAAGTGAGCTTTAGAAGAGCTTCTATGTGGATTTCAGTGTCTTTGGGTAGATACAGGCTACCTATTTCCAGTCTGTGTGCTAAACTAAGACAACCAGCTGCTGGACTGAACAGACAGATACAAGAGAGCTATCGATCTTCTCCAACTCTTGCCAAGAAAGTCAATAAGCATATTTCCTAAAATGCCAAACTTACTCTTATTCATAGTTAGATTACTTGCTCATTACTCATTTATGAATTCAGTTTCACTGATGTGAACTTGTGTTCTTATCACATCTGGATACCAATTCCTTTAGTTTTACAGAACATGTTTTTCAGTGGTGTTTTTATTGCAAAAGAGGCCGGATTAATTTCAAGCAGGTTGGGTTAGTCATGCTTTTGTTTGCCTGATCTTTGTCTGGCAAGCCAAAAGCCATATGCAAACTTACCTTAATCCAACTTTTGTATTCTTTAAAGAACAAGTGAGTGCTAACAATTGATACAGTCATTGTGAGTGATAGACATATGACACTGAAGCAAACAGTGTTTGCACAGCTTGACGTGGCTAGCTAAACTTGGTGGATGTCAACAAGTGGCAGCTTTGAGAAGGCACAGCTTGATGTGAATAATAAATGGCATTTTCAAACTTCAAAATCCTGAGGATGGAGTAGTTATAAATGCAATAATAACACAGATGAACAGTTATGTTAGTGCTCCAAATTCATTTTCCTCATTGAACAGCATTGCGTTTGCAAAGTGGGCATATGCATCTTGTAAATACATGAACCATCCAAATGCATAATTTTAAAGCAGTCAAAGTAAACATTTCAATAATGTGTGATCTATATGTAAATGTACATGAATGTCCAATGACACATTTTCACATATGAAATTCATAAAGGCTTCTGACTGCTTTCAAACAATTTTAACTGTCTGTTTATGCTTTACTTCTATATTACCATAAACAACAGCAAAAGCAATCATGAGGTAAACCATACATTTTGCATGTACAGGAAGTAATGACATGCGCACCACCCTTCCACATCCATTATTCATAATACAGTCTTTATAAAACAAGCAGACACATCATAAATCCTATGCACTCTACATAACAATCCAGACGCTATGGCAAAATTAAAGGACCAGTGAGTACATTAGTAAGATTTAGGGAGAATCTATCAGCCAAACAAGCATAAATGGAATGTAATATTCATAAGTATGTTTTCATGAGTGTATAATCACCTGAACATAAGAATTGTGTGTGTATGTTTTTTTTTTTTTTAACCTTTGATTGAGCCTTTTATATCCATGGAGTCCACTATGTTGCACCGCTAATAGCTCAGAACAGAACCAAAAACTAGATATGCCCTTTTGTGTCTTTGTGTTTTGCAAGTTTTTTTTTTTTTTTTTTTTTTTTTTTTTTGCCACCATAGGTTTTCCTACACATTTTGGAAGGGGACACATTTGCACTTTGCAACCTCATCACTAGATGCCTCTTACTCCTACACAGCAGAAATGAACTGTTACACATATTTGGCGATGGAAAGAATGTAGATCCAAAAACCAGGAAAAATGATAAAATACTAACTTTCCAGGATCAAGAACAAACTGTCAGACCCAAAGTCAGAAATATATGATTATGCTCTGTGCTCTTTTGTTTTACATAATAATGTTTGTTTTTCCCGTTTAGTTTAAACCAAGTAATACTGTGCCTCTGATCCAGAACCAGGTAGATTTCAAGGGATCACATCAAAACCCTCTCAAATCTCTCTCTTAAGCAGCCGTCTGCTGTAAATCATGATAGCCAGAGAAAACTCACTGAAGTGACTCAGTCAGGATTTAAGCTCCCAGTCTCTGACTGGACAAGCCCTTCCTAAAATGTTCTTTATAAAGAGCCCCGTGCCACACAGGCACCCCAGCATACTATTTGAACTGCAGTAAACTTTGTGATGTGAGAGTCGGGCTCATGAGGTTGTAGTTCAGGCACAGTTAAGCTGTTTTTATGTTTGGTGCTGAATGACAAATCATCAGATAGTTTAAGCTGAAGTTGAGCTAAAGTTTGCAATGCCTTTTGAGTAGGTGTAAGGTTTTCCTGTTTCAGACAGAGGGCACAAAGTTTCTAACACTATCACAACAAAACACTGGCATTCACCATGGTGGTTTTCTGAAAAAGACCAAAATTACCATGTGGGTGTTTGGTTGAACCTTGATGATCTGAACATTTATTTAAACTCATTCTCATGCTCAATGCTGCTGAATAGCGACAGCGGACCTGAAGGGAATGGTTACACTTTAAAGCTACAACATACAACTCGGTGCCTTGAGGCAGCGCAACAAAAGTATACTGTTGGTCCCATTCTCCTCCCCCTCAGTTGAGCAAGTTTTACACCCCAACACTTATCACTCATTTTGATTAGCTGTCTACCTAGAAACACTATCTAGCCTGAGGCTGAGCTAACTGGCGTCCATATGCCCACAACAGGTGCTGAAGAGGCAATGAACGCAGGCAATAAAACAAGCAATGATGTTCACTCTTGTTTTCAAATGCCCCTTTACTGCCACACCTTCTCGTTTGCTGTTCCCCAATTTCTTTGAACCTTTTTTGTTGTGACTTTCCCGGTCTGAGGTCATTAGCTTCACTTTGATTAACGCGGCCATGCTGAGAATCCAATTTCTAGCAACCAGAGATTAAAATATGTATTGCATAGTGCCACTCTAATTTGTGGTGTATATGACAGTGTTGACCTCTACAACAAGTGAAGCAAATAATCTTAATCACCCAAATGAAATGATTAATTGCACTGAAACTAATAAATAGTTTGTGTTTAATTATTTATTCAATCATTCAAAGCAGAGATTGGCCATGCGCAGTACAAGGCAACATTTTTTGATCGTCAATTGATGTACTAGCTATTATGCATTTTCTGCATTTGATGAGATAATGTTTAATCTTTTCAAAGTTGTCAAATGGACTTGATATGATGTTGAATATTTACCAGAAAAGCAAAAACTGACTGAGTCTGTTTAGTGAGGAAAATTAAAGCTTTGTTTTATTCTCCGTAGCTTCTATACATAAGGAATTTAATTACCTTTATTTTGCAGTTTCTTTGCATTTGTTTGTATTTATTTGAGTTTTATCCACTTTAAATGCATCCAAAACATCTTTCTCCTTTGAATGGTAGTGGTTTGAAGTCATCACTGGATGATAAATGCATCTGGATGACAGCTGGATTTAATTTTGAATCCACAAAGATGAAAAACTCTACGTTGTACCTGAGGTTATTTACTGTATACCCTTCCCTCCATTCACATGTACACTGATTCCTTTGTCTTTATCTTTCTGCTAGTGTTTCTTTCCCTCATGCTTGCTCTGTTTCTCTGCTCTATTTGTAGGTGTCCTTGAAAAAACAGTGGAGGGGGAAGCCGCTGCTCTCACCAAGGCTAAGACGCTCTACAAGTCTTGTACCAATGAGAGTGCGTCATCAGGCATCAGATGTCAACTCAGACTATCCCTTTTTGTATCTTCTTTTGTCCTAAAATGAACATTTTTCTTACTGTCATCAAAGGTTATACAGCTTTCATTCAGTTTATTGCATTATCAAACTATCATTAAACAACTGTAATAACTTACTCCCTTATTTCTTATCATTATTAATTTTAAAAGTAAGAGTCAATGTCTTTCAGATTTACAGCATCATGCAATGCTAGTAATATATGATTCCTTCAACAAAAGCATTTTGGCTTAGAAGTCACATCAATAAACTCCTCCACACGTCTACATTTGCATAGATTAATAATGCTAGCTAAGAATGAATGATAACAGGGTTTCTTTTCTTTGTTTAAATGAACTTTCTACGTGTTGATTGGTATAACATAAATGTTTCCACTATTAAAAACAGCTTTTTTTTTCTTGTTTGTGTCTGCGCTCCATTTAAGGTCTAATTGAATTCAGAGGAGGTACTCCTTTGCTTGACATGCTGGTTGATGTGTTTGAGTGGCCCATAGCTGTGGACAACTGGGAGACCAATTATGGTAAAGCATCCTTTTCCACACACACTGTCACACACAGCAGATGTGTCATGTACAGTCAATTCATTCTTTCTGACTTTTCTTACTTTCTCTGTTCTTCAGGCAAAACGTGGAGGTTGGAGGACGTCATTTCCAAGCTGAATGAGAAATATGGAACTCCGCTCTTGGTTAACTTTTTTGTTGGCACAGATGACAGGGACTCCAATTCACACATCATTCATGTAGGTGTGCAACTGTAGCTAGAAAGCCTCTATCATTGTTTTACAGACCCACATTCACCCACACTTATCTATCATATCTATCCAACTTGAAAATTAACCACCAACCCCATTTGTAAAAATCTGTTTTCTTTGTCCAGTTTGACCAGCAGACAAGCCTTGGCCTTTTGTCCAGAGATAACTACGCTTGCACTGGACACTATGCAGAGGTAGGCTTGTGGTTCACATGTACAGTACACATGTAATATAATTAAGGCTTTTAACCAATGCAAGAGGAAAATAGCTCCATGTGTTCATTTGGGCCAGTGCCACTGTGTCTGGGTTCCATGTCCCCTGGAGTTTCTTCCAGGAAACATGATGCCCAACAAATAACGAGGGCATCAGTTGAAACATCAGTACCTCAATTAACTTTATTGGTACGCTTACATGCGTTTGCACGCATGTGTGTACACGATAAATGAAAAAAAGTGCATTCTGGGGCAGCAAGGGGTGATTAAAATTGAAGAGGCAAAACAGAATAGGTTTGGTTGTGTCTCAGTCTGGACCAGATGTGTGTGATTAGAGCAGATATCCTCTGCTCTGGTTTTACTTTACAGATTACCATAGACTCTTGATTGATATGCAGAAAGCACCACTCAACTGCACTTAGCTTGAGGCGAGCTGTGTGCGTGTGTGTGTATGTGTGTGTGTGTGTGTGTGTGTGTGTGTATCTGTGCGTAAATTACCTCTGGTTTTTGGTCATTGGTTAAATTCAAACCAAGTGAACTCCTTTCCTTCCTGGTAAAGTAAAGTCAATATACGAATATCATTATGAGTGTCTGTTTGACAGGCATGCCGGACTTACGAGAAGTTTATGATTGACCTGGCTAAGCTGATCCGTACTGACCGGAGACTGGACATCAATGAAACCCGCATCAGAGAGGAGGTGACACGAGTTATGGACCTGGAGAGGGATATTGCCAATGTAAGCATGCATTCACACATTGCATTTTCCCAATAGAGGCGTAAATAGTTAGTCCGATCAGAGAACACTAACGGAGTGCTCTTCCTATGAGAAGCTGAAAGAAGGAGACCATGTTTTTCGAGCAGCAATGCATACCTTATCTCCTATCTAAGCTTCACACAACAGGAGGATTTTGTGCCTTCTGACAGAATGGCCTTTCACTCTTACATTACACACAAAAACCTCTCTGTAAAACAAGCGGTTGACCAGCCTGATCCGCATACAGCCACTTTTCTCAGACATCAACAGGTTTCTAGAATCCACATTTGTCATTCGGTGCTGGTGTGCTCTGCTCACTGCTATGCTTCACTTCACCTCCACTCGGCTGCTGGCTTTTACAAGGCAGTCACCATTCGACATTTACAGACCTGAAGCCTCCTGGGACGTCAACTATGTTTGTTGTTGCTGGACCTGCACTGCAATTTTATGCATGTGTCAAGAAACATAAGAGTTATGTTGTCACAGCATTCTTGATTTTCAACTTCTCTGTCTTGCACTCTCCAAGGCTACTGATACTCCAGAGGACCGTAACAACCCAGTGTTGCTTTACAACAAGATGGAACTAGGCGATCTAAACGCCAACTTCACCCTTGAGGTTGAATCGCAGGTAAAAATACACTCTTTATCTGTCAGAATTTGCTGTTTGTTTTTTACCGACCTTCATCTTTCTCATGTTGTTTCTCACCTCCATGTCTGTGCTTTTGGACTTGTCCTAAAGGTATTTGACTGGAGTTACTTCACAGCCAAGATAATGGATACAGTTAACATCAGCGTTCCTGACACAGAAAAGGTCATAAACTACTCCCCCAACTATTACAGAAGACTCAACGTTATCTTGGCCAGATACAACAAGAGGTCTGTTTGTATTACGTTTGTTGTTGTGTATGTTTGTGTATAATGGCCCGTTTGTGAGGGTGTGTTTGTGGGGGTAGGAGCGCACTGCATGCAATGAAAACAGCTGCTGCCCCCATTACTGATATATCATAGCTTTGTGTGTAAGAGAGTCAGAGAGTTTCTTTCTTCTCTCCTCACAGAGACCTGCAGAACTACATGGTGTGGCGTTTCGCTATGAACATGGTAGTGGGACTTAGCAGACCTTACAGGGACACCAGAAAAGCCTTCCGCAAGGTACACTGCCAGGACCCTGACATTAGATAAACACCAATGCCAACTAACAGTGAATTTTACCGGTGGATAGCAATATATATTTGTACATGAACACATAAAAAACACATGAACGCACTGCAGTGCTTTGAACAAGGCAACATGCTTACAATGACAATGCTAACATGCGAATGTTTCGCAGGTATCATTTTTACTATGGTCACCATCTTAATGTAACATGTTAGCATGTTAACATTTGCTAATTAGCACTTATTACAAAGTACAGCTGAGACTAATAGGAATGTCATAGGCGATACGTTTGCAGGTTTGCAGATTAAAGTCTTTGACCTTCTGCTGGCACTACAACAATACAGTTCATTCTAGCAGGACATTAATGTCTCTACCAAATTACATGGCAATTTATCAAACATGTGTAACCTCATTGTGGCATGAGATGACACGTCAAGATATGACCAGAATCAGTAGGATTTATCTTCTGGGGACCATGAGTATCTGCACGAAATTCATCAGCAGTCAAGATATTTTAATCATGACTGAAGTGATGGACCAACCTAACGACATAGCCATACCTAAACATGCTGCCAGCGTGGCTAAAAGAATTCTGTGCTGCAGTTTCTTGTTACTAACGGGCAGATATATATTGATAATATCCTTCTTCCATGTTTATAACTGTCTAATCCTAAACCTCTTTTTAATTTAATCATTTCCCCTCTGCCCTATTTCTTATAGTCCTCAGTGTAATAGTGAGGCGTAATAGCGTAATGGTACAAATAAAGAACTGCCCAGAGCCTCTTTACCCAATATGCTGAGTGGTTTGTCCTGCATTTCTAATTGATCGGTGCCTTGTTACTTTCCCTGCAGGCTCTGTATGGCACAACGTCAGAGGCAGCAGTGTGGCGACAGTGTGCACTTTATGTCAACAACAACTTGGACAATGCTGTAGGACGACTGTATGTGCAGGAGGCCTTTTCTGAAAAGAGCAAAGAACTGGTCAGTAGGAAGTGCATTATTCTTTATATTTTTAGATTATTAGATTCAATACAGGATAAGACACTATTACAAATAGCAAGTTGATTTGCTTATAGTGCATTCTATGTAATGGATGATTATATACTATGTTTACTTGTGTAGTGACGCTTGGTGCTGGATCATAGAAATTAATTTGTTTTCATGGAAACAGTGTTTATGCATTCAGTTATTCATACATACAGAGAGTATGAGAACGTGTGTTTCAGGTTCATCCCATCCGAGTGTATTTTTGTCTGTCACTTTTGTTCTCCCACCTGTGTTTTTGTCACCTTTATGTCTTGCATCTGCACCACAGTACTGTATTTTTTGCATGCGCCCATTGAACACAGCTGAACAAGGTGTCCTTGTTATCATGCCCACACCACCCACACTGTAAATCTCAACTCGGGGCATGTGTGTATGTGCGTGCTTTGGCACATGACAGAGTGTTTGTGAGTCAGATTGTGTGTGTGGCTGTGTACGTCTGTTGTAATACAGAGTGTCTCACACACTGTAAATCTCTGTCATCTTTTGGATTTTTGCCCACTTCAGCATGTGGATGTGTCTGTGTGTGCGATATATCAACATATCAACACCCCTTTCCCCATTGGCCATACATATATGTGTGTAGGTGCTGACTTGACCTCACTGGCACATACTGCACTCCGAACATACCAACCTTCTCTCAGCCACAGAGATATATTTCAGATATGATCGGAATTCACATGTTTTTTTTTAGAGGTACTTATACTCCTGTGCACTTCCATTTATGTTTCTTAATATGATTTTATGTTCCAGGACCACATTTTACACTCACAGTGGCATTTTTCCTGCATAATGAGCTTAATCTTTGATTCTTGTGTTATGATTATGTTATGATACGTTTACTGAGGATTTTGTATGCAAGACCCGTACTTGTTTATCATTTGGAGACAGAGTGAATTAAATCAAATTTAATTGCAGTAGATAAGTGCCCATAATGGGAAACCATTACATTTATAAAGCCAACTATCATAATACATGTGGACTAAGGAGACTTACCATTGTATTTAAGCCCTGCATTTGACCCATGGAAATTATATTATATAGGATTTCACATGGAAATGCATGCATGCAACCACAGACACTAATGCATGCACAACTCACTACACACACACACACACACACACACTGTATGCTGAAAGGTTTTTGAGAAAAGCATCATCAGTTGTGGTCCCTGCTGGTTTGTGGTGAACCACAGCGTGCTGTCCGAGTGGTCATGCAGTGCGTTAGCGAGGGGTCTGCTGATGTGATGAGACACTGGAATGCCTCTGTCAGCTCGCTGTGGTCTCAGAGCACAACTGTGGTTTAAAGGGATCCTGAAGGGTGACCTTCGCTGTCACTACAGTTTTTAATTTTTCCCCTTCCTACTTTGTTTTCTATTCTTCTATTGGTCCAGGTACTTTTTGTCAATTATTCTAATTCTGTTTGTGGTACATGGTACAGTACACTTTGATCAACATTATGCCATCATGGCGGCGTCAGTCTGTCTGTCTCTCTGTGTGTTGAGGCATTCTTGTGAATACTTTAGCTCAAGAGCAATACATTATACAAATGCTTCAGCTGTAGAAACACCACAGGTTCCCACTGAAAACTGAGTTTTTTTTTTGTGAATTTACATATATATATATATATATATATATATAAAAAAACTATTATGATAACAACACCATGTGAGGTTAAGAATGCTGACATTGAAGTATTTTTTCAGCTACACATGTTTATTTGCTTAATAGGTATAGCTTAACTTGCTTATGGAATATATCGGATTGATAGTGAAACATTAAGCTGAAATACCTCTTCTATAATTTATATTTATAAGGCTCTTGGTTATTTCAGTAACACAAAGTCCAACCCCAAACTGCTGTGTGCATCTATAAGTAAATTTAAATATTTAAAGGTCTAAAGTAAAATGCAAATTGGTAGCATTATCAATAATGCAGCTGCAAATTTGCAGCCTTTACAGCAGACATCCACTGTAGAGAATTTTGAGACAACAAGATGAGACTTTTGTAAAGAAGTAGAAATGTCCTCATAACTTCTCTGCATACAATAATTCTAACTGTCACTTTTAGTAACTACACATGGTGTAATTCTGACTACCGTTGCCTCCCTTCCTTTTACTCATACATAAAATAATTGATGATCTTTTTGTTATTATTCCATCCAGTCATATTAATCATGCAAGCTTTATTAAACCGGTTATCAGACCTCTACATAGAGGGAGTATAACCCCGAGTGCTTCTACATTAATATGTGACTATGTAATGATGAGGCCTGATTCAGGGAGATGTGTTTTTACAAGTGTGTTGCAAGATTTATTTTTTTCTTGTGCTTGTGCTTTTCACTGGATTCTCTCTGCAAACATCCGAAAAATAGTATGTACTGACTGCCAATGTTGAGCTTTTTTTTGCATGCTATAGATTTGCTTTGTAGTGACATATTTGTGACTGTGGTCTCTGCCATTGTATGTATGTGGACATCAGATGGAGGAGATGATTAAAGACATTCGGGAAGTGTTCATTAGTAACCTTGATGACCAAACTTGGATGGATGCAGAGACTAAGAAAGCAGCAGAGGAGAAGGTATCAATTATAATAAACTGTTGTATTGTATTATATTCTGTTGTTTAGGATATGTAATGACTAAGATCTTGTTTGTCATATTTTCTCCTATACTTGTCTGTAGGCCCGAGCTATTCGGCAACGGATCGGCTATTCTGACAGCATCATGGATGATGAATACCTTAACAATGAGTACAAAGATGTGAGTGTCTGAAAAGATGTGATTATGAATGTTTTTCTTCTTTCTCTGTATTAGCGCAGATTGATGTAGCTGAATACAGAGTGGATTCATTGAAGCCGCATATCAGTTCTATGAAAACATCTTGATGAATTCTTGGCGGTTGTGAGTTTTGCTGGGGGAATATATGACCAAGTGTTGATAGCTCTCATCACGGCTAATCCTCTTGTTTCTCTGGCTGTGTGTTGGTGTTAGCTGGACTACAGTGCAGAGGAGTACTTTGAAAACATCTTACAGAACCTGGAGTATTTGCAGAAGAAACGCCTGCGGAAACTTAGAGTCAAAGTCAACAAAGAGGAGTAAGATTCCCCATGGGGGCAGAATTAAATCAATGCTCAGAAACAGGATTATTCCAGATGTGAAGTAGTTTAAAATTAATTTAAAGTAAAACTAATTTAAAGTATTTAAATAACTAATAATAAATGACTTATTGCTTATGGTGCTTTGGTGTGACACACTATCTTGCATTTAGCTCAGTGCATTCACATTCTCCCACACAAACTCCTACACACAGATACAGCTCAGCCTTCCACTAAGCACAGCAGGAATGCTAATATTAGTTTGTTGTTATTAACCACAGGATGGTTTCAATATATTAATATCTAAATTGTGCTGCACTCTAGTGCTCTTTACTTTACAATTCTTTAAATCTACCCCCATTGTCTTCTCCAGGTGGGTTACTGGAGCTGCTGTTGTCAACGCCTTCTACTCATCTAGCAAAAACCAAATAGGTATTTTCACAAATGCATATGTAAATAGATTCATTTTGAGGATTGCGTGACAACATAAATGTGTGCAATTATTCCACATTCTACATTTTGTGAAGACAAACCTATTAAGTCTTTTTTGTTTTTCTCTGGTGTCAGTGTTCCCCGCAGGTATCCTTCAGCCACCTTTCTTTAGCAAAGGCCAAGCTAAATCTCTCAACTATGGTGGCATCGGCATGGTAATCGGTCACGAGATCACACATGGCTTTGATGACAATGGTATGATTTTCCACACTGTTGCTCTCTGTTTCTCCCAGAGGCAGCTTTGGCAGATTATATTGGTATTTAGACCAGAATGTTTCCCTTTGTGTAACTGGTACCACTTCAGAAAAAAGTGTTTTGAAATGCCATTTCTGCGTGCCACCTCAGATCTTTTTTCACCGCACTCATTTTCCTTGGGTTATGTGAAGTTATTATGTTCAATCTCAAAGATGTCAGGATGCTTTTATACTGGTATACACAACTGCAAGCCACCCAGAAATACAATGGAAATGGATGAAACGGAATGGAAACATGCAATTTACATCACTTGCAACACTTTACTGCTGTCTTGGGTAACAAGATAATGAGTGTTTTTGCATTTGTGTGTGTCTCAGATTTGTTTTTCTATTGTTGATCAAATCCCACTAGTCACCCTTTCATGCATTGGGCCTTTTGTTTTAGGTCGTAACTATGATAAGGATGGTGATCTGAAAGACTGGTGGACTGCAGACTCCACTCAGAAGTTCCTGGAGCTGTCAAAGTGCATTGTCAATCAGTATGGAAATTTCTCCTGGGACCTGGCTGGTGGACTACATGTATGTCCTGGTAGATCTAATGTCCCCCCTTCTTCTTTCCTCATTTTAAAAAAAAAGTTTTTATAGAATTTACAGCACTGTTTTCTCAAATATTATCCAAAACCTTGCTTTTTGTCTCTTTTTGTCTGCGTCCCTGTCACCTTTTGCCAGCCTATCTGCTTCCATCTTTTACTTGGTTTTTGCAGACTCATCTCCTCTCTGCTTCAGGTTTTTTTAATATTTTGTGTTGACATATCAGTCCCTCTCCCTCTACTTGTTTCCCTATGTCTGTCCTATTGCTTTAAACAATGCATCTTTTATCCCCTTCCAAAATGATTTCTTGTATCCCAAAGAGTGATCTCTGTGATTTGCTGAAATACAGAGGAAAAAGAATTACCATCTCACTCTGTCCATTTTCCCCAGTCAATCTTTGTGTTCTCTCTCTTTACGTCCCCTCTCTAGTTAAATGGTAACAACACCCTCGGGGAGAACATTGCTGACAATGGAGGGATACGGCAGGCATATCAGGTAATGAGCCTGAAAACAAAGGACAAAACTCGGTTTAAGAGCCCTGGTTTAAAAATGACAGAGGATGGCATTCACTCTGGTTTGTTATTGTTGTCTGCTTGCTGACATTAATAAATGTGTCATTTTGCCAGGTCACTGACTTGCTCATTAGCGACTGTAAACACAGCAATGAATGACATGATGTTGCTGCTGATTTTGGCAGTTTTGTCCAGAGGTGAACAGAGAAAGGGCATTTGAATTCAAAAGGACATAAGAAATACACACTTTTGTTAATCCTATTAACAACGAGGCAACCTACCTTTGTACTATGATTGACATTTCATGCTGTACAAGAAATGTGTTTAGCACTAAAATGCAAACTTAATTGCTGAAATAGAATTAAATATATATAAAAATATATATATATAAATATAGTTTAGATGAGCATGTCTTTTTTCAAAAGAACATTTGCCTTCTGTCAATACTGTAGGCCTACAAGAACTATGTGACGGAACATGGAGAGGAGCCTCCACTGCCTGGCATTCATCTTTCCCATGATCAACTCTTCTTCCTAAACTTTGCTCAGGTAGTTGATGGACAGATGGATGGTTTGATTGATTGATTGATATAGTAATTGATTGATTTATTGATTGATTGATTGATAGATGAATGGATAGATGGATGGAAGACTGTTGTAGTATTTGGTGACATGATATATAATTTGGTGGATGGATGAATTATTGTCTAATGCAGCATGTCCTTATCGCTGTCTTTTTCAGGTGTGGTGTGGAACACATCGACCAGAGCAAGCTGTGAATTCCATCAAAGCAGACGTACACAGTCCAGGAAAATTCAGGTAAATTCACATCAACCAGTCATGTGCTTGAGACAAAGCGCAGGAAGACTAAAGCCTTAACATGATGACATGCTATGTACATTTAAATTTCAAGTAACCTTCTTAAACCCAACTAACAATCTCCTTTATATGTGTTTCACAGGGTACTGGGCTCCCTTCAAAATTTCCCAGAATTTGCCAAAGCATTCAGCTGCAACAAGAGCAGCTACATGGTCCCTGAACACACCTGCCGTGTGTGGTGATCCACAGACCTCTGGGATGGGGATTGTTCTGACGTGGGTCGTCCCTGTCCCCCTACAGTACCTCTCCCCTCTGACTGGATCACTTGTGGGGGGCTGCAGGGAAGTGAAAGATCCCCTTACGCTCTTTACTGGACGGACCAGGGCTGGTGGACTGACACTGCAGTATGCACTTCCTCCGAGGAAAGCAGTGGACTGTACCCTCACGGACAGACGAGGCACTGTCTCTCCAACTCTGATACTGTAGTTCATTCAATCAGCCTGATCATTCTGCTACTCACTGGATACAATCCCACCTTGTGTTTTTATTTTTCTTCTCTCCATTTTCATCTTGTTTTATTCATCATTTGTGAGTCTGCCAATGTGTATGTGAGTGTGAGTGCGTTTCAGTCAAAATACTGTAACTGGCAAGAGAGGGGCAGACAGACAAATGTGCTCAAATCCACTGGCATATGAATACATCATACACCCACTCACACTTATATACATAATACAGGGCTGAACCACTGTACTGTATGTGGGACTGAGCTGTACGCTTCTCATAAAACCTCAGCTGGTTTCAGCCTTCATCTACATGCTGATAAACTCTACAATGTACTCGTAATGTACTCTTTGTTAATATGTAGGACTAGATTAGGTAAATTATTACAGAAAATTACAGAATTTATTTTCTTGAATAGATCAGTAAATATTTAACCGTAATCACATATTACACAATACTGTTCTATATTTAATGTTAATGACTTAACTGCAGTTGACAGTTCATTAGCAGTAGCCTATGTCAAATAAACCAAAATGAAGATTCCGCCTTTAAAATGACAGCTGGTCATGAATCATTGAGCTGACAATCGACAGACACCAGACCCCTTTTATACGTTCATTGAGCCACCTGTGTGGATGTATGTCTCTATGTGTTTTTCCAGTCTTTGTAAGTCATTATGATCACTGCCTACTGTTTGTCATGCAAACTGGTATGCCTTACATGATCTGTTGTGTCACTGTGTGTGTGAGTGTGTATGTATGTGTATTCACAGGAAAACAGAGGATAAGAAAATGCGACATTAAAGAAATAATTTGAATTTTTCACAAACATGCGGATTTTCTTTTTTGCAGAGAGATCGATACCAGTCTCATGTATGCATGCTATAGCCAGCAGCCAGTTAGCTTAGCTTGGCAGAATGACTGGAAACAGCTAGCCTGGCTCTGTCCAAAGAAACAGAAATTGCCTTGAAGCACCTCTAAAGCTCACTAATTTCCACGTTACTTACTTGTTAGTTTAAAAACAACAAGTTGTGGTTTTATGGGGCTCACAGACTGCTTCTTGGCCGGGAGCAGTGACTTTCTGGAGTTTCTGCCAATACTTAATTTGCAGGCTCTAAATGTGTTGTGTTTCCACTCTTTATGCTAAGCTAAGCTAGTCATCTTCATCATCATCATGATATTGGTATCAGTATTCTCAACAAACTTCAAAGCTTCCAAGATATTGGTTCAATCACACAAAGTGCGCCATCTTTTTTTAATGATTCTTTTACACAGTGAAGTCAATTGACAAACAATATAATTCATATTTTCAAAAGGAATGCTTATCTTGTCTATTTTAAACCGCGGGCTGAGTCTCTGCTGGAACCTAATGATTTTTTCAAAAGTGCATGCATTTTTGTGAATGCGGAAGGTTGTATCAAGTCAGTGGATCCCAGTTTAGGATTCATGGCTTAAGTTTTCTACGTTAAAATGTAACTGAGGCTGTGATACAAGGTTAATTGTGGAAATTTTTGCCTTTGCCTTTTATAGAGAAATTAGTGCAATGAATGATACTCCATGATCATGTAGACCACTTCGTCATGCTGTATACAACACTTTATACATTGTTGTTTCCCCGTGTTTTGTTTTTACCATTGTTGGTGCAAGCTTTCTGTCTCTCTGTCACTGTCTCTCACTCCTTCGGGCTTTCTTACTTTTTGCCTCTCTCACACTCCACCTGTAGAAAGACAGATATACCTCAGTTGCCTGTATTTAGATACTTTATAATAATGACTGATAATCATCTTGAGAAGCATTTTTTTTTTTCTTTCAAAATAAATCTTTAAAAAACATGCTGAGCCTGCAGGCGATAGTGCTACAAGCTTTGTGGTGTGTTTGTTGTTTTAGCATCTGAATCAGGCTTCTATATCAATGCAAACTCTTAAATCGGATACAAAGAAGATCTTAAGCATTTTTGGCAGAGGCTCAAAATGAGAAATGTTTTTTTAATGTTGGACTTAAATTGTGCACTGCATAAGAATGTGAGTGCTTATAATATCTTGGTCCTGCTGACTTAACTTAATGTTTTTTCCAGACTTCAGAGACTTTACATACATACAGAAACATCAAACAGAAGAAAGTCTGATGCTGTTTCCTTTGCCCCTTACCAAGAGAGCGGCCTGCAATGTTTTTAAAGTAGGTTAAACTATAAGATATTTCTACATTTCACACAGTTTTATTGACTTGTGGGCAGTATTAGGAAAATAGGGGTTTAGTTTCATTTTGTAATTTCCACAGAGACATGGAAAAATAACAATAAATTAATTTAAATGCACTATTAGCCCAGACTCTTTCCCCACTAATTGAACCTATAAGCACTGGGGGCTAATGTGTGAAGTAAGTCAAAGACACAATGCAAACAAATGAATGTGCAATATCTTTATGGCTGCTCCCAAGCTGCCTACTGGTAAATATACCCCATGCTGCAATGAACCAGCAAGCACATTTCCTGGCACAGGGATGGCTTGTACCCAGGCTGAAACTGGAGAGGCAAACAGTCTGGGATGTACGGGGAATAAGAAAATACACTTCAAGAAGTTCAGAGGTAAAAGTGAGAGCCAAAGAGAATTATAATGCACAGGATGTATAGGACAGGGGGTGCCAAGTCGGAGCACCAGAAATACGGTCGCACTTTGAAGCCAAGTGTCAAATATATCTTAAGGAATGGGGGAGTACAACTACAGCCAGAACCAACACACACTTATGCAAATACACAAAAGTAAAGTTCAGAAGTTCATGACCTCCGTTTTATTTATTTCTTCATTTTGTTAAAGCATTTGACCACAATATAAACATTTTATCCCTATTTGTGGTTTATGCCACATTGTTTCAAGTGAATAAATCCAATCTGAATACCTCCGTTTAGTGGGACAGACCAACAGCATATTTTGGGGTTTTATGCTGCATTCCACAAAATGTCACCAATGGGTAGCTTTAAAAGTCAACTGCAGACTGCCTGTCTTACACATTTTCCTGTCCGTTTGATTCCATATGCTTTATACTTCATTTCATGTATGGTAAAAGTATAAAAACACACCTGAGTGATTGTGTGTGAATGCATTTGCACCTCTGTGAGACTAATTCAAGTATTGTTTTCAGCTGAATATCAATTGCAATTGCTTATTTACTGCCTGGCTTCCCCTTTTGCCCTCGTTGGCTGGTAGCACTCTGGCAGATAACTGGTTCACACCACCCACTTTCCTCGTGCTCTCACCCTCCCTGTCATTAGCAGCTACGCTTGCTAACATCACAGCTAACATTACAGCACCTCAGCATGTTCCTGGGAGCTGTTTTGCACTTTGCACACTATGGCTGAGGTTTAATGCAAAAGTAACATGGGACATAGGGGGGTGCACAGAGCTTTTAAAGCATACATAAGAGTAAGAAGTGTGACTTGATTGAAAATATATCTGTTAACACCTGTGCACTTTAAACCTCGGATCTTGCAGGCAGTTTTTAGAAAGTTGCCCATGCTAGACCTTCTTTTGTTTTTGCTCTCATTACAAAGTTCTGCTCCTCTCTGTTGCCCTTTAGTCATAAAACGACTCAGTTTTCCTTCATGTGCCCTTTGGGCGACCCTAACAGTGGGTCCAGTGGTATGTGTGTGGGGGGGGGGGGGGGGGGGGGGGGCAGGCATGTGGCCTCTGGAATGCCTGTCAGTGTGTGTGCGGCAGTGTGTGGTGACTGAGGTGTATGAAAGGAGAGCACTACACAAATGTGTGCACACACACCACATGCACACCTCCAAAAAACATGTGCACAAAAGCACACGTACATATACACAAATACACGTGCAAATTATGTATTAGGATCATAAGTGAGAAAGTGTTTCAGGTGGGCAATTAGAGTGGGCACCATGCTTTTGCACACTTGATTTGATAGAAGCTCTTATTGTGAAGTGCACTCTCACTGTGCTCTCATTGTAAAAGGCCACCGATTCAGATTTTGAAGAGAAATGTTCTGTGAAAAGTTTTAATTGCTAAGGCTTTAATACCAATACGCTTTCAGACATTCGTATAAAAGAAGAATCATTCTGTCCTATGCCCGTTTGAGAGTCTCACTGTTATTGGTGTTCTTGATTAAATGCATAAATTATGTGACATCTTCCATTTTAAAAACAAATTACTTTTACTCCATGAGTTTGCAGGCAGCAAAAGAAAACACATGGTTTAACACATGGTTTACATACATACATGGTTTATGTATTTGAAATAGGTGACAGATTCCATACTTACTGCTGTAACTATCAGATGTGACGTATAGTGCATCACAAATAAACAAACACAGTGAGCTTCAAAAATAATTTAAAGAAAAAACATTTAAAGAACATCTATTAAAGGTGTAACCATTTTAGTCGTGACTGATGGCGAAACCTTTTCAAAATGTTTTCCATCATTGGCTAATTTGTCCTTTTCAGTTGAAACTAGAAGCTGTGCTTTAAATCTCCTGTTTGAGCCTTCACAAAGGTGTGTGTGTGTGCACACTGTATAATTAATGTAAAACAGTGACATCCTGTGGTTGCTCACCGTGTCTGTGCTGTTTAGATGAGCCTGTGGTTGATGACTTAATACATCAAATCAAAAGTATCGGCTCAATATTTAAAGGATTATATTTGTTCTTTCAAAAATCAATTATAAACCATGGCTTGATTCCTGCATTCGTCTTCATGGGTTAAGCTGCATGTTTGCTTGCTTTAATGCATTTTAAGGCACTAGTACTGAGAACTCATTATCACCATTTGTATAATTTAGCAAGGAGAAAGTCATTCATGCTTTTTTCTTTCTTCTCACGTTGTGACCAGATCACCGCAGCGCACTTACCTTTTCCTTCTCTTCTTTAATCATGCAGTATTTCAGCCACACCCCCAGAAATAGGAGCATTAATCACTCAAATGCCAGTAATTACACCTTTTATCGCAGATTTTTAGAAGTTGTTTCAAACCAGCAAATAGCTTTAATCAATCAAAACAACATTTTTCTAGAAACTCTCTTGATTGAGGGCATTGTGTAGTTGCAGAGACTGCCACATAAAGAAACCATTGATCCTCTTTTAGTAGCAGACAGTTGAAAGATCAGTTTCATTAGTTTTACATCTTAGTGCAGTCAGTGACAATGTAGACTATTGCAATTCTAATTAACTGCTTCAAGTTGGATACTGGCATGAAGGTCACAGCACTTAATTGATTCAGCTGATGTAACACTTTCTGTCACAATAGGAAACACCACTTCTTTGACATGCAGTACTCTGCGGGACTTCTGTAGGTTACAGGATTTGTTTTGCTCTTGTTATGCGACCAAATAATCCATGAGCACAGTTTCTAGCATGGATAAACAGATACAGTGACTAAAATGATGAGTCACTTTTAAAGAATATTACAGAGGCATAAACAGGCAGATGTTAAAAAAAAAATAAAAGAGCTGGCTTTATAAAAAGGGACATGTAATATTTCAGTTTTTAATCAGTTTTTAATTATATGTTGATTGCAGTTTCATCCCCTGACTCTGGAGAGGTTGTACTGTAACGTGAAAATAGCAGCTCTGTAGTTACACAACAAAATCACATTACTCCAATTGTTGCTTTCGGTATCTGAATTTATTTTAAGGTTTTATTGATTTTTTAAAAGCACAGTTGAATCTGGCCTAAAGCTACTGTTATAACCAGCCTGAGAATTCCCTATGAGTCAGAGATGAGCATCAGATTCACATGTGGGCCCATTTTTTGCAGTCCCAAAATCAAGTTTAAGACCAAACGAGACCTGGCTTTCATGTAACTCCACTGGGGTTTGAAACAACCTGCCCTAAGGCAGGCTGATCAAAGGTCTACAAACACCACTTCTGGTACTGCTAATACTACTACTCCTATTACCAATATTGGTACTATTAGAAAATGAAGAAAACATATTATACTTCATTTTTTTTAGCACAAATTGTATTAGATTTTCTTTATTAAAATGATTTAACAAGCTGTAATTGTGTACAAATTATATTTTAATTTTTATTTTTTTTTGGCCTTTTTATTGGATAGAGACAGCTGAAGAGAGACAGGAATGTGGGGAGAGAGAGACGGGGAATGACATGTAGCAAAGGGCCACGGGTCAGATTCGAGCCCAGGCTGCTACGGAGCCTTCGTATATGGGGCGGACACTCTACCAACTGAGCTAATCGCTGCCCCACAAAAAATATTTAATATCATTACAAATATTATTTTGTTGTAGTCAAGCATAGTTTAAACATTTTGTTGCACCTGTTAGGCTTATATTTGGAAAGAACATTTGTCACCTTTGGGTTTCCATATTTTCACTCTATCGTGCAAGCTGCACAGCAATAAACATAAAATCTAAATAGTAAACTCACAGAGTTAATGTACCACACCTGGAAAACATCTTATTACACAGCACCATGTGCTGTATCTACATAATGATCTAATCATCTAATGATCTTTGAGGACAGAAATGCCAAACTGAGGCTGGCTTCAGGGTTAGGATTGGTGTGTGTGGCAATAAGGAGAACAATTTAGCTGTTTTTGAACAGCCATCATGTTGACATGCTAAACACATAATTATTCTACCAGTTACAAAGAACCCGGTGCTACTGAATTACTATGAAGTTGTGTTAATACAAGCTTGTATGGGTGAAAGTGATATGTGTTAGCATGTGTTTCTGCAAGAACATGTGTGTGCAAATGTTTGTCGGATGTGTTTCTGCTAACCCTATTGCATTGTTGTGGTACAGAAAGTTTCCATCTCAACCTAATTACCCTGAACTGATGTTTGCATCTGGTGCACATGTTCAACATGATACCAAACGACAGAAGTGAACAGGCTTATTTGGAATGTGCAAGCTTATAAGGCTTACACATTCAGCTTATGGGAAAGTGGATATGGCACAACCTGCAGTAACAACCAGACAATCTAATTCCATGTTATTAAATGCAGACTTCAAAATGCTCTTTAAAGCTGACAGAGCTACTATTACAGATTTGGAGGCTCAGCTGTAATGGCAAGTTTTGAGCTGACATGTCAGGCAAGTATTAGTTGTTTGATTGCTTAGCTGAAATCCAAACACTGGCGGAAATCTTTGAGGTTGTGTTTAATTCAACTTTAATCTTTTTTTTAATTTATTTACTAATGTGCCAAAAGACAACAAAACAATTCATCAAGTTCTTACATTTAATAAAGCAAATTATGAACAACCCCAAGATCCCCCTACCCGCGCCCCCGGGCCATCACTGCACACAACAATTAAAAGTGTTTAAGAAAGTGCAGGTCCCCACACAATTTTCTTTCCATTGTTTCTTCACATCCTATGAGAGTCCAGAACTACTCAAAATGATAAAAAAAAGAAAGACGTGTGGTAGCCATGGCAACAAAATTGCCGGCCCTAACACCCAATATATTTGACACCCAGTCGTGTGACATGAATACACAGAGGACACACACAAGTGCGCACACGCACCCACCCACCCACACACACACACACACACACACACACACACTATGGTATCCATTTCTCATTTTACTGTTTTATTTGTTAGTTCAAAACACTGTTGGTTTTTATCTATTTACCTCTGAAGAGCTCTGCTGAGTGAAGTGCAGCGGCCTGAATACAGCAAAACTGAAATGTATCACATATGACATGTAACAAAAAGCGGGGTCTTCTCATCTATCTCTGTATTATTTATCTATTTGATGGTAATGGATTTCAATAAATGATGCCTAAAAGAGTTATAATTCACAGCATAGGGGGGTATGATATATTACATAAATAGAAGAGAAGAAAAATGCAGAAATATGTTTATTTGATTAATTTATAGCAGGATAGACAATTATTCATGTCAAAAGAAACTTTCTAAAGAGCTAAACATCATTACCACTGGAGCATGGCAGAGATCCATTGCAATTTGCTCACTTTTATACCAGCATTTCCACATGTTTGAAAATAGCTGACACTGTGTCCCCTGGAAGGAGAACTTAATTTCTGAGTTGAATTCAATTTCCTCCTTGTGCACCTCTTTTCTGCTGAAGAAAGAAAGAAATCAAAATCCATTAGTAGAACAAACGCACTGACAGAGGCTGTAGTCTGGCTGGTACATTTTGAAAAATGAGTAGTATTTACTGGGTTTGCTTCAAAGTGTTTTTTTTTACACACTGATATACACACACTACTGACCACTGAATGGTGTGGCAGATTAAAGTGGAGTGCACACTGTACATGCAGCCTTGTGAAATAAAACTGGTCTGGTTACATTTTGGAGCTTTCATCCCCAGGGCCTATGCAGCGGGCCTTAAATGAAACTTAAATCTTTTCAATGATGCATACATAAATAGAATTCTTGTTTTAAAAACATTAAAGTCTATGCAAGGAAAGAATAAATATGTGTTCTGAGTTTGTCAGACCAAAGAAGGAAGTGTTATTAACCACCCCGCCAAATTTGAATTATTAAAAATATCAACAAGTTTATGAAATTAGGTGTCAAAATCAGGTAAAAATGAATGAATCAGTATTCTCAGCTCCAGGACTGTGGGGGCGTGTCTGCTGAATGTGCTGAAGCCACGCCCACTCGTGGGAGCAGTCAAGCAGCAATTTTGAAGCGACTGAAACGTGTCAGATGAGTTCAGAAACTAACTTTGAAACACTCGAGAGATGAATTAGTCTCTATCTTTCTGCTAGGGGTGCAGGGGTTTGCTCAGGGTGGCCTCAGCGTGTCATCGAGCCACCCTTTAGGACCGCCCAAAACATCCTGGACTGAAAACTGGTGAAAAACTATTTTAACCTCTAACGCCACATTTCATACAATCATTTCCTACTTGAAAGATGGAAGCATTAAAAATGAAGACAAACTAGACAACTGCTGTGCATCCATCCTACGATCAGCAGATGAGGAAAGAGTTTGTGGGACAAAGCTGTTGGACCGACATCTAGAGAGACAAATATAGAAACAATAACAAAATCACTGGGAGGATGTGGAAAGAGTTACTGAATTCATTCTTTGTCTTAATCTTCTGGGTGGAATGTAGGTTTCTTACCTCTCTTGGGCATGGCACCTCTCTCTGCTATAATCTTCTTGTTATGATGGGTGTAATGCCAGGCTCCATGCTGTGAAGAGTTGACATTGCAATCTGGCAAAGCAGGGTGGAACAAAGCTGGTGGATTTGGAATTAAATCCATCCTTAGCCTTCACAGTTCCATCTAACCATAGGCTGCTCCCCTCTCCTCAACATTCATAAAACACATTTTATCACTCACAGAAACTTCCATTTTTCTTTCATCTTTTGGAGGTGAGGCCATTCCTGTCACATCCTTTTCTCCGTGGATCTGGTCCCAGCTGTGCTAGACCCTGGGCCCCTCTTCCTGTATCCCACTGGAGGAGCTGCTGCAGCTGGGGCTGGCAACTCTGTCCCTAGAGGGTCTTCTTCAGTTAGGTCATTATGGGTCAATATCAGAGCCACAGGAAAACAAATTAAACTAACCCAAGTGAACAGCATCTGATCAAAATTCAGTTGTATGAGGGCATGGCTGAAGTCTCTAATGTGATTTTTGACATGTCTGTATTTTAGCAAGGCCTTGTCTAGTAGCTGGGTACTCGATACTTAGTAAGATTGATACAGCTTTTATGTCTGTAGGATAGATTTGAAGCGACAGCCAGCAGACAGTTAACTTAGCTTAGCATAATGACGGGGAGGAAAATGGGGGAACGGCTATCCTGGCTCTGTCTGAAGATGACGTACAAAAAACTGTAAAAGTGTAAAACATCAAGGGGTTATGTGAAGGACTACTGAGTCTACCTTGAATCTCAACTGGTTGCCTGGTAACCAGGAATAAAACTAGGCTACATTAATCAAATGATGTATCAAATTATATAACAGGTTAATTAGTTAGGTGCTTTGAGGCATTTTTTTTTTACTTTTACTTTACTTTTGGACAGAGACTTAGACAAGCTAAGTGAGCTGCAGCTTCATAATGACCGATGGGGTCTCTGACTATCTATGGGATCAATAAGTTTGTTTCCCAAAGTGTCAAACTATTCCTTTAAAAACTCGAATGAGGCCACACATGACGAGAGGAGACGAGCAGTAATTACTGGAGACTATTTAAAGACTCACAAAGGCTAAAGGAGAAGAGCGAAGAAAGAGATAGATCAGGTGGTCTAGAAAGTGGAGAGCGCAGGAAGAATGAGAGGAAGGGAAGAAGGAGAGAACGTAAAAGAGAGGACACTCATGGTATAATTGGATGAACACTTGTCACTGACAAGGCCTGCTCCTGAAAATGACAGTTCTCTCTTTCTCCTGCTAACCCCTTTCATCTTTAATAGGCCCCTCTAATCTATTTCTACATCTACACAAGCACACTCACATGCCCACATATAGCCTATCAGCAGATTGACGAGATTTGAGAGATATGGAATCAAATTGATTGCGTAATTGCATGGGATTACCAGACAGATCTGTCAAAATTAATGCAATGAGAGAAAGGCTTTTGTCTATATCCTACAGTATTTCACATCAAGATAATGCAAATTGTATCATCTATTTTGAAACTGCTATATCTGGAGATCTGAATGAACACACCTGGGTTTCGCTCTGTGTTAAATTACTGGACCCCCTATCCTCTCCCTTCAATAACAGAGCTAATTTTCTTCTGCTGCTAAACCACAATCTGATTTCCCTCCCATGTGGCAGTGATTTCTGTGTATCAAATGCATCGTATTCCTCTTCCTTCCTCTTAGTGTGGCAGATGACCCGCAACCACTGTTACTCAAAGTACCCATCTCTATTACTGCGTTCAATAACTGGTTTATGGGAATGGGATTATAACACTTAATTTGAAAAATATGCTACACAACAGATTGCCCTCTGTTTCATCAGCAACAACAGAAAGAGCATTTGATATAAAGGTTACAATTTCTCTCCACAGGATGTTTTTCTGACTTTTGCTACATGCATCACTTTTATCTGGCTGTATTTAGATGCTATGTTTCATGTGTTTCACTAATCAATGCTGTTTGTACTTATTCCTTCATTCGGATTTCCCTCGCTGCATTTCTATCTTCCAAGTGATGCATATCTGTGCCCTGCTCCTCTGCTGCCTCGCTGGGATGATCCGGGGGGTTTATGGAGAAGATCCCTGCCAGCAGATGGTAAAGTCTGTTTCAGGTAGTGTTTATCAAACAGGAAATTTAGTGATATAGTGGGGACCTGCTGCCTCCTCTCTGTTCATGTGAAGGCACCACAGTTGGAATTTCAAATGGAGCTTCCTGTGAAATGTAAGATTTTGAATTTTGAATTAAATATTTTCTTTTCTCTAATGAAGCTCAGCACAAGTTCAATCAGGGAGACTCTTTATGCCTCATTCATTTGCTATTCTCTCTCTCTCTCTCTGTCTCTCCCTGCTTATTAATCAGCTGACTGTGGGCATTTAATCTTTGATTTAAACCAACCAGATTTCGCAACAAACTCCATCAGCCAGTCCTGTAGTTGCTGTCAAACATGCTGTTCTCCCCACTGTCCGCTATCATTTCAGTGTAAAATTGTTCCATTCCTCTGCCACCCCATTCACCTCCAGTCCATCTAATAAGTCTAATCTTCCTTACATGAGGTCTCCAGCGTTCTCTTTATCCCTTCACCACCACCACCAGTGTCCAGCCTCCATCAGGGGAGGGGGTTTCTATATTAATCACAGCTTCACCAACCATCTTTAGGACTTCATGATGTGGTCTAATCTTCAAACACTTCTTATTTATATTAAATCAATTTATGTCCACGTGTTAAGTAGAGTATTATATACATAGTATATACATGTGTATACACATTTCTGATGTTCATCCTTCGTGCTAATATTTTCTTGTGTCTCACCTGCTGCAGTTTTAACCAACAATCTTATCGCTGGCTACAGTGGATAAAATTAACAATAACCCAGACCTCCTGCCCACCTTTCCCCTCAGCTATCACGCAGCTGATACTTGCCCAACACAGAGCACTGCTCTCTTAACAACCATGGTTGTTATAATTGGACAGGAAGCTCATTTGGCAAAGTCAGAACGTGGATCTGTGCATATGGTGCCACTTATTGCTATTGTTGCACACACTTCAGCCTCTATTGTTGTGACAAACACCCTTGGGGTGTTTGATATACCCATGGCGAGGACAACTAATTTGTTGCAAACATAGTAATGATTCATGTGCTTGTTATTTTTGTTGCAAAGTGTTTCTAATACTGTATTACAGTACCATATGCCTGCCTTGTCCTCTTGCACATTTGTACTTGAGCTCCACAGTCTTACAGAAGAAGCTCATGGGTTCCAACCCCAAAGGTCTCTCTATCTGCGAGTTCTCTCTATGTTCTTATGTTTCCTCTTGCTGCTCCTGTTTTCTTCCAAATCAAAGACATCACTGTTAGGTTTGAGAGATCTTCCCACATTTGCCTTTGACAAAAGCACAGGCCTGAAAAACTGGAGCTGATTCTTGGCCACTGCACAGTAGCTGCTCACTGCTCCTAAATAGTTAAGATGGCTCAAGTATGGAGGATAAAGTTTCTCTCTGGGACTTCTGTTTGAGTGAAAAGAAGATGAACCCAATGTTCTTCTGCACAATGCCCAGCGATGTTGCACAAGCATGTGCCATGGCTGAGCTGCTGCACCTGATGGGGTGGACTTGCGTGGAGCTGGTGTCTGTGTCTGATCATTTTGGCAGATGTGGGATTTAGATGTTAATGGATGCATTCAGGTGAACTGAAGTGTGCGTTGCCTTGAAGTGATTTCAAAGGTACTGCACTGCCTCTTTTTTAAAAGTGTCACTAGATATTCCTTCCCTTTATTTCTCATTCTCTCCCTTACCATTGTGTCTCTGTTACCATTGGCACTTTACTTTTTCATTCAGAATATCTCTCTTCTTTCTCTGGATGCAAAGGTCATTTAATTACCAAAACTTTAAGCTTTAATTTCCACATACAGATATTATAGAAACTAGCTACACCTATTCAGGTACATTATACATCTCTGCTTCTCATCTCTTTGCCAGGCTTTGTTTATAGTGAAGCAGTGGATTGTTTCTAGTCCCTCTTAACATGACCTCATTGGCTGGAACCATAGGATTTGCTCTGCAGAAGGCTGATATCTCTGGACTGGGAGCCTTTTTGGCTCACATAAAACCCATCATGAGTTCATCCAACCCTGACCCTTTCATGAACTAACTCTGGGAAATACTGTTTGGATGCTCTCTTAGTGCTGGCCTAGGAGGGACATCTTGTTCGGGCTCATAGGTGAACAAAATATTTTCCATTTCTCGTTTCATTTGCAATATCTATCTATTTTAGATTTTAAATTGTATGTGTTTTTATTCATCTATTCTCTGTGATGAGTCACATCAGGTATTGTGGAGAGTTTGCACACAGATGTGTCCCAGCTAAGAACCATGCTATTGGTCATACAATGAACAATATGCTGGGCTGTGAACTCGAAAACACCCCTTTCTGCTAAATCAGCGTCCTGATGTCTGGGGCTGCAGCCTGTATGAGTAAATACAATTCTACAATTTTGAGATAGCACAAATGTTATTGTTTTCAGATGTGATATGAAACAGTCATTTTCCCTGCCAGATAGCTCACTCCCTACGTGAAGTGAACTTTACAATATGTTTGAAGGACTGGATGAATGACAAGAGTAAACCTTTACGATATTATTAACTGGCATGTGCCAGCTTGGGAACAATAAAGTTTGTCACTGTAGGCCATTTTGTGTCCTCTCAAGGGTCAGATGAACAGTGTCACATAAACATGGACAGGGTGGTATGGGAAGGAGACATAAATTGTGTATTTCTGCTTCTTTTTCACATCATAAATCTCTCTTAGAAACTCATATGTGAGTGTCTCTGCTTCTGCTTTGCCATATGATAAAATCTGACTATACCATTAATATAATACCTGATCCTATGCCTGTGTCTGTGTGTAGCTGGTACCAGGAAAGCAGTGCGGAAAGGATTTATTCTATTTGTTTGAACATTCAAATACAACATATTATTTACAGAACAATAGCGGGACCTCCCATCATTTACCAGGCTTATTTGACTCCATGGAGTTTGACGTAATTCTTTTTCTTCACATTCAGTAGAGAACAGGAAATTAATTTTATTCTTTAAACACCGCCTGAAATCATCTTTAGATCAAGGTAGAATGTGTATGCAATAAGTTATGTCATTAGGCATAAACCTAAACAAACTCAAGAAAATATAAAGCCTAAAATGTTTTTTCTCTGTTGTCCATTTACAGAAAAGTGTTTAAATTTGCACTGATGACACATTTTGTCAGCTTGTACTATACTGAAGTGAAAAGTCATGAAGTTAAACATCCTGAGAATGAGCTGTTAATTAACAGTGTGACTTTGGGCTTTTAACTGTGCATTAATAACAGAGAATAACAACACCTTCAGATGTCATCTGTATAGGAAACAATATTAACACATCTACTTTCTCTGTCTCTCTGCTTTAGGATCACTGGAGTATATTTGCTGTCCTGTTTCTCAAACTACGCGGTCTGTGTTCTCCAGCAGGTGGATCTCCTTTGTTTTGATGACACCATGGGAATCATCCTCTCCATCATCTCAGCTGTTGGGGCAGAACTGACAGCTGCCAGATTTGCCACCTTCCTTTATTACTGACACCTTTGATAAAGTATCGCAGCATCTCAGATGATGCCATATGATCACATATGGGACGATATTACATTGTAGTTGCATCATGCTAAGAGAATAATTTGTAATGATACTACAGTTTCTTGATTCATTAACATCAAAATTTAAAACAAAAAGACTATATCCAACACGATTCTGTAATTTATCCCTGTTTCTCCCACCTTTCATTGGACAGCCAGTCACTTGGTCTTGAATGCTGAGACATGCATTTGGAATTGGGTTTGAGTTATGTATCTGCCTGTTGGTCCTCTTGCCTTTGCGGGTGGAGAACTGGATGTGTTATGTGAACCAGCAGAGTTAAAGCATCACCACCTGCACTCTGGTACAAGTGGTTCTGTGTTTAAAAGCATTTCTGATGTTATTCATTACTGTAAGGATTCATGTACGGCATATTTCTTACATTCCCCTTCATGTGACAGGGTCAGTTATACAGATAGAGATTTAATGTCCATTGCCATTTCCCTTCCCTTCCCATGATTTAGATTTCTTAATGTGATTTCAGTTTTTTTCAGATTTTCTTCATGTTTTAAACATCTTCCTCTCCATTTCCAGACCAAGCCTTATTTTCTTTGTGCTGTGCCTAATGCTGGCTGCCCCCTCTCAGCATGCAGAAAGACATCATTTACAACTGGGAACCCAAGATTATTCTTGAATGTGGCTCTAGGATACATTGGCCTGATGACCTGTCTAAACCTCCTCCTGGCATTCCTAGAAAGAACACTCCCTGAAAACTTACTGAAGCCAGACTGATCACCTTCAGCACGCCTTTGTGCCCACTTACATTAGCTCTTATGGGTAGTACACTGTCACAGAGGAGATTTTTGCTGCCTTTGCCTCAAGTTATAGTCTTCTATTCCTTATCTGTCCTCCAAAGTCTTTTATTAGACCTCTGAGGCCTGAAAGAAACACTAAAAAAATACCTGATGGCCAGATACTTCCTCATGGCCAACAGGTGATAAAAATACTTTAAATGAAAATTAAAAAAAAAAAGAAGTATTGCTTTTTGAGAGCTATATATGATGTCTATCATGACACATATAACAACAATAACAGCAACAAAGTTAATCAATAAATACATTAAATTAATAATATTTAATGTTATATTCAAATTTTGCCACTTTTCTTCATTGCTCATGATTTTGTACATATCTTGATCTAAGCTATTAAATGTTGCTTTGGAATGTTCTGTAGCAAAATAGCTGCATAGGTATAGTATGTCAGTATAAGCAGAAATATGCATATCATCATATTATCAGCTCATGGGTTAGTATGTTGCCAGCCTGACAGGTCATCACAAACATTAGATATTTGAGTCTTTGTGTTGCACACTGTGGAAATTGTTTGCGCTCACACTTATTATTCAGTGTGAGAAACTATTGCTGTCTCTCGATTGCATTCTGTCAACACATTTCTTATCTGTCCTCCCATTTTAGACACCCTACATGGATCTGGTGCCTACTTAGATTAGCATAGTGACTCATATGTGTCAAAAGTAAAGTCATCATCTCCACTGCTACTTCAATTTCGGGGGGGATTTTTGAGACCTTCAGATCATTCACTGTCCTATATAATGGAAGCAGCCACATGGGCCTCAGTGAATGGTGCTATTATGGCAGTTTCGACTGTGGTTTCTATGGTGCCCATATCCTCTGTGACACTGACTCTGACTAATATAATAAGTAAAAAAGAAAGTTTGAGGAAAAGCTACCTTGAAAAGATTAGCTTTCAAAAAAGAGAAATTGCCGACAGCCAGGACTATTGTGAAAGAGATGTCATCATCATTAAAAGATATTTTAGTTCATTTAGTTCTTTACTAGGCACTCATACATAATCATTCTCTCAACTTGCAATGTAAAGTAACACGATTCATACACTTAATTTTCTCATTAATTCTCTGTCATGCTGCATCATGTCTCTTTAATGCTGTTATCAGTAACGCTGGTGCATTTACAAAGAAGCAAGAACAGAACTACTGTACCTCACTGTAAAATGGAAAAGCCCTACAGCTGCAATAAATAGCTCTTAATTAGCTATTGATTCAATTCTATGGTTATTTTTTTAGATAGTTTGGAAGCTTTTTACACAAACATCAAGTTATTTGTATTGTGCCAAATGTTGATAAGGGTCTTGTTGTGAATGTCATTCATTTTGTTTTTCTGTTCACCTATATTTTACGTATGTTGCCATCATTTTTTGAGACCTTTCCTCTGTCATATTACATCATTTTTCAGCCTTTACGACTGTTGCATCAGCAATCCCAACAGGAGAAATTGGACATCTGCCAGTTATGTTGCCTTGAAAACTCACGGAAACAGTGCTTGTCAACCTGCAGCTGACATGTAATGCTAATTGCTGCTTTTGTAATTGTGATTTGCCTTCTGAATTGCTGATGAAGGTTGCATTTGCAACATTTAAAAATTATGTGGGTGGAGAAGTAATGTAAAAGTTGTATATTTGTCAAATCAAAGTCACAAGTGGAAAAACAGAAGACACTTGACAGAATATTTGCTTATCAACTCTACAAACTACTTTCTCAAAACAGACTTGTAAGTTGAAACGCTTCTGACATTATCAAAACAAACAGGTTGCATGAAATTGTTTTTTACTGCACGCGTGGCTGCTGAATTTTATCCATCCCTGTATCTCTAGCCCAGTCACCGCTAACATGTCCATTCACCCCATGATATCATATCACAGCTTCATATTCATGCTTCAGTATTTTGTATTACTTCTCTAACCTCTGTCTTTGATGAGGTAACCCCTCATGTGTCCCTGTGCATGTCTTTTGTCATTAAAGGAGGACATCTGGTCAGCATTTGCCCAATAAAAAAAAATCAGCAATGACAAGACTGAGTAAATAGGATGGTATGTCAGGAGACGTCATGCCCTTATTACATGTTTGAGTTTCTCTCCTGTGTTTACCTTTACACTGTCTGCAAACCTACGTCGTCACATCTCAGCTTGTCCTTTTTCACTGTTTCTAGGAACGGATTTCTGTGAATTCTTCTCCTACTCCTGAACTCACTCGCTCTTTTAATCTATTTTTTTCACAGTCATGACACACTTCATTTTACATCTGTGTGCCTGTAATTTTTATGATCTATTCATTTTATCAAATAAATTACAGCACTGTGTTTTCTCATTTAAATGATTTAACCCTGGGATGGAGATGATCTATTCTGTTCTCCTTAATTAAATCAAGCAAATAGCACAACCATCTGAAGGATTAATCTTTAAAATGGAACAAAGACACGCTGTGCACTATGAAGAGAAATCTCTCTCTCTCTCTATTATATCTCATATTAATCTCTGTCAGGAGAGAGGACAGACAAGAGTTGAAAAGGTAAAGAATAAAAAGAGTGAAGGTTAGAAAATAAATGTAAATCGAGTTATACAATGTCAATAAAACACTGCTGTCCAACTGCCCCCTCCTCACACTTTTTCCTCCTGTCTGTCCCTGATGGACGTCAGAGACCTGACGTTTCTCCATCTTCCAATTTATTCCTCTGCCTTGGGAGGAACAACAGATCAATCAGTGGTGGATAATCAATGTTAGCCTGAGAGCAGCTGTGCAGAGCAGGAAAAATGTCTGACGTTTTAGTTTGTTATTGGAGGGAACAGCCAGGCGTGATGTTTATATGTAAAGGCCTCTGGAGTATGAGGATTTAATTAACCAATGACAGCTGGGATTTCCACAGAGCATACCTCTGAGAACCTGGGCCTCATCATTCTATCTCAGGTCAAATCAGCATGGACACTGCTGCCAAATCCCATTCAGATCTAACAATGAGCTGTCCTTCACATTCCCATCGAGAATGTCAAAGGAGTGTCATGTAGCTGAAAAAATAAAATTCAATTGATTCCTGTTTTTTTGTAAACTTTTGACTGTATGACCATGAACATAGGAGTGAAACAGATTACACTGGGGTTCATTGTATAACACCACCTCCCTGTTTTGTTTTGTTTTTTTTGTAGTGTTTTGTAGTGATTATACTGCCTGTTGTTACTTGTACACCATTGACCAAATTAATTCATATATTTAAAGTAGATCTAAGGCAAAGATTTACTGTAGTATAGAGGTGAAACGGAAAAAATAAAGTGATATTTGGGAAAGTTATAGGTAAGACCCAAGGTTTGTGAGAGCATTGTTCTCCTAAGAGGAGGTGTTAAATGACAGAGGGCAGCATCAACGGCACACCACTACCATCTGGTGGTGAAATTTAACCTTTCATATTCAAAGACAGTAGGCTGAACATTTTTCTTCCCACAAAAACACACACTGTGAAGTGAGGAGAGTTCAACATAAATTTTATGGGGAAACACCTGTAAAAGGAGTCCATCAAATGTACATGTAATAAAGATGATCTCTTAAAATTTGTCAGTGGCACTTTTGGACATCAGGTGTTTCTTTGTGTTCTTTTCTGGCCTTAGTAGAATTATGTAGCACTTTGGTGCAAAGATGCAACCCAGAAGTCCATAACTGGAGGCCAAGATAGCAAACACCTCTGTGACGGTGGAGTATTTCCCTGGAGAACTGATATAAGCAGGAACAAAGGCTACCCACACTGCACAAAAAATGAGCATGCTGAAGGTGATCAGTTTGGCCTCGTTGAAGTTGTCTGGGAGTTTCCTTGCCAGGAAGGCCAAGAGGAGGCAGAGGCAGGCCAGCAGGCCAATGTAGCCCAAGACAAGACCGAATGCTATGGGTGACCCTTCGTCACACAATAGAAT